>OY750765.1:42500-642500 GCA_963556745.1 Catoptria pinella | reverse complement strand
TTCAAAAAATACTTAACCTCAAAAGCTGGTAAATAGGGCAGCATATAAATACATTGCATACATTTAACTATGAATACAGCCTTAAAAAACATCTTATCTTCAAATAATCCAAATAAATCTGAGCGGCGTTTTTATCATTGCATTATTTACGCGTAACAAGAGAAGGTATTTATAAATTTCACTTTAACAAAGACGTTACCCGGGAGATGTCTGGTATTTTATAAGCAACGGTTATAAATAAACAGTCGTTTGTCAGCCCGGAAAATGTGAGTGAGAGAGGCATCATTAAGAATACGCCCTTGTGGCTCTGAAAATTATTTATCGTTAGCATTTATTCATTCAGAACGCATAGTGTACAGGAAAGGAGTATACAAGGTGTTACAAAAATACCCCTAATGCCGAATATGGTAGATAGGGACCATCAAACTGAACAACTTTTACTATGGGACCAACTCTGAAATCGCGAAAAAAAAATCAGCTGTTATAGCAGCAGCAGCCATACAAAAAATAAACTCGAAAATATCAAAATGTATGAAACAGCTGATTTTTTTTCGCGATTTCAGAGTTGGCCCCATAGTAAAAGTTGTTCAGTTTGATGGTCCTTGTATACCATATTCTGCATTAGGAGTATTTTTGTAACACCTAGTATAACACTCAGTTTATTTTGAATTTAGAAAAATAGTTTGCTGCAAAAATGTTTATTTTTATAATAATAATAAAATTCTTTATTGCAGACACGAGATACATATGAATACAATAGTTGTTGCAACTTCTAACAGTCCACAAGGGGACTGGAGGGGAGGGGGAGAGAGGGCAATACTTTTTTTTTTATCAAATTATAAACAATACGAATAAATAAAAGTAAACGTAAGTGCAATTATACTTATTATAACAGTAGAAATGTAACTAGATATCATAAAATAATATTATTATAATTGAAACATGTTAAAATGTATGACCCTAGTATATTTTTCGTATTTCACGACCTTCTATATTAGTGTAACGGAAATGCTTTACGGTATGATTAACTTAGTTTTTTAGAAAAACGTCAAATTTAAAAAACAAAATATTATCTCACTGTTACCTTTCCACTGCGCTTGTTTGCGGTGTTTTGCTTGTAATGGAGTTTGGTTATTACAGTTTCATTGGCTTGACTGATGAGTGCAGGCAAATAGAAAAAAAACCGGACAAGTGCGAGTCGGACTCGCCCACCGAGGTTTCCATACTCTGTAGGTACACACAACGGCACCTCAGACTATACATGTTGACCTTAATTCCGCCTTTATCCCTACGTAATAAAAGCTGTTTTCGTAGTTTGTCGGTATAAGCTGACGTGCAGCTGTCGTGTGTACTTTAATAAAGACTATATTTTTTATGATTTAATTACAAATGTACTTGTAGTATAAGACGATATTACTTGCCTTTCATAGTTCTAGGTCAACAGGAAGTACCCTATAAATTTTGATTCCCTTGATAGTGACGAAATATGTTTTTTGCGGCATAAACGGCCGTAAATTTTTTACGTTAACTTAGAAGTTTGATTTTCTTACAGTTTCAAGAGACTGTAGACTTGAAGAAGGTATATGGTTTTAATTTCAACTCGATACCCCCACGCGTATTCGAAATAAAGGGTCTTGACAGACAGACGGACAGACAAACGGACAACAAAGTGATCCTAAAGGATTCCGTATTTTACTTTGGAGGTAAAAGGACTTAAAAGGACGTTCCACGAGACCAGGATAGTACCTGCGTACCAGGGGCCTACCGGCTAACTTTTCGAACTTCGGCAGGTCTGCCGAGCTTCAACTTAAAACAGATAAATCTAAGTAAAGAGTTTCTTATTTTACTATTCGCCGAAGTTATTTAGAAGATATCGATGTTCATGTGACATCATGAATTGGGGTTCTCCATTTTGGCCCGATTGTGTTCGATTTATCTGTTTTAATTTGAATCCCGGCAGACTTTCCGAAGTTCGAAGCGTTAGCCGGTACGGCCCCAGGTCATTTCGCGCACTTCCGGATACCATCTGGTTCTATTTAAAAGTGGAACAGAATTCATCAGAAATTGTGTCAAAACTGGCCCTAAATCTTATATTACATTGATGATTTAGTTTACATAATCATCGTTCAGTTGAACCTGACTATAGAGTTACAGCCAAAAGCGCGAGCGCCGCAAATTTGACTTTTTACTCCACCAACATTGATCAATAGGTACTTATGCAATTGGATCCGCTTCAGTCGACGTACGACCTTCATACATGTTCAGAGTAATAATAGCTAATTGGCTTAAAAAAAGATGAGTAGGTAATTCATTAAAAGCTAGACCACGAAAGGCGTAACAGCATTTCCATCAGTAAAAAAAATACTATGAAACAGGCACTTAAAGTATTATAACTTGATATGTGAAAATTACTTTGTATTTGGACTGGAATACCATTTTTAGTTATTGAATGAGGCACCCGACTATAAAGTGTGAATGTAATAAAAAAATCCTAATTTATCTAATAACTAAGACTGTTTCATATCTGTGGCTAAGCCAATTCGGTTCGAAGCCGACCAATCTGCGGCCTATCGGCTAATTTGCATCGCCACCGAGTTTTATGGCCGGGCCTTAAAATTCCCGGCCGATCGCTGCTCGGACGGTTTGAGAGTACTTTGGAGTTACTTTCGAGAGCACCTAATAAATATTAAGTGCTAAATATTGAAGAAGTGTTATTCTGAATGAATATTATTTTGTTAAACCATCATAACATTGTTAGTAAATGAAAAGGTGATTAAAATTTCAACGCAGTAGTTACAATATGCTGCAGCTATCACTATTCACTAGTAATATTTCAAATAGAAGTCATGCAGTATTTTTATTTGAAATTTTACCGCCAGTCCGATTTACTGCCGGCTTACTACAAAAACAAAGCAAATACGACCGTTTGTTTGTTTATATTCCTACAAATCGTAACAGCTACGGATAAATAACAAATAGACACGAAAACATAAAACGCTGAATATTACACTTGACAAAGGAAAATTCACTGTTGATAAAAAAGTTTGCATTTAACTCACTGTATATGATTCTAGACCAAGATAGATTTTTTAGGGTTCCAAAAACTCTGTAGTTCATTTTATAAATAGAACGGATCGACACTGGAAAACCACAGCAAGATGAATTCTGTGAAATAATTACCTTGGATTTTGAGATTCTCCATTCTAAGTATCATTACGAGTATAAGAATATTCAGATTTTACAACTTTGTGTGCAACACTATTGTTTATAAAAACTACTTGTATGGGATTATTTATTTACCCCAAAGAATAAGAAGCAAAGATGGGTGTTATGAGGGAGCCGCGCCTCCAATCGCCTGTACTGTACGCACAACAGCACGGCAAAAACAGTTGAACTACGAAAACAGCTTTTATTACGTACGGCATAAAGACGGTCTCAAGGTCGACATATATTATTATGTATGGTCTGACGTGCCGCTGTCTGTATATTACGCTTAAAAACAGCCAATATACAGCACAGTCAAAAGTGAATTGTATCTATCTCACAAACAGTGGAGGACGCGGCTGGAGACCTCTACTCGATTGCCTTTGCTTTTGCCTCTTTGTGAAATGTAGTCGATTAGTCCTCGTTGAAATTGAATAGTACGTACACATCCGAGTTGTCTGTTGCAGACATGTTTCAGACAGCTTTGATCGTCCGCCCTTTGATACTCAGTGATTGATTCACTGGAACGTTTGAAAATCTTTGAATTTTTACCAAAGAGACAAAATTGAGAATTAAGTCGGTCGTGGCATTAACAGTACTTACATGCACTTCTTTTGTTTTCGTTAATTTTATATTTTTATTTATTTATTTATTTTTACACACACAAATTTACCAATAATCAAATAAGTTTCGGACAGAAGTGGGCACAGGTCATTTCATTTATTTCTTCCAGCATATGCCCGGATCAGGAAACAATTTTGAAAATGGCAGTCAGTATGACTTATGAGGAAATCTATAAACTTAAAATTCAAAGTCAGTCAGGCAGGCAGCTGCCTGATATTTATTTACCTTAATATTAAAAAGTTTTGTTACTGTCACACTAGTTCAGAACTTCCAACTTAGTTAATTCCTAGAGTTAGCACTACAATGAGCTCCTCACTTCATTATTATGAAGCGCTTGTTAACTAAGTGGTTAAAGTTGCAACTGCATTCACATCTTGTTCTAGGTGCACATACGTTTGGAGCACATACAGGTAGAAAGTTTATACTTTGCCTTTCGGTTTACGAAAATTCCCACAGAAAGTGGAATTATACGTGGACAAAGTCGTGACACAGAATAGATATTATCGTGGGCCTAACTAAGCTAGCAGGTTTACAAAGAGAATCATCAAATTTAAACGACTGCAGCTTCCAGAACTGCAGTCTTATAAAATATTTCTACTTGGGAATCGGTTTCTATCCGTCTCGGCATTTCAATATTTCTTATTTATTTTTCTGCACGCTATTGAATATCCATGGCAGATCGTAGGAACGATGTTATTGCTCACAATTTACTCTAGAAAAAAATTATCTTTAATATTATACTGAAATGAGGAAATTATAAAAGAGTACTTAGAAACTCTCCTTTTCTTACTAACTTTGTATTAAGATAATAGCTCGTTTAGTTTGAGAAGTTTAATAGCGACTGCAAATTTGCATTCAAAACTTTGAAATCAAATAAATATGGTCCCCATCTAAGTGAAGCAGTTATGACAGGAACCGGTTAATTTTATAGATAGGTACCTATCAGCTATCCTGCTTTCCATCGAAAATTTATACAACCTACTACGGTTTACCGAAGCCGAGCCCCTACTTTCTCGTAGTTTACAAACTTCGAGATTTTTAGAATCTGCGCAGTTAAAGGGAAAATTTTTCAACTCTCGAAGGAATAGAGAAACTTCGCCTTTTCTTAGTATGAGAATTAGATTTTCTAACGACTTTGACTGTGATACTTTGAAAACTTTCAAATTGAAATGTGTTTTTGAATTAAATAAAGTTAGTTCTTTCATTTCTCTAATCTAGACAAACAAAACGCTAAGACCATACTTCACCATTTAAATGTTTTCTCTTTCATCATTATTCAGTTTAGATTTAGGTGTTAATAAACTTATCACAAAATATTTTATAACACTGTTTAATTTAGACACTGTTTAAATGTGATGCCGTCACTTTTTGACAATATTGTTTGAGAGAGACGGTGTTTAAAAACGTTTGTGGTAAGGCCGTTAATGTCTATTTTATTTATAAGGAAACTCAACAGCATGCTTTAAATCGGCTTTTTTCACAATTGAAAAATAGAATGATCAGTGACTTCAAACGTCAGTTCTATTTAATTTGAATTATTGATAGGGGGGCAGAAGACAGCTGCCTGGAACCCTATACCTCAAGAACTCAGGACTGTGAAGTCACCTTTGTCTTTTGTCACGACTATTGACTGCTAAAGTTTTCAGGACAAATCCCGAAATCATTAGCAGTCAATAGTCGTGCGATATAACAGCAATGATAAAGCAACTGATTGCCCACGAAGACGCCGTGTGTGGCCGTTAGCGAGACCAATGGCCCATAAACGTCAGGTTACGTGGCTACGTACGTTTACGTTAAGAGATTCGTCAGTTATATGGCATGTAAGGGTGAAGATAAACAACGAAAAAGCACAAAACTTGCCTCCTTACCTCCTAACAATGATTTTAAAGGTGCTATGACGCTAGTCCCTAGCGACAAGATTTTTTCTTTTTTTAGACTTGAGTATGATTAACAAAAGCATCTTTATATTCAAATTCTTTTGAAGAAATAAAGGTTTAGATTTAGTACATTACGCTATAAGTAAACGTATTCTATTATTTTATTAAGAGAAAAAAAACTGAATTTGCTGTGTTTCTAATTTGACGATGCACTTAACTTATTTCATTTCAATAAATAAGCTAATAATTTCAATAAAGCTTTCCATCCGTATTTCATTAAAATAAGCAATTACCAGTTAGATTAAAATAACGTTAGTTAGTTCGTTTGGTGAACGGTGAATAAAGACACGGGATGGAATTTTTTTTTACAGAATGCGCGCTTCACTATCAGAGGTCATTGAAAATGAACATCAAAAATAAAAAGCACTATTAACAGTATCCAGTTCAGCCATCTGCTCGTCCATTGAAATCGGAGAGTTCTATTTTTTTTCCAATTTGATTGTTAAATAAATACAATCGCACTTGAAATCACAGCAAACCAATGAATTTAATTATTTTGGATCTACTTTTCTGTATCTATTCGTGTGCGTGTATGACGAAGATAATATTTTCATATAAAGATAATATTTCATTGTTGTAAACATTACTATTTGATTGAAAGGTAGTTCTAAAAATTTAAAACATTTGTTTTGAGGCCTCATACTTACGCCCTCCTCTTCAACTTTCGCTCAAGATTCTTTTATTCGTATTAATTTCCACCAAATGCAATTGAAAACCAATAATAATTTATGTAATTTTAAATGTATTATATTCAATAAGGATTTATTTATTTGAAGAATATTACTTAATTACTTTTTTAAACGGGCGCTTTTGGCACGTCAAAACTCGCAGCAAAATCGATTTTTACTGCGAGCGTGAGTCAAAGTGCTTTTTTAATCTCTAACACCACACTTTTAAAATAATAAAGACAAGCTATAGACAATCTATCTGCCTCTGCATTTTTAGAATAATCTTTTTGTCCGAAAAAACGGGATATTTTGTCGCTTTTTGCACCATTTTCGATGAACCAAAAACAGTTACTGGCTGATTTTCAAAAATGTGTTACCATACAATGCCCCGCGAGTTCTTACATCTTTTGACTTTACTGTTTTTCGTTTATCTTTATAACTTTTGGAAATATAGCCGAATACATTCCCCGACAAAAACGATCCGATAAACATTTCAATGTTAAAAGTATTAACCGAGCTCTCGATACAGAAACACTTACAAACAAAAAAAATATTAAAATTCAAATAGATTATCTCACAAAGCGCAGTGGCTGAACAAACCAACCGATATTCGTGTAGTCTTTTCTCGCGACATGAAAGAAAACCTACCTCGTCCTATACAAATTGTAATATCGAGTAAGCCTGCCGGCGGCCACGCTTATTTGAGGACTCGGCCTCAGAATATAAATTAAACAGAAGAGACGCTCAGAAAAAAACGCAGTTTTGTGTGCAGCTGCCAATTCTATTGTGTGTATGCATACAGGGCCAATATTTTTACTGTTCACCCTGTTGCAGGCCCGCATTCTGCCATTCTGCCAGCCCGACACACGATCTCCCTACGCCGCGCACTGCAAGCAGCGCCATGTGTAGCAAGGCTTCTAAGATAAAATCTTTCTTTAAGGTATCTCCTTAACTTTAAGGAAGCTGTCAGTTTCATAGAGCTTCTGTCAAATCTGACAACATTTTTTTAATTTAAGGTAGCCCTAACTTTAATATTCGTTTGAGTATTTAGCCTTCAGTTCTAGTTGGGCCGATATAAGGTCGCTTTTTGCTTGCGCGTATTAGATTTATGGTGTGGTGTAACACACATAGATATTTCCTACAGGCAATGTTAGCCCAAACCATTAAATTCTCAATACTGTATTAGTTAAGCGCTTTACGCAAAACACTGTCTGCAGAGCCTGCTTGCAGTTACGGTTTTGCTTTAAAAAGCCCTGCAAATCATAGAACGTCCTAAGTTGTTGTGTTCAATAGTTTTAAATCTCCTAAGTCTTTTCGAAGATTCGGTATTTAAAAATGGCTCTTACTTTATCCTTATACCAAAAAATAACTTTAATGGCTTTGATTATACTTTGATTGCTGGATATTTGTAGCGTTGACATGAAAAAAGGAATCACTGATGAAAAAAATTGTTGTTACTACTACATAATGCATTGAGTCACGCCAGTTTATTGAAAGGATTAGAAAGTATATAGTGACAGAACACTTTTTAAGAATAATAAATAAAACATCGAAGCATAATGTGAACCTCAGAGTAATTTTTAAATTACACCACACAATAGATCTAATACGCGTAAGCAAAAGACGGCCTTATATCGGCCCAACTAGCGACTGAAGGCTAAATACTCAAACAAATATTAAAGTTAAGGCCACCTTAAATTCAAAAAAGTTTTTCTGTCAGATTTGACAGAGACTCTATGAAACTGACAGCTTCCTTAAAGTTAAGGAAACCTTAACTAAAGATTTTAGCTAAGAAGCCTTGCTACACATGGCGTTGCTTGCAGTGCGCGGCGTAGGGAGATCGTGTGTCGGGCTGGCAGAATGGCAGAATGCGGGCCTGCGACAGGGTGAACAGTTAAAATATTGGCCCTGTATGCTGTACGCACAATAGAATTGGCAGTTGCACTACTAGCGCAGTACGTACGTAAGGCGCTATACCGAAGAGTTCCTAGAACAAATCAAAAGACGGCTGTGTTTTCGAATACAGCCAGAGCGGCTCTTCTGACTAGAACGTGCTGTTATTTATACTGTGCTAGAACACAGACTTCATATTTTGTGACTCGGCAATCGACCGCCCGCGGCAGAGATTAGAGACCCAGACGTTTTTTTCTACTGCCTTTGTAAGATCGACGGGCATTTATAGGCAAAAAGGAACGTGATAAGAGTATCAAGTGACGTCTACGTTTTGATGACGGACGATAGGGAAGTTAGTATTATATTATAAATTGTAACTGTACCTGACCCCCTTATCAAATAACCAACATTCTATGCGGTTTTTTTTTCATTTATTTAAGGACTACCAACAAGGCACTAAATACATGATCTACAATAACATTGTAGTAGGTACTACCATAAGTTGCAACTTAATTAGAAATTGTGTCACCTTAATTAAAGGTTACCACGGTATGCAATAGAAGATATATTCTGCTCTAAACTTAAAATTACTTTAATTACCTATCTAAAATTAAATAACTAGGCATCTAAAATTAACTTAAAAATATAGAGTAAGTACTAAGCAGTAGCAACATTACTAAACAGCTAACAATTTTAACAACGTTTAGTCGCATTACGTCCACTTCGCATTTGGTCCACTTTCGGAAAACACGTCTCTTTCGCATTTGGTCCATTTCGCAGAACGTTCATTTCGCATTTGGTCACCGTCCTTTTCGCATTTGGTCAATTTTGCGTTTGGTCCACTTTCTAAAATTTACTCTTTTGCGAGCTCAAAACGTTTACCTAATTTTTTTTTAAAAATTCTTATCAATCACTATTTAACTTTTTTTTTGTTATTCATAAATATGGAGAAACTTTTAATTTTTTTTTCTTTTTTTTTTCTTAGTACGTCACCATAGTACCAGGATCACATAAATATGGAGAAAGTTAAGTTCCTTATTTTCAATCACTTCTTGTTTCTTTTTTCTTTTCTTCGTATACGTCACCAAAGTATGAGGTACGGAGAAAAATAAAATAATATTAAATAGTGAAAATATAGAAGTTAACCTTTTCCATATTTATGTTTTCCTGGTACTTTGGTGACGTATTACGAAGAAAAGAAAAAAGGAATAATCTGGCATTTGTAGGATATGTAAAAAGAACAAAAAAAATTTCCTTTTCCCATATTTATGTGAAAGTTGACCAAATGCGAAATGGACGTTCTGCGAAATGGACCAAATGCGATATGAATATTTCGCAAAATGAACCAAGTATACCAAAAACAAAGTGTAATGCGACTAAACGGACTGATGAACTAAATGATTAAGTTTATCGAACTATATATGAAGAAAGAAAACACATGCTTGTGGAAGTCAGACTCGGTGAAACATTCTGATCAAACGTCACGCTCTAATAAACGCAAAGTTGCGCCGACACTCGACACATTTCCGTCTACAGACTTCATTTTTGCAACTGACGAGTCAGTGAAAAAGAAACGAGCTCCAACGAGATGTGGAAAACCCCCCCGACCCATGTGGAATAGTGTAAACTTTTTGACAAACGCTTCACAAAAGCGAGTTTTCTCGTTCGAGAAGGCGACATGCTTCGCCTCGCACCATGTCAACAGCTCTAAGATTTCGTTAACAATTGATTTTTAAAACGTCAAATCTATACTTACATGTTTTGAAGCGAAGCGATGGCCAACATTTTAAATATGACTAAAATATCAGTGCACAATACCTGCACATAGCAAGACAGCGACACACCTTTCACCTTCACCAATTAGACTACTCTACACGTGTTTCGCCCCAACCTGGAGCATCCTCAAGAATTAGATCGTGCGTAAACCAACACCGAATGCAATGCATGCAATGCAATTATATCCCCTGCGAGACTTATGTATGGACTAAATACATAAGAGTTAATAAAGAGTGAATATTGTTTTTTATATTCTCTTATGGTTTATCAAACATTAAAACAAAATTGAATGATATTAAGTATCAATCACGAGTAATCAATTTACAAACAAATTGCTAAAACTAAACCCTCTACCGCTAATTGCAACCCCATTCGAGTTTCGACTTCCGAGTAGAATCGGAACTGTTTACGTATAAATTAGATTCCACTCGACAAGTGTGGATAAGTCCAACAACCTGATAAACTGTTTTTAATTGAGTTACTTAGTCTCTTCGGTAGCTTAGGGACTTTTTTAAAGCAACAACAATTTTTGCATATAATTCTGAAAACCAAATTGGAATTTAAGTAAGTAGGGTAAGTGCACCAGTAATTTAACCCTGTTAACGGCTGTTTTAAAAATTACAAATACCTATTTCTACATGGCTATGCTATAATAATGGCACTACATAGTATTCAAAATTTATTAATGTTCAAAATAATATCTACAATATGTTAGAAATGCTCATAATTATTTAGATAATCAGCATTTTATTCAAAAATACCCCAAGTCACCAGTGAATGAACGGCAAAATTCAGTGAGTGAACTATTAATTTCGTATGGTGGTGTAAATAGAAATCATTAATTTATGGCTGTACACGATATTTTATAAAGCATTATAAAATAATAGAAACTATGATTACAATTTCAAAAGAAAGTAAAATACCAAATGCCGCACGACACCCAAGTTACCCATCCCACTGCTAGGTACAGCCTACCCAAGGCTTGTTAATTTTCCTTTCTGGAATCCTTCAGATCCTTCTTGGAAACCTGTTTCCTCATTTCACGTCTGTTCCATGAGTTGAAGAGTTTTTTTTAACTAAGGATAGCGTGTCTTAAAGAACTTGGACCTAGGTATCCACCACCATGTTGGTAAATTGTTACCAAACTTTATTGCATTCAAATACTTAATTTAGGACTTGGCTCCTTTTTCCGAAATTTGTTTTGCTGGCAGTCGCTCAAGTGTATGGCTCTCAGATAGCCGTTTGAAAGCAATAAACCCATAGCCTGTCTTAGTTTTGCGTTTTTTGCGATTGCGATTTCCTGAAACTTTGTTATTGTTTGACCGAGCTACAGTGAAATTGTTATGAACAGTAAGTTTACATACGAGGACAAACTTGAAGTCTGGGTTTAATCCGCAAGAAAGTACCATCTGGTTATTATTTTGTGCTGTATCCGCTACTTTTATACGGAGAAAATAATGAAAAGTATATAATGCCAGTTGAAAATCTTGATTAATAAGAATGAAAACGGTTGTTAACATTTTTATTGGCAACTCAATTAAATTAATTAAGAATACACTTTTTTAACATTGTATGACGATAATTAATATGCAGCTATACTAAGTTCACATTGATGAATCCTACTAATATGTGATGTTCATATGTTTGTTACTCAATCACGAAAAAAGGCTGAACCGATTTTGATGAAATTTGGCACACTGATAGTTTTTAACCTGGATTAAAACACAAAATACTTTTTAACCTGATCAAAGGTTCCATATTCAAAATGTGCACGGACGTGGACGAAGTTGCTTATGTTACGACACTACGACAATACGAGTAGGTTAGAAAAAGTTCTATACACATTTCGGGTTCAGAAACAACATTCTACTGTTGGAATTTGTCTGTGAAATTGAAAATTGAATTTAGTTATGTTTGGTCTATAGGAGTCTTTGCTTTATTGAGCGGAATGAGCAACTCCAGAACGAGGGGGGATACAGTAATTTCTGGTATCAATCATGGCTGAACAGGGAAAATAAAGGATTTATTAAAGATTGGTATTAAATGGGAAAAAATGTTCACCATTTTGATATGCGTGTGACGGATTTTAAGTAAAGCTTTGGGTTTTTGTTATTTTCTAATTATTGTATTTTTAGGCTGTATGAACATAGGGCCTTTGCTTTACACTTCATATTGTTTATGTTTGGTAATAATATAAAATAATCATGTACTGCTCAACATTTAATTTTGATTCAGTTCTTATAAGAATTTCAAAGGAGTTTTCATTATTATACTTAATTATTATTACGTTATTTAAACGGTTACCTAATGGAACGCATAACTTTTTTTGTCCTAAACATGAAACGCATACTGTTAGATGGCATAATCATCATTTGGCATAATATTTTAATGCACAATTTCATAACGCATAATATTGTAAGGCCGAATTTTGTTAAGCATAAATATTGAACGGCATATACGCAAAAAGCATAAATATCAAAACGCATATTTTTTAATTGGCATATTGTTTAAAAAGCATAATTATCAAAAGGTATAAATTTATTACGCATAAGTAAGAAAATGCATAATTTCTTAAGGCATATTTTGCAAACTCATAAATCTCAAAACGCATAATTAACAAAAGGCATTAATAAAATGCATAATTTCTTTAGGCCTATTTTGCCAACTCATAAATCTTTAAAGAATAATCTCAAATAATATTATGAGTTATTCTTAGTTTTGTCGAATAACTCATAATATTATTTACGACATGCAAGCGAGCATGCATGCAAGCAAGAATGCATCCAAGCAAGCATGCAACAGGTAGTTTGACGCTCCGCTCGCTTCGCTCGCTCCGCTGCGCGTGGTCAAAAGTCTAACCTAACCTAACCTACTACAAGTTTTTATTTATAGCAGGGGGCCTCAAATTAGTAGGTACTTATTTAGTTATGCTTTATTTTACTCGTATATTATGCTTTAAAATAATAGTACTTATGTAAATAAGGCATCACAAAATTATGCTTTTCAAAATGTATGCTTAATGACAATATGCCATTTGATATTAGAAATTCTAACTATTATGCTTTGATATATTATGCTTTTTAAAAGTTATGCAATACAATGTTTATGCATTCTAAAATTATGCCTTTCAAAATATGCTTAATGACAATATGCCATTCGATATTAGGTATTTTAATTATTATGCTTAGAAATATTATGCTTTTTAAAAGTTATGCAATACAATGTTTATGCGTTTAAAAATTTATGCTTAATGAATAGTATGCTTTGTGATTTTATGCCAATCGAGTTATGCCAAGTGACTTTAGGACAAATGAAATTATGCGATGCGAAGGGTCCCCTATTTAAACATACAGACAGACCGATAAAAATTCTAAAAATAATTGTTTTTGCTTCTATTACTCTTATACAGACCTGTTTTTTTTTCTAAAATATCTTCAATATACAGACATCGGCCAGTTACAGTTTTATTTTATGTATGTATGTATGTATAGATATAGCTTACCTAAAATCGATTACGACCAATTTCTATTCACTGGTTCTACGTAAGTTTTTATAAAAGTTAAATCTACAAAGTTTTACCTCCTGCACTTTTAAATAACAATCAGCTATTACAACAAGTCCGTTGTGTTTCTTCAGTGACACAATTATTTTGTTCTTTGAAGTAATTTAAACGGGTGTTTAAGTCGTAATTATGCAGACCGGCCCTGGAGTAACCGGCTGCTGACGACAAGTTAATTTTCGCACTGTCTCACAGTAGGTATCTAAGCTTGGTCCCAAAGTTGGAGACACCCGTCAATCTGCTCATCCGCTGTTTTTGACCCAGTTTAGGTCACACCTAAAATCTTCCAGAAATCTAATAAAGTCAAATTCATTAGTTAATTGCTTCCACGCGCGACTTCGTCCGCGTGGACATTTGAGAAATCCCTAGGGAACCTTACTTAGCCTTACTTCCTCTAATTCGTCCTCACTTTTCCAAATATTACTTTATCTACACAGGGCCTGGCAAAACCGCGCGTTTCAGCATGTCTCAGTCAAATATAGCATTTGAAACTATCTTGTAGCGCGTTCAGCATTCCACGGCCCGCCGACAGGTGGCGCGGCTCGAGTTTTATCTCCTTTCAATTTCCTCCCAGGATTAGATGCTTTGCAGTTTCGACTTTCGATTTGGCTGCATTCCCGATTTCAAATACGTCTCCGGTTATTGTAAACTTTATCGAATTCGAACGACTTATCGTTTCAATCTGAAGTTCCTCTTTGACGTTCGATGAGCTTTGGTCGTGCTGACAAAAGTAAATAAAAATGGTATTGCGCACAAAATTTATGACAAAGTGGACGTAGAAAAGGGTAAGGACACATTTTAAGATGACTATTGCATAAAGTATTTTTTACCATCGCCACTCGAAAAAGTGCATTTATTCATCAATAACAGTGAATAAAACGTGATTTTATTCACTGAGTGAATAAAAATATTTTGATTTTGAATTTATATGAATTATGTACAAAAAACGTGCTGAAAGTACCTACTGGTTACTATGGAGCTATGCACCACTCCGCTTCAGTGGAAACTCGACACCCTTAAAATTAGTTTTTTTTATTGTATAGATATAGCTGTATGGAATATCTCAATTTAGCCAGCCAATAGGTACTTTTAATATATTGCGTGCTTCTTCCAAGTTCAAAATATTTTATTCACTCAGTGAATACACGAAAGTCAAGTGTCGAGTGTCGAAAGTCAAGTGTCGAGTGTCGAGTGTCGAGTGTCGAGTGTCGAGTGTCGAGTGTCGAGTGTCGAGTGTCGAGTGTCGAGTGTCGAGTGTCGAGTGTCGAGTGTCGAGTGTCGAGTGTCGAGTGTCGAGTGTCGAGTGTCGAGTGTAGAGTGTGGAGTGTCGAAAGTCAAGTGTCGAGTGTCGAGTGTCGAGTGTCGAGTTTCAAGTGTCGAGTGTCGAGTGTCGAGTGTCAAGTTTCGAGTGTCGAGTGTCGAGTGTCGAGTGTCGAGTGACAAGTGTCGAGTGTCGAGGGTCGAAAGTCAAGTATCGAGTGTCGAGTGTCGAGTGTAGAGTGTGCAGTGTCGAGTGTCGAGTGTCGAGTGTCGAGTGTCGAGTGTCGAGTGTCGAGTGACGAGTGTGGAGTCTCAAGTGTCGAGTGTCGAGTGTCGAGTGTCGAGTGTCGAGTGTCGAGTGTCGAGTGTCGAGTGTCGAGTGTCGAGTGTCGAGTGTCGAGTGTCGAGTGTCGAGTGTCGAGTGTCGAGTGTCGAGTGTCGAGTGTCGAGTGTCGAGTGTCGAGTGTCGAGTGTCGAGTGTCGAGTGTCGAGTGTCGAGTGTCGAGTGTCGAGTGTCGAGTGTCGAGTGTCGAGTGTCGAGTGTCGAGTGTCGAGTGTCGAGTGTCGAGTGTCGAGTGTCGAGTGTCGAGTGTCGAGTGTCGAGTGTCGAGAGTCGAGTGTCGAGTGTCGAGTGTCGAAAGTCAAGTGTCGAGTGTCAAGTGTCGGTCGAGTGTCAAGTGTCGGTCGAGTGTCGAGTGTCGAGTGTCTCGAGTCTGTCGAGTGTCGAAAGTCAAGTGTCGAGTCTCGAGTGTCGAGTGTCGAGTGTCGAGTGTCGGGTGTCGGTCGAGTGTCGAGTGTCGAAAGTCAAGTGTAGAGTGTCGGGTGTCGAATGTCGAGTGTCGAGTGTCGAGTTTCGAGTGTCGAGTGTCAAGTGTTAAGAATCGAGTGTCGAGTGTCGAGTGACGAGTGTTTAGTCTCAAGTGTCGAGTGTCAAGGGGCTAAGTGTCTAGCTAGTGTCAGAATCAGTTGTCAAAAGTCGAGTCTCTAGTGTCGAGTGTAGAGTGTGAAGAGTCAAGTGTTGAGTGATGAGTGTCGAGTGTCAAGTATCGAGTGTCGACTGTCGAGTGTCAAGTGTCGAGTGTCAAGTCTCAAGTGTCGAGTGTCGAGGGTCTAAGTGTCTAGCTAGTGTCAGAATCAGTTGTCAAAAGTCTAGTCTCTAGTGTCGAGTGTAGAGTGTGAAGAGTCAAGTGTTGAGTGATGAGTGTCGAGTGTCAAGTATCGAGTGTCGAGTGTCGAGTGTCAAGTGTCGAGTGTCGAGTCTCAAGTGTCGAGTGTCGAGGGTCCAAGTGTCTAGCTAGTGTCAGAATCAGATATCACAAGTCGAGTCTCTAATGTCGAGTGTAGAGTGTGAAGAGTCAAGTGTCGAGTGATGAGTGTCGAGTGTCGAGTGTCGAGTGTCGAGTGTCAAGTGTCGAGTGTCGAGTGTCGAGTGTCGAGTGTCGAGTGTCGAGTGTCGAGTGTCGAGTGTAGAGTGTGAAGAGTCAAGTGTCGAGTGATGAGTGTCGAGTGTCGAGTGTCGAGTGTCGAGTGTCGAGTGTCAAGTGTCGAGTGTCGAGTGTCGAGTGTCGAGTGTCGAGTGTCGAGCGTCGGTCGAGTGTCAAGTGTCAAGTGTCGGTCGAGTGTCGAGTGTCGAGTGTCTCGAGTCTGTCGAGTGTCGAAAGTCAAGTGTCGAGTCTCGAGTGTCGAGTGTCGAGTGTCGAGTGTCGGGTGTCGGTCGAGTGTCGAGTGTCGAAAGTCAAGTGTAGAGTGTCGGGTGTCGAATGTCGAGTGTAGAGTGTGGAGTGTCGAAAGTCAAGTGTCGAGTGTCGAAAGTCGAGTGTCGAAAGTCAAGTGTCGAGTGTCGAGTGTCGAGTGTCGAGTGTCGAGTGTCGAGTGTCGAGTGTCGAGTGTCGAGTGTCGAGTGTCGAGTGTCGAGTGTCGAGTGTCGAGTGTCGAGTGTCGAGTGTCGAGTGTCGAGTGTCGAGTGTCGAGTGTCGAGTGTCGAGTGTCGAGTGTCGAGTGTAGAGTGTGGAGTGTCGAAAGTCAAGTGTCGAGTGTCGAGTGCCGAGTGTCGAGTGTCGAGTTTCAAGTGTCGAGTGTCGAGTGTCGAGTGTCAAGTTTCGAGTGTCGAGTGTCGAGTGTCGAGTGACAAGTGTCGAGTGTCGAGGGTCGAAAGTCAAGTATCGAGTGTCGAGTGTCGAGTGTAGAGTGTGGAGTGTCGAGTGTCGAGTGTCGAGTGTCGAGTGTCGAGTGTCGAGTGACGAGTGTGGAGTCTCAAGTGTCGAGTGTCGAGAGTCGAGTGTCTAGCTAGTGTCAGAATCAGTTGTCAAAAGTCTAGTCTCTAGTGTCGAGTGTAGAGTGTGAAGAGTCAAGTGTTGAGTGATGAGTGTCGAGTGTCAAGTATCGAGTGTCGAGTGTCGAGTGTCAAGTGTCGAGTGTCGAGTCTCAAGTGTCGAGTGTCGAGGGTCCAAGTGTCTAGCTAGTGTCAGAATCAGATATCACAAGTCGAGTCTCTAATGTCGAGTGTAGAGTGTGAAGAGTCAAGTGTCGAGTGATGAGTGTCGAGTGTCGAGTGTCGAGTGTCGAGTGTCAAGTGTCGAGTGTCGAGTGTCGAGTGTCGAGTGTCGAGTGTCGAGTGTCGAGTGTCGAGTGTAGAGTGTGAAGAGTCAAGTGTCGAGTGATGAGTGTCGAGTGTCGAGTGTCGAGTGTCGAGTGTCGAGTGTCGAGTGTCGAGTGTCGAGTGTCGAGTGTCGAGTGTCGAGTGTCGAGTGTCGAGTGTCGAGTGTCGAGTGTCGAGTGTCGAGTGTCGAGTGTCGAGTGTCGAGTGTCGAGTGTCGAGTGTAGAGTGTGGAGTGTCGAAAGTCAAGTGTCGAGTGTCGAGTGCCGAGTGTCGAGTGTCGAGTTTCAAGTGTCGAGTGTCGAGTGTCGAGTGTCAAGTTTCGAGTGTCGAGTGTCGAGTGTCGAGTGACAAGTGTCGAGTGTCGAGGGTCGAAAGTCAAGTATCGAGTGTCGAGTGTCGAGTGTAGAGTGTGGAGTGTCGAGTGTCGAGTGTCGAGTGTCGAGTGTCGAGTGTCGAGTGTCGAGTGACGAGTGTGGAGTCTCAAGTGTCGAGTGTCGAGAGTCGAGTGTCTAGCTAGTGTCAGAATCAGTTGTCAAAAGTCTAGTCTCTAGTGTCGAGTGTAGAGTGTGAAGAGTCAAGTGTTGAGTGATGAGTGTCGAGTGTCAAGTATCGAGTGTCGAGTGTCGAGTGTCAAGTGTCGAGTGTCGAGTCTCAAGTGTCGAGTGTCGAGGGTCTAAGTGTCTAGCTAGTGTCAGAATCAGATATCACAAGTCGAGTCTCTAATGTCGAGTGTAGAGTGTGAAGAGTCGAGTGATGAGTGTCGAGTGTCGAGTGTCGAGTGTCGAGTGTCAAGTGTCGAGTGTCGAGTGTCGAGTGTCGAGTGTCGAGTGTCGAGTGTCGAGTGTCGAGTGTCGAGTGACGAGTGTGGAGTCTCAAGTGTCGAGTGACGAGTGTCGAGTGTCGAGTGTCGAGTGTCGAGTGTCGAGTGTCGAGTGTCGAGTGTCGAGTGTCGAGTGTCGAGTGTCGAGTGTCGAGTGTCGAGTGTCGAGTGTCGAGTGTCGAGTGTCGAGTGTCGAGTGTCGAGTGTCGAGTGTCGAGTGTCGAGTGTCGAGTGTCGAGTGTCGAGTGTCGAGTGTCGAGTGTCGAGTGTCGAGTGTCGAGTGTCGAGAGTCGAGTGTCGAGTGTCGAGTGTCGAAAGTCAAGTGTCGAGTGTCAAGTGTCGGTCGAGTGTCAAGTGTCGGTCGAGTGTCGAGTGTCGAGTGTCTCGAGTCTGTCGAGTGTCGAAAGTCAAGTGTCGAGTCTCGAGTGTCGAGTGTCGAGTGTCGAGTGTCGGGTGTCGGTCGAGTGTCGAGTGTCGAAAGTCAAGTGTAGAGTGTCGGGTGTCGAATGTCGAGTGTCGAGTGTCGAGTTTCGAGTGTCGAGTGTCAAGTGTTAAGAATCGAGAGTCGAGTGTCGAGTGACGAGTGTTTAGACTCAAGTGTCGAGTGTCAAGGGGCTAAGTGTCTAGCTAGTGTCAGAATCAGTTGTCAAAAGTCGAGTCTCTAGTGTCGAGTGTAGAGTGTGAAGAGTCAAGTGTTGAGTGATGAGTGTCGAGTGTCAAGTATCGAGTGTCGAGTGTCGAGTGTCAAGTGTCGAGTGTCAAGTCTCAAGTGTCGAGTGTCGAGGGTCTAAGTGTCTAGCTAGTGTCAGAATCAGTTGTCAAAAGTCTAGTCTCTAGTGTCGAGTGTAGAGTGTGAAGAGTCAAGTGTCGAGTGATGAGTGTCGAGTGTCAAGTATCGAGTGTCGAGTGTCGAGTGTCAAGTGTCGAGTGTCGAGTCTCAAGTGTCGAGTGTCGAGGGTCCAAGTGTCTAGCTAGTGTCAGAATCAGATATCACAAGTCGAGTCTCTAATGTCGAGTGTAGAGTGTGAAGAGTCAAGTGTCGAGTGATGAGTGTCGAGTGTCGAGTGTCGAGTGTCGAGTGTCAAGTGTCGAGTGTCGAGTGTCGAGTGTCGAGTGTCGAGTGTCGAGTGTCGAGTGTCGAGTGTAGAGTGTGAAGAGTCAAGTGTCGAGTGATGAGTGTCGAGTGTCGAGTGTCGAGTGTCGAGTGTCAAGTGTCGAGTGTCGAGTGTCGAGTGTCGAGTGTCGAGTGTCGAGTGTCGAGTGTCGAGCGTCGGTCGAGTGTCAAGTGTCGGTCGAGTGTCGAGTGTCGAGTGTCTCGAGTCTGTCGAGTGTCGAAAGTCAAGTGTCGAGTCTCGAGTGTCGAGTGTCGAGTGTCGAGTGTCGGGTGTCGGTCGAGTGTCGAGTGTTGAAAGTCAAGTGTAGAGTGTCGGGTGTCGAATGTCGAGTGTAGAGTGTGGAGTGTCGAAAGTCAAGTGTCGAGTGTCGAAAGTCGAGTGTCGAAAGTCAAGTGTCGAGTGTCGAGTGTCGAGTGTCGAGTGTCGAGTGTCGAGTGTCGAGTGTCGAGTGTCGAGTGTCGAGTGTCGAGTGTCGAGTGTCGAGTGTCGAGTGTCGAGTGTCGAGTGTCGAGTGTCGAGTGTAGAGTGTGGAGTGTCGAAAGTCAAGTGTCGAGTGTCGAGTGCCGAGTGTCGAGTGTCGAGTTTCAAGTGTCGAGTGTCGAGTGTCGAGTGTCAAGTTTCGAGTGTCGAGTGTCGAGTGTCGAGTGACAAGTGTCGAGTGTCGAGGGTCGAAAGTCAAGTATCGAGTGTCGAGTGTCGAGTGTAGAGTGTGGAGTGTCGAGTGTCGAGTGTCGAGTGTCGAGTGTCGAGTGTCGAGTGACGAGTGTGGAGTCTCAAGTGTCGAGTGTCGAGAGTCGAGTGTCTAGCTAGTGTCAGAATCAGTTGTCAAAAGTCTAGTCTCTAGTGTCGAGTGTAGAGTGTGAAGAGTCAAGTGTTGAGTGATGAGTGTCGAGTGTCAAGTATCGAGTGTCGAGTGTCGAGTGTCAAGTGTCGAGTGTCGAGTCTCAAGTGTCGAGTGTCGAGGGTCTAAGTGTCTAGCTAGTGTCAGAATCAGATATCACAAGTCGAGTCTCTAATGTCGAGTGTAGAGTGTGAAGAGTCGAGTGATGAGTGTCGAGTGTCGAGTGTCGAGTGTCGAGTGTCAAGTGTCGAGTGTCGAGTGTCGAGTGTCGAGTGTCGAGTGTCGAGTGACGAGTGTGGAGTCTCAAGTGTCGAGTGACGAGTGTCGAGTGTCGAGTGTCGAGTGTCGAGTGTCGAGTGTCGAGTGTCGAGTGTCGAGTGTCGAGTGTCGAGTGTCGAGTGTCGAGTGTCGAGTGTCGAGTGTCGAGTGTCGAGTGTCGAGTGTCGAGTGTCGAGTGTCGAGTGTCGAGTGTCGAGTGTCGAGTGTCGAGTGTCGAGTGTCGAGTGTCGAGTGTCGAGTGTCGAGTGTCGAGAGTCGAGTGTCGAGTGTCGAGTGTCGAAAGTCAAGTGTCGAGTGTCAAGTGTCGGTCGAGTGTCAAGTGTCGGTCGAGTGTCGAGTGTCGAGTGTCTCGAGTCTGTCGAGTGTCGAAAGTCAAGTGTCGAGTCTCGAGTGTCGAGTGTCGAGTGTCGAGTGTCGGGTGTCGGTCGAGTGTCGAGTGTCGAAAGTCAAGTGTAGAGTGTCGGGTGTCGAATGTCGAGTGTCGAGTGTCGAGTTTCGAGTGTCGAGTGTCAAGTGTTAAGAATCGAGTGTCGAGTGTCGAGTGACGAGTGTTGAGTCTCAAGTGTCGAATGTCAAGGGGCTAAGTGTCTAGCTAGTGTCAGAATCAGTTGTCAAAAGTCGAGTCTCTAGTGTCGAGTGTAGAGTGTGCAGAGTCAAGTGTTGAGTGATGAGTGTCGAGTGTCAAGTATCGAGTGTCGAGTGTCGAGTGTCAAGTGTCGAGTGTCAAGTCTCAAGTGTCGAGTGTCGAGGGTCTAAGTGTCTAGCTAGTGTCAAATTCAGTTGTCAAAAGTCGAGTCTCTAGTGTCGAGTGTAGAGTGTGAAGAGTCAAGTGTCGAGTGATGAGTGTCGAGTGTCAAGTGTCGAGTGTCGAGTGTCGAGTGTCGAGTGTCGAGTGTCGAGTGTCGAGTGTCGAGTGTCGAGTGTCGAGTGTCGAGAGTCGAGTGTCTAGCTAGTGTCAGAATCAGAAGTCAAAAGTCGAGTTTCCAGTGTCGAAAGTCAAGTGTCGAGTGTCGAGTGTAGAGTGTCAATAACTTTTTTACCATTTAGTTCATTACTCCTTTGTTGTATTTATTGTATAGTCTGTGATATATTTATCTATCTCTATGGTCTGTGTGGAGTTTTGCTCTGCGGGGGCGCCATTTTTAAAGCAATACGTACAAAAAACATTTTATTCCAATTTTTCTTTTTGTTGCACCTATTATATTAATTATATAATATATTTTTTATTCTTGCTTAAAAATGTCTGATAGCAGTGAATATGAAGAAAAATCCGCCCGATATTTTAGATGCAGTGACGGAAATGACTCATTCATAATCTAGTTAGGTACTTATTACCAGCAAAGTCGAGAAACTACTCTATTTTTAATATCAATTGAGCTTTTAAATAGTGGGTTCAACCCCAATTGTATGAGTGTAGATAAAGTAGTGTATGAAACTGCACAAAACGTTTTTAAACACACTACAGTTTTATAAACTAATATTGTTACGGGTAATAATCGAAGAAGATAATAATTAAAGTTGATAGTCCAGACTATGGTCAATCACGATTTTGCAGTGAGATATCTTAATCTGGATTTTGCAATTCGTTTTGGTATATTATATACCGGCTTTTCCCCGTGACCTCGTTCCCGTAGCATTCCACTTCCCGCAGGAATTTCGGCAATAAAATATAGCATTATGTACCATGCAGTATTATTGAGCTTTTTATTGGTGAATTAATTTTTGAAGTCAGGTAAGCGCTTACAAACCTCACTCCTTTATAATATTAATAAAGTAGATACCTACCTATTTAATTGATACAAAGAATATTATTAATTTTAGGGAACAATATTTTCTGTCACCTAAGTTTAGATGTGTCACTAATCTGCAATACCCTAATTATAATATCTATCGCCAAGAAATATATTAGTCATCATATTTATCAAAACTGTCTCTAAGTATAAATCACCGTATTAATGTAAATATGTCTCTTAAATTATAGTTTGATCACTTTTTTCTATAGCCTAAATATAAGATCTGTCCTCTAAAAAGTAAGTCCCTGGCAGCAATAATATATTTGTACCTAAAATAGTAAATCTATCACCTTATAAATCTAATCAACAAACTATTAGTATCATTTAAATCGTTCAATCATCAAAATAATAGATGTGTCACTTAATTCATAGAAAAAATCCTAAGTAGGGGCGGAGTCAAATTGGCGGGCTATGAAAATTTAAATGCACTAGGTAGGTTAGATTAGGTTAGTGTTTAGACCACTCGCAGCGGAGCTCCATAATGCTTATATCAGGATCAACTAGTTTGGCCATAATAGTCATAGTAATTATGAAAAGGAAACTGCATTTTGTGATGGAAGCAAGCCGCTTTGCACAGTTATAGTAGGGGCCAAATTAAGTAATTTCATTCGAGGATAAATCACATTCACCCCTTAGGAACACAGATGGCGCCACTTGTTTAATAAAAACTTTAAAAATTTCTAAAACCTGAACGGATGATCCGATTTTGATGACTAAGGTCTCTATCGACAGAAAATTAGTTGTTTTATTATTTAAAAAATAATAAGGTGGCAGAAAATAATTATAAATAACAAAAAAACTTTAATTATTGAAAAACAAAAAAAATATTTTCAGTATTTATTTTATTTTATAAAAAAAATGAATGAATATGGTACTTTTTTATTTATTTATATTATTACTAATTTAGTTGCACGTTTAATAAAAAAAACCGCATATAAATATCTTGTATAGTTCTAAAGTTATTGTAGAATACACTACATGGTGCCGGTATATACCTTAACTCGCCGAGCAAAAAAATCTCAAAGTAAATATTTTTTTCTTCACATATGCTTTATTTATTATATCTATGTATTCAGAAAAATAAAATGAAAAATCTTAAACATACCAATTTCGAGAAATTAGGTATTTCTTATGTGTAATTCGGCGAGTGATCTCTATTTTTGGGTTTCGAAGGTGGGTTTTCGAACCCTAAAAAAATTAAATAGCAATGAAAAATCATGATAACAATTATAACAGATGCGAAATAGCATTTCTGAATCTTTATTTTACTTACGTTTTATTTTCGCATTCGGCTTTGCAGGTTTTACACTGTAAAGTGCAAGGTAGGCCAACGCATCGGCAGCCACAGCGCATTGCGTTACAGTTTGATTTACATCCACAATGGTCAAGGAGGCTTAGTTCTGGCTCTAAATTGCAGTAACCTTCGACCACCGTGGAGTTCATCTACCTTCGACCCCAAGAAGATGGACTTGGGATTGATATGTCAAAATTTAAGGCATTTCTCCATATATGGCCCGTTTGAAACGCTGCACGCAGAGCATGTTGTTCAAGGGCGGCTGAAGTATCCGCCTACTTCTTCTACTTGTCACCGGCCTGCTTTTAGTGGAAAACAAATCTTTCCGGATTTTTAATTTATTTAGGACAACAAACAACTGAACAAGGAGATTACATACACATAGCACATTAATCGGTTCTTTGAGTATTTGTTCAGTCAACACCGTTACCCACAAATATCTGCATGAAGTAATCGCTAATCTGACTTAAATAACATTTTTATTTTTATATTATACGGTACAAAACATAAGTTAATTACATAAGTTAATTACGGTACAAAACCGCCGATGAGCTGGCTAGAATGGGATCTTCCACAACAGTGGCAGGACCCATACCCATTCTGCCACTCCCTTTCAGCCAACTACGATCATGACTAGGACAACGAACTCGTGCTGCACACAACACTCGTTGGGTAGATCTAACAAGCTGTAGAGTCTAAAATGGCGATGACAGCAGTCTCGCCGCGTGTGACCCGCAGGCTGCTCAGCTTCAATCGCCCAGACTTCCGGAAAGTTGTAGGTACACTTACAGGTCACTTAGCTTTAAACCGACAACTATTCATCATGAATGCGACAGACAGTCCTCTATGCAGGGGATGCCTGGAAGCAGAGGAAACAGCCGCCCACGTGATCCTGGAGTGCGTGGGGCTGGCCACACAACGGGCAGAAATCCTCACAGAGGTGAGGTCGCTCCTAGAAGCCTGTGAACGCCCCAAGAGGCTTCTGGAAGGAGCTGGGATGGCTCGATTAGCCATACCCATGCTATAAGGTTTCACGCATAACGGACCAAATTGGTCTAAATGCGGAGAAAAGTGCCCACCACCAATACCAATACCAATACGGTACAAAACATAACGCATTAACAGTGATGTTCTCTGTTTGAGCATCGTGCAGCCTGCAAGTGAATCTGTAAGTAAGATTACCATTATTTGAGAACAAGTGAAATAATTATGTAAACTTACACACCACATTACAATTAAAAAAAACGGTACAATCCTTTCCCAATGAGCCAATATTTCTTCAGAGAGGATTTCTATAGGAGTCGACATACTTGCAAAAGCAGTATGGTTACTTCAGGGTGAGACATCCATGTTTTAAAACAGGTTTTTTTGCCTTTTGTATTAAAATAAGACGTCGTGTCACACCCTGTGAAAGCATGATAGCCTCGAAGCGCAGTTGACATTTCATGACCTAAAATAGTTGCTATTTTGTGCACTGCTACATAACGGCGTTTGTTAGCTGTCCCTGTCAACATCCAGTTCCTGCAAAACTTCCTCTTTTAAAATTTCGTAGTACGAAATAAGCAGAACCAACACATCTGTGTCCGAAGAACGCACTAGCATATGGGTTGCTCCTAGCCCAGCCATATCTTTTGCTTCTTCCATATGCAATGGAATCGGCAATTGAAGTACAAGAAGCATCTAAAGCAGATACTTCATCAGCCAAATTTATCACCACCGTTGCGTCAGAAAAGCTATTTATGAACTCGCGACCGAGAAATCCAAAAAGATCCGATTTATTTTGATCATTACTCAGAAAGTCGGATTGAACCATAGGGAGTAACCTGACGTCGAATTCCTGTTCCTCTTGCTTCTCGTTCCTGTACCCCGACATAGGTATCTCTCTAACTATTCAAGATAATGACATGCAGTTTTTTTTATTATACGTGTAATTGATTAGTTCACATTTAAATGAAATAAAAAAGGTAGTCCACCTTTTTTATTTCATTTTTAAATAATATTTACAAATAAACGTATTTTTTCTTTCTGTATACAAAAAGAGAATTTATTGGTAATTGTAATAGATTTAATTCAACTTTTTATGTTTTTTATAATAAAACAATTAATCTGTATACATAGAGATCATAAATAAAGCATATATATAAAGAAAAAAATTATCAATTTTGAGATTTTTTGCTCAGCGAGTTAAGGTATATACCGGCACCATGTAGTGTATCTTCAATAACTTTGGAACTATACAAGATATTTATATGCGGTTTTTTTTTATTAAACGTGCAACTAAATGAGTAATAATATAAATAAATAAAAAAGTACCATATTCATACATTTTTTTTATAAAATAAAATAAATACTGAAAATATTTTTTTTGTTTTTCAATAATTAAAGTTTTTTTGTTATTTATAATTATTTTCTGCCACCTTATTATTTTTTAAATAATAAAACAACTAATTTTCTGTCGATAGAGACCTTAGTCATCAAAATCGGATCATCCGTTCAGGTTTTAGAAATTTTTAAACAAGTGGCGCTATCTCTGTTCCTAAGGGGTGAATGTCGTTTATCCTCGGATGAAATCGTTTACTTTGGTCCCTACTATCACTGTGCAAAACGGCTTGCTTCCATCACAAAATGCAGCTTTAGGTCAAAAAGTGTCCATAATATCTATGACTATAATGCTTATATCAGGTTCAACTAGTTTGGCCTAGCCTAAACTGATTTATCCTATCGGACTTAGGACAAACTAGTTTAGTCCAGGCTATACCAGTTAATCCCACCGCGTATAGGAAGAAAGATCTAGTTTAACCTAGGCCAAACTAGTTTGTCCTGAAAATCGGGTTTGGCCGGTATACACAACAAATATACCTAACTAACTCGCACAGCTCGCACTTGACTGCAGCGTTTTGTTTAGTTTTAGATATGTAGTGTTTTTGTTTCGATTATAAATGTAAATTATATGATTAAAACCTATTGTAGTTTTATTTAATTAATTGTACCCATATCGTCAAATTTCAGTTGAATTATGTAATAAATTAATATTATTTTTCAATGATCAAATATATTTTTAGGTAAACATTTTTCATTGTTTGGTGATTCAGTTTAAGTGACACTTTCATTATTTAGAAACCCAATATAATTATTTGATGATTGATATTATTTCCAAGTAATTCTTAATTATGATTTAGGAAAGCGTTTTTATATTATTTGGTGATTTAATTTAAGTGACAGATCTACTATTTTAGGAACAAACATTATTTATTAGGTCACTGAAAATGCATTTATTAGGTAATTGATAAAATCATACCCTTAATTTTATTGCTATTTTAAACTTAGAACTTCTATGGCAGTCCAAAATCTCGTAATATTGAAACTAACTAATAATCCATTAATATATCTGCGGGTCTTTAATTATGGAATCCAATACGCATTCCATAGAAAGGAGTGATCAAAAGGCCGTCGTTCACAGTATCGTTTTAATTGTAAACGAAGCCGTATGCTTCTGACGTGTGTATCATTACGGCCCTTTGTAGTTCCAGGAGTTCAGAGAGCAGTATTAACAATATGTCAAACATATTGGGGTTTATTCCTGTATATAAGGGAATCATAGCATCACAGCGTTGGTGCAATAGTTAGGACCTTGAATTGTGCGGAATCCTGTGGAAATTAAATTACAGCGCCAAGAATTCGGCTGAACTTTCTTGTCACTTTGCAAACATTGTTATGATCCCAAAGTAAGTAGCTAAAGCACTTGTGTTATGGAAATCAGTGACGACACTGGTAAAAACATACAACCAGACCTGAGCCAATATCGAACCCAGGACCTCGGAGATGGCGACACCTTAAAAACCGGAGTACATCCACTCGACCACGGAGGTCGTCAAATATAATAATGAATGTAAATAATAGGATCAAGAACGGTCGACTCTATTGGTAGATACTCCTCAGGTGATGATCTATCTATTATTTAGCTAAACGGAGATTTCTGAAGTCCATCATCGAAACTCCGTTTGTTAGCCTTTTGTTTCTATCGGTGAGTATTGTCAGTTTACCAGACATAACCTGTGTCTATCAATACACCGCTTAAAAAAGTGTTTTGTGAATTTGTGATTGGCAAAAGTCAGGGGCTGCAGAAATGTAAAAAGGGCATATAATTAAGTATTTATTTATTGGACGGATTAGATAGGAAACTTCTTCTGAATTATTACCTGTAATTACTTTTTGCTATTTTACGTTGCCAGATGATTTTTAAGTATAATATACCTGCTAATTTGGGTTTATTAACTCCACGAAGATTCAAAGAAAGCGTCAGTCAAACGCGGGAGGCATACAAATTCATTCGAACATTTCCATTTCTTCCTAAGAATGATTTACTAGGTATAAGGAGCTGTGCTCAGCATGTATTACTTCACATTTCTTTTAGAAAAACTTGCGAATAAAATATCTTTCTTAGATATTTGACGAAAAGGTAGATGATTTAATATGTTTCGGTTGCCTTGGAAAAAGGAATAACTTGGGTAAAAATGGTTGTATAATATTCTCGCCTTTCATGTGCTGTTTAAGTTCCAGTAATTTACACAATTTAAACTTACAAACATACATGAACCCTAAACACATTATACTTTCTGTGTTTTGAGCAGTCGTGTAATAAATAAAATATAATAAAACTGTTAATTTACTCTTATACTCGTACTAGAGAAACAATAATTATTACACACCAAAGCGAAGCAATGCGCAAATTCGCGACAAAGATACAAGACCAACCAGAATCAGTGTATAGATTTGAAATAATTAGAATTTAAGGAACTGAAAAATTACAAACACCAGCCGAATAAAGTACTGTAAATAAATAGTGACCTAAGAGTTTTCACTCTATTTACAAACCTCAAATCTCAGAGATGGTCATACCAAACTTACAAACATTATCAAGATACTTCTGAATATCTCTTGCTGAGGAAACTTAATTTGAAACGCTCGCTTAACCACACAACCACATCTAATAAAGAGCGTATATTATTCTAAATTTTTGTTTACTCTTCAACAATGACCAGAAAAATACAGACACGCAACCTAATACAGCCTAGAGAGAAAACACACAAAATATACTGCACAAAAACGTTGAAGCCAAATAAACCGACACATACCCAGCGGACGCGAAGATTTATTTATGTCACGTTTTACTGAAACGAATATTTCACTTGAACAAAAACAAAAGCTAGATTAAGGGTGATTCGAGCACCATCTGAGCAACAGGTCCTTTTTTGCACAGAATTGGTTAATTAACCCCATATTCACATTACAAGATAAATGAATAAAAGGCTTCAAAAGTGAAAGATTTGGATATAGTGAATAGGCTTCCGTATGAAAACTTATGGGGTATTTACAGTTAAGCGGTTTTTTTCAGGTTCAAAAAACAGATCTCAACCCACTTCACTCAATTTAAACAGACCCCTGTTAAATGTATAGTATGTACTATCGAGTATAGTAAGCGTAAACTCCGCCTATGGATTATTTTAGGGCAGTGAGTGATGCAAGATACAAGATATTCTGCATTTACCTTCACTGTGTAATGATTCTCATAGCGGAAACCAAATTTAACTTATTTAATTTTATGAGACTACAAGTCCCTCAGGAGCTTTAGCCGTGCAGGTACAGAAATAAATTGCTCCCACAAGTGGCAACAGAAAAGAGAGCTAATTTATCGTAATAAACAAATGAAATAATAAAGAAACCCTTCTCAGTGTATGTGTTTCTACAAGTCAAATAAATCATGACCATAAATCAGAAAGTTCTAGATTAATCACGAAAAACATTCGCATAGATTTAGGTATTGTGTTGCATCAAATTGACTTAGAACTAAAGCTTTCTTTTTTTTACACGTTTTATGTTGTATTATTGCAATTTTGATATATTGTGCTCAACTACCAAAGAATTTTATGTCTAGAAAATATTTGCTAAAGTTTTATTATTTTACTCATATTCTTTTATTCGGCAACACATTTAAGTGCACCAATATATTGAGGAGCGCGGTGGCGCAGTGGTATAGCGCCTGGCCCATCGACTGCGGAG
Source organism: Catoptria pinella (assembly GCA_963556745.1). Taxonomy (NCBI): domain Eukaryota; kingdom Metazoa; phylum Arthropoda; class Insecta; order Lepidoptera; family Crambidae; genus Catoptria; species Catoptria pinella. The sequence continues at coordinate 612,778 of OY750765.1, read as the reverse complement.
GTTAAGCAACTTTCGCGAGGGTTGGTCATGGGATGGGTGACCAAATATTTACAATCTCGAGCTCCTCCGTGCTTCGGAAGGCACGTTAAGCCGTTGGTTCTAGCTGCATTTGCAGTCGTTTGCACCCATCAATCTGCATTCGGCCTGCGTGGTGGGTCATGGCCCATCCTCCTTATCCACCCATAAGGAAGGCAGGGACATTAAAAATGGCTGGTCATATTATTATGCCAACACTGCCAACATTATAAAAAAATCAGCAAAAGACGGCTATTATCGGCTTCGTTATTATTAATTTCTGGATATCGATGTTCATTGGAGCATATCGACTGTCGGCAACGGTCCTAGCCAATAACTGGCATAAATGTACAGAAATGTACCTACGTCATTACGCTATAAAATAAGTTGCGATATCCCTGGTGGCTTTTACAATGCCGTTGAATTTGTCCGGAAAAATTATATGACATCGTTAGAAGATTAAAAAAGCAAAATCAATAACGAATAGATTTTCTACGAGTATGTTCAAGTGCTTGTTAGTAGCAGGCGATAAAAATGTACCAGCATTATTCTATTTTTCCACTTCTGTTATACTTCTGGATAAGAGTATTTTACTGTAGCGATTAAAAAAAAACTTAACTACAATATGCTACAAAACAGACGTCGTATGGAGGCTTTACATTTTAAGTATGCGAAACGCCGGTCGTAGAAGCAACGATGCCAAAACCGTTTAAAAACGGAAAAGTGCGATTTGGGCTGGGATCGAGGGTTACCAAATTTCTTTGGCCTCAATTGTATAATTATGAAAAATGAAAAGCATTAATGTTGTCTTTTTGGTTGCCCCCCCCCCCCCCTCTAGAAGAGCGGTCGTTCGCTGGTAAACTGTGATTCTGACGAGCTTCATAGCTTGCGGCGCTTCTTATAGGACCTAAGAAACTAACAGGCTTGAAGACTGGCTTGTGAAATCCTTAACACAATCAAACAACGATCATTATGGGTGGATAGGGAGGATGGGCCGTAACTCACCACGCGGGCCCAATGCGGATTGGTGGGTGTTAACGACTGCAAATACAGCCGGGACCAACGGCTTAACGTGCCTTCCGAAGCACGGAGGAGGTAATAAGTAGTTATTTTATGCTTGTATTATTTTTCTGAATTTTAAATAAATCTATTACACGCTTATTGTAAAAATGTAATATACCAGACACAAAATAATCATATTAAAAAAAAACAAATTGGCTTTTAGTTTCAAGTTTTTTTGTTACTCAACTACTAGATAACAGAATTAAGCAAATGTAATCTAGTTTATCCTAAAAACAAAAGTCCACATTTAAAACAATGCGAAGTATCTCCAGTTACGTAAAAAGCAAAGTTGAAATTAGAAATTATGTGCGCACTCGAAAAGCTCTTAGTAGCATCGTATTAAGCCTGTTTCTACGGGAGAATGTACGAATTCCCATTCGTTAGCGGTTCTCTAATACCGAGATTACGGCGTATTATCCTCGCTGATAATAAATATCCTCGAAAATTGAGTTTGGAAAAAAGAGCTTACAATGTATCACATTTTCGTATACCTTGCGAAGAAGGTACCTAAGAGATGCTGGGTTAAGAGAGTGCATATTGAGTTAAGCTTAACCTACATTGGCTCCGCCCGGACCACATTTTTGCAAAACATGACATGTTTTGTAGCTCTATCTCTCCATAGCTTTGAAACATCACAAGATTCTAGGTTCGATTCCTGGCAGGGTCATTGTTTACTGTCAGGAGCCGAGGAGATGTATTCAAACAACAGAATCTGATTATACACTGATTTGTTATTTTAAAAAAAAGCTTCGATTATATAGTTATTAGCTTTCGCCCGCGACTTCGTCCGCGTGGTCGAGAAAATACTTAGGGTCCCGTTAACAAGGATAAAAACTATTCTGTGTTTTAATTACATCAAAATCCGATCAGTCGTTTCTATGTGATTAGGTGGGTCCCCACCAAGCGCGCTGCCGGACGTTTATCTCTGTGCGGGCTTTGGTTCCTGCCCGCACTATTACTTGTGTTCGTTGTTAAAAACTATGATGGAAACGCTTCCAATGTGTGTTTATTATTTACTCCACAAATGCTATGTACAGAGAATATTTACATGGAAGAGTCACATTAAAATAGGAAAGAACACGAACGAGTAGGGAAAGAATAATATTAATTTACAACACGGATTTACAATAGAAAAACTCTCAAAGATAAAATTCTGTGTCAACAGCCCGAAAAAAAACAGAAGCCAGAACTATCTTTTCTTTTCTGCTTAACCATAGAGGAGTGGTGACCTCTTTGCAGACGCCACACCTCGCCTCGCACGAGGCTGCTCGCTTGGTGGGGTGGGGTGGGGACCCGCCTAATCACGTAGAAACGGCTGATCGGATTTTGATGGAATTAAAACAAATAATACTTTTTATCCTGGTTAAAGGTTCCCCAAGGTAAGGTGTATGTGTAAAATTTCAAGTCTCTAAGTTCAGCGGTTCAGCGTTATTATATCAGCCAGTAAGTCAATCATGCCCGGTTTCTGAGGTAAGATTATTACTTGCTATTATTTCAACATGTTCTCTTCCCGGAAGGAATTTATTCAAGGAATAAATGAAGAGAGTTGTAAATGCTTACAACTAATCCTCTCTATCATTATAATGTTGCCTATAATATGTCAATACAACCCGAATAAGAGGGGGGAAAGTTAATAAAATATAAAAAATAAAGATCATAATTAATGTAGGTGATTTGCCTGCAGCAGTAAACATTAAATTGTTCTGAAAGCATAACAAAAGTTTCACAGAAAGATCGCTAAAAGCGCGGCATCGTAAAACCGTTGACCACTACAACATGAAACGCAAGGAGAAGCAATAAAACCTCCCGCGTTGTCGAAAAAGATGGTCAAGTGTGAATGGTACTCAAGTTTATGTCGCTTCGTAGCATTTTTTACCATAACTGGACTACTGCGCTTGTTCTTGATCTCAATATATAATAATATGACCGACGCATCGGTGGAAGGTTCTTAGCACAAAAAATCAAATAGAGTACTGTGAAACACCGCGCCACATCCCTAGGCGAAACTATAAGATTTCAAAAATGAATTTCATGTTCGAGTATTCGACTTGCCAATTAATAACTGAGGCACTGTCTATCTCACATATATCTCACCAACTGGTGTGATAACAGATCTACCGAAGGGAGGAGGCAGGCTTTAGACAAGCCCTGCCACATGCCTACCGCAATGTAGAGGTTCAATGAAATGAAACTACTGGTTTGAACCCGGGAACTCTGAATATGTTGCCGTTGAATGTGATGACCTAACTATATTTACAGTACACTGTATGAATATTATGTTTCATTATTATAACTCTATGTAGGTCTACCAATTAGCAAGTTCTGCTTAGTTTGGAAGTTATTTATGTTTGAAGCAAAAGTTTAGCACATTTATTTACTTACAGCATTCTTAGGACCCTAAGTCTATTCCATTAAAAGTTCTCGCATCGGAGACAATATAGAGTACCTCTCGGCACTTTATTCGTATTACGAAATTCGTTTACATGAAAATATTATGAAAGAAAATTCAACGAGTTTGTAAGATCACGAAAAGATTATGAAGATATAATAAATGATACTTTAGTAAATGATAAAAACCTTCTGTTCGAGAACCCTAAAATAGGAAAATATCATTCTCCCTCAAATATTTCCGCAGGCTACATGCCCATTATAGAGATAGATGTACATTTTATTACTCAAGCACAAAGAAACAACGGATACATCGAAATATCGACGAAGAGACATATGGAGTTTCCTTGAAATAAAAATGTACGTCTATTTCAAACTACAATCCACTTTGGTATTTTGAAATGTTAATTGATCAAAAATAGTATTCAAGCTTGCGCACTCACTTGTTTTGAAATAATACACTTTTATACCATACCCCCTCTAAAAATTTTGGTTTTCATCACTATTTTGGTATTTGAATTTAGAACACAATTCGTCTTCCATCTCAATACTATACAACCTCCTTATGCAAAAAATAATCGATACAAACTCCTTGTGCAAAGAGTACTCGATATACAAACTCCTTGTGAAAAAATATTTTCGCTAATCTTTCTTTTTGTCGTAGTAATGGTATAAAATATAGTATGCAACTCTTGAATAAAACAGGTTTATAGCGAGGGCGATGAATCACTCGCTTTAAATCCGTATTTTATTCACTAATTTTATAATATACTATCAACGGATACTAGCGCAGTTTTATTGAAAGTACTTTGGTAATAAGTTAGGTTGGTAATATTGGTAAAAAGTTCTACAAAATAAAATATATTGGAAAACATCAGAGATATTTTGCTTTTGATCCCGGAATAAACTAAAACTTACTAACAGATTTCAATAAAACAATGTTACCTGTAACTGCAATAGTGTAGTTTCATTAATACCCAGGAATGCAATATAATAATAATAATATCGTTTGTTTTCAGTCACAAACCAGGTAGTACATTATTTAATACATAACTATCTTATTGTCTAATTTAAATTAAGTAAGTGCACCTTGTTTATGAAAGACTGGTGCCTATCAAAGATACAGGGTGACATGGAAATTCGACCTATTCCTTGAAAGGGGTTATACTAGAGGTCATTAGCAACAAATTAAGCCCAGAGAACCATTCATTTTACCAATTTGTAACGCTAACTTTCATACAACTTTTTTTCAATAACTTACGGCGATTTTCGGGAAAAATACAGAGAATAAAAGTTATTGCTACTAAGGACCTTTTATTTCTGAGATTATGTATGTTTTGGGCCGGCGTTTTATTTTAAACTGATCACTTATTTTGCAGCTTTTAGAAAAGTATCAGTTCAATGTTCAGAGTGGAGTAGTTTATTCCTAATTAATGATTTCAGGTAACAAGTCAGAAAATTGCTTAAAAATCGAAAAACCATTATAGCTCAGTAACCATCCAGTTTCGACCCCTGGTTCAGTGGGCTTAATTTGTTGCTAATGACCTCTAGTATAACCCCTTTCAAGGAATAGGTCGAATTTCCATGTCACCCTGTATAGTATCTGTACTGTAGGTCACCAGGTCCTCCCCATTCTTAGTGGGTTAAATCATTTAAAAGTAGACAAATCAATGTTACTGATGCTACCAGTGTGAAAAGAGAAATATATGTAGCTTACTCCCGCAAAAAATATATGCAGGATGCACCGCCCGCCCGCCCGCAAAAAAATGCACATGCACACCACAAAAATATCAGTGCACAATACTTGCATTTAGCATGACAGCGACACACCTTGCACCTTCACCAATTAGACTACTCTACACGTGTTTCGCCCCAACCCGGAGCATCCTCAGGAGTTAGATCGTGCGTGAACCAACACCGAATCATTCGGTGCTAAATGCAAGTATTGTGCACTGATATTTTTGTGGTGTGCATGTGCATTTTTTCGCGGGCGGGCGGGCGGTGCATCCTGCATATATTTTTTGCGGGAGTAAGCTACATATATTTCTCTTTTCACAATGGTTTGGGACTTCCGCCAAGTAATGCCTGATTCAATCAAATGATGCTACCAGTTTACATATTGTGATAAAAAAATTAAAATACACAGTAGTAAAAAAGAACAAAAATACTGAAATACAAGTTTAGTTTGAGATTAAATACCAACCAATGGAGAATATGAATTATAGCACAGATTATATAGTGCTAGACTTATTTACAGTTAGATTTTAGGTGTGTGGAAATGCGTGAGTGTGTAATCATGGGTGTATGTGAATCAGTGACATTCACTCACTGGGTAATGTGTATGTGTAAGAACGACTAAGATCCTAGCGACCCATAAGGGAGAAAGGCCGCAGTTTTCAAAATATAAAAGCCGTTCACCACCAACCTGACCTGGAACCTCTGATTTCCTTTCAAAATCTAGCTCCAACATCTCGATGAATCGCCAAATAGCCTTTTTGTGTTACAACAGAATCTGATGTTGCGAAAACCACCCTTATCTCAACGCAGTACGATACTACGGTGCAGGCCAGTCACACAAATATACGGCGAGGCTATTACTCAGTGTAATCTTCGACAGACAAACGTGCCTTCCAAACAGTGCTTGGGTGGTGATTTTTCTCTCACAATGACATGTGGCCCATATTAATATTCTTGCTTTAGAATTGAATAGTTTTATGAACTTCTGCTAAATTGTAACCGCATGATTTTCGGAATTTAGTATAATTTAAAATGACAAGTGATTCTAACATTATTATTTTCTTTGCGTGTATACTCTAAAATTCAATATTACTAATATTATGATTATTTATATGAACATTATTAATGTGGTAGCTATGACCATCCTTATGGGTGGGTATGGAGTATGGGCCATAACACACCACGCGGGCCCAATGCGGATTAGAGGGTGTTAACGACTGCAAATGCAGCCGGGACCTAAAGTGCCTTCCAAAGCACGGAGGAGCTCGAGATAATAAATAGTCAGTTGTAGCTATAGTATGCACAAATTAAACTTAAAGCATTCATAATAAATCATTGCGCATTAGGGTTGGCGGTACACTCCATGCTTTATTTCAAATGCTCATTATGAAAAAAGCACATTAGATTTCAAAGCTGAAATCATTTTCTACCCAAGGCTAGAAAAGAAAATAAAGTTTTTTGACTAATGCATCCTACTCACAATATCGCTAAATGAAACACAGCTGTCTTCCGGAGCAACTGAATAAAAACCCGAAAGAGCCGCCAATGTGTTGTGGTACACGGCTAGTAAGGTTCCGTCTATTAAATTTTGTCTGGTTTAGTAAGTTCCTTTACTTGCATTCTATTATATTATTTTAATAGATGGATACTGGTGCTACGTATCCTCCCTTCTACGCCATAGGTCCGGGTTTGAATTCCGGTAGGGGCAGATGTGAGTGCGATGAGCACAAGCATTTTTTCCTGAGTCATGGTCGTTTATATACTTATTTATGTATTCGTCGTTTATATACTAAGCAGTTGTACTATGGGTACTAAATAACGTATTATTTAGTACCCATAGTACAACTGCTTAGTTTGAGACTAAATAATTGTTGTAGGTAGTCCCGAATTTATTTATAATTATTATGTTTTTGTGATAGATAATGCCGCATTCTAAATCATAATCTTCCTGAATTGCGTAAAATGCATTGCGCTATTCTTTTAACGCAGTTCGGTTTAACCCTAAGCCAAGGGTTGAAAACATCCATCTGGAAGATTTCGACGTCTATTCGTAAAATTGTATAGTAAGAAATAAACATGTATAGAACCAGTCTGCTGAAAACAGGAGTTAGGATTTATTAATTTATTAACCACCTAAAGCTTTCTGATAAAACGCAAATTGGAAAGACCGGAGGTTTCATCACTACTTATACCTACGGAGCCCTAAAAGAGCCAGACAACCTTTATTCACGTACGTAACAATAAAAAAAACTCTAGAGCACTGCATGCAAAGTGAAATAAATAAGACCAACTCTACATTTCAGACTGGCCCCGATCCTTGTTGTGTCGACGTCCTTGTCTCTATCGAGCCGCTAGAAAGGGACAGAAGACCGCAGAGTGCAATTGTAGTGTCAGGATTCAAAGAGAGTGTTTACGATGGAGGGAAGTGCCTCGTAATTTTCAACATTGGATTTTAGCACGAGTTCTGTGGGATACAAATGGTTGGTTCGTTTTTAGGGTTCCGTACCCAAAGGGTAAAACGGGAACCCTTTTACTAAGACTCCGCTGTCCGTCTGTCTGTCTATCTGTCCGTCTGTCACCAGGCTGTGTCTCATGAACCGTGATAGTTAGACGGTTGAAATTTTCACAGATGATGTATTTCTGTTGCCGCTATAACAACAAATACTAAAAAACAGATTAAAATAAATATTCTCCATTCACTCCCTGGATGGCCATCATAAGATCACAGCTAGTTCAATCCCTAGCGGAAAACCAAGACTTCAAAATTACCTCGTTTGTGTGAAAATCGACTTGTGCCCTTAATTATGTGGCCACCACTTTTATGTATATGTATATACGACGTACACAACATACGCAAGGGGTGTTATAAGTTTGACTTGTGTGTGTCTGTCTGTCTGAGGCAACCTAGTTCCCAAACTTATGGACCGATTTTGATGCGGTTTTTTATGCATAGTTTAAAAGATCTAAGTGTACAGACGGCGGGACTCCTAAACCATTGATCCGATTATGATGAAACTTTGGCGAGTTGTTCTGCTTACGACCGAGAAAGTCCCTGGCTAAAAAAACGGAGCATTGCAATATACGCATGCCGGGTGCAGCTAGTTCTAAATAAAGTATGTTGTGCATTAACAGGATTCTCAATCTCGATCATCCAACACTTCTCTATAATAAAAAACATCTGTTTCATACAAAAATTCAAATCGAAAATATTCAAAATGTGTTTCATACGTTTTGATATTTTCGATTTGAATTTTTGCTGATTATTTTTTCGCGATTTGATCCCAATAGTAAATTCGCGATTTGATCCCAAAAGTAGTTATTTGGTCCCAATAGTAAAAGTTGTTCAGTTTGATGGTCCCGATATACCATATTCGGCATTAGGGGTATTTTTGTAACATGTTCTATACCTACCACATTTCTTGTCATGTTATCCGGTTGCAAAATAAAAAGGCTATTCGGCGAGCTGACTCTCGAGCAGGCGACATTAGAGCTAGCCATGGGAGAAACAATCACTGCAGATCTACACCAGCCGCTCTTAAACTTTGTCCCTGTGCTTTACTAATTGTCATAGCATAAGCGACTTGACCGAATATTGTATTCTTTTAAAAATAAACTGATAATTAGATGGAATAATTTTGCACTGTATTACAACGCAAGGAAGGAAAAAATGACAGCACTGTCAACATAACGCCATAGGTACTATTCAATGAAATGCATTCTACCTACTCTCAGGGGAAATGACCAAAGAGAATGTAATACTACGTTGAGATGACAAATTATATTTATTTTTCTTAATTAATCAATCAAATGCACAAAAAAGTTTCAATTCCGACGTCGAAGTCAATCACAGCAAAATTAGCTATATATCACTGTTTAACCCTGTTAGATGATAAATATTAAAAAAATACGAAACACGTGTTCAATTAATTTTGTGAAAGAATGTCTATGCCAAATTTCAAGTCAATCGGGCCAAGGAATCGCGACCTCCCATACAAACTTTGCCACCCTGTTTCACCCCTTTAGGGGTTGAATTTCGCAAAATCCCGTCTTAGTGAGCACCTACGCCCTAAAAGGAGCCCCCATGCAAAATTTGAGACTCCTAGCACTTGTAGTTTCTGAGATTTCGTGATCAGTGAGTGAGTGAGTGAGTGAGTGAGTGATTTTCCCTTTTATATATATAGATGGTACGGAACCCTTCGTGCGCGAGTCTGACTCGCACTTGGCCGGTTATTTATATTCGCAGACAAAAAATATGAAAAGCTTCGAACAATATGCTGTTTCAATGGCGAAGCTATTCAATATGGGAAGGTAGGTTTTTTTGTAGTATGAAAGTTGTTGATTATTTTCATCAGATAGCCTAGACTTGGACGTTGCACACGGAATGGCACAGCGCCTTATTTATAGTATAATGCACAATTAAGTTAATGGCGCATTATTGTAGACTGCGGTCACAATATCCTGCGACAAAACTTACAACGCCAAATATATTCATGGAATCCTCCTTGTCCCTATACTATTATATAATACCAAATAATATACTAGAAAAAATACGACTCGCACCAGATCATGTTCTCGGACGGGAATCGAACCCGCGACCTTTGGATATCCGGTCCAATAGTGACTCGGTAGCCCAGCGGTCAGAGCATTGGACCGGATATCCAAAGGTCGCGGGTTCGATTCCCGTCCGAGAACATGATCTGGTGCGAGTCGTATTTTTTCTAGTATATTATTTGGTATAATATAAAATAGCATTGTGAATGCTTAAATCTCAAAATTTAAAAACCTATACTATTATTTTAACAGTTGAGTTTCTAATTAAAAAAAATAACGAAAAAGTCTTTGCGAAAAACTTATAAAAGCAAAGGAGCAACATCGAGGTTTCGCTCATCTCACAAAGTGTTCCAAGAAAAATTTACTTTTATTTTGAGGTGACGGCTTAAATGCACTTCATTACATCGTTTTCTCTATTTGCTCCGCGAAAATTGCTTGGTATATTCTCAGCTGTGATATATTTTCAGTGCGGTCTCCTTTCAGGCGCAAATTGCGGCGGGCGGTCGTTTGATCGAAAATCAATCTACGTCCGTCCGCAGCTTATAACCGGTTTCATCAAATCTTCCTCGGTCGGCGAATCTTGCACGTGTACCTACTGAACGGTTTCAATAGTTACCGCTGATAGGAAACGAAAATGTTAATAACAACGGTTTTCAAGGCGTCACCATCTCTGAGGTCCCGGGTTCGATCCCCGGGTTGGGTCAATTTAGAAAACGAACTTTTCTATATTGGCTCAGGTCTGGGTGTTTGTGATACCACCGTTGTCTCTGATTTCCATAACACTAGTGGTTTAGCTACTTACTTTGGAATCGGAGCAATGTATGTGATGTCAAATGAAAAAAACATGCAACAAAATTCATCTTCAACTTTTCATTAATTTGACAGATTTTTTTGAATGTCCACTTATGCATAATTCTACCTTATGAATTAATAAGAAGAATGGGCCTCAGGTCGGAAGGATTTCAGATGATAAACGACTGCAAATGCAGCTGGGACCAACGGCCTAATAGCTGTTCAAAGCACGGAGCTCCAGATAATACGGCCACCCATCCAAAGCCGATCCTATCAGAAGTTTCTTTACTGCAGCAATCGCAGGTAATAGATGACAACTGACAAGGATGAGACATGTAAAATTGATATGTGAGAAAAGGATAGATATAATGCTTTATATTGTCATCAAAGTCGGCACTCGCTGCACAAATTGTCTTTGGTCTCTTGCATAACAAATAACTATTTCTCTGAAAGATATCTTCAGAATTACTGACTTATGAACTGTACTGAACTTTTGAAGTGAAGTGATTGCACGCACATACCACTGACCTTATTAGATTATTAGTCATTGAAAAATAAACTAATAATCTCATTAGTTTGTTTCTCATTGGGTACACCAGTTTCATCTTTAGTATAAATATCAATATAATTTCACAAAAAATAGTAGAGATAGTTATCTATATCCGCTATCATTTATACATTAGTGGACACCTTTTCTAAATAGTAAAAAGGCGCGCCTATTAAAAAAAACCTACTTATTTAACCATTAGGCTCCATTAATCCACTTGATTTTTGTACCTCTGTATACTTGAATTCTAACACTGAATTCAAAGCAACCCAATAAAATGTGCCAGTCATATTGCATTCAATGTTCGGAAACGCTTATAAATGGGATCCGATTTTTAATCAATTAGAATCGAATTGGCCCTTTGACAGTTCAATCTTTTTGTCATAGGCGATTAGCCGAATGGATAAAATGGCTGACTGCACTTAATGGATGCACGATTTTTATTTTCTGGCTGACAAATCTATGCAAACGTTAGGACTATAAAATTAACAACAGACACTTGCAACAAATTAGTTCAACGTTATTCTGTTTGGTGGACTCTCTTTTCGAGTTTCTAACAAATAATCTGCCACTCCCAATTCCGATCGGAAAAATATTGGAAATAATAAAAGAAAATAACAAAATCTTTCTCGGAAAAATAAAATAAATAAACAAGCAATGCCATTGGACGGTAAAAGGACGCATTATGATATTAACCACTGGGGCGCAGTTTTGACATTTTGCGAACCCTAATAAATAAAAAGAGTCTTTGTTCTAAGCCTAAAAGGACCGAGCAATTATGAAGCCTACAAAAGAATCCGTAACAATATCGTAAATTCCAACCGAAAAAGATTTTAACTTTGCTCTCTAATTTGCTATTGTATTGACTTATCCCGCCTCTAGGGTTTATTAACTCGGTGCGATGCTTCCGGGGATCCAACAGGAAAATTAGTGGCCTTGCTCAAAGTTAATTCCGAAAATAGGCCAATGAAAAATCAGCTAAGCCCGAGTCGTCCAAATCTAAGAGTTATTTTTGTAGAATGCAAGTGGAAGCATACACGTATTGCTACTTTTACCATTTCCCAAAACATAAAAGTACTATCTAACATTTCTCTTCACAAACACAAGATGACAGGCATAGAATATTTAATAGACTAACCTTACCTACCTATTTAAAATAATGATAGTAAACTTGAAATCTATTAAAATACAGTTCATGAAGAGTTATTGGTTGCCTCGTCAAAAACATGGTTTATTCGGCTTTGACAAAGTAACCAATTTTTCACAGCCAGTTTTATTTCTTTCAAATCAGTTTAGTGTCTTCTCTCAGTATGATAGTTGATATATTACTTAGTAGTGACCAAGATAAACTTCATAAATTGTGATTGACTGAGAAACTTCCACAGTCGGCTGTCAGAACTTGCCCGGGCTCTTCCCATCCATACCAATAATCATTTGTGACAACAACTTTTTAGTTAACGTACTTAGACATGTCTTTTGTAAGTAGATTACAGTTCTTTGTTTCGGGTAACCGTAGGTCGTTGGTAACTTATCAAAGCCACTACTTATCGCATTTTAGGCAAAAGTTTACAACCAGCAATTTTTTTCTTAATTGTAAATGTGTGTTTGGTGATCAAAGGACACCTTGGCTTCACTTCATCATTCGTCTGTTAGTACCAATTTGTTGGAGTAGTTAATTTTTTTTTATGTTATTTTAAGGTTGGTACAGACGAGAAAGAAGCGCCATCATCTTAAAAAAACAGGATGATTGTAGCACAGAATACATAATAGTATAGTATTATAGTTTAACCACAGAATAAATATTAACTCTGTAGAATATTGTTCGATGTGTATTTTTAGATAATTAAAAGCGCGTAGTCTGCACACTAGCGCCGCCATTAAAAAAAATTATAGTGCTTAAATAAAGATTAAATTATGAATTATTTCTCTGTAGTGCACTCCGAAAAAGCTTTGTGGTTCTTTTTTTTAGGCGGCGCTAGTACAGACTCTTAAGAGCTACAAGTGGTCATTTTTAAAACAAAGTAAACTTTACAAACTATATTATTTACGTTTACTTATTTCAATCTGTGCGTGCGGATCGTAATCATGTAAAGTTAATGGCGCCACTTTCAGGACTATACTCGCCTTAACTTAATTTTATCACTCCTCACATGAATTTCACACCTGCACTTCTGCCTTCACGTTGACTTTCACATATCCATTTCTCTTTGTCTGCTTTCAAGCCATTTATAAAATTCAGCACACCTGTATGTCCGTCTGCCACTGCTGTTTTAACGTATACAATATTTACAGGCGTATTCCAGCTGACATTGTGTGCTCTTACAGCTGCAAATTTTATGCTCGGTAAACTATTAAACCTACTACTGAGGAGCTGTGTGCTTGAACGGTATATTTACGGGATTTTGTTTGAGTTTTAAACGAACGAAGTTAGTTTGAGGATCCGTTTTACTTGAGTCAATGTGGTTATGAAATTAGATGAAGGATAGGAGTGAATATTTAATGGATTAAGAAGTGGTTGTTTGCTCGGCGATTGCTTATCTTCTTATAAAAAATACTAACCAAATGCGAGTCTGACTCGCCATTTCTACACGTCCTAGAGAAAAAAAGGTTTTGACCAACAGACAAACAAAAGATGAAGTTATTCTGGAATGGTTTAAGGAAAATATGGTCTGAATTCACCGAGTCGCTTCAACTTTCTATTGAACTGTCAAGCCTCAAACTCATGCAATATTGCCTCCAAACCGTGCGCTTTCACGTTCATCTTTCTGCCATACAAACTTGAGGTTTTTTTGAGAATATAGGGCACGCCCTGAGGCATGCCTCTGTTGAAAGCGCAGGAGAAAAGCGAAAGCGCATGGTCAGCTTGTGCTATTGAATGCGTCAGATGACAGTGGAAGGAAACAGGAAAGCGATCGTATGAAAATATATAATCCGCGCGAGATGTGAATGGAATGGAACCCTGTCAAAGTAATTCGAACAGACTAATTAGTTAATTTTAATTTAATTAATCAACTACTTGTTTACTTGATATCTTACTTGAAGTTGATGCAGCAAAAGTTCCCTCACCTCGGATGCGTGACACCGTGTTTTTGGATATGCCTGTGGCTGGCCGGCACAAACGCGTCTCCGTTTGACAAGGTTCCATCCCATTCTCATCGCGCGTGGATTATACCTATAATAAAACTAGTACAATATTACATTACTTTTTTCTAGAAACATCAGTCATTTTTATATATTATCTATTCCGCCCACTTCCATGAGAAAATCTACGTTTTCTATTTTGTGTTTGACATAATGTCTTGTAAAGTTTTCTGTAACAAGGAAACAACACTGAAACTATGGCACAAACTACGCTTGCTCTTTGACAGAAATGGCACAAGACGTTCTAAATTCAAATTTGGAGTGCCGTGCGACGGGCTAACACCGGCGTGGTGTGAAACCGGCGTGACGTAAAACGTGTTTGGCGCGCCGCCAGCCGCCCGCCGCCCGCCGCCCGCCGGCCGCCGGTCGCCGGTCAATAATCGGCTTTGGCTCGATACGAGCAACTTTAGGGATACTTTACACGTCAATTTGACTAGGTAGTTGCGGCTAACTCGGCGGTATGGGAAAACAGGCTTAAAACTTGTGCGATGAGGGGAGATGGTCGGATAAGCTGATTGGTTAAGTATTTAGTCTCGTTATTCTAAAGTAGGTAAGTGCTTCACTGGATCAGAGCTAAAAAAAGTAAGTACCTATGCAATAATGCTTTATCAAACAGAAACGTGTACAATCATTTCGTTATCAAAATCTTTGTAACCCTTAAATTTTCCTTTGTGATATCAGAAGGGTATTTTTCATGTATTTAGCATTTTCGTTCGTTTGGCTTCTAAAGTAACTGCACTCAAATTCCAGGTAACACCAATAAATTAGTTTGTATTGTAAGGTGAGGATGAAAACCAGTTGGCCGACCTAAGTACCGCTGGATGGACCAAGTCGCCAAGGACCTGCGTGAACTCCTGCGCAGGCCTACCGCCTAACTCAAATTTCTTTCAAATTGCTATAGTTTATGACGTCAATACACTGTCCGTTCTTGTCATTGTGTAATGATATGACAAGGATGGACAGTGCATTGCTATCGCTGTCGCTATAGCTTTGAGTTAGGCGGTAGAGCCCCTGGAGACTTGCGACTGGCAAGAGATCGCGCAAGACAGGGAGCAGTGGCGTCACCTTTGTGTCCAAGGTCAAGACTCACTTCAGGTCGCTGAGCCATTGGAGTGGACTACTACTACTATGTACCGGTATATACTAGTACTACTACTATGTAGTAGTAGTACTAGTATTGTAGGGTTGCAACTTGCCGAATAAACGCAGTATTTAGTCTAACGTTATGTACTAAAATATTCAGGCTAAGTATTAAGTTGCAAATCTGCCCGCCGCCGCACGGCACGTGTAGTGCCGCTTTATATTTAACACGTTGTTGCCACAAAGATGTTGACAAGAGTTAAGTTGTCAACATTTTAGAACGAGCTGCGAAGGTATTTTGCTTTACGTTACTCCATTACGTGCTTTTAACCGACTTCAAAATGGAGGAGGTTGTCTGTTCGTCTGTATTTTGCTTTTTTGTTTTATTGGTATTGCAATGCATTTTGATTTTGGGTAGAGATTTCTTATTATGTCTAGTTACCTACGATCGCTTAGTAATAAATTCCATTGTCTCACATTTGAATAAATATCCTACCGATAATAATAATTAAACTTTGGCGAGTTCACAAAAAAAATTGTCATTTATGCGTTCCTATATAACCAGCCATTCATCAGTTCGCGGCGTTGCTATAAATAAATAAATAAATAAATAAATAATAATAATTTATTTTCCACCAAAGTTACATGATTTTCTAAGTATACAAATCAAAAATTCTAGGTAACAGTAAAAACAGTTGATGGACTGGAGCCTAAACTAGGACAATCCTGTATTTCGGGACTCCAGGCCTCATCACCCGTGGTGATAGACGGCGTTAGGTTGTGGTACTATACGGTACGGTAAGTGTGCGTGAGGGTATGTGTGTTGTGGAAATAGCTGAAATTGGGGAAAGATAACAAGAAATAAAAATTATAAAAAATATCGAGTATGTTTTGAGTGTGTGTGTGTGTGTCCGTGTGTGTGTGTGTGTGTGTGTGTGTGTGTGTGTGTGTGTGTGAATGTGTATGTGTGGGTGTATGGATGTCTGTGTATGTGTTTGAGCGAGCGAAGTGTGTTAACGTAAAATGGTAAAAAGTGATTCAGTCTCAATATAATTCATGTTCATGATGTAATCAGTAACTGTTCGTTTGCATTGATATAGTGTTTTTGGGTAAATATCTAGTGCTGAGTTTAATTTGTTGTATACGTACGGGGCAAGGAAGCATGTTTGTCTACGTAGGAATACAGTGTTGTGTTTTTTTGTTTTACAGACATTTTTCTTTCTGCGGGTGGTGCTCTGTATCGCTGTGCTGCTGTATATTAGTTGTTTATGCTGGCGTAAGGTGATTTGCAAGACAAATAGTTGCCTTACTGTCAACATTTTTGATTCATGATAGAGGCTATCCGTTGGATATCTGAACGGCTTGCGGAACATCACCTTGAGCAATGATCTTTGAGCGCGTTCTAGTTTAATGATTTTTGTCTTGCACGTCCCACCCCATGCTGTTATACAGTAGTTTAGTATAGATTGGACTAAAGCGTAATATACCGTTTTTAGGAGAGTTGGCTTAAGGATGTTTCTAAGCTTTTTAAATATCCATATCAACTTCCGCGTGCGTGCAGACAAGAGGTCTATTTGTGTAACCCAAGATAGGTTTTTATCTAGTTGAATGCCCAGGTATTTTATGTGATCAGTTTGTTCCAGAGTTAGGCAGGTACAAGTTAATGTGTTATTGCAGTTATGGACTTTTAGGGTGATATTGTTTTTTGGCTGTGTGGATTTGTTGATGGAAAAAGTTAGATACTGAGATATCTTGATATTAAGTGTTAGAAGGTTTTTACGTAGCCAGCAGGAGATTTCAATGAGACCTTTCTCCGCATGAGACTGCGCCTCTGCCCAAGTCCCTCCCTGGAATACTAGAGCAGTGTCGTCGGCATATGAGATAATTTGGCCGTTTGTTGGTTCGTACTGACACAGTTCGTTTATGTAAACCAGAAAGAGACTTGGGCCAAGGACGCTGCCCTGAGGAACTCCACAGCTAATGGGTAGGGGATTACTAACATGATCGCCAATTTTCACAGTTTGATATCTGTTAGTTAAGAAATTTTCAAACAGTTGCAAGGGTACGCCACGTATACCGACAGTTTCAAGCTTCTGCAATAGTATGTTCGTAGAAACTGTGTCGAATGCCTTTGCCAGATCTAAAAAGATTCCAATACATCTCTGGCCTTGATCTAGATTACTTGCAATGTTATTAGTAAGTTGTGTTACAGCGTCTTCAGTGGATTTGTTAGGTTGAAAACCAAATTGAGATGCCGCAAGAATTTGTTCTTGTTGAAGATAAGACATTAGACGTTTGTTAATAATTTTTTCTAGAAGTTTAGATAAGGCAGTGAGCACAGAGATGGGGCGATAGTTCTCAACACAGTCCCTGTTCCCACTTTTGTGGATTGGATGCACTATTGAACGCTTGAAGCTGTCTGGAAAGATGCCCTTATTTATACACAAATTAATTAAATATACAATGAAATAGTTGTATATTTTTAAAACGCGCATTAGTCGGTGTTTTAATCTTTTTCAGTATCGCTGATAAAGCTGTAAACAAAAAATAAACAACCTGTAAACACAAAATACACGTCAACATCCCGGTGAGCAGCGTGCACACGTCCGCACGTCGTCGGCGGGCGCCGTGCAAACATTAATCACCCCTGTGACGTTATGTTTTTCAGCACGATACAACGGCTCATTATTAATCACTTTAAAATATTCAATAGACGTACATTTTGATGACACGGGAGTGAAGAAAACTTTGGATATTTTTTTATTGCTACGCAAGTGGTAAGTCACCGTAATAATTATGTCCATGAGTGGAATCCCTAACCTGTATTAGACAAAATGCGACTCGGAAAATTCGAGCCACTCGACACCTCGGTATTCAAGGTGTTGCCACTTCTGAGGTCCCAGGTTCAATTCCCGGCAAGGTCAAACAAAAAAACGTTTTTTTCTATATTGGCTCAAATCATTATTGTTTGTAATTTCACCAACACAAGAGCTTTAGTTACATAATTAATCAGAGCAATGTTTGTGATGTTGTCTAATATTTATTTATTTATTTAATTAATTTTACAACCAGCCGCATTATCATCACTACATATTATAAAGCAAGGGTTCCCTAACTTATTTGGGACGCATCCCCTACAAAAAAAAATCCGCGCCCCCTTTTACCCAGACATTTTTTTCATTGCAGGTTTCCTCATTATCTCTAAATAAGGCCTTTAACTACACATGTGGCCCACGCCTCCCTTGCAAAGGCTATGGGCCCCCCAACCTCCCACTTTAAAAACCCTGAAGCAAACAAAGCCGCGTCTGTCTATCTTTTATTATGTTTGACTTCTGTCGCGTATGGTGCGCACCAGTTAACCCCATGCATTTGACCCGAGCAACCCTACTCACTGTACAATACTACCGGGAGGTTATTTTTATTTATTTATTTGTTGGATAGCTAACAGCTTATTAACATACAGTTAAGAACAAATATATAAAACTAAAAGCTCTCGACAAGCTACTATATGTAGAATTCAAAAGCAATTTGATCTTAATCTAATCGTAGCCCAAAAGGGACAGGTGTATAACAATAAAGTAACATAAAACTAAATATTAATCAATAACTTAATAACAGTTGTGATGCTGTTGAAAAATACCACGAAGGTCGAGTGGTTTGTACGCCGGTTTTCAAGGCGTCGCCGTCTCTGAGATCCCGGGTTCGATCCCCGGCTGGGTCAATTTAGAAAAATAACTTTTCTATATGAGCTCAGGTCTGGGTGTTTGTAGTTCCACCGTTGTATCTGATATCCAAAACACAAGTGCTTCAGCTACTTACTTTGGAATCAGAACAATGTTTATGATGTTGTCTAATATTTATTTAATAAAACAATGTTGGCGTCTCAGCATTATTAATGGCGGAACAAGCTCTAAAAAGGAAACCTTTATGCCTTCTATTTTCCCTTCCACTTGGTTTTTGGAGTAACAAATGTACGTAGAAAAGAGACAAAATTCATAAACTCTTACACTGAAAATCCTCTAACTACATCGATGATTTCTTTATTTTTTATCAAAAATAACTTATAATTCGAATTATCTATGTTTAGCTAGTTTATACATTTTATGTCAAAAAAGTAGTGAGGATTCGGAATAGGTACGTGCTGTGAGGCCTTAGCCTCATATTCAAACTTTTTGGGTTCTGTAACTCTTTTGTGACAGTCTAAAAAAGAATAATGGATTTTGAATTAAATTCGAATGCGATCGGCAGTTCGCTATTTTTGTTTTGTGGGCGACCATTCTAGGCTACGCCGTGACAGTGTGTGTTTGAAATAAATAACTATTTTAAAGTGAAAAGATTTTTTATAATTTCTCGCCTTCCCCACGACAGTACCTACTCTGTGTAAAGCAATTTTTCAAAAAAAATCGCTCCTAGAGCCTTACTGAACTGAGTGCAAAACTGCAAATCCAATCGTGAACAGAATATAGTCGTCTTAAAGCAAGCCTCGACTCAATTTGAAAGCGACAAGCCTTACTTAAATGCTTTCAAAACCAATCGCTTGTCGAATAAACAGGAATGGCTTCCGATACTACACTTACCTCAAGCTACGGTATTGAAAATGTATTCACACATCATTTACACGTGGTGTGGTTAGTGCTAATCAATTATGCTACCGAGTATTCGGTATTCGGTAGCATAATTATAATAATAATATTTGACAACGTCACATACATTGCTCCGATTCCAAAGTAAGTAGCTAAAGCACTTGTGTTATGGAAATCAGAGACAACGGTGGTATCACAAACACCCAGACCTGGGCTAATATAGAAAAGTTCATTTTCTAAATTGACCCAACCGGGGATCGAACCCGGGACCTCAGAGATGGCGACACCTTGAAAACCGGTGTACAAAGCCACTCGATCACGGAGGTCGTGGAATATTTGGTTAGTGCATTGGGCCGGAATCCCAAGGTTGCGGGTTCGAGTCCCGTCTGGGGTTCTACGTGTGAGTCGCTTTTTTCTAGTATTTATTTATCTTAACTTAGCTATTCGCAGCAGCAGGTATAGTTGTTCTATCTAACGAATAGTATTTTGCTATGAATGTTGTTACACATACACATTGTTTTAGTGTGCGTGATAAGAATGCGTGCAGATGCTTTTGCACCTAATGCACTAACTAATTATGCTACCGAGTCGACTCGGTAGCATAATTGGTTAGGGCATTGCAAAAAATGCAAAAAATCGAAAAATAAATATTAACAGCTAAGTTGTTTCAGTTTGTTTTAATTATGACAGCTGGAAACTGATGAGTATATTAATTAGATAAATCAATATCCATATTTATCTTAAAAAAAAAGCTGTACCTATCACGTATGCCACTGTAACCAGACCTATTAGCAATAAATAGCACATTTTATGAAGTATTTTTATAGTAATCCAGCTTTGTTTATGGGCAATTAGCAGTTTGAATAACGACTGCTGGGTGAGACCGTCGACACACGAGAGGTGATGTGGAAACCTGATACCTGCAATTTAGCAAAAGGGGGAACCTCATCTGAGGAACCTGTATAATTATACCTGTAACTGAGCAAAATGAGATCTTCTCCATCTGAGCATGGTTACTGAGCTGTATTGTGTATATTTTTTACATGGTCATTTAAAATGCATTAAAATTATTCATAATTAAAAAAAAACTATCGTATAAATAGAATAAAATAACTAATATTACTCTTATCAAGTTGCAAGGTTCATTAAGGGGTGACTATAAAGATCTCTAGTGCTATGGATTTAGGTATTCTTACATGATTATAATTTGTATGGGTTTTATTTCATACAATAATATCAAACAATTTTTTACATCTTTGTTTGGTTCGTTACTTTACTGTGCCGACTGTTTAGAAAATTCTGTCAGGCGAAAAAAATAGAAGAAAGTAAAATAGTAACTCTTTTATATATTTTTATACAATACATTAGGTATGCGTTAACATTATTCTAGCTATGAACGGTATTTAACGGATCGGATCCTTCTTGGGAATAAAGAAAAATATTTTGTGGGAATGGGCGTATTCACATAGGACGATAACTGTAACTACACGATAACTGCACAATATCGTCAGACTGGTAGTTTGATACAATCACTACTAAATGCTTTCACATTGTGTCGTTGTAGTCAACGTTATCGTCGCCGACAGATTATCGTGCCGATATCGGGTGTATACAACACAGTGCGGGGTGAATCATGATCGGTTACTTTTGCCGGCGAAATGCGACTGACCGCATAACAAGAGCTTAACCAACAGCTCTTGATCGTGTCACATAACGATATCGTCGGACGATATCGTTATCGTCCGAGCTGACGATATATGAATATCGTGTCGTTATCGTTATCGACCAATGTGAAAACAGCCAATACAGTAAGCAAATTTTCAGGTGTCATGTCCTAAATGAAAAACGTATTTAACAGGGAGTAGCGTGTACATAAATAATAACTTTGCGAGTTGCCAGATAAAGGGATAACTGGAGGCTCCGGGATAAACGAAATTATTTATCACCCTGATCGTATGCTCGATTATTTTGAGGAAAAATTAAAATAAATTGTAATTTACCATTTATTTTTAAGATGATGATAAATAAGATGATTTTGGCAATCAAATCTAAATCGAACCTAACTCCTTTATGTGTTGTTCATAACACGTTGTCTTGCTATTAACGTTTTAATTATAATATAAAAAATTGAAATGAAATGAAATGAAATATTCTTTATTCAAATAAACTTAGATATTAAGTGCTTTTGAATGGTCTATATTTTCCTACCAGCCATTCGAGACTTTTTTAGCTGACAAGAAGAATGGGCGCAAGAAACTTATCAGCTTTGTCAGAAATCAGAGTAACGATATTTACAAAGAAATTATATCGTTACCAAATACCTCCATTTAAAACAACATAATTAAAAAACAATAAGTTATTAAAAACTGACTATAACTCTACATTTAAAAATTAATGTAGAGTTATAGTCAAGTAGTCCATAATATTTGGTAACAGATAAAAAATATTTATTTTTAACGTTAGAACGCTTTAGCTGTTTCAATATTATTCATAGGTACCTTAGATGTTTCTCGCTTTATGGGTGTAATCCCTCCTACAAATATTGGACACCCACTCTCTACGATGCTTTTTAATTTGATTTTCATAGTATTATTTTGTAGAAAATGATCTGGTGCGAGTCGTATTTTTTCTAGTATAATATTTAGTATTATATAAAAATAGCATTATGAATGCTAAAATCTTAAAAATAGTATTATTTTATTAAAATTACGCTAAATACAGATAATATGTTTTATATGTGTAGGGTGTGACCAAAAAGCCAATCTAAAGACCGCGTCACAAAATAGTCTGACCGCGCTTACACCCCTACAGAAATTGACGAACAATTCAACAGTTTATGAGAAAAACCGTCCTTTCACGAACAAAATACCAAGAATTACCGAGCACAAACGAAATCATACCAGACAGACCAACAGAATAAATAGTTGTGTAACACTCTGCGGAATGCTGGTAATTACATTTTTTACAAAAGCTCTTTTCATTTAAATTTCAAATTCTGAGGGATCCACCCCCTTGGTAATGTTATATTTATTTAAGCAGCAAAATTATACGATGTTATGATAATAACAAACATTAAGAGACCGAAAATAATCTATGATCTTTTCGTCATTTCGGCAGTAACGACGCAATACGCTGGATTATTCTTTTGCTAAATAAAAACCACTCATGGCATTTCAGATCCTTATTAGTCATTGCGAAGTTAATATAGTAATATTTTAAATGAGAAAATAAATGGACTTAGAAATTTTATTTTACTTATTGAAATACAAACTCCAACATCTTATTAAATTATATCATAAAACCAGGTATACATGATTGAAGCATAAAATGCCAAAATATACTGAAACTGCACCGCAGTTGCAGTTGACAGCACGGTTCGGAATAGTACTTTAAGGTGTGACTTCATACCTCTCTGGTATGCCATTAGGTATGTTGCCCACAGTACCATATACCGAATGCAGTTCTGCACATCTGCCATGCATCGAAACATGTCTCTATGAGATATTGTGTGCCGTGCGTGTGTAGGTGCATTTCCACCTCCTCCCTGATGCACTTAGCGTGTAATATGAATATATTCAATAGGCGTATGACCGCTTTCCGATTGCCTTAAGGGAAAATCGGATCCAACATAATAGATTAGAATTTAGTACCTAGTAAATTATCGTATCAATAAGTATATAGAACAAAACTAAATAGTATGGTACAGTCCACAGCTGATCAACCTATAACAAAGTTACTTTTTACACGACTGCCCAAAAAAGGAGTATCGTGTTCAGGGTTCATCTATGTTTATACAATCGACATTTAACTTTAGGTGAAGAAACTAAAACGTCTGTTCTTTTATCATTTAATCTTCTTTAATGTTTAATGACAATTAGATGCATCACACAACTGATCTCGAATCCGAATATCTCGCTACAACAAGAGTGGAGCAAGCAGTAAACAAGTCATAAAGTTGATCACATAATACGCGCCATCGCCACCCACCGCCACCATTTTAATGGCGCTTCAAGTTGCCGATTTATTCAAATGCAATTTCACGTGCACGCGGAGTGGTTTGAGTCCGGACGGTTCTTTTTTAAACATACAGACGAGGCAAACATTTCCAGAGAAAATGTACGTACAACAGCACGGTAAGTTAAACAGTTGAACTACGAAAACTTCTTTTATTCCGTATGCATAAAGACGGTCTCAA
This sequence comes from Catoptria pinella, assembly GCA_963556745.1. Classification (NCBI taxonomy): domain Eukaryota; kingdom Metazoa; phylum Arthropoda; class Insecta; order Lepidoptera; family Crambidae; genus Catoptria; species Catoptria pinella. The sequence goes on along the minus strand of OY750765.1, from coordinate 588,687 downwards.
GGTCAACATGTATAGTCTGACGTGCCGCTGACTGTACGTTGTGCTTCGGTTAGTACTGTGTCGTGACAAACTTTCATGTAGAGTTGCAACTTTGCAACGTTGTAGTTGGTGTGACAAAATACTAAAGTAGGTACTCAACTTCTTCTGAGGTCAAATGTACAATGAAGTTACTTTTGCATCACGACGTAAGCCACAGCACAGCCACATGAAACACGCATTTCTGTGTTCGCTCTCCAAATGAAAAAAGGCAATCGATAATATTTTTTTGCCACAGAATTATAATAAGTAGGTACTGTTAGGGTTGATTATAAATCATACACCACATTAGTATTACTTTATTTTACGACCAATTCTGACCGAGAGACCGAGCATCAGTGAGTCACATTTTTACAAACCAACGCTTTTATACGCTTTACCATAATTATCATCGCGCTATCCATAGACATGCGTCAAGCATAACTCACGTAGAGCATAGACTAAATCAATCTGTTAGTCTCTGCTCCCCGATTCGCAGACTAATTTTAAACGTCTCAGAAGGATGTTTTGTCTGTGAGTGATTGCCCACAACTGCAAGAACTATGGCAACATTAATGTCAACAATCTCAAGTATTGTTAAGTTGACATAATGATAACAACAAGAAAACAGCCATGTCAAACATGTCAAATATCATCAACTCACAAAACCTTTTACTAACAGTACTTATTGATCGTTTTGAATAACTAGTAAATAAATCGAATTTGAGGTTTTTTAAGTAGCCGTTTAATGGTATAATATGGTTTTACCATCAGTTTAAAAGCTTAATATCCGACCAAAATACCGCACGTCTGCACATGTGTTGATGTACGTCCAAGTTTCGCTGATGCAATTCCATTTGAACTCCATCTGCTAATTAACTTGTGGACTGACGGATTTGGGTCGTAATTACTGTTTCCTCTGAAGAGGAATGCACCTGGGAGGTATCTTCCAAATATATTGGCCTCGCCCGACGTGAGTGCATTAAAGAAGATTGCTTAAAGCCTTTTAGTGAGAGATATTTCTGCATTATGTTGATTGGTGATTGTTTTTAAAATGATTGCACTCACAGTGCTATTTTAAAAGTTAAAATATTCTATTTTACCTATAAAGCGGCAGACACACACTGTCTGCACATAAAAAGAGGTCTTCCAGAGTTCCCCAATCCATAAAACGAATACAAACGCCTTAGTAAAATTAACTGTGTTGATTATGACAGTAATAAAAGAAAATTATTTGATCAAACCTAAACTGGAACGCTCGAATACGAGCCAAACGTCCCCAAAATGAGAACAAAAGTCAAAGCCTTAGCAAAACATTTTAACGACTAGAAAATGTTATTGAGGAAATGGAAAACAGCCAAATAATATCGAAGCAAACGCTGAATTAATAACAAAATTAATGGAGTTTTAAAAGTCGGCGAGTGTCTTTGACAGACTATCGTCGGCATAATTTATTGGAAACTTGTACTTGTAGCAAATGAAGGCGTAAATTTTACTAGCAATATAAAAAGTAATAAGTTCTCTTATGCCATTTATTATGTTTTCGAAATACTCTAGCGAAACTGTATTTACCAACTTAATTATTATTCGCATAATATTCATCAATCTTGCTGCCCGCATTGATAAATTTATACTTTCAGATACAGATAGATTATTCTACATTTTTTTAATTGACGATCACACTAGACATCAGCAGGCAGCCTGTTCCTTAAGGCTCCTATATACCTCAATTGGCGCCCTCATTTTAATTAAATTTATTGCTCGCTAAGTACATAATGTATCGAAAGTTCACATGTACAGATTGAAGCAAAGGTTCTATAGTTTATTTACAAACAATAACCTCAGTAAAATTTTGTTCGTTGTAGTAGTAGTTCGCAAAAGTGCAAAAAGTGGCCACTTTAGCTTGGCTTAGCTTAGTTTCAATCTGTACATGTGAATTTTAGATACATTATGTACTTAGCGAGCAATAAATTTAATTAAAATGAGGGCGCCACTTGAGGTATATAGGGGCCTTAACTACACTTAACTAAAAGTTGTCATATAAATGTCAATTACAGCACTAAGTATTTTTAGCTATAGCTTCGTCCATAATACACCTACCATAAAACACATTCAAGTTGGTATTTTGCTGTTATTAATAAAGGGAACAATATTTTCTGTCACCTAAGTTTAGATGTGTCACTAATCTGCAATAAACTAATTATAATATCTATCCCCAAGAAATATATTAGTCATCATATTTATCAAAACTGTCTCTAAGTATAAATCACCGTATTAATGTAAATATGTCTCTTATATTATAGTTTGATCACTTTTTTCTATAGCCTAAATATAAGATCTGTCCTCTAAAAAGTAATTCCCTGGCGGCAATAATATGTTTGTACCTAAAATAGTAAATCTATCACCTTATAAATCTAATCAACAAACTATAAGTATCATTTAAATCGTTCAATCATCAAAATAATAGATGTGTCACTTAATTAATAGAAAAATTCTTAAGTAGGGGCGGAGTCAAATTGGCGGGCTAGGAAAATTCACCAATTAGCTTGACCGCTTGCTTGCTCGCGTGACCCGACCGGCCGGCGCGCGGCCGGCGCGCAGTCTGCAAGAATATGTTACCGGCTAAACCTGATTTCAGGACAAACTAGTTTTGTCTAGGCTAAACTAGATCTTCCTAAACGCGATAGGATTAACTGGTAAAGCCTAGACCAAACTATTTTGTCCTAAGCCCGATAGGATAAACCAGTTTAGCTACAAAGAAAAACTTTAAATGCACTAGGTAGGTTAGGTTAGGTTAGTGTTTAGACCACTCGCAGCGGAGCGAGCGAAGCGAGCGAAGCTCCATCATGCTTATATCAGGATCAACTAGTTTGGTCTAGCCTAAACTGGTTTATCCTATCGGGCTTAGAACAAACTAGTTTGGTCTAGGCTTTACCAGTTAATCCCATCGCGTATAGGAAGAACTAGTTTAACCTAGGCCAAACTAGTTTGTCCTGAAAATCGCGTTTGGCCGGTAACAAATATACCTAACTAACTCGCACAGCTCGCACTTGACTGCAGTGTTTTGTTTAGTTTTAGATAAGTAGTGTTTTCGTTTCGATTATAAATGTAAATTGATATTGATGATTGAATATGATTAAAACCTATTGTAGTTTAATTAATTCATTGTACCCATATCATCAAATTTCAGTTGAATTATGTAATAAATTAATATAATTTTTCAATGATCAAATATATTTTTAGGTAAACATTTTTAATTGTTTGGTGATTCAGTTTTAGTGACACTTTTATTATTTAGAAACCCAATATAATTATTTGATGATTGATATTATTTCCAAGTAATTCTTAATTAATATTTAGGTAAGCGTTTTTATATTATTTGGTGATTTAATTTATGTGACAGATCTACTATTTTAGGAACAAATATTATTTATTAGGTCACTGAAAATGCATTTATTAGGTAATTGATAAAATCATACCCATTAATAAAGTGGATACAAAATAAATAAACTATTTTCCCCATCAAACAATTATAACCAATTTGGTTATTTGAAAGCGTAAATTTTATTTAAATCCAGTAATGTTACATAGTTACTACTTATGTAATGCTTGAAACAATGATTAATGCGAAGACAAGAAAGATAATGATCTCTCTAAGCAATTCACACAAATAATCTTCGTAGCGGAAAATAAGCTTTCCTGTGTAGTTGGAAGTTAATAACTACATTTATTATTGGGTTTTTTTTAATTAGTTTAAAAAATATTTAACATAGAAACGTTAAGATAAAAAAAATATTTATAAACATGTTTGAATATTAACATTAAAAAGTACTTACGTATTAAGTTATTACGTATTTAAAACCTAAAGCACCATTTTTTTACATGTTTTTTTTATTAAAACAAGATTAATACTCCTAAGATCACCACGAAAGTATAGGTACATACTATAATTATATAAGATATAGGTATAGGGCAAGAGTATAATTACATAGAATCTCTAAACTTGAGAAACCTAAGAAACACGATATTTTTCTGCAAAAACGAAACTACAGCAATAGGCAAGGAGTCCTACACTTCTTGCCTGAGTCTGTGTTTCCTGATAACCTGAAGGTCCTAAAGTCCCCAGTCAATAGGTATCTTCTAGGCAAACGCGTTTCATCGTAGATCGCATTATTGCTTCCCATCAGGCGTGATACTCGTAGAAGTCCAAGCGCTTGCCTATCTGCCATAAAGAAACGAACCTATAACTTATTCGAGTCAAAGTATATAAAATCCTGTTTTTAAAAACAGGAAATGGAACCCTAAGTATTTGTAGTGGGAGCATCCAATATTTTTCACTTATAAGTCGTCCCAATATCTTTATCACAAAATAAATATGGCGTAAAATATCCGCAGCGAGCGAGACAAACTCAGTGCCGCTTGAATATTTCATTGAAGAATACATTCTGCGCTGCACGAAATCTATTCCGAATATTAGCCGTAAACAGAGTTGACTGGTTGTGCTATTATTTATAAGTATACTTGCGATCGTTTTTAACCGACTTCAAAAAAGGAGGAGGTACTCAGTTTGTCGGAATCTTTTTTTTATGTATGTTAGTCGATTACTCGAAGACGACTGGACCGATTTGAAAAATTCTTTTTTTGTTTGAAATTATATACTTCCAAGTTGGTCCCATTGTCATAAGGTCAGGATCTGATGATAGGATCCTGGAGAAATTGAGGGAAATCTTCAAATATTATAGGCATACCTATGGCGATTCCAGTATTTTCTTAAGTTACTTCTGCATTTTTACAATAGATTTTACTCTAAATCTAAGATGGTTGTCACCATGTAGGAGGTTTTATTTTTCATTAACGTTGCTTCATTATTCTTATTTTTGTTAAGATGAATGATTCTTATTATTGAGGAGCTCGGTGGTGCAGTGGTATAGCGAATGGCCCAGCGATTGCGGAGATTAAGCAACTTTCGCAAGGGTCGATCATGGGATGAGTGATCAAAAATTTATTATCTCGAGCTCCTCCGTGCTTCGTAAGGCACGTTAAGCCGTTGGTCCCGACTGCATTTGCAGTTGTTTGCACCCACCAATCCGTATTGGACCCGCGTGGTGGGTCATGGCCCATCCAAGCTATCCACCCATGAAGAAGGCCTGTGCCCCAGCAGGCCCCAGCCGTGGGACCATCAGCCCCAAAATGGCTGATGGTCACACTTTTAAATTAACTAAAACAGCTCAGTCTTTACTATCAAGGTCAATCAATTATGTTTTTCTATTTTAACTGTTAAAAATACTTATCTCGTTAAAATAGTACGTAATAATATTCATACCAACTTTGTCAAGTGGTTGTAAAATAGCTTCGCTTAATCAACAAACTTCCCGAAGCACTAAAGTTGGGGCAAACAAATCATTTCCTTACCGTCCCCTCAATAAGGCTCATTGCAAACTGCCCTTTTGAACTGCTCGTATTTTAAAAAACAGACTGTACCGACGACGGAGTTCCCACTTTTTTAATTTGGGCACGAAAACTTAAACTTGACTTTCCCGTTCAATCAAAGTTTTCACCGTTAGTGAAATGGAAACGGGCAAGTTGAGACGTTAAAAAAAAGTTTAATTATGGCTGAACTCGATTCGTAATGTGTCAAAGGAAGCCGTAATAAAAACCGGAGCGATGGAGATTACGTCACTTCGGCTGTAAATTAGTGTTTTTAATCAAATATAAAGTTACAAGAGCTTTTTAGTTGGAGCGTTGGTGAAATAACACGTTATTAATATTGCAATGAGGAGCTCGGTGGTGCAGTGGTTCAGCGTGGTTCAGCTCTACGATTGCGGAGGTTATGCAACTTTCGCAAAAGTCGGTCATGGGATGGGTGACCAAAAATAAGTAATTCCCTGGCAGCTCCTCCTTCTTCTCCTTCTTGAGTTCCTCCGTGCTTCGGAAGGCACGTTAAGCCGTAAGTCTCGGATGCATTTACAATCGTTAACACTTACCAATCCGCATTGGGCCTGCGTGGTGGGTTATGGCTCATCCTCCTTATCCGCCCATAAGAAAGGCCTGTGCCCCACCAGTGGGGACATTAAAAATGACTGATGTCGAATGATGCAAAGGACACTTTTATTATAGAAGACTGCACGTTTAGTACTGTTATATATACGTGACACTGCTTTATTATTTCTGTTGCGCCGAACCTTCGAAACCGTGAAAAAAAAACAAATTTGCATTGCTTAATATCCTTATTTTATGAAACCAATGTTGCAATTGTCAGATTTAATATCAGTGGAATTTTGCCTTATTATATTTAAATCAAGTGAAAACGACGAAAACATTGAACAAGGTAACTGAATTCAAACCTCAGCCTCTACACAGCATTCTGCTTTCTGCAAGCAATTACACTGTTTTTTTATAATTCTGCCCTAGTTAATACTCGACTTTTTAAATCTATCTTATGATAATTATAATATCACCTTTCTTAACTAGTCCCCACAATCGAAAACTATTTCCTTTAACCTCATTTTAACCATAATTCTGAGAGCATTATATCCAAGAGCTCATTACGGCATCAGGGAGTCAGTTCGTGCCACTTCTCACAGGTCTCGGGACAAACTCCCAGTCACTCCTCGGCAAGTTAGAAATCTCGCATCCGCGGCTCGATCTTCATCGCATCTTGTTAGCTAACTGTTCGTGTACCTACCTCAATGGTTTTGAGATACGCTTTCTAACTTTAGCTGTACTAGTTAATACTGCTTCTATGATTAGCGGAATAAACCTCATGTGATACTAATGGCTCTGTGAGTTATAGACCTCGCGTTTGTGACATTTTTGAACATTATTCGAAATGGCTGAAATATGGTGTTTCCCCAAATTATTATCTCCGCCATTTTGGTAAATTTCGAAAAACTGAATCGACAAATAAATTGTATATAATTATCGAACCTGCTCACTAAATTTTACGAGAATCGGTTGAGAAATGCGACCTGCAGAGGAGAACAGACGGACAGCCAGATAGCGGGGCAACCGGACAGTGGGACACCCGGACATACGAAAGCATTTTTGCCCAAGATGAAACGGAGTCGCTTCGCGCTCGCTCGGTTAGAAACAGATTTGTATCGAAGAACATAGACGCGATTGCGACTTATTTAGGGCGACAGAGACGCACGATTATTTTTGTTCCTTGGATCGTACTTAGTACCTTCCTATTTTGTTTTAAATTTCCATGGTTTTTGACGTTATTAGAATAAACTATATCGGGATTTACACCATGTACCTGTTTATTTTTGAGACTCCGATATTTCGGCGCAGTTGCATGCGCCATGGTCACGGAAGTTCTTCCGTGCAACTGCGCCGAAATATCGGTGTCTCAAAAATAAACAGGTACATGGTGTAAATCCCGATATAGTTTATTCTAACAACTTCCTATTTTAATCTATACATAATAATCATTGCTTGGATCACAATGACTATTTTCTTTTCTCACACTTTATAAAATATTCAATATTTATTACAGAACGGGGCTGCAATACCCATAAATATAAATGTAACGTGTTTTTTACTCCGTTTTTAAGATAATTTGTAATATTTCAGACACAATAACAAAAGGTGTCCGATCAATGCAGCTGAGCTTCCGTCGCGATACCGGCTCCATTCAGCTTTAGAAATACCTCTTCATTATCTGATAAGGAAGATGTCACAAGCTTAGAGGTGACCTGCCGTCATAACGTTTGTAAGGGCCCCATATAATACTCCATTCTGACACCTGTGCCTTTAAACTAATAATTTATTATCGTTCAGCAGTAAAATCATTTATGAAAATCTATGAGTAGCCTTTCGACATTAACTAGATAGTTTCATATAACCTTTTTTGCATTATTAGTGTCGTTTTCTCATATCCCGGGTCTAGGGTTGCCAACCCTACTATACAAAATGTTATAAAAATACCCCTATTTTTTTATTTCGCGATTTCAGAGTTGGTCCCATAGTAAAAGTTGATCAGTTTGATGGTCCCTATATACCATATTCGGCATTAGGGGTATTTTTGTAACATGTTGTATAATAGTAACCTACTTTAACGAAGGCTCGACTACTATATTTTTACATGTAATAGTTTTAAAACACTATATTTGATGGAAAAAAGTAAGCAACCCTACCCAGGACGCTTCTTAAATCGCAGGGGTGCTTCCAATACTTAATACAAAGTCATGTCAAGTTATATCAGTTAGATTTTCGAACATGAAAATCTCAATCATATTATTAATTTTATCTAAATCTCAATGTATATGTAACAAAACTTTTTACGCATTTTATAAACCACTTTCATTAGGCCTTTAAAACCCTCCACTTCAAAAAAAGCTCAGACGTCTCGTCGCCCCTTATCGCCGTCAAACGATCTCAGAAAAGTACACAGAAACAAGATTTCTCCTCAAATAAAAACAAACATATTTGATTCTAAAGATCTTAGGCACCTACTAAATTTACTCAAGTGATCTTGACATTAAATCTTCAACGATATAACAAGTTTTCGTGATCTGTGTACATCAGTCAAAGTCATATAACATAGGGAAACAATCAATACGCCCAAATATTAAAGAACAATCTCTTTGACGACCTCCGTGGTCGAGTGGCTATGTACACCGGTTTTCAAGGTGTCGCCATCTCTGATCCCCGGTTGGGTCAATTTAGAAAAACTAACTTTTCTATATTGGCTCAGGTCTGGGTGTTTGTGATACCACCGTTGTCTCTGATTTCCATAACACAAGTGCTTTAGCTACTTACGTTGGAATCTGAACAATGTATGTGATGTTGTCAAATTTATTTATTTATTTATTATTATTATCTTTTTGTATTTTTCTAGCGGGGTATTACAACCTCTTTAAACTTGTCAGTTTTCTGAAAACTTGTCAAACTTGTCAGTTTTAATTTTTGCTATACAGTGAGAAAGACACGCATTGATAGCCATTCAGAAAACTAACAAGTTTTAAAAGGTTGTAATGTAATACCTCGCCAGAAAAATACAAAGTAGACAGAATAGCTGCTTGCTTGGAACAAGCAACAAAACAAATGAAGAAAGTATATTATTAGGGTTTTAAGTATGAAATTGCCGTTTTGTATGGAGAATTTTAAAGAATTTGAAATTTCCATACTAACATTTTCTTAATTAATTTAACAACCATGAACGCTAATGTTTTATAACTTTTATGCACTAATGTATAAACACTTAAGATAACGTATGCCATTTAAGTTACGCGAAAAAAAAGTATCAGCCAAGTTACAACGAAATAAGAGGTCATTTCTGCTAACAAAAAAAGGAGTTACTTATAATAAGGTACTTTTTTAAAGTTAAGGATAGAAAATCAGAAATATTTTTATTGCTAACAGGTAGTTGGCCGTCATGATCATAATTCGAAATAAACAACCGAAGTATCTTTAACATCATAGAACATATTAGAGTCTCTGTGTGTGACAAAAAAATCGGCAATACATTCATACTTTAACCCTATTATTTTCAAAAGCGGTACTTTTACCTAGAACACACATACTAAGAAATTGTCAAACGTTACTTCACCAAGAAATGTTACCAACATCATGAATTAAGTAAAAACCGAGATATAACAAAACACTATTTGAAAACCACTCAAAAATGATCCTCGTGAAACAAATGTGAGAGATTTTAACGTCGATAGTAAGAACTTGCCTCTTACTTTGGATGCCAGCTTACGCCTACCTTGTACCAAGAAAACACCATAAGAAACGATTAAGTACAGACAAATGCCTTCTTTATTATCGTGGTTTATAAATTTAATCAAATATCCAATTGGGTTTCCGTCAAATTGCCTGAAGACGGCATCAAACAAAACTGTTCGTTTCCCGCATAAAGTCAAAATGGCATACAGAACCCAATTTGTCGGCAGCCGGGGAGCGGCGTGATTGGTTCTAAATTGAAAATCGACTGAACCTACTAAAGTGGTTCTACCTCTGGGGATGCAACGTACGAGCTCATCATAATAATGTTTTAGATTTTGTAAGTATTTACAGGAGACTATTTTATAATTTATAATTAACAAATGTATATATATGAAACTGAAAAAGCTAACCGCAAAATTCCAGAAAAAATAGTTTTTCTATACAATCACATGAGAGGAAAGTCAAAGTCAAGTCAAACAAACTTTCGGATTGTCTGTATTTTCCTTCGATATGATCGAAGATATTTCCCTAGCACCCGAGGATGTGGAGATAAGTAAATGATAAGTTACTGATGAGTGACAGTTAAGTTTTCGCGCGTAAGCGTTTCTATAAATATTTTATTTTATTTATAAAGATTGTTAACTTTATAGGTCTCTTTCTAAGTGTTTTCAAGATAATGAGCACTCCCCACTTTTGGGCTGTCCCCTGTGTTTGAACAAGTGTACGAACAAGTAAAAATTATATCTGGTGAATTATTTTAAAGATTGATTAAAAATTTAAGAGAAGTAAAGAAATTAAAGAAAATCCTCCTTAGTTCGCCTAAGTTCCTCGATTTTAAAAGCGAATCTGAAAACTTTTTGTACTAGGATATCATGAGTTTTTGATATCGTTTGAATGTACTCTGTGTCGCATAATATCGTCACCAGTAGTTTATATTTAGTCTATTGATTTCCAATAAAATCGTAAAAAGTGGTACCGACCGAATATGACGGTTTTGTCACGGCTATAACTGCCATTTGGAAATTAACATCATCAAAAAATTTATATTGAGAAACATTACATATATTCTGACAAGGTACACTTAATTTTGATAATGCTCATCTACGAGTGGGAACTTATTTAAAGAGATGAAAGCAGTTTGCTACCTTTACAAGTAAGATAAAACAGACAACATTTGTCACGACAAGGTAATCGGTACTAAGGTGTTTAGCTATTTCACAGACCGTAGGTACAACCATACCCTTAAATATCCTTTTGAACGTCTCCCAAAGTCCCAAAGTTTTTCCAAAGCTTCAACTTACGGTTTCCAGGTTACGTCTGGTACGATTATGACGCAATTAGACCCGGCTATGGCCCAGCCACCCGGGTACGTTTAATGTAGCTCTCATTCAGCTGTGCCAAGCGAACGACTTTAAACGTATTAAAAAGAAAAATCATATATGTACACCTAACGTTATAACTCCGTCTGTTTAAAAAAGGTTTTTGTTCCTTTTTTTAATACTAGTATGAAAAGTTTGAAAAATCGAAACCATTGAGATTGGGAACTTGAATTTTTGCCTCCTTTTTAGGGTTCCGTACTGAAATTCGGGGCACGTCTCCACTGAAGACTTTAAAGCGCGCACCTCCGCTCGCCCTCTATTTGCGTTGACTTAGCGCGCCACCTACTTGCATTGTACTCCTGCGCGCCCCTTGCAAGCGTCGCCTGGCATGCCTCTGCGCGCCTCCTGCTTACGTCGCCTGGCACACCTCAGCGCGATCTCTTGCTTGCGTCATCTGGCTGCGCCTGTCTAGCGCACTTCCCGGTGGACTTCCACCTGCTTCCTGCGCGTGTTTCCTAACGCGCCCAGTTTCCGGGCTCCACGCATGTCCTCACGGCACGTCCTCTACGCGTTCCGGTCGCTACAACATCATTCCTACGCGCTCATTTACCGTGCGCCCGCGTCACGCTTATAAACTAATTTCTTTACTCTGACTGATCCCTCTGTTATTTCTAAATTTCCTTTAATTGCATCTGATACCTTCAGTAACGTGACAACATTAAATAAAAAGAGCATCAATGAGCATCAGTCACATGATTAATACAATGCAAGGACATCATGATTACGGTCTACTTACGGCACTTCACATCGTCACAATCGTATTTTCTACAATCCATTTTCGTTTTTAAGTGACACTCTTTTTAACGTAAAGCATAAAGCTGTGTCTTCAACAACAGCGACGAGTAAGGCTAATATACGCTAAAATAACTATATAAAAAGTAGAGCATCGGTACGGTACACAAGAGATTTTTCAAGTTTAGGTATAAACTAATCGCTTACGTCCGCAGCTCAACCTAACTGTAGATCCATCAAGAAATGTACCATTGCCATTTGTTCTCAGAACCCGCGAAATATAATCGCGTCTTCGCCCTAATATAACTAACTACATTCAGAAGTGTATTAAGATAGTTTTTCATAACTATCAATTACAATTTTTTGACACTACTCCGCTGCTCGCTCTACAACCTTATTGTAAAACCACCAAACAATGAACCGTCTCCATTTGTTCCCAGAGCCCGCGTTATCTCGTCGAGGTTCTTAAAAATATTTTCAAAGAGAATGTGCTTCAAACAATCAATTACAAACCTTCGCAAAGTCGCCACGGCTCCGCTGCTAGCTGTACCCGCGGCTCAGCCTCACTGTAGAGCCACCAAGCGATGAATAGTCTCCATTTGTTCTCAGAGCCCGCGATATCCCGTCTGGGCGCGATATAAAACTGTCTCGTGGGGGTTTACAAAAAAACAATGACGTTATAAATTACAAACCATCGTCAGTGACCCGCTAATCGCTATAACCGCGGCTCAGCCTCACTGTAGAGCCACCAAGCGATGAATAGTCTCCATTTGTTCTCAGAGCCCGCGATATCCCGTCTGGGCGCGATATAAAACTGTCTCGTGGGGGTTTACAAAAAAACAATGACGTTATAAATTACAAACCATCGTCAGTGACCCGCTAATCGCTATAACCGCGGCTCAGCCTCACTGTAGAGCCACCAAGCGATGAATAGTCTCCATTTGTTCTCAGAGCCCGCGATATCCCGTCTGGGCGCGATATAAAACTGTCTCGTGGGGGTTTACAAAAAAACAATGACGTTATAAATTACAAACATCGTCAGTGACCCGCTAATCGCTATAACCGCGGCTCAGCCTCACTGTAGAGCCACCAAGCGATGAATAGTCTCCATTTGTTCCCAGAGCCCGCGATATCCCGTCTGGGCCGCGATATAAAACTGTCTCGTGGGGGTTTACAAAAAAACAATGACGTTATAAATTACAAACCATCGTCAGTGACCCGCTAATCGCTATAACCGCGGCTCAGCCTCACTGTAGAGCCACCAAGCGATGAACCGTCTCCATTTATTCCCAGAGCCCGCGATATCCCGTCTGGGCCGAGATATAAAATTGTCTCGTGGGGGTTTACAAAAAAAACAACGACGTTATAAATTACAAACCATCGTCAGTGACCCGCTAATCGCTATAACCGCGGCTCAGCCTCACTGTAGAGCCACCAAGCGATGAACCGTCTCCATTTGTTCCCAGAGCCCGCGATATCCCGTCTGGGCCGCGATATAAAATTGTCTCGTGGGGGTTTACAAAAAAAACAATGACGTTATAAATTACAAACCATCGTCAGTGACCCGCTAATCGCTATAACCGCGGCTCAGCCTCACTGTAGAGCCACCAAGCGATGAACCGTCTCCATTTGTTCCCAGAGCCCGCGATATCCCGTCTGGGCCGCGATATAAAATTGTCTCGTGGGGGTTTACAAAAAAAACAATGACGTTATAAATTACAAACCATCGTCAGTGACCCGCTAATCGCTATAACCGCGGCTCAGCCTCACTGTAGAGCCACCAAGCGATGAACCGTCTCCATTTGTTCCCAGAGCCCGCGATATCCCGTCTGGGCCGCGATATAAAATTGTCTCGTGGGGGTTTACAAAAAAAACAACGACGTTATAAATTACAAACCATCGTCAGTGACCCGCTAATCGCTATAACCGCGGCTCAGCCTCACTGTAGAGCCACCAAGCGATGAACCGTCTCCATTTGTTCCCAGAGCCCGCGATATCCCGTCTGGGCCGCGATATAAAATTGTCTCGTGGGGGTTTACAAAAAAAACAATGACGTTATAAATTACAAACCATCGTCAGTGACCCGCTAATCGCTATAACCGCGGCTCAGCCTCACTGTAGAGCCACCAAGCGATGAACCGTCTCCATTTGTTCCCAGAGCCCGCGATATCCCGTCTGGGCCGCGATATAAAACTGTCTCGCGGGGATTAGGTGCGCCACCGTCCTCGACTTATACATTCTTGGGACGTGTCTCCACATATCTGAACTCCGAAACTTGCAGATCCTTTGATCTTCGCTTTTAGTAGAATTAAAGGCAGCATTATCCGAGGAACCTTAGTTTCAGAAATTTTAGTTTTGCGCGGTTTCGACTTTGAAATAAGTAATTTCAGATTTTGTAGCTCCTTTAATGCTTCCCTTGCAACGCTAACAACACTTATAAGTGAAACACCAAAAATGAGTTAAGGCAACAAATTGATTTGTTATTAATAATAATAATAATAGATTTATTGCAAGTCACATAACATTATCGAGGTGTTACAGAAATATTTAAGCAAAGATGCAAGCAACAGCACTAGACTAGAGGGCTATTAAGTACAATTAATAATTATTACAATTAATTACATTATTTTTTTTTAAATAATCACAGCGGTGAAAAGGAAAAGGAACCAAGTTCTCTTAACATGTCTTTAACATGTTTGAATAATTTTCATTATTCAAATTTTAAAATGTTTTTAAAACTTTCATTCTAATAAAATAATTAACACGTATTTTCCTAGGTTTCCTTGCCAGCTAGTCAAAACTATGTTAACAAAGAAATGGTACTCCAGCAAAACAGCTAATTTCTGCAATTGTTATTTAGCTAAAATACAAAATAAAATCAAGAAATTTGTTTCGTAATCCGCAGCCTTTACGTGTAGTTTGAATACCAAGCGGAGTAATGAAGTACACAATGAGAACTAGCATTTTGGCCACTCGCCTCGCAGTCGCAGCATCGCGCTGCATATTAAACAGCTGGCTTGGTTTTATGTTCGTCCGCAATAAGATTACTATCCTAGCCTAAGTCTATATTTCTCTATATTTGTAAGAAACTGTCCAATTAACGAAAAATTACGAATTACATAAACAGAACCAATGAGGAAGTTAACGAAACTGGTGAATTAGGAAAACTGACGATTTAAATTTTTTAATAGAATGGACGAATATGGAAACTGACGAGTGATAGCCTGACCCGTTGTAAGAATCTCCATGAATATAATTAATATCCAACATGACTAATTTAAATCTCATCAGATCTAGCGTGAATCTGATCCTTGCATCTATTGAAAATTAAGGCCTTAATTAATTATATTTTATCAGATCTATCAAACTATTCGACAGCTCCTTCAATTCGACATACGATCAAACTAAATGTTTACCAGACAAGTCAACCAACACTCATAAAGTCATAACAAATCCCGATAATATTATAAAATGTAAAATTTGATACGCTTGGATGTTTATTACTCAATCACGCAACAATGGTTAAATGGATTTAGATAAAACTCAAAAAAATTAATACAAATAAATACAAAATCTTTATTCGCTTGTAAACATGGTATAAAATAATGATAATTTAGTTAATAGTAAGTAGCCAATAATATGGCATGCAAAAAATATTTCTTATAGTAAATAATAATTAGTAAAATTATTAATAGAATAAATTAATAATATTACTAAAGTAATATTATCATATTTGAAATATAATATAATAGTTGAAATCCTGGATATATTTTATTCCATTTGTATTTTCCTGAGGGATGATTCAATTCTATTCTATACCACTCGGATGAATTCGAGGGCGAAAGTTAGTAAATGCATAAATTTACTCTCTCATACGATTTAAGAATTATAAAGTCAATTTGTAAAATCGTCCTCAAGGGTCGTGTTTAGCATAAAGTCTTTGCACCATGCAAGTAGTTTGCTCGGTCACAACTCCGGACTATGTAGTTCACAACTGATCACTTACTCATGCGCATGAATTTGAATTAGTTTCTATAATCGCTCGGATACAACGACACTCGGTTGACGAATGGGTGAACCGGATGCAGTCATTTACATGTTGTCACTTGAATGAATGAAAGTATAATACAAAGGAATGACAAAACATTATGAACATCAGTAAATTACAGAAAATCAACAACTATAAAAAAAATCCTTTGCGCTCCTTTCGTACATACTTACCGTTTCACTTTTGTACCACTTATGGGCTATTAACATGGGACAATTTAGTCACCCAGCAAGTCGCTTGTAAAATTGAATCGCAGGTTAATAACGTTCGGGTTCAAGTTCGGGCTCGGGTTCGAGTTCGAGTTCGTGTTCGTGTTCGGGTCGGGCCAGTTTTGTGTTAAGATTCGGTTCGGTTTCAGGTTCGGTTCCGGTTCGGGTTATACTGAACGAACTATTCACGACGTACAAATAATTAACATAGAGAATAAAAAAATACTTACAATTTAATACATATTACATTACTAATCATTTTCTTCTTGATTAAAAAAACTTTTGATGTTTGTCCGCAACCCAATCTAAATCATTGAAATTATATTAATTAGATTAGGAATAAAACAGTTTTTACGGATTACAGCGTGTATATTATTAATTCAGGTGTTGTTTTAGAATTATTTAGTTTGTATTTATTGGTTTTTTTGAATTCCCGACGTTTCGACACCTTTCCAGGGGCCGTGGTCACGGGAGGAC
Organism: Catoptria pinella; assembly: GCA_963556745.1. Lineage (NCBI taxonomy): Eukaryota > Metazoa > Arthropoda > Insecta > Lepidoptera > Crambidae > Catoptria > Catoptria pinella. Next base: position 572,155 of record OY750765.1, on the reverse strand, counting down.
TAATTAATTAATTTTAGCTCTTTGGCACTGTTAGGTATTTTTGATAACATCAACATTGTACACTGCATGCTTTTAGATATGTCTGTTTGATGTCATAAAAGAAAGAAAAAATCCCTAAATTCTACGTAGGATAATGTTTGGAACTTTCACTCTCATATTTAAAACCAACCTAAATATTCGTAACACATTTTCCGAATAACAATGAAAAATGGCCACAGAAAAATTGCTTAAGAATATACACTAATAAAACAAGGAGTCTAGGGTTGAAAAAGGACTAGTGGACTTTGATAAATCGTTTACTGGCAAAAAGGGAAGCAATAGAGATAAAAAAATACGTTCCCTCGGGCGGACGCAAACGCAATCGGGCATACACTGTCCTTTCCATCACTAAACAAGTACCTAATGAAATTTCATTTTTGATCTTCCCTTTTTTGTGATTAAACGGATGAAAATATTAAAGTTCAAAGTTCACAGTCATGTTTGATGTGAGTTGTATATCAATCGTGCCCACGGTAAAACGTTGAATTACCCGATTATTACCAAATAAATTGATAAACGAAATGAGGCGTGGTTGGACTGAATTTGAAATCAATTGATAATTCAAAATAGATTGTCAATTTGTGCATACATTTTAAACAGTTGACCCATGCAAAAACTTAAATGTATACTTAATCACCCTTACTAATAAAGATTATATAACAGATGTATTAATTACACAGTGTTTTGTCCCTTTCTTTTTAATGTCAAACTTAAATAGTTTGACAGAGAGTAACCATTGTGTAACTAATGCATCTGCTATACAATCTTTATTAGTAAGGGGGTATGTTTTTGAAGCTAGCAGTTAATGACATAGGTACTACTTATGGTCTGCAGCAGCGGAAGTGGTTGCGGCCGTCACTGCCACGACGGAGGCTTCAGCGGGTTCATCGGCTCTTGAAGGTGCCCGACCTCCTAAAGAGGCGAAAAAGAAGAAGCCGAAAAAAACCAGGCTGAACCCACCCCGCTCCTCCGCGATTGTGTTAACTATACCACAGGAAGCATCAGAGCGAGGAGTAACATATGCGCAGGCCATAACCAAGGCCCGCCAAGAAATCAAGGTCCAGGAACTGGGCATTGAAAATATTAAGATGCGACAGTCACAAACTGGTGCCCGTGTTATTGAGATCCCCGGCACCACCAGTGGAGAGAAAGCGGACCTGCTAGCGGCAAAGTTAAAATCAGCCCTGGAAGGTTTGGCGAATGTGCACCGACCAGTAAAAACGGTAAACATCCGAGTGTCCGGCCTGGATGATTCAGTTACAGAGGAGGACTTGAAAGTGGCTGTTTCGGTCAAAGGTGGTTGTCCCATCGAGCAGGTGAAGGTCGGTCCCATCAGAGAGGGCCCTGGTGGAATGAGCACGGTGATTTTGAAGTGTCCAGTAACGGCCGCCAAGAAAATGAGCTCTGGCAGACTATTGGTAGGGTGGAGTTCTCCGCAGGTTAAAGTAATGGATCCGCTGCCATTGCGCTGTTACAAATGCATGGTGCCGGGCCACATGCGGCAACTGTGTCAGTGTAAGGAGGATAGAAGCCGTAACTGCTTCCGCTGCGGGGAAGTGGGTCATAAGGCCGCCGAATGTTCGGCCCAGCCGAAATGCCTTGTGTGCACCGAGGCGAAACTTCCAGCCGGCCATGTGATGGGGGGCAGGAAGTGTTCCCCTCCGGTGAAGAAGTCCAAACTGGTCGCTAGGGCTGGGCTTGCGATATCGCAGACGGGGAGCACAGTAGCTCAACAGGGGGTTGAAATGGATCTGTAATGCCAGGACACCATTACAATCTTCTACAAGGAAATCTAAATCACTCCGCCCGATCGCAGGATATGATGTTCCAGCATGCGGCGGAGTGGAAAATAGACCTCGTTGTGATGGCAGAGCCTTATTGTGTTCCCCAAAGGCCTAACTGGGCTGGAAGCAGCGATGAAACGGTCGCTATAATGGTCCCCACTCATGCTGCTCACTCCCCTCCCCTCTCGATTAAGGAAAGGGGGCCGGGATATGTGGCGGCCATGTGGGGGGAAATAACACTCGTTGGTGTATATTTCTCCCCCAACCGGGACGTTGCGGAGTTTGACCAATGGACCGATAACCTAAGCGGTGTGGTCCAGCGAATGGCGCCGAGTCAGGTACTCGTCCTGGGGGACTTCAATGCGAAGCATACGGCATGGGGTTCCCCCAGAAATGAGCCGAAGGGTGTAGTTGTGCTGGAGTGGGCGACGGCCGCGGGAGTTGTCCTCCTCAACAGGGGCAACACGTTTACGTGCGTTCGGGGTTCGGGGGGGTCCATTGTGGATCTTACGTTTGCGACCCCGGCCCTAGCGGCATGTATTGATGAATGGAGGGTTTTAGTCGGCCCGGAGACTCTGTCGGACCACAGATATGTCCGATTCAGGGTCTCCTCTTCCAGGGCAGTAAGTAGTCGGAGACGTCCTGGGGTAACGTCAACGATCTCCTCGAAATGGGCTCCGGCAAAGTTAAATAAGGAGCTTGCCGAGGAAGCAGCGATCTTTCAGGTCTGGAGGTCTGACGGGAATAACCAGCTCCCGTCCAACAGAGAGGAGTTGGATGAGAGCGTTGAACGAATGGTGGCATCGTTGAAGGTAGTATGTGAAGCCTCCATGCCTCGTGTGAGCGGACCTCCCACCAGAAACCAGGTTTACTGGTGGTCAGAAGAAATCTCCTCGCTTAGAGAGGTCTGCCAGACGCACAGGCGGGCGCTCCAAAGGGCCAGACGGCGACGACATGGGCAAGACGATGAGGAGGCAGATCTTAGGGCATCCTATAGTGAAGCCAAAACGACTCTCGAGAAGGCCATCTGTAGGTCCAAAGACAGCTCATGGAGGGAGTTCTTGGAGGACCTTAACAGGGATCCGTGGGGGCGCCCATATAAAATGGTAAGGAAGAAGTTGAATTATAACCAGACGTCCACCACGGATACCATGGAACCGGGATTCCTTGAACGTTTAGTGTTGGAGTTGTTTCCAGAGGAGGTCCCTGATGTGCCTCCTCTGGCGTCGGTGGTCCAGGATAACTTGCCGGAAGTTGATGATTTCTTCCACCCGATCACGGAGAGTGAATTTGAGGCCGTAACGGATCGCCTGAGGGGGAAAAAGAAGGCTCCGGGGCCTGATGGCATCCCCGGAAAGGTCCTGCCTATTGCCCTCAAACATCTTGGGGAAAACCTTAGGGCAATCTTCAATTATTGCCTGGATTCGGGCGAATTCCCAAGGGCATGGAAGAAAGGACGCCTCTGTCTGTTGAGGAAGGAGGGAAGACCCGTGGACTCCCCAGAGGCATATCGACCAGTGGTGTTGCTGGACGAACTCGCAAAAATGCTTGAACGTATAATAGCTGAGCGAGTCGTTCAGCATCTTGATACGGCGAGCCCGAATCTTTCCGAAAACCAGTTCGGATTTCGACGACAGAGGTCCACGATGGATGCCATCACGGCCCTAAAGGACCTGATGGAGAGGGCGGAAGCGAGAGGGGAGCAGATGGTAGCGGTCTCTTTAGACATTAAGAACGCTTTTAACACCCTTCCCTACTCGGTTATCAAGCATGCCCTGAGGCACCATCGAATCCCTCTATACCTTAGGAGGATTCTGGAAGATTACCTCAAAGATCGTGAGGTGGTCTATATAAACGCCGATGGTGATTTGGTGACCCGTAGGATGGTGCGCGGGGTTCCACAGGGGTCGGTGCTGGGTCCTCTCTTGTGGAACCTTGGGTTCGATTGGGTGTTGCGTGGAGTCCTCCTCCCAAAAATGAGTGTCATCTGCTACGCGGATGATACTCTGGTCACCGCCACGCGGGAGGACTATTGGAATGCGAGGTGTCTGGCTGGCGTGGGAACCCAGCTGGTCATAGAGCGGATTGAGGCATTGGGTCTGAAGGTGGCAGTCCAAAAAACTGAGGCCATCATTTTCCATGGCCCAAGGAGAGGACCGCCTGCCAGGGCAACCGTGGACATAAATGGGGCATTAGTCCCTATAAAGCCTCATTTTAAATACCTGGGGCTGGTTATTGATGGGCGCTGGCGCTTTACAGAGCATTTTCGGCAGCTGGCGCCTAGATTGGAGAAGGCTGCAGCGGCCCTGGGACGGCTCCTCCCTAACATTGGTAGCCCAAACTCCAGTTGCAGACGACTTTTTGCGGGGGTCATAAAGAGTATGGCCCTTTACGGGGCCCCGGTGTGGGCGGACTCCCTCAATGCCGAGAACTGTCGGCTCCTCAGGAGGCCGCAACGTGTGATCGCAACCCGCTTGATCCGCGGGTATAAGACGGTCTCCTGGACGGTGGCATGTGTGCTGGCAGGTACGCCCCCATGGGAGCTTGAGGCTCTGGTCCTAAAAAGGGTGTACCTGGAAAGGAGGGAGTCCAGAAGACGTGGAGATCGGATGGCCCCCGAAGAGGTGTCTGCGATCAGGGAGAGAGCAGAGGATGAGGTGGTAGACGAGTGGCATCGTCGTCTCCAGAGCCCTATTGCGGGCACGAATACGGTGGAGGCGGTGCGCCCGCTGATACGAGAGTGGAAGGAGCGAAAGTTCGGGGCGCTGACGTATCGGTTGGTGCAGGTTCTTACCGGACACGGATGTTTCGGGAAGTTCCTGCACCGGATACAGAGGGAAGAGTCCCCAAAATGCCACGAGTGCGACGCTGTGCTGGACACTGCGCAACACACGCTAGAGACGTGTCCTGCGTGGTCAGAGCAGCGTCGAGAACTCGTGGGGGTGGTAGGAGGGGATCTCTCACTGCCCAGCGTCATCAATGCGATGCTGGGCAGTGATAGATCGTGGCAAGCGGTGGTCTCCTTCTGTGAGGATGTCATCCTTCAGAAGGAGACAGCGGAGAGAGCTCGCGAAGAGGACGCTCAGGCGGCTCTTCTCCGCCGCAGACGGACGGGGGTAAGGAGGCGTCGCTACGCGAACCTAATTGCCCCCTAAACGGGGCCAAGCGGGCGGTGGGGGGTGACACATCGCCTGCCTTGCACGGTCTCAACCGTCTGGGGAGATGGCCAAACTTGCTCGGCCATCTCCAAACCGCGAGGAGGCCCGGATAACCGGGCCGGCCGCCGGGTCCAATAAGGTGAATCCCACAAGGGTCCCTTAGGACCAACCGGCGGCGAGAGGGCAAGTGCCGGAGTTTTTAGTGGGTATTCCCTCCTCCCGGGATCCCACCGAGCCACTCGGCTGGGTGGGATCACGGGAGGCAGTCGTGGAGGGAGCCGCAACGTTGAATGTTGCGGTCCCCTCCTGGCGAGTCCCACATACCCCCCTCTCGCTCACCTGCGGGAGGGGAAGCGCGTAAACGCGTTTTCTTCGGCATAAAAAAAAAAAAAAAAAAAAAGGTACTACTTATGGTCTGTCTTCACCAAGTCACTTCAACTTTCTATTCAACATTCAAGTCAACTTGCATCAAACGCATGCAATATTGCCTCCAAACAGTGTGTTTTTACTTCATCCTTCTGCCATACTTTGACGTTTGTTTAAGAAGATAGGTCATGTACTATTGCATGCCCTGTCAATAGCGCACGGTCAGCGTGCGCTACTGAATGCGTCAGATGATAGTGTAAGGGAACGGAAAAGCGATCGTATGAAGACACGCCTTTACATCTTAATTCTTTACCTATTTTATAATAAACTTATATCTGACACTTATCGTGATTACGCCTTTTCTCTTGCAAATCATCTTTCCGCCTCCGCCCTTTTTTCGTTAGGGGCGTTGACTTGGAATTGACGAAAACAGCATTTCATACAAACTTTCAAGACCTTATTTTTCGAAATTATAAACCGATTTTAATTAAACTTAATACGCATAAGCAGGATACAAATGTAGGTCTAAAAGGTTAGATTAGAAAATATCATTATTGAAATGTCTTATTTTAAAAAAAATTGTTGGTTTTTAGTTTCTATGGAAAATTTAAAATCTTAATTAGCTGTGACACTATTTATCTAAAATGTTTTCAATTAAATTTTTGGACCAATATATTCTGCTTATATGTATAAAGTTTCAATAAAATTGGTTCATGCATTTCGAAAAATTAGGACTTGAAGATTATAAGAAATACCGTATTTCGTCAACGCTCTTAACTACAGCTTTGCTTGATATTTAATTTGATGAGAACAAGAGTGATTTTAAGAAGTTTCTCTACATTCTCTCATAGAATAACAAAAATAAAAGGAAAAACCGCAGTAACGCCCTAGTTAAAATAATATTCGAAAGAAATCGCGGAACAAAAACAGGAAGGATGGATGTAAACATGAAATTGGTTCGTTTTACGCAGAGAATTTATGTCGCGTTTCGGTATAATAAAACAGGCGGGGGATGAACGAATGTTTTTAGCAACCCTATTTTTATACTCCAATAAGGGAGGCAGCACACTTATCAAATTAGCCGAAAACATTGTGCTGCTGTAACTGCCTAGATTGTTTTCTTATTCCAGTTGTATATGTGCTGTTAGCTGCAGATCGCGAGATCCCTAGGGACGAAAAGTCAGGAAAAGCGAGCCACACTGTTGGTTTTCCAAGCGGTGACTATCCCTAAGGGATGCGGAGCGCTCAAACCGAACAGAGGAAGCAGGGGATGGAACTATGAGCTTTCATCAAAAACTTATGATTTTGTTTTATAAAGAATTTTATCGTTATAAATAAGTATTATAAGAAATGAAATCGTCGAAGCAGGACGGCCTCTCCTGTGGGACAATGTAGATGTTGCCATTACTCTACGCTTGTCAGGCGAGTTAAGATAGCCATGTATAACCGTTTTCATCGACATCTTACGACACCCTAAGCGTGAAGTGTAACGTGAATCCTATCTACTCTGCCGAACTAGATATAAGTATAATAAAGAAGTTATTCAAACTACGCCAGAAAACATTTATTAGAAATAAAATTTCACTTACAATAAATAATTATTACGTTGATTAAAATGAAAAGAGCAGAAACTTACAAAAAGTTCTTTTAATCTTATTCCTCTCCAAGAAGAAGAGCAAAATTATTCAAAGACGTATTAATAAATAATAAAGTGTTAGGAGCGCTCATTAAAGTCGAATCGTTCGCTTTTATAGTCCAACAGGCCGGCAATAAAAAACTGCTAAAATTCCTTATCTGGTACCTTTTCCCTGAGAGGTAATCAAATGGAATGGAGTGTTTAGTATTTCTGGAAGAGTTGTTTGAACAATTCTTGACGGTATCTTGCTGGACTTTGGATTTAGAAGTTTGAATGTTGAATTTTCTTCCGTTTTATTTTAAACGTTTTTGTTGATGGAACAGGAAGCAGTTGTATTATTTTTTGTACTCTTCACACATCGACAAATTGTGTTAGCAATAACAGAGAAAAAAACGTTCAAAAGCGAGTCGGACTCGCGCACCGAGGGTTCCGTACCATCATTCTGAAAAGTTTACAATTTAGAGATATTAGATTTGATATGTCCTGTAATCTTTACATAAACTTTAAAAATGTTTGAGGATGTGCAAGCAGCGTTTTTTCATATAAATACCCCATATGGCCTAGTAGCCTCACTTCGAATTTTTAAGACCCCCTTTCAGTCTCTGTTGTGCAAAAAATAAGTTAATATTTTTGTTTCTCTCTTATTTGCAAAATACTTGTACAAACTTCATCTAAAACTCTTTCTTCAAGTTGATAGCATTAGTAGTTTTCGAGATATCCAGCTGTGACAGACAGACAGACAGACAGACTGAGTCGCTCCATAAGGGTCCATAAGGGTTTCTTTTTACCATTTTAGTACGGAACCTTGAAAACAATAAGTTCAAACCGTTTTATGGTTGCGACACCAATCAAAGTCACGACCTCCGTGGTCGAGTGGCTTTGTACACCGGTTTTCAAGGTGTCGCCATCTCTGAGGTCCCGGGTTCGATCCCCGGTTGGGTCAATTTAGAAATCGATATTTTCCATTTTGGCTCAGGTCCAGTTGTTTGTGATACCACCGTTGTCTCTGATTTCCATAACACAAGTGCTTTAGCTACTTACTTTGGAATCGGAGCAATGTATGTGATGTTGTCAAATTTATTTATTTATTTAATGGTAAACACAAAACAAGTTAATCATGTCATTTCCTTTATTCATGATAGCTCCGAACCCTGGAAATCAATATCAGTGAACAAATTGCAAAATTCTAGCAATGAAAAAATATGTTAGACTTCGGCAATTTGCTCATTTTGATTGAAACACAAAGCAACAGCCTGAAGCAATCGGCACTTAGAAAAGGAGTTTTTAGCGCCGATTAACAAGGAAAATATGGCTGAATATTTAATTATATAACACTTAAGTATTTTTATTCTAAGATAATATTGGCTGAATAATACACGCAATAATACACACTTTTGGTTATTATTATTCGTGCAAAATAAAAAACTATTACTCTAACATCACGCAGGAATGTAACTCTTGTGTTAGGGGAGCACTTTTTGCACTGTACCTAAGTATTCGTTGTTTATTGTTTCCCTATAATAAAAAGCTCATTGAGTTCAGGTTTAACAAAATTTTTCACACTTATTCACATTTTTTATGTTTTATTCGTTCAGTTCACTTAGAGCTCTTTGTGTTTATTTGTTATAAATGCATGCCATTTCACCATTTCCGCATTCAAAGTCAGTTCATGTGTGAATTATGTAGTAACGAGAATAGTCTGACATCATGAGGAGCTCATTGAAACACAGGCGGGCGTGTTGCACAACTAAACCATCTGGCCAGGCGAGATACAGCCCTTAGGCCGATCGCAAGCTATGCGACGGGTCATCGTACCTAGGTTTTGAAAAGATACCTAAAACTACCCAAGAAGTGAAAAGTCTTCTCATAACTTTTCCAGAAATTTCTTTTTGCGATAGGTAGGTGTTTGATAATTTCATTTGAAAATTTCAAAAACATTTGGACCAACTTATTTGGTTCCTTTTTAAACTCGAAATTCAAAAAGTAACCATCGACTTAAAATAGTACCTTGCTCTAAATTGCATCAGAAAACAATAATCCTCTGAATACACCTAGAACATTAGTGCTGAGTCATCCCTCTCTGTTTCAGATGACTTTAGTTGGCAATGTTGGCATTTCCTTCCTTTTTATTAGTATTCAAATCTAAACAATCTTAGGAGATAAATGACAAAGTACCTACGCGACAAATTGATAGAAAAAAAGGAGGAGGTTTCCTTTATATTTAAGTCGGTTAACTTAGGTAAGTAACTAACTACAGTTCAGCCATTCACATCGGTTTGGTTTCTTCCCATAGTCTACATTGACAAACGATGAACTTACCTGCCTAAAATTAACTGACGATTAACGATAGCGTGATGTAGTAATGTTGTATGCAATAAGCCTTATTTCCCCGTTTTGCACCCGGCGATAGCTCGAAAACTTTGCTCAGCGCGCTCGCTCAACGCAGCGCAACTGAATAGAGCGGCTTGTTTCGGCACAGTTATCTGCGAATAAGTGGGCAGGCTCCAACTTGTGTGGATGCGAATTACGCTAAACGCGAAAGTTATTGTTTGCAGCGGTAATAAGCTGAAAATGTTTACCCGTAGACAGAGTGTTCGAAAGGGTTGAGGGATCCCTTTAATGTAGTCGAGAATAGTATTTGGAGTAAGCTCATACCCAATTGGTACATATCTTAAAAACAAAGATACCTACCTAATTTCTTTTATACATAAAATACCGATTCCAGCTTGCGACTCGCTCTTCTTGTTATCGAATTTTCGATTTTAGAAGAAAAAAAAATGTTTTTCATAAAAAACATGTTATTAAAACGGACTAAAAAGTATAAAATAATTTCTCCTGCAAAGATTTAAAACCCTGTACAGAAGTTTTTAACCTAAAAACGTGGGGCGCATGCAAAAGACAATTACTAAAGTACTGTCGACTTCGAAGATTCGTTGTTCACAACAATGAGGCACGCTTGTAATAGAGGGAACTGAGTTATCTTAATAAGTCCTGAATATTAGGGCATAATCTCAAATTTAATTATAAATATGTGTTAAAAATTGCATCCAGCCAGCAATAACGGCGTAATGGCCAGCTCGCATCAGTGTGGGAGCAAAAACGACCTCTACAGTACCACATCTACTTCAACACTATTAAAATAGATACGGGCTACTTTTTACTTCCAATAGCTACTGAAAATTTTGCCAGTAATCGCGAATCCCCGTAGTAACACATAAAACGAATAAATTAAAACAAGAGTCTAGACTTCATCCAGATTGTCGCAAACCAGATGAGGAATTGTAATGAAATGATGCCTCCGCGGCAGGACTGCCGCCAATTTATTGGTATCAGGAGAACAAAGTTAGAAACAAACACAACCAGATGAATTTGTATGCCGGGGACGGGCGGACGCGGCTGCGGCGCAAGGTTGGAGAGAAAGCGGGGAGAGTAAACAATAAATTGGTGAATAGAAATGTACAAGATTTGTCTAAGACAAGTAAAAATTGGTTATTGTATACATCATATTATATGTTGAAAATGCGAGGGACCTATTGACATCCAAAATAAACATGCTCCAGCTTATAAGATTCTGTACCGCCTCTATCAGATGCATTAAAGGTCCCAGCACTTTTATTCTTCGAGAATGACAAGCTGCAAGTAATTATTCAAGTCAATTTCGCTCCAATACTTTTGCCATCTGCAGCAGCGAAGCTGTCACTCGCTGGATTGAATACTTCAATGACCTGTCAGACACAGGTGACTGGACTTAAATGTACTTTATTCGCTGAAATTTCAGTTATAGATTAAATCTATTTTTAAGCGACAGCTATGTAACTTAATGTGTCATAAATTCTCCAAAACCACTACAAGCGTATGTCAGCTCTGGCCTAACATTCTTTGCTACACTTTCGGCAGGGCGCTCGCTAAACAAGTTTAATTCCTAACCTAATCTAGCCCGTAACACTCTTTTTACTTAGTCCAGCCGCAGCGATAAATGCGGCCACTCTGTCAGGCAGGCGCGGGGCGCGCGCCCTCACTGACCTCTCAGATAAAACTCGCCCATCAAACTTCCTCGCCCCTAACTTTGGACTCGCATTTTATCACTTTTATCTCTTCCTTATCAACTTAAAAGTCCCTGAAAAAATGGTGCATAACGATGTAATATAGAAGATAGGAGAGGGAAAAGTATTACCTCGCCAAGGCTGGAAAATTCAGCCCCATATAATAAAACTCACATAAGTTTTGATATACCTACTAATGTTTTAAAATAAAATGCCTATTTGTATCATCTAATGGTTCTACTTACTTGTATTGATTATGACATGACAGTGTTACCTACTTATTTTACTTTAAATATTGAATCGTGATCACCAATACTGATGGTATTTTCAATTTTACTTTGTGTTTTCCCTTTCCAATTTCTATCACCAATTTGTACTATTACACTGTTTGTATTAATATAATTTTCCCGCCTTAATTTTTTACTTATTTTCAGGTAAGTGTCGACGAAGCGGTCTCGCTTCGTCAACACGCCAACGGTAAGTCGAAGATACCTTCAGTTTCCATTCCTGAACGATAAATCAAAGTTGAGGGATCACAATTGGCTCGGAAGTCGGCGCACGCCCAAGTGCGAGCCATAACTTAACAAGGAGAACAGACGCAAACAGCTATGGCCCACTGAAGAACTATACTTACCTATCGAAACTTGGATAACTGCCGCGCGAATATGAGCCCTCGGACATGCGAGGAGTGTCTAACTACTTGAAAACACACGGGACCAGATACTTGCTTTCAGTTTCGAGCGATGCTTAGTATTCTACGCAAAATTATACAAAATATTATTGGTAGAAATTGTGGAGATGCACAATTATGTGCGATTTTCACTACAAATATTTTATTTCAACGTTACTTTTCATATTATTATTTAAGTTAAATTACAGGTAGTAATAGGTAGTTACTTATGTAATCCAAATAACGTTTGTTTTATATACCACTGATATTTTTCAATAATGAAAATCATAGAATCCTCTATCACTATATCTATATAAAAAATTGTTACTTAGGTATTTTACTTTTACTTCAAATTTCAGCTGGTCATGAAAGTCTTTATTTTTTCGGGGCATATTTTGCTATATTTGGTCCATGCCGTGGCTCATGCAAAAGTTCCAAACATAATTAATGAACTACGCCGAACACCGCTGCTCAAGTTTGAATAATTATCTCGAAAACCTTTTTGAAAGATATCTGTTTACTGTACTTGGTTTTTTTAGTTCCGTAGCGGGATAATCCTTTTTTAATTGAGTGAAGCCTCCGACGCAAAATAAAATAATAAGATGCTCAAGTTTTGGAAGAAAATAATAATGGTGTCTCGATCAAGAAAGTAAAAACCTAAAATGTAATTTAGGTACAAAACATTCCATCATCATTTTTACTGCAACAGAACAATATAATGTAATGGTATTACCGCGTATTACCTACTGAGCCGTAGCAGAAGTGCAAAAGTGCGGAGTAAAAGCACAGAATAAATAATAGTACTAGCGAAGTAAACTCTGAAACCTGCAACCCAAACACAGCGTCAGCGTAACGTCAAATATATGTCTACATTTAATATTCCAGCAACATTATTATCTAATCACAGTAAATATTCACAAATCCAACATCACGGCAACAATGCACACTATCTGCGTCCGCCACACTAGCAATTAGAGACTCGCAACCGAAAGCGTGCGTAATCGCGTGCTTTTATCCAAAAGCATGTGAAATCACGTGCTTTCTACGTCAGCGGCGCTGCAGGCCTTTGAGCGGCGACCACTGAACGAACTCACAAAAGGGTATTTCTAATCCAGTAACGGTTCGCTGGACTAACAAAATTTAACCGGGAATCGTACAGTTGGTAGGGTTAATTGTGGTAGGTAGCATTGAAACGAATTGTAAATCAAACTGGTATTTTGTAAGCTATTTTAAAAAAAACTTTTATGAATCTCTTGTTTCTTTAAAAAAACTGTAATGGCACCATAGCAATGCAATATTGTCTAATGTAAACATTATAATTTTCGCAACTACTTCTGGACACGACCGAAAATACGTCAGCGTAGCCCTTCGTAGCGTTAGTCGTAGCGTTGGTCGTAGCGTCAGTCGTAGCGTCGGTCGTAGCGTCATAAGTTATGACATAACAATTTATACTGACTGACTCACCGACTGATTTTTATTATCTCACAGCTCAAACTACTGCGGGGAGACCGATATAAGTCATAACTCTGTGACTAGATAAGTCTTAACTCTGTGTCTTGATGAGTCATAACTCTGTGACTTGATAAGTCATAACTCTGTGACTAGATGACTCATAACTCTATGACTAAATTTTAGCTCGGTCCCTCCGCAGTAGTTGAGCTGTGAGATAATAAAATTCAGCCGGTGAATCAGTCAGTACAAATTATATTAAAGAGAGAATTAACATTATAAGCAATCGCTAAAATAAAGTTCACAAATTTCTAAGGCATCCGATTGGATTCCTTTTAGAAATTTGTAAACTTGTGTTTATTTTAGTAGGTAGCGTAATTCCTAGTAAATCCTTGAGTTATGGACTCCCAAGCTATTTTATTACCCGCTGTAAGTATTACAGGCGACTCACATTGTTTTGGGAGAATAAACGGTTGTTCTATAATTCACTACATATGATTCACATAAATCATTTTTATGAGCACAACTGTTACATTTTATTTACTGTGAGAAAAGGAAATCCCTTTAAGTACACTGTGTTCATTTATGTATTTCTGAAACAACTTGGGTTTGTTACTTGGCCGCAGAATAAAAAATACTGTTAAAATTACCAAATGAGAAATTCAGTTGTCAGCTACAAAGCTTAACTTACAGTAAATAAATGAATCGGATAATATTATCATTTTTCCATGTGAGATAAGTATTCTTCTACCTTCCGCCACAGGATGTTTTTTTAGTGTGCTTCCGCTTTATTACTTAAATTGAGGCAAAGTCAAACGCTCCAACTATGTAGAATACCTAGAAAAAGACTAACTAACATTTCCTTTGCTCCCCACTTTACAAGCATTAAGCCAGCTAACTTTCATTTATGTTAAAGACAGTCGTTATTAAACGGGAAACTCGCAACACAGCGTTGTTTGGAGCGGCGAAAAACCTAGTTTGTCAACGTCAGCGCGCGGTCAGATTTCGTGAGTTTCCTAAAAAAATGAGCCTTCGTCTTCTAGCGCTGGGAATAATTACTCAACAGTTCAATGGCTTACTTACAGGATTTAGTAAAATCTAGTCAACTATCTTAATTTACTAGGTTCTATACATCTTTTCGTTCCTCATTATGAAAGTCAATTCTATTAGTATTACAAATCGGACGTACGGCATTAAATAAAATAAAGGAGTGGCCCTATAGAGTTATAGACCTCGCGAACTTGTCTTTGCAAGCTTAAACAACTGAGTCGATAAAAAAATCCATATTATTATGACTTAGACACAAAACCAAAAAATTGAACATTAGGTTTTTTTTCTACTATCTAAATAAGATATTAGGATACTAGCGTGGTTCTGCCAAAAGTTTTTTGATGTTTCTTTACTCTTCTTCTTGACTTTTCGACACCTTTAATACGACAGCTGCCGTCAGAAACCCTTTAATAAATCTACAAAAAAAGTTTTTTTAAACAAAATCTAAAATCTCGCTGGCAGTCGAAGAGTATAGGCATCAAGCTCATACGTAAACACGCCTAATCATGTTACTGACAAAACATCACTTCTCTCAAGGGTTGTCAGAGGCAGTTTTTATCATCTTGCCCAGGACATGAACCGTTAAAAGTGTTGTGTTCATTCCCATTCTTCAAGATTTAGATAACTTCTTAAATCAGAGAGAACCTGACAAAATTTAACTAACTCTCGGCGCTCTGACATTGCCCGAAAGTATTGGCCCAATTCTAGATACAGAGTATTTCTTTTTTTTTGTATTTTTCATATTTCATCTGCACTCAGTGCTTTGACTGGGTTGCTTTTTTTATCGACAATCGCTTGTAAAATCGAAATTAGGTTTGCGATTAGATTTTACAAGCGATTGTCGATAAAAAGAGCTAATTGACTAAAAACGACCAGCATGTCGCCTGCCAAGTCGACCCGTGTAAATACCACTTTACTTTATGAAACAAAACAAACATGCGCGTTACGAATATTGCGATGCAAACAAAAGAGCAGGCGGTGTGCTCTTTCAATATCCGATTCGAGCGAAATATTTTCAATAATATTTCCAATATGCAACACATTTAAGCATTCAGTTTAAATCAAAGCTTCCTCGTATCATTATTCATCAGGTTATTATGATATATTACAATCAGTAGTTATATTAGTGCATAAACCTAACGTAACGGTGAATTTATTGAATTAAAAAAGGTAAAATAACGTAACTATATAATTATGCTAAAACACTGCGTGTTGATCTACGTAGACTTTTTTCCATATAATCTAAAAACGTTTGGAGGAGGAACCAACCTACGATTTCCATACACTCACAACATCTTCTGACTCACAGAATCAGAAATATTCACGCACTCATTCACAACATTTTTCCTCTTGAAATTGTGAACTACGTAGATACAGCCTATATTTCATCGTTCATCTTCGTACAAGTGCAAAATGGAACTGCCAACCGAATGAACAACATCAGTATATTTTTCAGTAGCCCTCCCATCTTTGCACCCAAAAAGTTGATCGAAAAATGGCGTGCTATCAAGCAAAAATAACACAACGTCGTCGTCAGAGCCGTAACTCGGACATATCCGGCGGTCGGGAAAAAATCTTTTGTACTTCGAAGCTTTCCACACGGCGGAAAGCAAAGCGTAAAATCTGTAGTGGGGAGGGGAGCAATTTTTTGCGGGAAACGTCACGGGCAGCGGGCGGCAGGGCGATCGGCCGGCAAGAGCCTCGTAGACTCGTAGGTTTGGGCAAATAAGAAGCGATTTTCAAAGATTTAAAATCTTCAATCTTTCAGATGTTATTAACTCCTTCTCTCTTAATTTATGTACTTGTTTACACTGCACCTATTATTTTAAACTTGCAGTATAACTATTTGGCGAGCCTGAAAATACACGCATGCTTCATTATATTTCAGATTTTGCGTTAACATAATCCTAAATGTGATCTCAATCACTCACATGCACAGGTTAGTGATTAGTGAGCTAGCTATTGCGTTACAAAGAAGATAACAAAATTATTTTTGTATATCCGATTCTCTAGTTCTAAGCAATAGTTTTTTTTATTTTTTTTATTTCACAACATCACATACATTGCTCCAAATCCAAAGTAAGTAGCTAAAGCACTTGTGTTATGGAAATCAGAGACAATGGTGGTATCACAAACACCCAGCCCTGAGCCAATATAGAAAAGTTCATTTTCTAAATTGACCCAACCGGGGATCGAACCCGGGACCTCAGAGATGGCGACACCTTGAAAACCGGTGTACAAAGTCACTCGACCACGGAGGAAGTTGGGGACGACATATCATTAGATCGGAGGGATAGATGCATATCACTCTGTTGTGAGTCTAGTCTGGCTGCTGGATCCATAATATTTTATCAGGTTATTTTCCGTTCGGTTCCCGGGTGGTTTATAGCTGTGCTGAGCTCTCTATTAGGCGGTACACGGAGATAATGTTACAAATATGTTTTCAGTACCGGCGAGGAGGTCGGGAGTCTAGAGGTTCAAAGATTTATCGCATAACACTTTTTCAGCACTCGATAGTGTTTGCGAGTCTCCTACCTTAGCTTCTTTGGAGAAACGCAATTTGTTTGTCTAGGATTTTGTCTAAAACTATAACGTCCCTATTTTTGCCAAAAGTCCCGATTAGTACCGAAAGTCCCGTTTTTATCAAAAGTGATATTAGAACATACTGCGTCTTTTAGCAAGCGACGCGAACACGAGCTTGAAAAAAAAAAAGAAAAACTTCATTTAAAAAAACCTGAAAATGAAAACCTGTTTTTAGAGGTATTAAATTTTGATGCCGTTTTTGTTTTAATTTTCAGGTTTTTTGAAGGAGGTTTTTATATAATATTTTCAATGGTACAATGCCAATAACTCAATATCCAAATTCTTACTGTTTATTTAAGAATTTCCGTTGTGCCTTCGTACGTAGGTTGTCCAAGTCTAGTTCAGAACGTCGGTCGCAGACCATAGCTCGGTTTGTTTTGGATTATCATAAACCTACCAATATCTCAATCACTATGCATATATGCATAGTTGACTTGGCTGTTTGACTGTGAAGAGTTCCTTTGTGTATCTTCAAAGTCCAAGGTCCAAAATTAATGTGACCACTCTTAAAGTATACTATCAATTCAAACATAAAAAGAATCATCTAAATCGGTTCATAAGCAAAGAAGGTATGCCTGATAATCCGTAAAAACTCGTGCGATGGTAAGCTATTGATATTTTTCAGGAATATGAAAAAAAACTACTAGCCAGATCCGTTAAAAAAATAAAAAAAATATGGGACCACACCTGATCTATGTTTTACAGATAAAAAAATAATGATTAAAATCGGTTAGCTACTAGCGAAGTTATGGTAAAACATACATTAAAAAAACCGTCGACTTGACAACCTCCTCCTTTTAAGGAGTCGGTCAGATAATTTAAAATTTATCACCTACAAGATGCCTTTAGTGCGTAGGTACGGTCGACAGGACAGTACGGCGCACCCTTACGTGGCTAGTGCTCCATACAACACTGCCGACCGTGCCTATGCTTGGCGAATAAACCATAGATTTTACGGAACATGAAAAACCGTGGACAATCAACCTTAAAAAAAAAATTAATAAACAAAAAACCTTTGACTACTTAGTCGAAATAGTTGCGCATCGAGGATCAGTCGTAACATTGAAAACGAATTCCTAGTCAATCAGGGATACACGCATTTGTTCGCACAGGCTCGGGCGGCGCCGGCAGCGTTAAAGCCGGATCATCCTGATAAACCGGCGACTCCACCGCCGCACCGCTCCCAGGGCTGACACGATATTATGGCTTCAGAAACTAGAAAGAAAAAAGAAAGAAAACACTTATTAGCAGCACACGATACAAAAAAAGTTAACTATTCAACAAGTAGGTGTAACGAGAAGAAGAAATAAAAAAAACCGGACGAGCGTAAGTCGGACGCGCCCACCGAGGGTTCCGTACTTTGGTACGTACTTAAATAAAGACTATCCGTGCTATTCATAAAAAAATAAAACGCTTAATAAACCTATTTACCTATTCTTCATAGTCATAGTTATATTATTTATTGAAACATGTTGGTATTGTAATTTGTATATGGTTTGTTCTTCGGTCAAACTCAGTACATATACATAATACATATTTATTTTTTTTGCAGTGCAGATCATTTACCCAATTGTATCCTTTTAGTCCTTTTTTATCATAAAAAAATATCGCACTTCCCTCACACATTTTGAATGATGTTTAACTCTAAATACAATACAACGTTTTTTTAACTTTTTTTTAAACTTAGCAGACGCAGCCCTATTCAGGTGCTGTCAAAATGGCAAGTCCAGCGGTGAAGCCCGGTAGTACCGTCAACAAAAACGTCACTATGTCCACGCCGAATTTACAGGTCCCATTTATCGGAATAGAAACAGGCGCAATGCTACAGAAAATTGTTTATTAGTACAAAATCAGTGACTTCTATTACAAAGAGTTTGTTTAAAACTAATATTGTGTGACAACCAACCTTCGCGGCGCATCAACTGTTTGTATCGGTCGCTCGCAATAGACTAAAGGAGTTGCGGTGCATGCACAGTAACTTAATGATCAATTTTTCTGTACTGTATAGCCTGTTTAGTGTAGTATATACATAGAAGTCTTTGTACAAAATGCATACTCTGTGCTATAAAAGCTAAACAAATACATAGATAAATCAAAAATAATTAATTAACTGAAGAAGGTGCGTCAGTACTATTATTAACTCTGTGCTGAAGCACGGTAAAGATAACTTTACCGTGTCTGAAGGGCTAATATTGTGAACATCAAACGCACATATAGGTTTGTGATCAAAAATTAACAACATGTCATGTTTTTAAAATAAAAAGCTTTATTAGGATACTTACGCGATTTTATGTATGGTTGTTTGATGTTTTATCCTGTGAACACGGCCGCTGAACGTACTGAAACATCGGTAAATACAAAAATCAAATCGAAAAACCCAATCAAAACATCTAAAACAAGTCATTATTTTTTTTTTTAATTTAAGTAAACATTATTATTCAACACAAGTGCTTGGTGGTGCAGTGGTGTAGCGCCTGGCCCAGCGATTGCGGAGGTTACAAGCAACTTTCGCAAGAATGGGATGGTTGAACAAAAATTTATCATTTCTATCTCCTCCATGCTTCGGAAGGCACGTTAAGCTGTTTGGTCCCGGCTGCTTTTGCAGTCATTAGCACCCACCAATGCGCATTGGGCCTGCGTGGTGGGTCATGGCCCATCCTCCTTATCCACCCATAAAGAAGGCCTGTGCCCCAGCAGTGGGTACATTAAAAAAAGCTGATGGTCAAACATTATTATTTATTTATTGCTGATGCAATCACTGTTTCAAAAAAACTTTATATGGTTTTTTGAAATTCCCTAAGCATTCCATTTATCAAATTGAGAAACTTTGAAGTACCTACCGGCAGTTTCCTCTCTAGCGTCTGATTTGATTATGAGCTCACTTCATTATATAATTTGTATCCTTTTCATATATAACAATTTATATAATTCGCTCAAAATTATTACAATTACCAACTGTTCGCTAATGGTGAAAACTTTAAAAATCAACACTGCAATAACAGTTAACCAAAAGAAATACATACGATATCATGAATTATGATAATTATTTGTTATGCACGTGGCAACACCAAAACAAGCGAGCGTTGATTCCATTGGGTCCGACTAAAGTGGCAACTATTAAGTCGATTTATGAAGGAGTCCCACCCCTCATCCCCGAGGGCGATTAACGACCAATCCGATATGAAGCGTGCCCCTTATAAATCATCCCTTTGGTTTCCGCTCCTCATGAGAAAGGATACCCGATGTACTTACCATAAACGTTGTCAAACTGTAAGCAGTTTTAACGGTGATTACGATCAGAAACTATTACTGGTCCAAAAACTAGGTTTTATGTAAAAAGTTGGAAATGCTATCTGATGATATTGTAATAAAATTGATAGAGAGAGGAATTCGTATATGATTTGGGTTTATGGAGAGAGCCGATGAAAAGGGTAAAAACATAAACTATCCTAAATCGAATGTGGAAACTGGGAAGGCTGTCATATGTAGGTACATCACACGATCTCTGGTAAAGTCAGAACAAAATCCCAGAGTTATGAACATAAAAGAATCCAAGTAAGTGTATTAGGGTGGATACGATTGAAAATTCTTGTGCTATACTATATGAGGTAAACCGTATTACGTTATTATACGATATGAACTATGCAGAATTTTTAAGCCTTACAAAAGAATTCTGAAATAGTAGGAGTACGGAAAAGTAGGGGGGGAAATGCTGCAATTGTATACTATAATGTATAAAATTACAATAGGTCCATCCAGAAGGGGGTTAATGTAACGTTACATTAAACTTTAAAACGTTAAGAAATAAACCTTTCGGCGAGTGTGCAGTGGAATAAAATTGCATAACCTACCTTCTTCCATCGGACCACCAGACGTAGAATCAGCGCCACCGTTTTTGGTGGATATTCCAAAGACTCGCACTAAGCGTTTCGCTTCAAATTTTATCATTCGTACCGCTAGAGAGTGGACCTCCTTGCCTGAGTCTGTGTTTCCCGATAGGTACAATTGGGGGCCTTCAAGTATCGAGTGAATAGATATCTTCTAGGCAAGCGCGTTTCATCGTAGATCGCATCATCGTTTACCATCAGGCGTGATAGAGGACAAGCGCTTGCCTATCTATCATAAAAAAACAAAGATGGATCTCAGAGCATCAGTTCAGTAAGGGTTGCCAGGTGTCCGGATTTAGACGGACATGTTTGGCTTTTTGACCTCTTGTCCGGCCTGTCCGGCTTTTTATGTGGCTGCCACGCGTGTCGCAAGTAATGCCACGACATGAGTACCTACCCCGCTGACTGACCGCTGTTTGCAAGGCGGTAATAAATATTGTCCGGCTTTTAGAACATATGTCCAGCTTTAAAAAAGCTATGATTAGCTATTAAAAAAGGTATATCCGGCTTTTAGGGTAAAATGTCCAGCCAAATTAAGCGCTGAATCCGGATTTTGTGTTTTTGGACCTGGCAACCCTCTGTTCAGTTGTAAATAGAGAGAAGAAATTAGATTGCGGTCGGATCGCCGCTGCAACCGCGGGCTAAGCCTATCTCGATGGATTCATCTGGGCCATTTCAGCTCCGGCCGGCTGTTTGCTCAGCCCGGTGCAGCTTTCAATTCGATTGCGATCCACCCACGGAATTACGGCCACTAAAAGATCAGCATGGATGTAGGAATTAAAAAATGGTAGCGATATTAATTAACCATGTGGAGAGAATTTTATATTTCAATATCACATTCAGATGCAAAAAGTTCGAAACGAAACATACACAGTTGAGATTTGACAAAATTTGACAAAATGATTATGAAAAAACTACTAGCCAGATCTCTGTATTTTTTTTGGGACCACACACGAACTATTTTCTTTAAAAAAAAAACAATAATTGAAATCGGTTAAAGTTATGTTAAAACATACATAAAAAAAAATAAAAAATACCGTTGACTTGATAACCTCCTCCTTTTTTGAAGTCGGTTAAAAAGTGATAATAGAGTCGGGTGTGGAAATCAATGTCAATGACAGCTTTTTTATCGCTGAATATTTCTATACTACACCGTCGACTCACGGGACGGGATTTTAGCATTGTGAACGCTAAATTAAAAAAAACACAAAATACTTAAGTATTAAAACCAACTATGCCTATTATAAAAAGCTATTAAAAATAAGTTTTTCCCTGAATCCATTCTAGATTTAAAAACCGCTAGGTATTTGTTAATCGGGCCATTGTATTTACCCATTTGGACCGCAATGTCCGTGGTGCATAGGTACTAAATAATTAATGAAGGAAAAAATTACATTTCCATTATTCTGTAGTCGTAAAAAATAAATATAAAATACGACTCATAATTTTATTATTAAGTATTGAAATAAATAAAATAATGAAGCTACATTTGCCATGTAATATTTATCCAATTAGGCATCTGCATGTTTATTTACGTGGACACTTTTTAAATTAACATTGAGTATATAAGAAGGAGGAGCTCTTTGATGTAATGAGGAGCTCGGTGGCGCAATGGTATAGCGCCTGGCCCATCGTTTGCGGAGGTTAAGCAACTTTCGCAAGGGTCGGTCATGGGATGGGTGACCAAAATTTTGTTATCTCGAGCAGGAGTTCGAGCTCGGCGGACCGTGCTTCGGAAGGCACGTTAAGCCGTTGGTCCCGGCTACATTTGACGTCGTTAGCACCCACTAATCGGCATTGGACCCGCGTGGTGGGTCATGGCCCATCTCCCTATCCACCCATAAGGAAGGCCTGTGCCCCAGCAGTGGGGACATTAAAATGTCTGATGGTCATAATAAGAAGGTGTACATCGTAAATGTATTTCTTTTTTTTACTGCATAAAACTAAGACGCTATGCCGGAAATTTTTCATAGGACGCGATTCGAAGTCGAAGTCGTAGTCAATATTTTGTTTTATGTTTAGACAACTTAACAATTACGCAATTTGTAAATAAAATACAACCAATTAAAATCATAATTATCTTACTATTGACAATAAACAAGGTAGATAAATGAATATGCAATACAAAACCAAATTTAATCACCCACTTGTGGATACTCTAACTAATCATGATTTTCTTATCTCAGGGTAAATACAACTGGAATTTCCTAATAGTTCTTAAACGAAGGTGTAAATCAGTCACATGATCGTATCAGAAGATTAAAACGTAGTAAAATGAGACCGCACTATCAGCTATGTGATAAGATTTTACTATGGGTACTGCGCATCAAATAAAGTTAGCTAGGGCTGCCAGATAGAACTTCCAATACTTAAGAGATATCTAGTGATGATGAATTTTTTTTTTAAAGTATCCGTTAAATATTCCTCTACATGTCGTTACCTATTTTTCTATATATTATTTGTGAGTTAGAGATGAATAAACTCTAAGTATTATCCAAAATATATAAAAATAATGAAAATTTTCTTTGTCTTTGCATATTTTTATAGGCGAGTGAAGATACGAATATCGTGTTTTTACCCGTAAAATAATCAAGATAGTTTATGAAACTACAACATTTTTTATCTGGTCAAAATAAAGAACATTTGATTGTTTACCTTTGAATCAAAAATAGATTAATTTCGAATATAGTGGCCTTAATGAATCGATGATACGCTACATCGACAGTACGCCAAATCGACAGTACACCATATCGATAGTACGCTATATCGACAGTACACTAAATCTACGGTACCCTACAGCGACAGTAGTACACCAAATCGAAAGTACGCTGCATCGAAATTATTAATGACCTACAAATGTTTATATAAACTTTTGAATGTTTTTTTTCGTAAACAAGTGAACAACGACCAACGGAGTGTTAAACATCGTCATCGTCATCGGTTAATTAATCATTATTTTTTTAACAACGACGGCGACTAGGCGAATAGACTATTACTGGGAAAGTCACTGCGGACGTAACACAGTTTTACTACAACGGACCGCAGAGATTCATATAATGTGTAGGTGCAAGTTTGTGATCTAATAAATAAACGTTTAGTTTATCACAAAAATGAAGGTGTAGGCACCATTTTGCTATGTTCTCTCTGATGAAGGGGAAGAATATAAAAAATAAAATTATTTATATCTATAAAAGAGGCATCCCTTACATGTTCTATTGGGGTTTCCCAACGGTTTTAAATAGTGTTGATAAACAAACCAACAAGAGGTTTTCCTCGTCGATGCGCAAGCGCAGCTGGCGTCTGTCACGTGGCGAGTGGTCACGGCGACACGGGAGGCGTGGCGGGCGGACGTCACCTGACCAACATTTAGGCACAGGTGATTAAATAAGTAGTACTCATAATTTTGACTTCCTCAAGCGGTTTGGCGTCTATGTACAGACTACAGTACAGTACCACCAGTACAGTGGGATCAAAAAACAGATACTTAAACTGAAACTTTAATCATATTTCAAATATAAGTTTTTATTTTTTATTTTTACTTAAACTTCACTTAACGTTATCTCCTGCAGATAGCCTAAGCCTACACAAGATATCACATCCTTCTGCATTGTCAAATAAAGAAGTTTCAATTAGCAGGGCATTCGGGGGGATGTCTTGGGCAAGAAAAGGGGGCAAGTCATAACTGCGAGCCGTTCGCTTTCCACTTTGGCCGCGCTCCAATAGAAAAAGCGATCACTGTGACACAGCGCTTTCTGAGCAGATCGCCCCAGGGGCGTAACAAGGAAGGAATGTGCTTAAAGCGCTTTTTAATCAGTGGAGTTTGAGCTAATACGAGTATACGAATATAGTACTGCAAAAAACGCCCATTTTACAAAAGTCTTAAAAGTTTTTACTACATAGTTCTACTTAATAAAAAAAGGTACATCCGGTTGCTCTCTTAACCGCTTCACGTAATTATAATGGCGTTAACAGATAAAAACAACAGTAATAGGAAGCACCGTAATATCCCCAGTGTGAACTTTGTTATTATCATCACTTGAGTTGATGGTGTCACACATGCTGATCGCGTTCAGCTATTTAAGTTCAAAACTGGAACCCTAATGATGGATTACTTACGGGTTCTGGAATCGAAAGAGTCCAGTATCACAGGGAATAGAAAAATCTGTGCCAGCACAGAGTAAAGAAAAATCTTCTGCTTTCTGTCTATTCCTGTGCCAGTATTAGGGTTGCCACCCGTACTTTATAATAAAGTATATGCTTTATTTCAGGGTAATTGTACTCTATACTTTATGAGGAAAATACAGTACGTGAAAATACTTTATTTCACATGGCTTGTTATTTCTCTAAGATAAATTACCAAAAGTAATAAAAAGTATGTTTTAAAGGTAAAAATAAATAATACTTTATTTCCATACAATGTACTTTTTTCTACCTTTAGCAACCATTGTGTTTTATGTTACATTGTGTTGTTTGCTTTATTAGTCCAAAAAAGGTGGCAGCCCTGGCCAGTATCCTCCTACAATAGGTTTTAAATCCGGCCCCGTGAAGACGTTGCCCCCCGCGGTGCTTGCCAACTGATCTTCGGAGTATGGCGCGGATGTTGCCCGCGATGACAGCTCCTCATTGTGCCGCCCGTGCCGGCAGTCCTGGATGCCGCAAGATAAATGACAACGTGTGCTGCCCACTGGAAATGTAACCGCCGAACAAAAGAAACCATGGCCGCGTGAAAAGGAACATTCATCAACCGGAAGTTATAAAGCGAAATATATGGGTAGGGATGAGTTTTACCAATTCTGCAATTTTTAACATGATAAGTAGGTATAGAACTAACCCTTTCAAAACGTTCTATCCGTTTCCCACAACATCCGTTACCAAAACATCCGATCGAAATCGTAGTTTCCTAAAACGTTCGTTTCCTAAAACACCCGTTTCCTAAAACGTTCGTTTCCTAAAACACCCGTTTCCTAAAACATCCGTTTCCTAAAACATCTGTTTTCTAAAATATCCGTTTCCCAAATCATCCGTTTTCAATTTCTAGTGATGATGTGCATCAGTAACTAACTGCCATTTTAACACCCCGTCGCACAATTTAGTGTGTATTCGTATAACGTGTTTGAAATATTTTTTTATTTTATTTCTTTATAAGTTTTTTTCATTTCATTATGTTCTTGTTGTGTGATAGTGTCTATTAAAATGTTTCAAATTCAAGTTTCAATGATCGGTAGCACGAATAAACAGATGATCGTAAAAATATAAAGGTATTACTTACGAGTTCCTACTTGCAAATTGTTCTGTGAATTTTGTAGTAATGTGATACAGTGAGCGATATCCACAGGTGGATTACGTGGGTAATATCAGTCCATTCATAACAGAGCTAATTAAACACATAGTTAAGTAAGTACTAACTGGAATTAGAACAGTAAGCTATTAGCACCTACTACCTACATAGTTGACCTAGGTCGGCAGGGCATCTGTATCTGCCCGTCAGATTAGAAGATCTTAATCTGCTCACACGTGGATTATTGCTTAGACAGTCTTGCTGAATATTACTGTAGAATAGGACAGACTATTTCAGCTCAGATGTGACGGACGGATATCTTTAATAATTAGTGAAGAGTTTCCTTCAGTAAAAAAACTGGCCAAGTGCGTGTCGGACTACACACATTTAGGGTTCCGTACTAAACAGAGGTGGGGCACGGCTTATCTGTGCTACGCGTTTGACCGCAAAATTAAGAGGTTTGCAATAGGAAAATGAGGACATTGAAAGAAAAATAAAGACTATATTTTTTATAATTACAAATATATAGGTTTCAGATTTTTCCCTGTACTTGTAGTATAAGACGATATTACTTGTCAAATTTCATAGTTCTAGGTCAACGGAAACTGTAGGGATAACTTCAGAATACAAGGACTGCTGAATAAGAGAGCAATATTCTTTTAACAGTTTATTACAAGTTACGCAAATCACATTAAAATCAATGTTTTACATTCCAGTACAACAAGGTTATGTTAATTCAATGCCCTGAATATCGTTCTTCTTTTGTTTAAGAAAAAATAAAAACTATTCGTATGAATGCAAAGAGGTTAAAATCTTTGCAATGAGGTTTGTACATTTTATAAAAGAGACTCGATACAAAATCTATTAGACGTATACAATCATACCAAAGCAATGAAATATTATTTATTAACACTCACGTAAATTATAATTAATACAAAATAGGCTTACTTAATATAATATAGGCTAACACTACCTTATGAATTTTGATTCCCTTGAAAGTGTCGAAATATGCGTTTTTGCATCCGTTGAGTAATAGTTGATCAATTTACAAAATTAATTGGGGGCCAACACTTTTTTGTATTTTGAATTGAATCATAATGAAGATCTTCCGATGAACTAGTTTGCAATATCTCTTGATTGTTTGCGAGCGCGGCTGTCGGCTTTTCATCTTTGATTAATATTATTAGCTGTTGAGTTTAAAAACAAACTTCTGACGTAGAATTTGAATCGAGTAGATAATTAAATATCATTTACTCTATCAATTGCGCCATTTAATAAACTTACTGGTTCAACGGATGGCCACGCCACGGGCCATCCATTCCCGCGTGTTTTCCTTCGGGTCATAATACCCAATTTTGGTATGCACCTAATTTCTAATTAAATCTCCTCCGTCCATATGGAATGATAATGATAATGGTGAATGCATAAAGTGGATCACATCCATTCGGTAAATCATTGACGAATGCCTTTCCCCGAACCGGAGGCACGTGGCATGTTTGGGTTTCCCTCCATGCATTCAGTTTTATCGAATCTTTCCGTCCATGAATGTTTACACGACGTATTTTACAGCTGAATTTTCCTTGAGAATGTGCCTACTTTCAGTGTTTACAAATATAGATTAAAGGAAAATGTAATACCAGTGCTTCTGACTCACGCGCAGCATTATTTTAATAACATTATCAGTTTTTCTTATTTAGGTTACCAACCTATTTTTTTTGTAAAATTAGTTAACAAATGATTGTATTACATTTTTAATCACAAAATAATCTGTTCATTACTAACCCAATTTGGTTGCCATTTTGCTATCACATCTTGACGCGGACCACACACGCGTGCCCTGCAGGTTTCCGTTCGTTCATACATTGCGATGTTACGAAGATAACATACCACCTCTACTTCCTCATTAATTAATGATCAAGTTTAAAAAATGCATCCATGCATACATGCGTGCATAATCAAGAAGGTATCTTCTAGATCCTATCTAAACGATGAAGTGAGACACTTTAGAGATACTCACGCGTATTTATTTAAGATCTTTTCATGTAACCCCACTTAAAGTCCCGTGGGTGTCTTATTTGGTTTTTCTCTATCTCTTTCATCCACTAGGTCCGAGAATATATGGCTTGATTGGTGCACTCTCAGTTTCAACACGCTCACAACCGTTCTAGTATTATCACGATTAAACAAAATATTATGTTGTCTAAGGAAATAGCTTCAACGTTTTGTATACTAGCATCAAGCTTAACAATATAAATAAACAGGTAACTTTTCATATTGGACCATACAAGCGTTCAGGGAGAAAACAGCTAAATAACGACTCCCTAACCAGATGGAACAGCTGATCTTGTTCCCTTGCATTTCCAGAGTGGCTTCTATAAAAACTGTTCATATTCATGAGCTTTGCATGTTTTTAACATAATATTTTTCATTCTATGTTAAAGTCAAAGCTTTCAGTAATCAGATATGGAGTTAATTTTACATTTCTAACAAATTAGCATACCAACTTATCCTTTATTTAGTGTCCTCGCACTCCACAAGTTTGGAACTAAGTAATTGATGTGAGTTATCCCACAGTGAGTAATAAGTAATATTACGCTGCTTTTGCACCATTAATGCTCTCGTTAATTGCGATTAATTAATCATTTTCAGAATCCAATATAAACAAACATTGCCGCCCACTTAGAAAACATCTGATTTACTACAATTAGTTTACGCGGAAAACCACGACGATGAGTCAACTACTCGCAGTCATTTTACGCTAACCGTAAGAAACCCATTGAACTGTATCGTAGGAGGAAAATCACACCGCGCTAGATACTCTCACGAGTCAGTCAGTAAGTCCCAAAACAAAAAATCCATAACTACCTAATACCTTATTTTGAATTCTTTAATTGCAATCTTTTCACTTTCTATAGTCAGTAGATAGTTTTGTAAGTAAAGGCCTATAAAAAACTTGTGGATAATAATATTAGTTTTCAAGTGTCGTGTGAGGCGGGTCGTTACGTTCCCTTGGTTGAACGAAGTGCGTCATGCTCGTGAACGGGTGCTGCCAGTGGGAATAGGTCTGCTTCTGATTACCTACCTATCTTAACGCAGACTGAATAAATGACTAAATTTAGCTTGATCTTTGTAAATTGATTCATTAAAAAAAGGTCGAATTAAATAATGTCTGGAAACGATATACATATTTGTAAATATTGTTCCATCTGATAAAGCTGATAAGTTTTTTGTGCCCATTTTTCTTGTCAGCTAAAAGACGTTGTAATAGGGTAAAATAATTGACGATTTAAAAAAGCTTATTATGTGAGCTTATTTGAATAAATATTTTTTCAATTTCAATAAGTAGGTATGTACCTGTCTAATAATCAGGAAACACGGCCAGTAAAACTAGTATAAATATACTATACCAAATTAATCAGAAAACCAGGATTTACCAGTTGATATCAGACGATTCCAATGAGTAACATGAATTTTATTTCGGTAATAATGTTGCGGAAATCCAGCATTCTAACTAACGTTTTCAGTCGTAAGTGTTATCACAGTCTTTATGTTAAGTAAATAGCGATCATGTTATTTCTGGACAAATATTGGTCAGTGAGTGAGCGGAATGGGACTCCCCGTCGTAAATTTGTGAACATTTCTACAACACTTAACATTTAGAAACTACTGTGTTGCTGCTAAGGACTAAACAACTATTTCGTGTCCAAAAAGCACACAACACAATAGAATATAATAAGTACCATAATATAATATAATATAATATAATATAATATAATATAATATAATATAATATAATATAATATAATATAATATAATAGAAGTCATAATATGTACCATGTGGCAGTGCTCAATAAATAAATAAATAAATATAGTAGGTAAATATATAAAAATGAATTGCTGTTCGTTAGTCTGGCTAATACTTAAATAAAAACGGCTTGACCGAATGGAATTATTATTTTTTGTTTTGTTTGCTATAGTACTGATCCCAGTTGTCTTTTCCGTTTTTTTGTTTTTAAACCACCCAGTTTAAAAACAAAAAACCGGACAAATGCGAATCGGCCTCGCCCACCGAGGGTTCCGTACAAATTTGTAGGTACATGAGCTTCTCCCGAAATTCAAAAATACCCCCAATGCCGAATATAGGGACCATCAAACTGAACAACTTTTACTAAGGGGCCAACTCTGAAATCGCGAAAAAATTATCAACTGTTTCATACATTTTGATATTTCCGATTTTAATTTTTGTATGAAACAGCTGATTTTTTTTCGCGATTTTAGAGTCTGTGCCATAGTAAAAGTTGATCAGTTTGATGGTCCCTATATACCATATTCGGCATTAGGGATATTTTTGTAACACCTTGTATATTGTTCTCGTGATTGATTTGTTATTCAGGGGTTATTTTTGGCATGGACCTGCGATGCTATTTCCGATGGTCATATTTTTTTCCGTTGCCCATCTTGTGGCGTGGCGTGGTGTGCGTGACTAAGACGGGTCAAATATAGCCATAATATAATGAACTTGATGGTCGCTGCTGAAACTAACTGAACATTCTAATAAAAGTACCCACCCATAGCGAGCTTTCCTTATAACTTCCTTATAATAACAAAATAACAATAAAATGCAGTAAAAAGTAATTAAGGTCACATCAGTGACTGAAAAGTTCGAATGCGTTAGTTAAGTACCTAGGTGTAGTGGTTTTAATGAACCTCATACTTACTTAACTACTATGAAGTACTTAATCTATATATATAAAAGGGAAAATCACTCACTCACTCACTGATCACGAAAGCTCAGAAACTACAAGTGCTAGGAGTATCAAATTTTGCATGGGGGCTCCTTTTAGGGCGTAGGTGCTCACTAAGACGGGATTTTGCGAAATTCAACCCCTAAAAGAGTGAAACAGGGTGGCAAAGTTTGTATGGGAGGACGCGATTCCTTGGCCCGATTGACTTGAAATTTGGCATAGACATTCTTTCACAAAATTAATTGAACACGTGTTTCGTATTTTTTTAATATTTATCACCTAACAGGGTTAAAAAGTGATATAATGCTAATTTTGCTTTGATTGACTTCGACGTCGGAATTTAAACTTTTTTGTGCATTTGATTGATTAATTAAGAAAAATAAATATCATTTGTCATCTCAACGTAGTATTACATTATCTTTGGTCATTTCCCCTTAGAGTAGGTAGAATGCATTTCATTGAATAGTACCTATGGCGTTATGTTGGCAGTGCTGTCATTTTTTCCTTCCTTGCGTTGTAATAAGGTGCAAAATAATTCCATCTAATTATCAGTTTAATTTTAAAAGAATACAATATTCGGTCAAGTCGCCTATGCTATGACAATTAATAAAGCACAGGGACAAAGTTTAAGAGCGGCTGGTGTAGATCTGCAGTGATTGTTTCTCCCATGGCCAGCTCTAATGTCGCCTGCTCGAGAGTCAGCTCGCCGAATAGCCTTTTTATTTTGCAACCGGATAACATGACAAGAAATGTGGTAAGTATAGAACATGTTACAAAAATACCCCTAATGCCGAATATGGTATATCGGGACCATCAAACTGAACAACTTTTACTATTGGGACCAACTCTCAAATCGCGAAAAAATAATCAACAAAAATTCAAATCAAAAATATCAAAACGTATGAAACACATTTTGATATTTTCGATTTGAATTTTTGTATGAAACAGCTGATTTTTATTATAGAGAAGTGTTGGATGATCGAGATTGAGAATCCTGTTAATGCACAACATATTTTTATTTAG
Organism: Catoptria pinella; assembly: GCA_963556745.1. Lineage (NCBI taxonomy): Eukaryota > Metazoa > Arthropoda > Insecta > Lepidoptera > Crambidae > Catoptria > Catoptria pinella. Next base: position 540,444 of record OY750765.1, on the reverse strand, counting down.
ATCTAGCTGCACCCGGCATGCGTATATTGCAATGCTCCGTTTTTTTAGCCAGGGACTTTCTCGGTCGTAAGCAGAACAACTCGCCAAAGTTTCATCATAATCGGATCAATGGTTTAGGAGTCCCGCCGTCTGTACACTTAGATCTTTTAAACTATGCATAAAAAACCGCATCAAAATCGGTCCATAAGTTTGGGAGCTAGGTTGCCTCAGACAGACAGACACACACACAGGTCAAACTTATAACACGCCTTGCGTTAGTTGTGTACGTCGTATATACATATACATATTTAGTGGTGGCCACATAATTAAGGACACAAGTTGATTTTCATACAAACGAGGTAATTTTGAAGTCTTGGTTGTTCGCTAGGTATTGAACTAACTGTGATCTGATGATGGCCATCCAGAGAGTGAATGGAGAAGATTCAGATAGCAATACACACCCAACTGATCTGGTCAGCATTCTAAGAGATGTAAGCATAAGAATTTACAGTTGCAAGTTTTCATACATTTCTATACTATATTCGCGGTTTTTTTAAACATATCCTTACATCTCTTTAAATGCTGGTCAGATCACTTGGGTGTCTATAGAAATCGGGATCTCCTCCATCCACTCCCTGGATGGCCATCACCAGATCACCGCTCGGTCAATCCCTGGCGGAGAAGCAATGCTTAAAAATTACTTCGTTTGTATGAAAATCGACTGGCGTCCTTAATTTTGTGGCCACTACTATACCTATACAAGGTGTTACAAAAGTACCCCTAATGCCGAATATGATAGATAGGGACCATCAAACTGAACAACTTTTACTATTGGACCAACTCTGAAATCGCGAAAAAAAAATCAGCTGTTCCATACAAAAATTAAAATCTGGAATGGAGGCTGGAAAACTAACAATCCTATCGCTACTTGATTTCAGCAATGCCTTCAACACCGTAGACTTCGATGTTCTTCTTGAGACTCTTCGCTCTATTAACATATCTCCATCAGTTGTTGGTTGGTTTCACAGTTACCTGCTTGATCGTCGGCAGCGAATTCGCACGGAAAATTCCTTCTCCTCCTGGTGCCCTACCACTGCTGGTGTACCGCAGGGTGGCGTTCTATCTCCTCTTCTTTTCGCTATATTTATTAACTCTATTTCCAGTCAATTAACTTCTTCCTACCACCTTTATGCGGATGATTTGCAAATTTACTCGCAAGCCACTGTGCAAGATATTTCCTTAGCCGTTGATAATATGAATGCTGATCTGGCAAAAATCTGCGAGTGGAGTAGAGCGCACGGGTTGATGGTCAATCCGGAAAAAACTCAAGTAATTTTAATTGGAAGCACCAGATTGAGATCCAAAGTTGACTTTTCTCAATTGCCACCTGTCACTTTTAACGGAACCAATCTGCAACTCAGTGATCAAGTTAAGAACCTGGGCGTATACTTCGACCGCAACTTAAGTTGGTGCGTACAACTTCAGGAAGTGAGCCGAAAACTTTTTGCTGCTGCCGGTTCTTTGCGTAGGCTCCGAAACTTCCTGCCAACTGCCACCAGGATTGCGCTAGCACAATCCCTACTATTGCCCATACTAGACTACGCTGATGTCAGCTATCTCGATTTGTCAGAAGAGCAACTTAATAAACTTGAGCGACTTCAAAACTTTTGCATAAGATTTGTATTTGGACTTCGCAAATACGATCATATATCTGAATTTCGTACTAAGCTCAGGTGGTTGCCTATTCGCCTTCGCCGGAATACGCATATACTATCTTCATTATACAGTATTCTTTTTCACCCTGCTACCCCTTCTTATCTTAAAGATCGTTTCAGATTTGTAAAAGACTCCCATTCCCGCTTCTTAAGATCATCAGAAAATCTGCTATTGGCAATGCCAATGCATTCTACAACGTTCTGCGACCGATCCTTCTCAGTCCAGGCGGTTCGCCTGTGGAATGCATTACCTGTCACAATAAGGGCTGCACAGTCAATCCATATATTTAAAAAACTGATAAAAGAGCACTTCCTTTCCTTGTAGGTGTATCAATAATTCTTTAACTAAAATTCTAATTACACTGTAGGTATATATTAGTATTTATGTAAGTTTATTATATAGTATATATCAGCTATTAGTTATATATATATATATATGTAGGTCTGTTTATTTATTTACATGTAATATGTGTATTTTTAACGTTTTAGGAAGATTATTGAAGTACTGTCTTCATAGTACGCACACTTTTTATTTTCTTATTTTTCACTACCTTATCGTATTTTACTTTTCTATTCCTGTCCATCCTAAGGTTGCCTGGAAGAAATCGCTCTTTAGTGATAAGGCCGCCAATTGTATGTCTCCTCTGTATTTGTGATTTTCTTTTTGTTAATTTGTGTGTACAATAAAGTATAAATAAATAAATAAATAAATAAAATCGAAAATATCAAAATGTATGAAACAGCTGTTTTTTTTTTCGCGATTTCAGAGTTGGCCCCATAGTAAAAATTGTTCAGTTTGATGGTCCCTATATACCATATTCGGCATTAGGGGTACTTTTGTAACACGTTGTATAGACAGTCTAATAACTTCACACTCACCACATTAGTAACTACATTGTACCCGTGCGAAGCCGGGGCGGGCCACTAGTTATTTATAAGTATACCTACAATGAAGTGAGTAAACCTCAAGTATTTAATACTAAATAATATACTAGAAAAAATAGGACTCGCACCAGATCATGTTCTCGGACGGGAATCGAACCCGCGACCTTTGGATAACCGGTCCAATGCTCTGACCGCTGAGCTACCGAGTCACTAGTGGGAACGTCGAATTTCTTCTAGTATATCAACTCTTACGCTGCAAGCCAGCGCCATCTCACCAATGTAGAAGGAATTAACTTCAACATTCAACTGAACATCTTTCCAGATATTTTTAAACAGTTGATTAAGATGAGAAAGCTTTTTAACTATTTGAAATTTTGAGATTTAAGCATTCACAATGCTATTTTTATATAATACTAAATAATATACTAGAAAAAATAGGACTCGCACCAGATCATGTTCTCGGACGGGAATCGAACCCGCGACCTTTGGATAACCGGTCCAATGCTCTGACCGCTGAGCTACCGAGTCACTAGTGGGAACGTCGAATTTCTTCTAGTATATCAACTCTTACGCTGCAAGCCAGCGCCATCTCACTCAAGTATTTGTCAATTACACCTATATGAATATTTAGAACTGTTTCAGTAAATTATTAATAAGATCACGATGGTTCCCACTAACATAAGGTAAATATAGGTATGTAGAAAAACCGCATGGTTTTATATTTCTCATCGTAAATCACGTTGCGGTTACATTTTTGCTGTGAAAGTACTCACCTAAGTACCTAACGTATAAAAATACAGTGGTTTTCCTTAAATTTGTAATGCACTCTCTTTCACCCACAAAAAACCCTATTTAAGTTTAATCATACAATTTAATACTTAAATAAGTTTTTGTTTTAGGTAATATTGTGAAATCATTTTAAGTAGGTACCTATGTAAGTATGTAGATACTATTGTTTAGTTATTAACGCAGGTATCAGCAGGGAAATACATTTTGACATTCGTACTTTTCACAAATTAAAGCAGGTAGGTAGGCTACCTACATGCGAGTACCTAAGTACATAGTTTGCCGATAATTTTCCGTTTGATTTGATGTTATAAATAGTCTGTTTATCCTTACTTGTCCTATTTGGTAAACAATCTTCACCCAACTGTTTATTGAAATATTCATTTTTAGAATACAACAAAATGTTTTACACACCTAGATTACTAAAAAAGTTGATACTTAATTATTAATGACAATTTAATTTAATAGGACACCATTTTTAAATAAAGTTTAAAGACGTAGGTATTTGACAGTTGTCATCTGTCAAATACTGTTTACTAAAAAGACAAGTAAGGATAAACAGACTTATAGTACTTTCTAGATTAATTTCGTCGCTTATATTTCCTTCACATGTAATGTAATACTTATGAAAATTTCATACGTACTGTCGTGTCGACACGTGCAGGAAAATCTGGGAAGCAATATTAAAAATAGGGAAATTTCAATATCAAACCAGATCGTCTGCTATCAGGGTCGCCGTCTACTTCGGCTTCCGACATTTTGTGATAGTGGTAGTAGGTGCGTTAAGAACTTGGAAATAAATGGTTATTATTAAGTATCATAAAGTATTATTAAGATAGTATTGCATAGGGCTTATAGCTATCTCTCTAGAGAAAACAAGAGAACACACTAACCAGAAAAGTTTTTCTAGCTAGAGTCTTCACACAACTCAGGCGTCACAGTGGATGGGGGCTGTGGATGGATTCCCATTCTCAGCAACCACTATGTTCACGCATCCACTCTACTTCACCTGCTCACTCTATGCACGGTCTTACTCTATGACACGAGCATCTCTACAAGAAACGTAAATACTCAACCTAGTGCCTTCGTAAGAAACCTTCACTCACCAAACTTTTCTGCAACTTCATCTGTAAAACATACTCCCAGTTAAAAACATTTAACTGTCCCAGCAGTCCTCCCGTACCCTTGAATGCGCGTACCACTCGATGAACCTGTAAATATGTAAATATAGTTTAATTATTAAATATAAATATTGTAAATAATAAAAATTATATAAAAAAAAAGTACCTAAAGTAAAAAAAAAAAAAAAATCTCTATAATATAATCATAATAATAATAAAAATCATAACAATGTATAGTATATCGCGACAATTTAATGGCCTCGGCCCTCACCATACTGCCCGGCCTCTGTTCGCCGCGGCGGGTCTAGTGATCGCTGCCTCTCGGTTTGATTGTTGTCATGACCACACAGGGTTTACTGGATCCGCCGTAGCAGCTTGAGCCCGGGCCGATAGGGTCTCAGTGACTCAGAACTTCTTCTATCTTCATTTCCGTTCTTTTCTATTCTTCTATCTTTCCTATCTATTATTTTACTGTCTTCTACCTTCTTCCCCCCCCCCAAACTCCTCCCTCCCGACGTGTATACTTTGGCACGCACGGAAGGAGAGTCTGGACATTAACAACAGAAAAAAAATAAAGAAATATAATATGTACCCAACCTTTAAACAAATTAAAACCCAAAACTGCATAACTAAGTCAACATAAAAAAAACCGCGGAACCATCACCACGCCAGCCACGGAAAGCGTCGTCACAAGGCATTACTCTACTGCCTCTGAAGTGAAATCGACACTATCAGTCACAAGACAAAATTTGAAGTACACAGGAGACAGGGTACTAATACTTAGCTTAATTAATAAAAAATGGTTGGACACCCCTGAGTTTGTGACATTCGTCGCACTCGCATATCCCGTATCAGCTGGTGGCGGCGCCGATGCTGCCTCGCGGGAAAAGCCGATGACGCGACGCGATCGATTGACCCACTTCTAATTACATTGAATCTGTGACGCACATTATTTAGAGATGATTAAAACAGGCGCCATTGGCGAGGGAAACGTAAACAAACGCTTAGTAATACGTGGTAAATAAACACGAGTAAATAACAGATTAGTATCGTAAGCCACATTCCTATTGGGACTCTGTTAGATAATGATGATTATATTATGGTCTTATTGATGAACGATTTTCTATTTCTCGTTAATTATATCCAAATAATTTATACAATAATTTTGGTGGACAGACTTAGGCACCTATGTTAAATTAAAGTAGGCATGTATTTTGTGCAACTGATATTGCACTTGACTTGACTTACGAATAGAACTTACATAAATCTTTTTGGAAATAGATTATTAAAATCGGCCCTTGGGGGAAAAGATTGATGATTCTTTGAAAAGCTTTTCCACATTAGCAAATTGAAATAGTTTTAAAAAGTATCATATTTTACTTTATAGATTTTTAAGTCACAAAGATTTCCAATTGCTTTTCATGTAAAGGACACAATCTTAATATGGTTTTAAAGATCGTTAATGACACAGATGAATATTACTAGGTAGGTATAGGTACAGTGATAATGAACAATCCAGTTTCAGTTTTCGTAAGTTTGTTAGGTTAGTTTAAATTATTTTCAATAGTATGATAACTACCAGTATCATTATACCTCTGCTGCAATAATGATGCTAGTCCATAATCTCCCAACTTCGACGCACGCAGCATGCACCACAGTATAGAGACATAGGGCCAATTTTCTGCGGCTACTTGACAATGCGCAATATGCGCATGCCACTCGCGGGCTTATTTAGCCAGCAAAAGAGCTTGGAATACAAACACGGTCATTACCTGCTCATGGGATTTTGAATGGGACACAAATTGAAAAGTTGGCATCCTATTTGAAGTAAAGGACTGATTTTATTAAGAACAAGTTTTTAAAAAAGAGTTATCTTTTATTCGTTGGAATATTAGAGATGCCTGAAAATTACCTTACCTTGAAGGTGTAGAAAAAGTTTTACTTGTAATCACTGAGATAAATATACCTACCTCAGTGCTTGTAATACTTTTTAAGTTTCAATATGATAGGTACCTTATAAGTAAACCATTGTTACCATAATGCTTATTTGCCTTGGACTGGCTAACTTACAGACACTTGTGATGTGAGTGAACGTCGAATATTCACTATCGATCCCCAAATCCAGAACTAGAATGCGAGATAATTATTATTTTTATCATATACAAACATGTCGCTTGCCATAACTTAGAGCTGTTGACCTTTATTTTCTGCGAACCACGTGCAAACAACTTCCAGTCATCAACAACAAACGACATTATCGAATTACGGACACCGTTAAGTTCTTCGACCTATTGAATAATATCGGGAAAACCGGCGGATATCAGTCAAACAACTGAACTCATGAAAGCCACGGCTCTTTATAAAAGTGCCTCCTTGTTGCGGGTAAAACCAATACCACAACTTTTTATAAGTTTGACTCGGTGGGTTCACACGGTTCACAGTTCTTATATGATTTTAAATAATTATGAATATAGTAGCTAGGTACTAAGTTAAATTAATTAATTGATTGGGCTTGATATTTGCAAAATTGTTAATCTTGTTGCTACTATAAAATTGAATATTTTTGAAGCATAGAAACTTTCTGAACAACTATAATGGATCCTCCACATGCACAGGCCCGGCCTGCCAAGCCAAGGCCTCCCAGCCAAATCTCAACGTGTGTAGGGGGAGGCGCGGGCTCTTCAGTCCTAAGGAGGCCGCATCTTCCCCTACACTCTCCGAACGGTCCTGCAGGCCGGGCCTGTGCATGTGGAAGATCCTTTAGACACCATAATCTATCAGTTGCTTTTTAAATCCTACATAATATCTCTACCATAAAACATTGAAAGGCATCTAACATAAGTATCTGACCACAAAATAAATCTGTAGTAATTTTTATCGTTCCGATAAGAGGGATTTATTTAACAAAGATACCGCTATTTCGCCATCCAGCGGGGTTTCCCCATTTTGATAACTGATAGAGATTAGAAGCATGTCCGTTGCATTAGCAGGCAAGGCGAATCGGTAAACAATGTCAAATCTTATGCTTAAATTATCATCTATAGCCCATTCACTCAGAACTGTAATTAATTAATTCGACGGTCATTATCTAAGTGTTCTGCCTAGTAGTAGCGTATTATTACTAATATATCAAAAGCAAACTATGTTAAATGCACTTTGTATTTAAGGCAGCTTTCCATTAGACACCGTAGGTTTATTTCTTTCTAATTACGTTTCCACGTGATTGTTAAATAAGAATATTTTTACTTAGTGTTACCAAATATTGTCTTCGAGTGGCGGAGATCCTAGTATCCTATCATACAGGTGTCGCTAATATAAGTGTCATATTAATTAATGGTATTTACTGTTTTATTAAGCATGGGAATATTTGTAAGTTAAGGTCAAGCTGAAGTATAACAAATGACTGAATTGCCCCTTTACACAATAATATAGGTAATAATATTACCTATCTCGAAATGACAATTAGATTGACAATCGGCGGACATTGTGAAGGACGGACCCTTATACACGTTTGCACTAAACTTAAGAATCGACTAAGTTTTTTTCCTAACTACAACTTGACCAAATTAAAACGGTGTCATTAACTTAGTTTTCATGCAGCTTTCATGCGCCTATTTATTTCATGAGCAAAGTATGTGATGTTGTCAAATAGTCATAATTATATTTATTTGTTTGTTTATCTTGGTCTAGTTGTAGTTAGGAAAAGACTTTGGCGATTCTTAAGTTTAGTGCAAATGGGTGTTAGTCTATTTAAGCATCAATTGAAAAGAAATAAAGATTCATTCATTCATGCACGTGTAGGGGATGTTACCAAAAACATATTTTTCACAATTTTACTTCACCACTTTGTCGGCGTGATTAATATGTATTTCCATGCCAAATTACAGCTTTCTAGTACTAAGAGTCTATGAGCTAGGCTGAGAACGGACAGACGGACATGGCGTAACTATAAGGGTTCCTTGTTGGCTACGGAACCCTAAAAAAAGTCGTTAGATTGCTATCGGAAACAGAACCCCCGAATTCATACTGCTCCCATATTACAGAAAATAAAAAATATTCCTTGGAAGGGCGTGGCGGCCGTCCTTATCTGTTCGTAGCAATTGAAGCGAACAAAATGCTTGTTTGTTTATTCATAGCTCGTTAGATTATTACATCTCGTAGTGACGCAAGTAGGTACCTACACATAACTACTTACTTATAATCATGTTGATATTTTCTATTACATACGTACTAGTTATTTTTGTAATTTGACTGGTTGGTAACTTGGTATTACCATTGACAGATAACAGTTGATTGTATAGCAGGTACTAGGTAGTCTCTACCTACTTTTTTTTAATTTTAATTGAATTTCATAATTTTGGCTGTTTTTGTAGTTTTTTTCCAATTTCATGCCATCGAATATTTATTTTGGTACCTATTTGACTTAACTTTCCCTGGCCTTTATTTTAACAATGACAGTCAGTCGCATGGTGTAGGTACTGCTCTTTAGATTTCCTTGAAAATGAAAATATATGGAGTTTTATCAATCGACGAATACCTATGCCTATTGGATCTCATGTTATCATTATATAAATGATGAGAGGAGTAAAAGAAAAGGCTCTACGGTGTCGAATCGTAGTTGTGAGCAGGATCGCCGTCGTCGCCGCCGCCCGCCCCACAAACATGCTCTATGGCCGGTCTTGGGCGGTTGCCAAATCCATTCCAGTTTTATTCAGAATTGGACTTTTTATCTCGCATCGGAGGGTAGAATATGGAATAGGAATACTAATAAATCTACACAGCTAAATTACGTGCAGTAAACATGTTTAATGTTGGGTAGAAATTGACGCATGATCTTAATTTCGTTTATGATCATGATGACGTTTGAATTGCACAATAAACTGGTTCTGCTAGTTTTGTGCGGATTTTTTGGTTCAAAATACCTGTGTATAAACCTTTATTATGTTAGGTACAAAAAGTACAGGTAGGTACCAGTACCTACAAAAATAACTACCCGCCGAAGAACATATGCATTTAAATATTACGGACTGCAGGAATGGACGTCGTTACGTGAGACGTGACGTATCCTATTATCGCGAGCCTTTACATTAAACAGGCAGGTAAACTTACACAATTTAGCCTATTTATTATTAACTACCTTCCGCCAGTGATTCCGTTTGCGTGGACATTCGAAAAACCCTACGGAACTTTTGACTGGGATAAAAAGTATTGTGTCTTAATCTAGTACCTAGTGCTATTACTTACCTATATATTCTGTGATCCAGGCATATATTCTGTGATCTAAGGCTATGAACTATCTGTGTGCCAAGCATCCAAATCCGTTCAGTAGATTTTAGTTCGCTGCGTTCAGAGCCGTTTTTACGTGATTGAGTAACAAACATCCAAACATCGAAACATCCAAACTTTCACATTTATAATGTTATTTAAGCCAAACCGCAGAATGTGCCAATGTATTGTTTCCCTACTGGTTGACTCATCACCTGTTTATTTGACTTTAAATCTAGTTAAGTTGCAACTGACAGGTTAAAAAACTGGCACGCGTGTGCCGTGAAAGATAACAATTTCCGTTCTGACACTTGTGAGCTGTTTCCCCTTAAACCACTTACAAACTGATGCAACAATACCACCATGGTATTTAATATTCGAATTAAGTCAGTGATGAGGCTTATGGACTGAGGGAATAATATAAACCATGTGGAAAATACCAAAGTAATTTTAATCAATGACACGACACGTGTAATCAACGACGCGATGTGGGGGCAAAGTCCGAGATTTGACGCAATTCACTGTTATTGATATTAATATTATTCAAACTCTTTGACAGAAGTTGCACGAGAAGCTTCGCAGTCTCAGGTATCAGCACAATTTTCGGGTACAGATATACAGCCGAGTTCGAAAAAACGAAATAATAGCTTATCAAAACGCAAACAGCGATTACGTTTTCCACTCGAACTGCCTCGGAGTCGGAAGCCCCTCTAAACCTGTACCTGTTTGCTAAATGTTGGCGGCGCGATATCGGCCGCGGCTGTTTATCACCGAAACACGTTAGTGTCACATAAAATTAAATTATGGCGTAAGTTGCAACGTCTTCTTACTCGTTGGTAAACGCTGACCTGGCAACTCGCGGGAACTCTTCGACCCGGGTGCGTCACCTACAGATCGTTAACTCGGAACTTGGTTGTAGCGTATCGTTTGCGTATCGATTTAGGGCCCATATTTATGGACCGCACTTAACTTTGACAGATATTTTGAGGTCATATTTGGGATGCTCTTTATAAGGAACAGCATCTCAGGTATGATCTCAAGATTGCTCTTAACGTTGAGAGCGGTTTATAAATACGGGCCTAAGATTGTAAGAGAGCGTCAACATTGTAAACAATTGACTTGGGTCACAGAACATAGAGCTTAGGTAGTTACGTAATAGGTTTGTATAGTTTGATATTTTTTACGAGTCTGTTACTTAGAACCCAAAGTTATAACTTATATAAACATCATATCAGGATCTCCACGAAGATCTCAATCTCGATCCTGCGCTATCCGCTTATTACTATGATCGCCATTTAGACAAGTGTTGGGGATCGCAGTGCTGAGGCCGAGTTTAGGAGATGCTGCTGCCCGCGTCTTAGAGACTGAGGCTGTGCCCCTTTAGACGCCGTTTACGACACCCACGGGATATGAGTGGAATTCTAAGCCGGCTTATACACGGCACTTAAAAATAAAACACAAAAGTAGATTAAACAATATATTGATCAATCAGACGATCTGCTTGAGCACGCCTTGCCTCACGAGCGTCTGGCACTCCTCCGCGGGCAGCAGGTGGCGCGTGTTGGGCCGCAGCACCACCACGTCGCCGTCGCTCAGCTCCAGCTTGCCGTAGTCCGCCAAACACACCACCTCCATGTACAGCGATTTCGGTGGGCGCAAGTTCTCTGTTAGATCGATACCGCTATACCCAATATCCTGAAACAAAGAATTGTAACATTTTTATTATTTTTAATTTGAACTGTTTTGAATGCAAAGACTAATTAGGTACCTGCAACCATTGGTTTGGACTAGTGATTTGTGCTTTGAAACTTAACAATGTATTCTCTAATCCCGCTGAAGGAAAATTAGTACGTATGACGTAGTCATGCCGTGTTTATATGATTACGCCGTTCTTTTAATATGTCTCTTCCATGGTTGTATCGCAGAATATACAAGGTGTTATAAAAAAACCCCATATATTTTGATATTTCCGATTTTAATTTTTTCGCGATTTCAGAGTTGGTCCCATAGTATAAGTTGATCAGTCTGATGGTCCCTATTTACCATATTCGGCATTAGGGGTATTTTTGTAACACCTTGTATAGTACTAAACGTACTCGAATCGAAAAGTTTTCCGATATAGATCTTATTTTCTACCTTATGCCACCAAACTTAGTAAATGCATTGTGCTTTCCCGTCGGAAAGCGAATCGAATGCCAGTCGAATGAATTTGTGAATAGCAGTTTTGGAATCTATCGGAGGTTACGTATTCGAATCGAATGCTTTCGAGTAGATTTCCGACAATCGTGAATAACTCTACTGGATCCGCAATAATATAAGAACTAGGTAACTAAATAAATATCCTGCCATCCGAAATAAAAAGTGCGCGGATAAAACGAGCGCATACAAAAGCCGTCATTATAATATGCTAATTACATTATCATACCGCTCATACGACCGCTGCGCTGTTGGAACGAGCAATGTGCAGTATTCACTCACAAAAGTTATATATATAATGTACCTACGTAAGTATTTAATAATATACTCATTACGAAGTAGGTTGGATTTCTGCGAGTATAGGTGTTAGTTCAATTCAAACTAATTACCATTGAAAAACCAACGGGTACCTGTGAAAACCCGATTCCTTTATTTAAATAATTTGCCAATGAATAAGACTGGGTAATCGGATTATGATTGATGATTCATACAAACAAATGAGAAATACCTAGGCATTTGCTACATATAGCTATTTTTAATTAGGTACCTACTGTAGAAGGAAATTTATGTCAGTGTATCTATAAATATAGTGGTGGCCACATAATTAACTTTTTTTAATATCATCAGGTTAATATCATCATTCCCCTGGCGAAGAACCCAAGCTTCAAAGTTACCTCGTTTGGTATGAAAGTCGACTGTCATCCTTAACGGGCATTTGAAAAACGGAAATCTCAAAACCATTTCGGAGAATATGCTTTCTAGCTAGACTTTAAAATAAGTCTATATTTTTAAAGATATTCAATAAAAAGCTTTACCTTCGTCAGCATTGGCATTGCAGTATGAGCAGCCTTTGCCTTATTACAAAAAAGTCAATGTCTTACTCAACAACGTTGCTGGTACGAGTATTTTTTACCCGAATTCGGGTTATTTAGGCTTCCATCGGGTAATTTCGGGTAATTATTTTACATATACTTGGATGTATGGGGTATTTTTTATATTGCACATAACTTGAAACGAACCAACAACCAACCACGTTTCGGTGGTCTAGCTTTCGCGGCACGGCGGCGGCGCCGGCGGCAAATACATATACAACATTTTACAAAAATACCCCTAATGCCGAATATGTAAATTGTAACATGTTGTATCTACGTCTCGAACGGCACTGAAAATGGCAACAAGATAAGATGGTACCTAATGTATAAAACGTTTGTAAAATTAAATAAAAAAAAAATATCAGTCCACAAGCAATCCATTACGATTTAGTCAAAGTAGATAGCCTACATGTTTGTGATGAACATCAGAGTGGGGCTTCAAAATCTTGCCTAATAACTCGTTCAACATGAAATTCACATAACACCATTATTCTCACAGTCACAATTTCTGGGATTGGTACAAATAACAAATCCGTGTTATCACTGCTGTTCTTCGGACATGAAGGCACGAAACTGTTTGCTTCTCAATCTTCCTATCAGAAATTTAAATGATGAATTTTAATTTCTGTGACGGGTCTGGGTGTTACTACGTATGTTTAATAAAATTATTTAAAAAGTATATGTATAAGTAGTATATCAGTTGTCTAGCACCCATATTACAAGCTTTTGTTGACAAGTAGGCAGTCTGCGAAGTAGTCGCTTTGAAAGTCGACTGTATGCAAAGTAGGATAATTGCTAGGTTGGCTAGCTACGAAGATGTTACACTGAGAAGTAATCTGAATGAGAAATTGGTAATTTATAAGTAGACGCCTGGCGTCAAAGTGGATTATAGGACTTCAATAATAATCAAAAGAGGGTAGTATCCAATATTACATTTCTATTATTTAATGCTGTGGGTTTTCTAAAAAGATTTATTTAATACCCTCTAGGATTTCTTATCAAAAAATAAATTAAATATTTTAGAAGTTTCATAAAATCAAGCTGACTGACAATATTGTTTTAAATTCTTTACACAACTCTTCAATAAAAACAAACTTATTTTAAACTTACTTGCCCCAGGAACCTCATGTATGTAGCCAAATTAGTGGAGTACTTTGAGAACCACTGGTACTCATCATCAGAAAGTAGCTCCCGTACATCGGGAGGCAGCACGGACCCAAACTCCCAGCGCAGGGTTTTGATCTTCTCCATCCGACTGTACAAGTACGCTAGCAGGCAGCGCTTGTTTCGTTCCAGAGCTGAATGCCGCACTTGGACTGTGGTCCATAGAGACTTGTTTTCTGAAGTTGCATTACTACAAAAATATTTTTATTTCATTATTACCCACTATTTACTTATTTGATGAAAAAGATACACACAAATTTTCTTAAAACTTTCTAATAATAAAGATGTTTAACAAACTTTAAAAAACACTTACGCATCATTCATATTCAATTTAAATAAGGTGTTCATTTCCTCTAAAATCTGTCTAACTTTCTCATCCTGTAATATAAATTTATACAATGATGGTCTCTCTCTGTCCTGGCTGCCTCATTCAGTTTCTATTTTAAAAGATTTACACCCGTTTGCATTAAACTTAAGAATCGCCTAAGTCTTTTCCTAACTACAACTCCACCAAGATAAAAAGGCGAATGACAGCTGCATGATAGCTAAGTTTATGACACCGTTTTGATTAGGTTGAGTTGTAGTTAGGAAAAGACTTTGGCGATTCTTAAGTTTAGTGCAAACGGGTGTTACATTTTGAAAAATAATAAAATCAATGTTTTTATTATTTACTAACAAAAGTTGTAATAATTGTAATTGTAATGTACACACGACAGCACGTCAGGTTATACAGTTAAACTGCGAAAACAGCTTATATTACATAGGGCATAAAGTCTGAGGTGCCGTCGTGTGTACCAAAGTAATCAAAGAATGGAATTTAATTAAAGATAGGTAGTTAAATAGTTATTTTATTAAACTTGTATCAAGTTGGATTGATTACCTTTAAAAATACCAACGCTAAATAACTAACAAGTACTCGTACTTACGTTAAAAGGGTCAATAGTGTCCTGATTCCTTTCAGCTTCTTTGATTAAATCAATAACTTTTTCGGCAAACATTATATGATTTCAAATATCTTGTATTTTTATCTTCTATTTTAAAATAAACAATAGGTACATCGAGAGGTAAGTACATCAATCAACCCTACAAAAACCTTGCTTGCTCAGTGACAAAAAAAACGTACCTACCCTAACAGTCAGTAAACAAACATACAATAAAATGGACTTATCTTATTTATTTATGAAACGGAAACAAACATAGCACCTACTTAGTTAGTATCTACATAACCTTCCTTTATTCCTTCCTTTCAACAGAGTATGGTACAAACAGATCACAGACCAGACTAAGAGACAGATTGACAATTTGTTTGCGGTCCGCATGGCTCTTAGAGCATTGGCTATATAATATCGATTCTGGGCATGGCGTTTGCAACGCTCACGCGCCGCGGTCCCCGTGACGGAATTCAGGTAAAGGTATTAACTTTATGGCTTAAATCTGCTTAAATCGACAAACAGCAGTTGGTTATGCAGACCGTTCGTAAGCGCGTTAACATTTTATTCCATAAAAACAAGATGGATTGATGACTATAAAAAAAAGTAAACCTATTTTCGTTCTCAAAAGCGACGATAGTGATGAAGAGCGTTTGATTATTGAATCATGTGCGCCCAACATCTTATTAATTTTTAATAAGCTTAAAATTCATTTCGGGTAACAAAATGCTAACCATATACCTTATCCTTTTGTTGTGGAGAAGAAAAGCTCCGTCTTAACGAACTCCTGTTTTTATGTTTTTTATGTTTGCATATTCTACTTGATTCTGTCACTTTATTCTTGTCTGTCAAAATGGTCTTACTCAAGAACTGGCAAAATGGCTTAGACCTTAGCCTCCTAACAACCTGCGCAGATAAAGAATAGGATTGAAAATGGCAGATCACCGCGCTTACCACAACAAGTGTGACTGAGAGAGCGATAGGTGTGGCCTTAGAGCATTAAGAACGTGGCGTATAGACGAAAATGAACGACGCCATTTCTAATCCCATTCTTCTGCCACACAGAATATTATAAGCTTCTGCGCAGGTCATACTACTACTACTACTACCGCCCTCTGTTGCTAACAATTCTCGATTGAAATTGATTGAAACCGCATGATTCTAAAAACCAATAAATACAAACTAAATAATTCTAAAACAACACCTGAATTAATAATATACGCGCTGTAATCCGTAAAAATATTTCATTTTTATTTTTTTTATTTCTAATAAAACCGCAGTTACATTGCTGCTTTATGTAAGATAGTTGTCACATTAGTTCTTACTAAAGCAGCAATGTTACTGCGATTTCTGTCAGAGTTGATTGCAACCAAAAGTCTATGATTGCAACAAAGGTAACAAACCGGGCAGTGTGGCCAGATTAGGCGATTTTTCGCCATTTAGGCTATGCGTGTAACGAAACTTAATATACTATACATCCACCAACTTATCTTGAACTGTAGTCGCATCAAGCAACAAGTTTATTGGGATTTTTGAATGGAGCTTGCATCCAAAAATCACAAAAAAGCGCTCGCAAGTAGCAATGCAACGTGGCCCCTACGCTCGCTCGCTAGGTGTAAAAAACTATAATAGTATTCTGAGGGCGGGGTGGGCTATAAAGTAACAGGGGCTCTATCGGCTAAAAACATTAAAGTTAATGTTAACTGTGTTTTGACAGATGTATATGTGCTAGGTACTTCGTTTTGGCACAAATAAAAACTTACCAAAGAAAAGTAGCATAGTATCACATACATCCGTCGAAACACAGTTAACATTAACTTCAATGTTTTTAGCCGATACCGCCGCAGGTGGGCTAATCTACCGTTGTTTCTTACTTCCTGCGTCATTGTCGTTTACTCGGAAATCTTTAAAAATCCAATGCATCGCAAAAAACAAGTTAAAAATATGCAAATTAATATAATTTATTATCGTACTCTAACGACAATGACGCAGGAAGTAAGAAACATAACAAAACAACGTAGATTCACCAGGTGCGCCTGCTTTAACCTTCTTTGGCCCCTGAAGATGATGGTGGAATTCTCGAACGAACAAGTCATTTTCCTTGTCATGTCATATTCATCTATGTCCTTATCTAATAAGATTTATAGGTTCGTCGCGCATGTTTAGTACCTATACCTAATAAAGGAAAACTTTATTAAAATAAAATAATATATATAAACACTGCTAAGACTTTCGCTAGGTACACAGTACAATTCATTAGTATATTATATTGTAATTTTCACTGGTGGTCCAAATAAATAAATAATAATAATTAGAAATAAAACACTTTTTACGGATTACAGTGCGTATATTATTAACTCAGGTGTTGTTTTAGAATTATTTAGTTTGTATTTATTGGTTTTTTGAATTCTCGACGTTTTGACACCATTCCAGGGGCCGTGGTCACGGGAGTACTAAAGCAAAAAGGCTGCTCAAATTTTTATGAAATTACCTGCTCGAAACTTTATAAAAATGTATTTAAGTTTATTAAATTATTTTATAGCTGCGTTCTGATTGGCCATTTTAAATATATATTTTTTTACTATATTTTTCATACATAGCATATGGTAGGTATTAATTTGTAAGAAAAAAAAATCTGTTGTTTTTGGGCTACATGGCTAAAGTTTTGGGTGACCTTAGGCTACTTTGCCAAGAAAAATTTTGGGCGACTCTAGACTACTTGGCATCGCAAAATTAGCGATTTCACTCGGACAAGATCTGGCTACACTGACTACTACTACCTGTCAATGGATGGTCTGTGCTGTCATTCTCTGTGGCGATCGGCGATCCAATTCGTAGTCGTTTCGTACCTACCTATCTATACATACACGTATATCGTACTTATGTATTGTCAGACATTTTAGTTTTATTTTCATTGCACATTCGTATTAGCAGTGAAACGGTTGTCGGTTGGAGACATAAAAACAATGTTCAAACTTGGTTTGTGTTACGTTTAATACTGTTGTTTATTATAGATTTTAACCACACAGTGTCAACGGTGTAGTGAATACCTAACACAAAATGAGTGCGCAAAAGGATTTCGATACCAAAGTTCCAGATGACGGAAACACGGATTCTGGTTTCCTTTCTGGACCTATTGACTCTCTAGACTCTGGCGACCTAGGTCCGCCTTCAGAAAGGATCTGTGATACAGTGACTAGTGGTAGTGATTATATTTCAGAAGATAATCAAGACAGTGGTTTAGATTTGTGTACAAATTTCTCGAATTTGGACTTAAATACACCTTTATCGGCACAGTCAACGAGTTTAAGTGAGAAAATTAGAGTTCAGGATCCCAAACATACAAATTTGTTCTTCAATCAAGATGACGAAGGAGACACGTAAGTATTTGTACCTCCAACCTTTCAAAGCCTCCAAAATTGCTTAATACTCAATGTCATCATGTTTGGCATAAGTAGACAGAACCCTCAAAAGTATGAAAGGTTGCAATTTGAAAATCAAGTAGAGGTAAACATAATATTGTCCATATACTCATGGGGTGTGATCAAAAGGGTACAGTATACTGTAATAGCATTAAAGTTGTAGTACATAATATTGTAGCATGATTTACGAAGAATGTATATGTCGCAGCCATTCATAAATGTTAATGTTATACATACATAAATGTTCTTGATAAAAGAAGATCTAAGGGTCATATCTTTCTCTTTGTCAAAAATATTCAAGATTAAGTGGACTTTCCAGTTTCAAATCTACCTCTTTCTGTCTTTCAATACTAACTTTATAAATACAAAAGTACCTAACTGTCTGTTAGTGAAACTGAACCAGGTATTTGATTGGGCCTTGTAGAAGACCATAGGATACGGTCGGAGAGTCAGGTTCGACCATTATTCCTGAGATGCCTTTAGAAAATGAAATTAGCTTCTCTTTCTGCGTCTTAATCAATTAAAATGTAAAATGGTAGGTATTCAAAACAATTTAAATAGAAATAACTAACTATTTATGTATGTATGTATGTAATGATTTGTATTGTGATGCCAATAGATTTATTTAAATAAAATATTGTAGGAATTGCTTGGAAATCACCACTATTTAGTGTAATATCTAAATGCATAATAGTAAAACAGGTGTTTTAGTAAATGACAAATGAAAGTAAACCTAAAGATATCTTAGGAAAAATTAATATTTCCTTAATTTTTTTTCTTATTTAACCATTCAACGGCAAATCAGACAATAGATATTCCATTGTTATTGTTTTGTACCTGTGTTTTAAAATATTTCTAATCTACCAAAGTATTGTGGTAACATGTTATATTTGGTACAAAATTTCAAATATATCCTATAGTTTAATCCATATCTAAAAATAGACAACTAAGATCAAAAGTCTGGAATGGTGGATAGAAAAATATAGACAATTCAAAAGTGCTGAATTATTAAGTTTATTTGAATAAAGAAATTTTGAATCTTGACTCCTGAAAATCCCAAAAGGCAAGGAACACACATTAGAAATAAATAGTTTAATTGAGAGCTCCAGTATGCACTACCTACACTAAGACCAAACATGTGTAAAAACATGTTTTGTTTTTTATATATATATATACAAAAGATTATATTTTGTTTTGCATTTTGAGTTTATATCTGGGGAAGGACCAGGTTTATGTACCTTGGATATGAGTTTTTCCTATTTATTGCTTGCAAACAATAGCATCAATCGTTTTTCCTGTATTTTATTTACTGTTATTGTTGCAGACAATTACACATTGCGGCATTACATGGTTCAAAGAAGTTTGTGAGCCTCCTTATCCGATTATGTCCTGATAAATCTCTGCTGGACATACCAAACGACTACAGACACACACCACTCCACTTGGCAGTGATGGGAGGCTATGCAGTTGTGGCAAAGATGCTGGTGATTGCTGGGGCGTCACTTAATGTGAGGGATGTCTTTGGAAAAACACCTGTCCACATAGCTGCAGAAAAATGCGATATAGAATGTCTTAAAGCTATGCTAGCACCTATAAAAGAACAACCTCACAGAAAACTAGCATCAGTTCTCAATCAGAAAGACTTTGATGGTAAGTCCCTACTTTTATACTTATTTATACTTATATCATACTTATTCTATTACCACAGACAGTCCCATACAATGAATCTTAATTATCTTTCAATATTCCTTAGGTAGTCATAAATCTCCGTATTTCTTTACTTTAAAACTTAGCCTCTTGTAACTGTTGAACTCTGCCACAGAATATAACTTTAACGTGACTTTGCTGTCCTTACTGAATCACATTGTAAAAACCCATCAAATGGTTTTCCCACCGCACGCCGTTCTCTCACTAAAATACTATAACAACAAACTTACTTCTTTAATGCGAAGATAGAAGTTATTTATTGGATAAGTTATGAATTCATGTGTAAGTACCTAACCTACCACATTCATCGTCTTATCAACAAACTGCGCCTGCGCTGCGCATAACATTTTTATCTCTAGTAGTGCTCTTAATTAACAATATATTTATAGCTATATCGCCCGCTGTTGTAGCTAATGGTCATTGACTATAAAGTTAGTTGTAAATGTAAACACAATGCATCACAAAACAATTCCGAACAGCGTGATCACTACGGAACGTTACTCCTTGGTAAATCCTATTGCTGATCAAGTAACCGTCAAAAGAAGTTTGTGGTTTTCCTCCAGTCTAGAGGTATGGCATTGTCCGCAAATAAACTGGTCATCCGGTTGTGGCCGGCGTTCCCATCATACCGACAGAATAATCCGCGTCACGGAAGGCTTACGATAGAAAGTAAGTTTAACCGAATCTTTCATACTCGATCGAAAGTATTAACAGGCGGTACCTACTTTTCTTTTTCGTGCTTACGTCATGCGCTTGCACTAGCGCCTCTCGGAACAGTAGTACGTAAAGGCGAACACGTTGTTTACGTGCCAGCGCTCGCCTAGCGGTGTGCTCCGTACGTTAGTACTATTATATATTCTGTGGCTCCGTCAAGGTCTCCCTGCTCAATGTCACTACCCGACGCCCTAACGATAGAAAGACATTGCCGACGTTGGAAATTCCAATCGTATTCAAGATATTAGCGCAGGTAGAAATATGCGGCGTCGCATTATCTTTGGGTTTCCCGAGGCATTCTCAACGATAGCCGCCAGTTCTGACGCAAAAGATTTGAACACAGGTGGAAACCGCCTCGCATTAACATAATATGGATTTACCCGAGCTGCTCTTGTCGTAAAGAAAACTTGTTTTTCCCAAAAAAATCGAGACCTGAGTACATGCAAGGCTACAATGTGTTCTTCTCTTATTCGGAAAGCACATCATGTGTTTGTGGCATGGCTTATTCACCACATTTGCTTAAAGGTGAGTTTTGTAATTCATAAACTTATAAGTGCCTATTTAAGAGAATTCTTCAACGATTGACGGCACACCTACATACACATGAGATCACGAAATGATTATTTTATTTTGTACGAAGCAGCCGGTGCCCGTGGTGGGTATTTCCATCGGCATCGGCAGTGGAGCTCGCTCACATAACGATGTGATGTGATGTGGCATGTGCTCGGTGGGTGAAAGCGGCCCGCGGCCCGCGGCCCATCTGTCTGCATGGGATAACCCAGCTCTTGTAACTGAATTCTGTTACGTATGAACGATTGCGGTTACGTCGCCTCCACAGAGGAAAAGACAAATTACATCACCACGGTGCCCAGTTTTGTTTTTACTAAGGCAGGTTAACATTGTTTCAGTAATTTTAAAATGTATTGTTGGAATGGTTAATAATAAACAACGTAAATTTTAGGAAACCAAACAAACCAATACTTGTCTTTCAAAGCACAGTTGTAAATTTGTAAATTTAACGCAAGGAAAACCCCAAGTTAGCGAAGGTTGAGCGTACGGCATGACAGGGGCATTGTCGGCGGGCGATGGGTTGGGTTATCCCCACGTGAAAGCAGCTGTGCGCCCGCGCGCGGAATTTCCTAATGTAAACGCTCACACGCCGCACTATCAGATGATTGTAGCTTTCTATATCAACCTACATCAATCTCGCGATCGCGCATGACGCTACATATTGCGGTCAAACAACTAAACGCCATTCAATGAACTCATTAACTTTAAACGAACGCCAAATCGAATCGATTTAAGAATTCCTGGTAATATTTTTAAAACTTCGACAAAAATATTAAATGAAAACGTGAAACTTCATAGCGCCAATTAAGGATGAAGTATTAAATGTGATTTTCGATATAAATGATTAACAACAGCACAGAATATATAATAGTACTAACGACAACAGTTACTAAATTACGTCACATATCAGATGAACTAAACGAACCTTATTGTCGTCAAAGAGTTCGCAACGCCATTCAATAGTTGAGTAAAATGCTTGTTAAATATGACATGGCGTGTATATTTGGGAAGTAGAATTACAACGCTCATGCCGTTAGTTGTTGGTTGCATTATCGCATCACCAACGGATAGTCGGATACGGCAGGCAGCGCTGGCGGCTATCTCGGAGCAGTAATGGATTGTGGAACGCGGGGTTTTCCGAAGCCTGGCCTCGTTCATCATGTCCCGCTCGCCATGCGTTTGTTTACAGAACATTTCAACATCGTTAGTTCTAGGTGGGTATTTACAAAAACCTCCGTAAACTTTACAATATTGACGTACCTACCCATTTCATATCGCTGGAATTTAAAAATGTTACCTAGCCTTTTATATATCTAGTTTAACACGAGCATGGAAATAAATGTCATGATCAGTGATGGCGTAATATGTTATTTCCATTGGCCCATAATCATATTTTAAATTTTTCCCTTCGCCTAAGATCCCATTACGCAATTAGCTTACAAAAGCAGTATTTTTTTCGGTCTAGTAGGTACTGAACTGAGTTAATGCTGCTTAATATTTCTATTTATCCTGCTGTTTTTTTAAATCGACATAGATTACAGTTATTACTTACTTTTAAATAGTTACCTACTTGTAATCACTCTGTTTATTGAGATGAATAGCCTTCACTTTTTTTTTGGTATATTCGGCTTCGTGAGACTGCGTGTTCTTTAGTTAGGTCAGTGAAAAGCCGTGTCTCGGCCTGTCTATATTTGGCGAGGACAGTGCGCCCGCGCCCGCGCTGCCGCTCGCCGCTCGCGCTCCGCATAGTTGGGAAAACCCCATGCCCGTTCCCCGCGCGGCCCACCACCCCGCCCCGCGCTCCTCGCACCGTCTCTGACGATACCATACTCATTTACATACTATGTTGCTGTCAGTAATACATAGGTACATGTTCAACAAAATCACTTGAAAGATCTGTCAACGAGAACTAGTTTTACGTTCATCGAGTTGTTGTGACGCTCACTACTAATGAGCTAAGATTATAGTATTGATTAAACATTCCCATTGAGGAGGAAGTGCCATAGAATTGTCTGTAATTGAGCCCATGATGTGCATAGCGTGAGAGTGCAGCTCTAGGATGCGTGGCACGTGAACAGCTGCGTATGCGCAGAACTGGTTACTACTACCGCATTGTCGTCGTGACCACTTCATCACTTACCGCTAAGGCGGATGCGTAATCATCAAATGCGCAATGGCGCATCAATCAGATGATCAATGGATCAGTCTGATCAGTCGCTTGTGAAAATGAAACACTCACAAACTTAAGAACAAGATTATCTCATCACAACTAAAATATTCCTTGGATAATTATTATGCATAAATTCACAAAACATTGTTTTTGCAGCCCACTTAGTGTGTTTTGAAAAGTAAGGCATAATTTTATTATGGTCGCAAATGATTCAACAATTTTCTGGGATTCCACCCCATTTTTGCGAAATATGTTTGACATTTAGTCTCATTCCTTAAATTTCAATGCAGCGTTGTTTTCGAACAAAACGATCTATTTCGGTACAGTTTCAAATAATCTTGGAGCAAGTCCAAAATTCCCGACAGTATCGGTGCCGTACAAATCCTGATTATGATCTATCAAGATTTATTTAAAATTGATTTAAAAATAAATTAAGCACCTAGTTATATTTAAATCAAAAATATAATTGAACGTTTAAATAGTTAGGCGGTTGTATTACGTCAACCGAATGTCTGATTGACGATAAGCGAGGGTCATTTGTCTATGAACTCTGTGTAATAAATGAATAATATTATAAATGATCAAACAGGATCGTAACATCCGCCACGGCTAATTCTCGATCGGCCCATGATATCACCGGCCGGTAATATGATAAACCTACGCAAAATTTTCTTCCAGAGGCCTCGCTCACAATCATATAGCGCAGATTCATTTACTTGAGACACTAAATAAAATAGCAATCATAATTTACTATTATCTGTTTAAACTAATCGAATCGACAATTATCTTTGAAGAAAAAGTTAAATCTAAAATCTTCAACAAGTCTTTGTAAAAATATGTTGTAACAGATTATAAAATAAACCTATATTTTATGATTACCTTGAATTTTAACCGGTCGGCACACGAGGGTTATTACTTGTCGCACTTCAAATCCATCAAATAGCAGAAAGCGATGTTACTAGACTGGAGTCGTTCCGATGGAAAATCCCTCTACTAATTTAGGCTATTCATAATTAAAAAGTAACTAAGGTGCAATTAGGGTTTTGCTAAAGTTTTGGAACAGAGACGATACTAATGGATGTGTAATTGTTGTTGCAGGTCAGACATGCGTGCACCTCGCCGCGACGGCGGGCCACGTCAAGGCGTTGCAAACGCTCGTCTACTACGGAGCCGACATCAACGCCAGAGTAAGTACCTTCAGTCGACGTCACCACTTGTTTA
The DNA here is from genome assembly GCA_963556745.1 of Catoptria pinella. NCBI lineage: Eukaryota > Metazoa > Arthropoda > Insecta > Lepidoptera > Crambidae > Catoptria > Catoptria pinella. Next base: position 515,728 of record OY750765.1, on the reverse strand, counting down.
TGGATACCAATCAGTGTCGAAGGGTCCATACAAGCCGATTCCCATCGGCTTACCTTTTACAATTCCCACCCCACCGATCCACTATGCAGATCATAACTTTTTTGTGGAACAGTTTACCTTCGCCATAATTTCACCCCTCGCCACTGATACCTATTGCTTCTTGGTTATTATACCATTTTACAAAACTTCCGCATTGGACATCAAATACCAGTTTAAAACCAATGTCCAATAATTCATTGTTCCAAACACTGATTAATATGTACTTATTAGCATAGTAGCTCAGCTATATGTATTTTGTTTGTTTGATCCAAAACAAAACTTTTCCTCTATACGCGTGAGGTTTTCGTTGTCATTGCCACGACAGTAACTCAACTCAATAGTCAACGCAACAGATATTAAAATTTATAAAACTTGTACACGTGACACATCGTCACTATATCCCACTGTGGCTTATCTGAATAAATATTTGGACCTTTTCCAATATGTCGATACAATATTTAGTTCTGAATATACAGTGTTCGTCTCTTTTGGAGATGGAATATCCCATGTGTAATTATGACCGTACAGAAAAGCGGTAGTACTCTTCGTGGAAACGAAGGAAGGACTTATGATTCAGAAACAGGAAATTATTTGCGTTTCATTATCATAGTAGACTGTAGAGTACATTATAGTTTTTAAACCCAAAAAATGAAACGTTATATTCTTTGGGGACTATGGAAACTTCCAAAATTTTTATAAGCTTATTAAAGATCTTCGAAATAAAATACGAAAGCCTCAAAAGACGTCATTGCACAGCCGGATCGGAAAACCCGATTTTCAACTAATCAGCTGATAAGATAGAATGTCACTTACGTAGGGGTTTTCCAGTTTTCTTACGATGGACGTGGTTTGTATTGGCAATGTATCGGTAAAAGACGCAAATCCATTAATAGGTTGTAGAGTGCGCGAGCGGGCAAATAACCGATTCCTTCAGAAACTTGTTTAGAGTGCTTAGGGAGTAAAGAGGGGACCGTGTAAAAGTCCCCTCGTCTAGGAGGTGAGCCTAGGGAGCCTGAGGGAGAACGGTTAAAGTTTAAATATCTCCAAAACGGTGCGTCGTCGTAGAGGAAAACTGTTTTTCTACCAAATAAAAGCTTATAAAATTCTCTACAACTTTTATTATATACACTTTGTTTGAATTCCCAACTGTTTTTAAGCTACTCGCTCAGGAAGTTGTCATTTTGGTTATAGGTAACATCTTTCCAAATTTTTACATTTCGTGAGCGAACAGCGCAAAAATCAAATCACTCCCTATAGCATATAGCATCCTAAACAAGCGCACTCTACAACCCCTTTATTGACTTTGTAAATTAATGCTATGCTGAGCAGAATAAGTCAATTAGCATATAATTCACACGCTATCGTAAATTACCTGATTGATGTTGACGTTCGATTCGATCAGCCACCATAAGATAACCTACTACGCATAATTAATTCAGATTGGAGGGTGTTAATGACTGTACATCAGCCAGACAGGACCAACGGCACAACGTGCCCCCGAAGCACGAAGGAGTTCGAGAAAATGTTTGGTCACACATCCGATAACCGACCTACCTTACTTACCGAACCTCTACAATCGCACGTCGAATGCGCCGAGCCGCTGCATTATCGAGGTCTTCCATCTCGAAACATTACTTCAATGTTGCGTTAACGGCTTTGACTGAGGCCACTGTTACTGTCATATATTAATTTTGTCGTTTGTGTACAGGAAGGGCTAGCGGGATGGACAGCGCTGCATATCGCGGCGCGTCGCGGCGACGTTCGCATGGCGCAGTACCTCCTAGAGCAGTGCCCGGGCGTGGCCCGCGCCGCGCACGACTACGGCGGCCGCACCGCTCGCCGCCTCGCGCGCCGCACCAAGTGCGAGAGACTCTTTGTCAAAATTCAAACCGACAGCGATACCGAATCCGACGAGGAGGATGATGTGAGTATCCATAGCTTCTTACGATTTTGTACTCGGGGCTCGAGCCTGGTCTCACAAAGGAGCGACCGGCGCAATGGCCGGTGAGATGAACGATTCCTTTCTTATTACGTGGACTAAACGCTCTACGCATGGCGTTAATTAGCATCACAACACAGGCCATGTATTATGGTCTGTCTTCCCCGAGACGCTTCAACTTTCAATTCAACTTGCGCCAGTCGCATGCAATATTGCCTCCAAACCGTTCAACTTTTTGGCATAGAAATTTGTCGTTTTTTGAGAAGATGGGTCATGCGCTATTGAATGCAATAACGCATGCCTCTGTTGAAAGCGCAAGAGGAACGGGAAAGCGATTGTGTCAAGACACACAAAGACTTCGCTCGCTGCGCTGCGCGTCGCCGTCGCCCCTTCGCGTGGCCAGTGTTAGATTACCCGAAAGACACTATAAAAACTCCTTCTTCTGCAGAGACAGGCTAAGCTGAAAACAAATGAAATGTTATAATTTTGAAAACGTAAGGTTTCAGTGTCCACTCCAAAGCTAGTTTAGTAACCGCCTATCATCAATGGGCGTACTTACCAGGATACTTCATATTTTTCTGGTGCTCATCATAGGCATAATAAATAATCATAGTTTTTTTAATCTACAACTAGCTTCCCCCGTAACTTTGTCCGCGTGAATATTCGGAAAATCCCTAGGGAACATTTGACCGGGATAAAAAGTATAAACGTTTAATCCAGGCTATAAACTATCTGTGTGCCGAATTTCAACCATATCCTTTCAGTCGTTTTTGCGTGATTGAGTAACTAACATCCAAACTTTCACATTCTACCGTCTCTTCAGTACCTACCCTTGCAATCAAAATAATAATCATCGACTAAACAAAAATGATAACAATTATATTATGTGAGCAATAAAATAACAATGATAAATAACAATAACAATAACCTACACACTAATAAAAACTTACAGTGGATTCAATAAAGGCTAGATAGTTTTCGATTACTTATTTAAAAATAAGTACTTAATCAATACATAAATACTCGTTTATGTGGCAAATTAGGACAGGAGTATTTGTATAAAATTTTGTTTTAAAGTTCAATATTTATGGCTCCGATAACATCAAGTATTACAGGAAATTTGAGGGCGCGCACACAATTTTTCCTGTCAACAAGCCTTTATAATAAATGTTACGCACTTTCGTGGAATTATCGAGCCAGAGTTGAATAGAGCTGCGCTCATTACTAGTAATACTATTTATTTTTGTTAACCTGAATTCCCAATGACAAGAGTATTATTATACGTAAGCCGAACACTCATTATGTTCATTAGTGACATAAGTACCTTTAATTTATAATAATGTTTTACTAAGTTACATAAATAAAGTAGATTAAATAATAATTACTGAATAATTACGTTTCGATGGTTATGTGCTTCGTATGCTATAGAGCATTCTTAGTTTTTGTGAGTACGTGGTATGTTTGTAGAATGGTAATACCATTAGCACATTTTTTATCAGTATGCATATCACCGTTCTATTATTATCTTAGTAAGAGAGTAAAGATCATTAAGTTATCAACTTTATGAAACTAATGACCGCTGTTGTGACTCCATATCGCACTATAAAATGAAATCTCAAATACAAGAGCTAATTTTCTGCACAGTAAACTAATCTTTATTCTTTTGTAATAAATCTTAATTTGTTCTAGCAACTCCTACGCGACAAGTTTAACTCAAATTTACCTTAAATTCAAAAGCGTAAACATTAATAATAATCAATAACACTCGGCAATGAATTGATAAAATACTGATAAACGTCACAAATAAGTTTTATTTAGTTTAATATAAAAATAATGTATAATTAAGAAATTTCAACGTAGTTAGTTTCAGAACCAAAAAATCGGTTAAAGACGCTTTTTAGAGGAAGATCACATGATCAGTCTGGCGCCAGGCCATTCCACCAGTCTGTCTGTATAGACTTTGAATTTTTTCCAGACTGATGATCCAAAATTTTGAACTGGCGCCAGACTGATCGTGTAATCTCCTACCTATCCTCAGTAAGAGATAGGCTTACTAAAAATTTGTTGCCTTGATATTTCTGTTAAATTAATGACGGGAAATAACAACAGTTGCCTAGTAACAGATCCATAGTAGGCATATCAGAGATTCTCTTATTAATTTATTGAAATCGGCGGTTAGTTGATTTGAACAACCAAATAAACAGTGATTCTCTTTTGTTGCAGTACGACAGCGAGGGAGAGTCGTTATTCGAGAAACTTCTATCGAGTCCCAATCCCATCAACGTGGCATGAGAGGGCGCGTCGGTACGGCGCCGGCGCAGGCGCGTCTGCTTCAACCTGTCGCCTGCGCCTTCGCCTGATGGACCGACCTCATAGCTTAACCTTAACGGCCAATATCGGGTGAAGAACTCAAGACGGAAACTTTATAGATAACATAACAGTGAATACTTAAAACATTACATGTAAACGAGTGCCTCTTAAGTTTTCCACCTGTATAGATATGCGGGTACAAACTACACGCTTGTATCCGCTATGTAAAATAAATTAGGACTATTTGCACCCACTTATCCTTAAAAACTGTGCCTGCATAGATAATGGAATATGATTGTTGATTGTGTTGTTTGAGTAATGAAGCATTTCAATTAAGGAAAAGTGAGCGTGTGAACTACTTAGTAAGCGACGGATACTTGTAACTTTACCATGTATTATATTGTTACGGATTAAGTCGAGTCGTTCGTACCTTTCTTACTTCTGTCTTCCTGTGTTCAACTAATGGCTGTTCAACTAATCACATGCAGTCATTCATTATAAATGTCTTAATGTTGGCCAAAAATTTATAAAATCCAATTTATTGAGAATTTGTTTGATTATAGTTTCAATTATGTAAATCGTTAATGTATAGATAGTGTAAAGAGAAGTGGCGCGCATCCTATCTACCTCACTGGGGCGCGGCGGCGGCGCGCCGGAGATGGCTTCACGAAAATAAATTATTGTTATAGACTTCATGTTCAGTTCGGTCTTTTATTTCAAAATTCAATCATTTGTGTCAATTATCCTAGTTTATACGAAACTAGTGTTTCTCCACTTTCGCGTATTGTTGAAAGTGCCTACTTCGTAATAATGTGAAAGATACAATTTTCGATCTTATCGGAAAGTTATAGGGTTCAGTTTGAATTGCCAGAAGAAGGCCCGAAATCCACATGTAGTAGTTGAAGAGCGTTTGTCTTGCTCTCGCTTTCTCCAGAAAGCATTAGCGAAGACCCCGCTCGTCTTTAAGTATGCCTCCGCTGAAGTTTCATGTCAACGGTTATAAGCATTAACAAAAAGTGACTACATTGATATCTCTAGTTGTTATGTAGTTATACAGCTTGATCATAAAAAGTTGACAAAAATTGAGAGCGCCACTTTCTTTCACTTTCACAAAGACGTCAAAATCAAAACAAAAGTTAGTTACATTTTATTAAATTTTTACTCTTTCTGGACAAGCTGTATGCCATACGACAACCGTTATATAATAGATAAAACCGTTTAGAACATAACTCCTATATAAATATTGTAAACAAGAAGTAAGATGCCCTCTATCACAGCAACAGTGATTGCCTACGCGAGTTGATATCTTCTAAGTGGTTCCATCTATTTATGTAGCTATAAAATACTATCAAGAAGTATTGTGAATTCACTTTGCAATTCCCAGAATCACATACAAATCGACATTAAAAAAAACGAGTTTTTATAATCGGCTTTTAACTGAGGGAACCTAATTTTAAACAGATTTCACTTAAGTTGTATAAGTTACTTGAACAAGTGCCAATATCAGGCTATTGTATATTTTTGTTTTTTGTTAAGATTTCAACTACAATTTCTGTACTTTTGTCTAAAATTTTTAAATTTAAAATATGAAATTATTATAAACCGCCAGGTATTTAATTTCAAGTAAGAATAGGATCTTGTTTAGCAAACACACCGCCTCATACTATTGGTAAAGGTTACTCAAAAATATTTAAATACAAGTGATTACAGTGGAGTACGAGTTCACATATTTATCATAAACATTATTTTATGTAAATTAAATTATATCGAGTAAGAAAAGTAAAATGAAGCGGTTATATTTTGTATCTTGTTATGTATCGATATTAGACAAATAAATATAATTATTATATTCAAAGATGATTTTAATTTCGAATTAAGTTTGCTGTTGTTTGTTCTAAAAACCATAGGTAAGAAGGTACTGCGAGGTTATAAAAGAAAAACCTTAATGGTGCAATATTATTTTATGGCAGTAATTTAGTAAATATCTATCACAATTCGCATTTTAACATTTTTACAATTACAGAACATTAGTCAAACAATTTGACAATATTATTTAGGCACTGGAATGATGGAAGTATAAATTATTACATTTCGGGCTTTGCTTGGTTCGAGTTCAATAAATGAGTAACAACTCGAATCTCTTCAGAACAAATTCAGAGAAAATGTGCAATGGAAAATCACAACATGCATAGCTCGGACAATGTTTATGCGAACGAAGATACAGACATCCCGTCACACTTACAGAATGCGAGTCCTTTATTTTTAATATGACGAATAACAGATCTAAAAATATATATAAAATCAATTCCTACATACATGTTTCTTTAAAATATGTGTAATCACGTACGTCGGCGCAATGTTACTTGCACATTTGCTCTGACTGTCGTAAAACCCTATTACGAATAATAATTATAACATTTAATTATAATGTGAATAAGACTCGATAACATGATAAAAAGATTTTAATTTCTAATGTTAATCCCGATACCTTCTGATCTCTCATTGACCATTTTCTTTAAATAAAAGATATATAACCAATGGTAGTTTTAGTAGGTAGTGTAGGTATGTACAGTCGAGTTCATTAATATGTTGGCACTGTAAAGGTACACAAGTACCTTTCAGTAGCCCTTAAATAGCTGAGTTATGAAAAATGATTCAGTCGGTCATTGTTATTCATTCTTTGTATTAGGTACGTTCGTACGACCGGCACATTTAGAAAACACGCAACGTTAACAATAAACTTTATCTGAACATCGTATTTAATTAATTAATTTAAATGACATTATAAGTAGTGAACTGTTAATGTGATATTAATCTTAAAGCACTTTATACAGGATTTTGACTTTTATTACAAAGGCATAAAGGTTGATTGCATCTATATTTTTGAACTCGACTGTACCTACTATTTCATTAGAAAAATGGCGATGTCCCTAATATTAATTAAATATATTTTCATAAACTCTACAAATTAAGGTGGTTTCACAAATATAATTATTTAAAGTCAACTGATCTAAAATTACTAATAAGGATAAGATAGACGGAATTTTATCGTAACTAAATTAAACATAATAAAATGAAAAGCTGTTACTATGAAAGCAAGTTGTATGATGATGTATCTTCTGATGATTGTTTGTATCATGATATTCGTGATGCGTTCACTTTGTCTGGAGTACCTAGTGAGTTTTATTTAGGTTTTAGTGCAATGATTTTATCAGTATTAGTGCTCTAATACAGCACAGCGCGTATTGCGCGTTAACATTACAAAAGAACACACCGCATCGCAATAGATGGTAATTAGTCAATTTACATAGGTATTACTGACAGCCACATTATAAAATATATTTATTTACAAAATCACTAAAATGACATGTGTAAATAATTAAAACTACACAACTATTAAACAATAAACAACAATTTGTGCAATATGTGATGTGATATCAAGTAAGGTATTGATAAATTGATGCTATTAGTAACAAATGCGTACCTCGAGCATCAACAATCTTAACTATTAATTGTCAAAACCAAATTATTTTTAAGAGAGAATGTAACTGTATAGCTGTTCACTTCTATTTAAACCTATTTTTTAAAATATTGGAACAACGTAAAATCTTTTGGTTTCGTAATTAATTCATTAAATCCCACGTGGATAGCCGCATGTGGCCGGACAACAATTAAAAATCTATTGTGTCTCATTTTCCTGTACATGAGAGGTCTGCATCCATTATAATGTGGAAAATAGAATAGGAATACCATATCGGTAACATTGGTGACTCGCAAGGTGCACTCCAAACACCAACTTGTAACAAACAACCACCCTCACTACAAGGCACACTTTCTACTTTATTCTCACTAAATTAATAATTGTTTATCAAAGAGGATTTTCATTTTTGGTGATTATAATACAGAAAATACTAAGGTAAGGTTAAATTAAATTAATACATAAATGAAATTAAACAAATTAATTGGCAATGGGGGGATCTGTTATTGAATTTATATGAGGCTGGAGTAATTTGATTTGCTTCAGATACTGCAAATAACCTACATTCGTGCACTGCATGTGATGGTGCTTTTAAGATTTTACCACAAGTTGCATTGCAACATTGAATAATAAAATAGTAGAAATTGTGATTTATCTTCTCTTTAAAACGAATTTCTTGTGACAAGATTTATATCTCTGTATAGTAAGTGGGTCTGTTGATCTGTAACAAGTCGAAAACATTGGGGAAAACGTAGGTGGTGTTGAAGCCGATCATACCGTATGTGAAATATTTGTAGCACAGTTCGACAATGATTTTGTTCTTGTTGTCGAGACTATTCTCCGAGTTTCGAAGTTCGTTCTTATCTTTGCCGAGGAGAGCGCATACGAGCGCGTAGGAGAATGACTTGCCGATGGCGCGCGTGGCGAGCACGCCGCAGAAGCCGAGCACCGTGCGCAGGATGGTGCAGCCTACCATGTCCACCGACGGCCAGATGATCTCGTAGGGCGGCGCCTGGCTGCTCGCCGCCATGTTGCCCAGCTGGTAGTTCGTCCACGACCCGGCCAGGATACCCGCGCACACGCTCACTATCATTGTAGTATCACCTCTGTCAAACAAATTATAGAGATTATATGGTGGTCGGTACAGTCAAAAATGCAATGGTATATGTGTGATTTACATCTAAACTATATGAGTAACCAAAGTATGGCACATTAACACAATCTCAACATTGTCATGTTATGAGAGGCATGCTGCATTATTATGGGATGCTATAGAATTAAAATCAAATATCTTGTCTGCAACTTGTCAAGTGTAGGAAGAAATGGAGGAACTTCACTACTGAGTGTGACACTGAAGTTCAATTTTATGGAAGACATCGTGCCATTCTAGAATGCTGCAACACCATGCTGAGTAAATGCCTTTTCGGTGCCATTTCATTTCTTCTTATATTTATTTTAATGTATCTACTTTTAAGTTTTGTATTGTCTTGTCACCGAATAAATCATTTATAGGAATCGTGGGTATGACAGACATAGTAAGCAAAGGTATGTAACTGTAAGGTTTACCTAGTAGGAGTCCACTTATCCGCATTAGGGTAGAATACAATGGCCAGTATAGATAAAATTATGACAACAAGCGGAGCAAAGTTGTTCATCAATAGAATCCCGTCAAGCCAGTCCACAAGGGGAATGAGCACCACCAGCAAACACGATGACAGTAGCAGCCCCGCAGCTATGTCCTAAAAATTGTGACACAAACAGAGTTAGCACCAAAGACAATGAATTCTTTTTCTTAACCAAACATGTTTGAGTATATTTTAGATTGTATACTTACCAGCACACTGTGCATCCCAAGGTAAATTCTGCTAACACAAATCAATGTACACCATGCAACAGCAATGATTGCACCCCAGAACTCAGGATATTGATACCTATTTATGGTGTACAGTAAAACTGAGAACGGAATTGATACCCCAACCATGGCATGTGTCGAGGGCATGCCATACTCTATAGCCCATTTGTCTTGTAATTTCTTGACTGGGTAACCTGGTCTAGGCCATCGAACTATATCTTTAATGCCTTGACCTGGAAATGTGGGATATGGACTAAATTTTAAAATAATTATGTAAACAATTGGCAATTAATACATAAATTACACAGTATTATCATCTTTATCGTTGGTATTTGTCAATTGCTAGAATAATTCAAGGGTATAAATGATTTAGAATATAGAAATGAAGATAAATGATAAGTTGTATTGTTAAAAAACAAATAATTACCTATATACATTACAATTGTCCAAACCAGTACAACTCTCCTGCCAACAGCTCCATCAACATTCCAGAACCAAAATGGTATAAAAGTAGCATAAAATATCTCATCTCCAAGTGCTGTGCCTATTACGAACAAGTAGTACCAGAACCTATTGTTAACAGTGCACATAAGTTCATCCTTCCCATTGCTCTCCCATGAACTATCAGTATCATTTGAAGATTGGGAACTGCTTGATATGTTACTTGGTACTCTTTTATGCTGTTTCAAGTCATACTCTTCATTCACGTGCTCTAGTTTATCAGAATGAATCACTGTGGCTGTTTCATCGGTCTGTCGAATGTTACTTCTGTAAATTACTCCAAAAAAGTTTTGCACTTTCACAACAAGAAGAGGATCCTTCAAATATTCGATAACGTTATCCCACATATTTGTGTTAGTACCGTATATTTAATGTATAAATAAATAAATATTTTATGGTGCAATTCTCACAATTCTTTGCTGTTTCTAAATTTATTTTTAGTTCAAGAAGATCAAGGAAAGGAAGCAGTGTTGCCAGTGACTTGACTAGGGCTGCGGTCCGCATAGCGATGATATCAATATTTTTGCGAAAACAGCCGGTCCGCATGAACGTTAGTGCGTTTACAATTAAGTATTTAGATAAGGAAGTGACTGTAATAGAAAAATAAGTACATACAAAAGAGCGGAGTCTCCTGGCACAGACATCTTTTTGCTTAAAAGTGGCTTCAACAATTATTGTTACTTAAGTCATTTGAAAGTTAATTAAAAATATTTATTATTATTACAATATCAAGCGTGATCAACTAATCAACTAATATTGTTAACGCCCTAACGTTCATGCGGACCAGCTGTTATCGCGATAATATCGATAATATCGATTCGAAACTATGCTATGCGGACCGCATCCTTGATCATCTAGCGGCTACATATTCTGAGTACGTACGTACGTAATAAACAAAAACAAAAACAAAAAAAAAAATCATTCACAGATTATCTTGTAATTTTGATGGTTTAAATGTCAAAAAAAGTTTTAGGTTAGATTTCTAAGAACTTGTAAATAAATACAAAACCTAACTTTTGAGAGTACCTTCATTTTTTTCATTCCTTTATTTTGCAAATCCCGAAGAATTAGATTCGTGCAATTATTAATTTCAAACATCCTGAGCAGTTTACGGTAAGTTACAGTTAATAAAGTTTAAAAATATTGCATTGGTAGCCTTTTTATTAGAACTCTGTTTTTAGGACTTCTTTTTGTATGGAAACTCAATCAATAAAATCTTTACAATTTGTACCTACTTGAAAGTTGTGATTTTGATTCATATTAAATGAAATAACAATATCAAGGGATTTAGGCCATGCACACTTTGAATGAAATCCAGGCTTTGAACTATCAATTAAAGCTGTATCCATTCAGCTGTTTTTCTGTGATTGAACTACAAATATACAAATATCTAAACATGCTAACTATATATAGGTATTTAGGTATAATATTAGTAGGAGTAGGTTAATATTAGGATTTCACACAGCACCATCTAGCCCCAAACTAAGCAAACTTGTAATATGAGCGCTACACAACTGATCTAGGTACTACTTATATACTTTTTAAATATATAATTATTATACATAGGCCAGTTAGCTGTGGAAAGTCATGTTTGCATATCTTATATATTTATTATATTTAAATATCACTCACCCACTCTATAAACGCTCACTCAGTTGCACTTTACTTACCATGAAAGGTTTATTCTAGACTAGTTTTAGTTTTATATTGGCATAAAGCATTATCTACTTTTAGTTTTTGTAACCATCACCTGTTGCTAAACCTTCTGTTTGGTGTTAATTTGTATAGAAAAAGATCACTGCACCTGAGATACAGGTCTCCTAGTTCAGTTACAGATGTTTAAATCTAAATTGCATTATATTAAGATTTAATCTAAATAGTTTTAATAGTTTTTTTATGTTTTTGTCTTAGTGACCTTAGTGTCAATATTTATTTTATATATTGATACACTTATACCACAGAATAAAATAATAGTATACCATTACTTATTCTATGACAATATTAGCATCAGTTTTCCAGTGTACAGATAGTAGATTAGGTTGTTCTTTGAACTTGAATCATCTGATACTGCCAGTGTTGCTTATGTAGTAGCTGTTGACCGTAACGGCAACCAACACCGACCTGTCTCAAGTTCTCAATAGTAAATCATGTGTGAAAATTACCTCAAACTGTTGGTTTAACATACATACCTTATGTCATAAATAAACTATAATAGTATGAAATGTTGGTTTGTCAATCAATACTTGACCATCAAAATACAATAGGTTTTGACAGTGTTCTAGTAGACTTTATAATATTTGTTGTATGGTCTGTGTTGGGAAGTTAAAAATTACTTAGATTATAAAAATAATTTAATTTTACGTTGTCTATATGAAAGCATTTTAATCATGTTTCAATACACAATACAATAAAACACAGCTTATAACATAATACATGTTCTGATTCAATCAACGGTTTATCGCTAAAATTATATATCATGTTTATTTATTGCTTTTTCACCAAGTACATGAGTGTTGTATCACTAATTTACAGATAACATTGTTGTATGGTCAGAATTATCTGTAGTCTCCTTACTATCCAATAAATAATGGTTCTAGATAAGGTTTCCCGCTCAGTCGCCGTGCGCTCCGTCAACGCAGTGCTCGTTTATCAATTGCGAACCGCCGCCGATGCGAAATATACCTAGGTACTTCTTAAGTAGACTTAATTATGAATGATGATCCTCGAGTGCGCGCCATCCTGACCGCATCATGCGCATACGGTGCTCCAAACGCCGCGTCCTCATGAACTTTTTTTGCCATGAATTGCCGTGATATATTCCTCCTTTCGCCCTTTGGATAAGTTTTGATGTTCTACAGTTATCTCCGTTGTGTTTGTGCGTACGGGTACAAAAACTGCAACCAATAAAAACCCATTTTTGGCTTCAATATAGGTATCGTATAAGTATTTTATCGTATTGGTTATTATGAATGATCCCACCTACCTACCTAGGTATGTAATTACAGACAGTGAAGCTTTTACTTGCGACTTTGTCCGCATGGAATTGCGTTTCTCGTGGCAGTTTCGGATTTATTTTATAGTAGTCGTCTACATACAGTGGCGTCCGGATAATTAGAAACACCAGTAAATTTTCATACAAACGAGGTAACTTTGACTCCTTGGTTCTCCACCAGGGATTGACCGAGCTGTGATCTGATGATGGCTATCTAGGAAGTGAATGGAGGAGATTCAGATCGCTATACACACCCAACTGATCTGATCAGCATTTTAAGAGATATGAGAATATGTTTAAAAAAACCGCGAAATTAGCATAAAAATGTATGGAAATCCTGAAACTGAAAACTCTGCTCCTTCTTAAATCTTGTTCGTCGAATCAACCTAGCAAAGCGCTATCTCTTTCTCACATTTGTATAAAATCGTAAGGCGTGTTTATCCTGCTTATACATGTAGGGTAAAGTTTCACATCACATGTATGCGGATGCAGGTCTATCTTCTCTCTATCTTTAAACTTTTGACGCCACGGTCTTCTATAATGGGCCGATAGTAATTGTTTAGTCTTGAACCCTTCTAAGTCCCAGTTTCTAGTACTCTGTTCTGATGCTCAAATAAATAGAATTAGTGCACAACGTACATCGATTAAGGTTGGGGACACAACTATTGAGAAAGTCACTGAACCTAGGAACCTTGGTGTTCTCATGGATGGTATATTGAGGTTTCATAATCATGTCCTGGAAACAGTTAGAAATTGCTTTTACAGGCTGAAAGTGCTGAATCGAGTGCACATTGTGAACGCGGTTTTCTGCGTCCAATCGTGTGCAAGTGCATCCTTTGACCTTTCCGTGCTAGGTTCTTTCGGGGAACAAGGTATAGAAAAAATTAGACTGTCACTAGAATTGTCTCAGGTGGGAATCGAACCCGCGACCTTTGAAAGTCCGGTCCGATGCTCTTACCAACTGAGCTACCAAGTCACTTACCATTGGTCGCGGGTTCGATTCCCGCCTGAGACAATTCTGATGACAAGTCTATTTTTTTGTACATTATTTAGAATTGTATACAATAGCATTTCGAATGCTAAAATCTGAAAATAAAAAAATATAAATTATTAAAAGTAATTTTAAAATTTTGCCGGCCGAAGACTGCAACCAATTTCAATTATCTTATTTTTTCTTCAACTTATTTCTTATGTTTTACTTCCTTATTTTCACACAACGTTCATACTTCATGTTATTGTATAGATAGATAGCTATTATAATTATTATAGCATAGCAAAACGCCACATTGGTCTTCAGTTAGTTGTACAACTATTTTTATTTATTTATTATACCGATACATAAACATCCAAATCAAAGTTTAAGGTTGAAAGGTTATCATCTTTTTTATAGGAATATTTTCTATTTAGATTTTTGTTTCTAAATAATTAGGTACCTACGTCACTCAAACACAATTTGTGATTGCAATAGATACACAATAATACTTTTTATGGCTTATATTTTGTATGCTTTAGAAATAACTAGAATACAGTCATACTTGAGATGAACTATTTATTATAATCCCACTATTTGTATGGCACAATACAGAAGACATGTGAGTGGATTAAATTGAAAATGTTCAGTATTGTCTTCAGTCACAAAACAGCTCCAGTGCACTTCTCGAACAAGAAGCTTAGAAGACTTAAAGTGTAAAACGATTATCCGTTTTTTTTACCTTCATGTTTGAAACCTTTTAGCACTTTACTTGATAAGTACATACTCGTACAATGAATAGCTTCTTCAAAACAATTTTGTTACTATTCGCTGTTGCGAGATTCATGCATGTATCGTTATTCGGTACTCTAGCATTGTTTTTTCAGTGCATACCTAACTATTTTTAGCGTTGGTTTTTGCCTGCGAATTCTCGTAACAATGAATGTTACCGTCATCACATTATGTTAAATCAAATAAATGAATAAATATTCTGGCAAATCACATATTAATATTATAGGTATGTTGCTCTGACTGATCCCGAGATAAGTCTTAACTCACTCTTACTAATCTACTTCTATTTAAATTAAGATTATATAAATCTAGAAACAAACGAAGATATCACAACCACTGACTTCAAGGCTATGTCTATGTCACGAATAGCTTACGAGCCAGCACAGCAACTGATCTCAACTGGAAGCGAACCCCAAACTTACGTGCTAACATACAATTCCTGATTCGGCGTTTTAGCCGCTCTACCTCGAAATTCGTCTTTGTTGATGTTCTGAAGGCCAGTGTATAAGTATGAATGTGGCCTACCTAAGTACAGCCGTCTAGGCAGCTTAAGCAGACACTACAGACAAACATAGTTGAATTATGGATCTACAATACAAACAAAAAACCCCTAAAGCTACAACCCGGAAAATAATATATAAACCCTGAAAACCGCCACTTACAACAATACAAACAATAGTCTATTTGCGTCTAGGGTTGACACTTTGCAGTCTTCCATACAACGAAAATACAAAATTTTACGGGTTATTATGAAACCCCTTTATTATTATGTAATACTGGTACCACTCGTTGCCGTAGGTCCTGACTGGACATGGCTGCGGAAGAGGAACCGGACTTGCTCAAAATTTTCTGGGACCACTTCTTCAAAGCTGAGACTGGTACTTATGAGGTAAGCTGTCTACTGAAAATACGTTATAATACTTATTTTGTACACTACGATTAGCTAAGCAAGTATAATACTTACGTGTAAAGAATGCGCTTAGCATAGATAGATTAAAGCAATGGTTTAAAAAGGACAGGTGTTAGTTAATTCCGTTTTGTGTGTTGGTTGAATTGGCATCGTTTCATTTTCACTACAATATTAATAGTGCTATAAGATTTAGTGCTTTTCATTTCCTTGTTTACCTTTTTCATTAGAAATAGTTTTTTTGTTTCGCATTTATTTAAAATTATCTATTTCGCATTATTATAAAGCACAGATTTTACATTTATTTACGATGATTGGCATTACAATATGTAGGCGAATGTCGATCATTTGGAGTGTATAAACCACAGTTTAACAATCCATGTATAAACCTACCTATTAAAGAGTGATAGACTTTAGTTTCAAGGTCTCCATATTGCATATATTTTCAGTTGGAAACTGGATGTAGCTTATTGTATAAAGGTGTAAAGGTATATTGTGTAAAGGTGTACCTACCTATTAAGTAAATACTCGAGCATTTTATTATAATATATAATAATTTAACTATCAACCTTATCAAATTTAAATAGTACTAGAATTAGTATGTTCGAGCGCATGTTGCTGTTATTTGTAGGTACTTCTGCTCTTGCATACTTACTACCTATATCAGAATCTCAGCTCTATTTCAACTTCGGTTGAAATTGAAATGGATTAAATATAATAATTTTGTTTTATAGAAATCCACGTGGCTTGACCTGTTTCTCGCTGAGTTTCTCATCAGAGTCAATGATGGTGCTGATCCGAAAGAGCTTATCAAATTCTGGTAATTTGTTTGCTTTTCTTATTTAATTGCGCCTATTATGTAGATATTTTTAGATGGAGAGCGACTTCATATTATCTTATTACAATTTTAACTGGCTCTGTGGTCTAGTGGTTTGCCCACCCGTGTAAGACGCAGGAGTCCCGGGTTCAATTTCCAGTAGGGGTAAATTTGTACTCGGTTTGGTTGGTTGGTAGGGCTTATTTCAAGTCCGCCTGGCTAGCCACCACCATCTTACCTAAGTTTGGCGCCATAACAACAAATTAAAAATTGTTGTGTTCCGGCATGTAAAGGTAAGCTAGCCAGTTTTTCAGTGGTGAGGATTCCGAGTGTAGTGCGCTTACACTTTCGGCTTTATCGTCACTTAACATCAGGTGAGGTGAAGGCCAAGCACTATCCCGTTGTGAATTTGAAAAAAAAACCTATAAACTTAAAATAAACGAATAATAATATTAATCTTGTTGTGTGTACTAGTCCCGTCAGCGGGGTGGTGACACTGGTCGGCTGTGAGCTGCTATGCGGGCTGCACCGCGTGACGTCGTCCGTGAGTCACCTGGCGTCGCCGCTGCCGTTGGACGCGCCCCCGCCCGCGCTGCCCGCCCCGCCCGTACCAGGTAACGGTGGGCTGCTATGTAAAACCATCATCTTATTGGGCTAAATAATATTAGAAAAAATACTAGAAAAAATCGACTCACCCGTAGCACCTCAGACGGGACTCGAACCCGCACCCTTGGGATTCCGGCCCAATGCACTGACCAATTATGCTACGGAGTCGCTAGTGGAAGCGGCAAATAGCATTGTGAATGCGAAAAATCTCAATTTAATAATCTTATTGGGCTTTCGATACGAGTATGTGAAGAACTAGCAACTGCGTTGTATAGTTTATACCTACCTACATGTTTTTTTTTAGTAAACAGCTTTTGACAGTTGTCATAAGTCTTTTAAGTTTAAATCGTTATTTAAAATGCTGTTGTCTTATTAAATAAATATTTTACTTATAATTAGTAGTTTGTTTCGCAATGTGGAAAACCATTTGTTGTATTTTATAATTGGTTTTTTCAATAAAGAGTTGGGTGAAGATTGTTTACTGAATAAGACAAGTAAGGATAAACAGACTATAGGTGTGCAGACACAGGCCCACACCAGGTTATTTCACACGTTTTGCCTTACTTTGCATTTTGCAAGCAGTAGGCGTAGGTAATCGGGCGTGGAAATTGAAGTGACTCATTCATCACACTCTTAGCTTTATCATCGCATTGCAAGATCACACAGACACCACCGAACACGTAATGTGAACGCGCGATGCCCACGAAGTTCTTCTGATGCTGTGCTGCTAGAAACCGTCCTTCATCAAGCGTCGGCGTCGCACACCACCACCGGAGTTGTGACGTCCCATTGTCAATGTCAATGTCACTTTCTCTATGCGATCATTGCGTTTCGCCTTTACAGCCTACATGTATATAAGATTGATGTGGTATGGTATTATATAACACCATCGTATAACAAAAACTAACAAAATACCTAATTATGAAACGTTCAGATTTGATAATTGAACTCGGTTGCAACAGAGGAGAAGACGGAAGAATGCCGGTTGCAGTCGACGAGCCTGTTCACGCGCAACAACAGCCAGTCGTCGGGCGAGATCCTGCGCAAGTACCTGCTGGGCGGCGTGGCCTGGCGCTGCCTCGCGCTGCTCAAGGCGCTGGGGGTTGAGGTAACTAACTGTACTATAGAGGAGGGTCGCTCGTAGTGTACCAGCCTGGTCACAGTCAACAACAGCCACTCGTAAAGCAAGGTTTAGACTAGCAATAAATATTGCAGAAGTTGACTTCCGCAAGCTGTTGCCACTGTGTAAACAGGTGTGGCAAGCTAAATTATCAAAGTGTTGCAGCTTGCAAAACTTGCTCTCTCAAGAAATTGCAGGAAGATCTTGCTAGTCTAAACCTAGCTTAATATTTGACTTTCTCTCTTATTTTGAATCTGCAGCGTAACGATTAGAGTCCTAATCTGACGATTCTGAATTCCTAGAAAGTGTATTACGCTTATCTGGCTCCCCGCGTGCGCCCGGCTGAGGGGTCTGATAACAGAGTGATATGCGCAGCCGCAACTGTACCTAGAAAGGAAAATTACACGATAATTTGCACTACATTCCGATAAAGTGCTGAGAGGATTTATTAAGATTATTCAGTTACTTTAAGCTTCGTTTTGTTATGTGTGTCACTGTCGCTCCCTGTATGCTTGAATACCATTAAATTATCAAACAACAAATTCCAGATATCGATCACTTATATTATAGATTGAGTTGTTGTCTAAATTTATAGCCTTCAGATTGTACACACAGAATCTGAAAACAGTACTTTTTATTTGATATATAGGTTTTTGTTTTGTCCGTTTCACACAGAAATTTCGCCGGACAATATCCATACTCTTATGTGACTATGATTAGTAGCGCATCGTTTGTTATGTATATGTATTCAGTCGGTAAGACGCCGGTAGCCTCTAGGAGCGGTTATCGCGGGTCGCCCCGCCGGAAATGCGCCACTCACTTGCTAATAAACTACGGCCATATTTAAGATACGATGCGCGCTCACTACATTTGTGCCTCTCAATATGCATATTACATTTGTCTACTTTAGTAACTGCATTGTACAAAATTTGATAAAGTTTTTCTTCATATAAACGAAGAATGAGACGATGCTTGACAATTCGTTCTGTAGAAGAACATAATCAAAGATACACTGAATAAAGATTTTCTGATAGTGAGACTAAAACTCACATATATATAAATATACGTGAACCCTGAGTACAATACACTCTTCTTTTTTGAGCAGTCGTGTAAAAAGTCAATGCTGCGGTGTAGCGTTCAAAGTGTAAGTAGACTTAAACTTTTTTACTCTCGGTCACGAGCAAAAGACGTATAGGGATAAATACCTATACAGGACAGGACGTCCCGCGGCTATGTCAGCTTCTTTCAGTAACATTTTCTATCTACAATATTTAAGGCCCCTATATACCTGAAAGAGGCGCCCTCGTCTTAATTAAATTCATTGCTCGCTAAGTAAGCACGACGGCACCACAGACTATACATGTTGACCTTGAGACCGTCTTTATGCCCTACGTTATAAAAGCTGTTTTCGCAGTTTAACTGTATAACCTGACGTGCTGTCGTGTGTACATTATGTATCGAAAATTCACATGTACAGATTGAAGCTAAGGTTCTATTAGTATATTATTATGATACAAGTGTTGAGAATCTCACTAACCTTGAGGCTTGAATCTTGATTCACTTTTGTTTTGTCGTAAGTATTTGCATTCGAAACTATTAATTAATGGTTTATCAATTTTCTTTGATTAGGCACGCGTGCTTTTTATGAGAGAAAACGCCATCTTTTTTATGAAATTTTTGGGTCCGGAGGGGCGCTCGCGCGCACCCCTCGCCCCGCGCCCCGCACAGCTTGCGTTCCGTTTGCTGCAGCGGGGTCGCTATTTAAACGTTTAGTTAACATCCTCCCCCCCCTTGAAAGGACAACTTTCAAGAGACTCATGGGATTCTACAATCATCGGACACAGTTTGGATATTGCTCTTCTTAAAAGACCTTTCTTTGTAGTGACGTCGACGACTCTGGTGAGACCATCTTCACCAGGGTAGAGCTTGCTGATCCTCCCCAACAGCCACTGCAGTGGAGGCAACTGGTCATCCTTAACCAGCACGAGGTCTCCGACGTTGATATTCTGCCCCTTGGTGCGCCATTTCACACGGTGTTGCATAGCAGAGAGCACCTCTTGTGTCCACCTTCTCCAGAATTGGTGTCGCAAGCTTTCCAGTAGGCGGTAACGGTTCGCCTTGACTGGTTCGGATACGGGAGCAGGTAAAGCCGTCAAAGGTCGACCAATTAAAAAATGCCCAGGAGTGAGCGGTGATAGATCAGATGGATCAGAAGACATACATGTTAACGGACGCGAATTTAAAATTGCTTCAATCTGAGCGAATAATGTGGACAATTCCTCAAAGGTTAAACTAGTGCTACCAGCAATTCGTTTTAAGTGGAACTTCGCGGATTTTACGCCCGCCTCCCAGATTCCACCAAAGTTAGGCGAGTATGCAGGACTAAATTTGAAGTTGATACCTTCATTTGACGCGAAAGTGCCTATCGACTGGTCACATTTTTTTTACCAATCTGGCCAACTCGTTGTTTGCTCCTACGAAGTTTTTCCCATTATCACAATAAATGGTTCGAGGTTTGCCACGACGAGCAATAAACCGCCGTAGGCATAAGATAAAAGCATTAGTACTGAGGTCGCTGACAAGTTCTAAATGAACTGCCTTGGTGCAGAGACAGACGAAAATACAAAGATAACATTTACTAGTGCGTGAGCCACGACCCTTGCGACTAGAAATTAAAAATGGACCAGCAAAGTCGGTTCCGCAAGTCTCGAAAGGTGGAGCTGGATTGACACGAGGATGAGGTAATTCCCCATCAAAGGTTGAAACGTTTGGCCCTTAAACCTTTTACATTTGACACATTTAAATACAGTTGATGAACTAAGGGCTCTGCCCCCAATAGGCCAAAATTGTTCGCGTACTGAACTTAATAATTGCTGCGGACCGCAATGCAGAAGTCGCAGATGTTCATTTTCAAATAAAAGTTTGGTAAAATTATGCTTTGAATCAATCAACATAGGATGAATTTTATTAAATGAACAATGTGACGCATTCTGAATGCGACCTCCTACGCGTAATATATTATTTTCATCAAGAAAAGGATTCAAAGATAAAATATTTGATTTTGACTTAATTGATTTTGATGTTGACAAAGAATGTATATCATCTGGAAAGGAATCACTTTGCGATTGCTTTGCTAGAACTATTAATGATTGCTGCAGTTCATTAGCGGTAAGTACACCGGTAAGTTTATTTATTTTGGTTTTACAATTATTTATGAAACGTAACACATATGCCATAACTCTTTGTAATTTATTGAAGTTTGAATATTTTTCAAATGGGACAATATTTTCTAGACGTTGCAATTTAAGGCTTAATTTGGTTTCAGGTAAATCGATACGTGACAGACTAGAAGCTGGCCAGCACTCTTCCGACTTCGCGAGGAAAGGAGGACCATGCCACCACAGAGGACTGACATGAAGCTGGCGCGGTGTAACGCCCCGAGAAGCTAAGTCAGCTGGATTTGCATCGGTGGGAACATGGCGCCATGCCGATGAATCTGTTAACTCGCGTATCTCCTGAACTCTATTACAAATAAATGCTTTAAGGATTTTTGGTTCACTTTTAATCCAACCCAAGACGATGGTCGAATCAGACCAAAACACAGATTTAGATACCGTTATTCTAGATGAATTAATTACTTTGGAATACAGTCGAGCACCAAGTAGGGCGCCCAATAATTCTAATCTTGGAATAGTCATTTCTGGCTTTAAAGGTGCTACTTTCGACTTCGCACATAATAGTTTAATTTGATCGTTAGATTTTATATAGATACACGCAGCGTAAGCCTTCTGAGAGGCATCTGTAAAACAATGAATTTCGACATTCAATGAATTTTTAGACAAGACACATCTAGGAATTTGAATATTTGACAAATAGGTGAGATTGTTATAAAACGATTCCCACTGAATTTTGATTTCATTAGGAACTGGGTCATCCCAATCAGATTTTAAAGACCACAATTGTTGTAATATAATTTTAGGTGTAATTGTACATGCAGACAACAAACCGAGTGGATCAAAAAGCTTGCTTGAATTGGACAAAATACTACGTTTTGTTATTTTAAACACTGTTTCATGTTGGGTTGAAAATTCAAGAACATCATTAGTGGGCGACCATTTCAAGCCCAGAACATTAGAATCTTTTGAAAAATCTTGTGTTTGAGTTTCTATAGGAAGATCATCAAACACTTCTGACACATTAGAACGATATTTACGCAATGGAAAGCAACCATCATTTAATTTATTTATGACACCATTTACTATTGATTTTAATTCATCTACAGAGTTAGCCCCAGTTATGAGGTCATCAACGTAAAAATCTTTGCGAATGACATTGGCAATGGTTTCATCTTGACATTCATTAGCCAATTCTATTAGGCAACGTGTACTTAAAAACGGAGCAGATGCCGTTCCATAAGTCACAGTGTTTAACTGGAGAATTTTCAAAGGTTCTGTATCATTATTACGCCAAAGAATTAATTGCAAGTGACGTTGCGATTCATCGAGGACAATTTGCCTATACATTTTTGTTATATCACCAGTAACGACGTAGATGTTTTGACGAAACCGCAAAAGAATTGAAAACAAATCATCTTGTATTGTTGGACCCACTAACATTAACTCATTTAACGATTTGCCAGTTGAGGTCTTAAACGAAGCATTAAACACGACCCTTAGTTTTGTCGTTTCACTTTGTGAACGCAGAACTGCATGATGAGGGATATAGTACCCAAACAAAGGACGAGACACCTCTGACAAGTGCCCTAATTGTTCATATTCTTGCAAAAATTCAGAATAATCCATATGAATATCTGATTTAATTAAACGTTTTTCTAAATTGAAGAAACGTTTTCGAGCGACATGGTATGATTCACCAAGAAACTCTTCTGGATTTTCACGAAATGGAATTTTGACACAAAATCTTCCATTCGGAAGACGGTAATGATTTTCGGCGAAGTGAGCCTCACACTCCTCTTCTTCTTTGGATAACAATTTTAACGACTGTGGGAGCTCTTCAACTTCCCAAAATTTAGCAAGAGAGTCTTTTATCTCTTGAGAGAAGTTGCAATTAACTTTAGAACTATTAGATTTAGACTTTGCACCTATAGGACCACCCACCAGCCAACCAAACTTAGATTCTTGTAAAGTAGGTTGATTCGTACTCAACTTAATTTGATTGGACATAATAATATCCCAGAAAACATCAGCTCCTAAAAGGATTTGAATTTCAGAACTTTTGAAGAAAGTTGTATCTGCCAATTTAATATTAGACGGGAGATTTAATTTAGAGACATCAACTGGGACGTTTGGTAGATTACTAGTTATTTGTGGAATTATTAAACAACTAACATTAATAGAAAAATTATTTATTCGAGATCTGACTTGTAAGTCACAAACTTTGACTGTTTTGGTAACAGTATGATTAACACCACATACAGAAATTGGGTTAGTCCGAGAACACGAAATATTCATGGTTTGTTGCATTTTTTCAGTCAAAAAAGAAGATTGGCTGCCGCTATCAAGTAATGCCTTAGCAGGAAAAGATTCATTATTATTGACGTCTACTAAGACCACTTCAGCAGTACACAATAAGACTTGATTAGGAATCACAGCAGACAAAGCAACACTGGACGATGGAGACTGATCATTTGATTCTATTGGCATACTAGATGCTGAACTATTATTTTTATCATCATCAGAATTTTTATGTAATAAGGAATTATGCCTTTTTTTACAAGTTTTACATGGACCCAAACGGCACTGCGATAAATGATGCCCAAAACGAAGGCAATTATTACACAATTGATGTTTATTTACTAAAGAAATTTTATCACTTAACGACATGGTTTTAAATTTATCACACATGTGAAGCAAATGAATTTGTTTACAAACAATGCAAGATTTGAATTTGGGATCATTATTTGTATTAACAAAAGTCTTGGTGGATTTATTAAAATCTTTGACTATATTCTTCTCAGGCTTGCTAGAATCAAAACGACTATATTGAATTGTTTCCAAAACATCGGCACGGCCCCGAAGGAATTCGAAAAAATCTGCAAGTTTGGGCGAAGATTCAAAAGTATTTCTATGTTCTTCCCACTTGCGACTAGTGGCGCCATCCAGTCTTGATGCCATAATATAGATAATCATGGTGTACCAATACTGAACAGGTTCACCCAAATCTTCCAAGGCACGTAAATTTTTTGAATAATAATCAATCATGTAACGAATAGACTTATATGACTCTTTAGAAATTGCTTCAAAACTAAACAAGGCTTTTGTATGGTTATTTATAAGAATTCTTTTATTGTTAAAACGTTCACATAGTGTTGACCAAGCTACTTCATAGTTAGACGACGTAAAACTGATTGATTTAATCACCACAGCAGCTCCACCTTCCAACGAATTACGAAGATAATGATATTTACTTATTGCAGGCAGAGACTCATTACTGTGAATGAGGGACTCAAAAGTGTCTCGGAACTCCAACCACTTCAAATGATTGCCATCAAATGACGGCAAATTAATTGTTGGCAATCTGACATTTAATTGGTTATGGTTGCCACATGAGGCTGAACCATGACATGATGCTTGACTATTATTTGGAGAACTATGCTTTTGAAGCTTGTCAAAGGTATCGATAAAGCTTTGAGCAACAGAAATTATTTTACAAAAATTTGTCTCAATAGTATCACGTTCCTCAATTTGAGAACTAATATCGGACACTAAACATTCTATTTTGTTTTGAATTTCATCAAAGACAATTAATAATTCCTGGATTCTAGTTAATTTTAATTGCAACTCACCGATAATAACACTATCAAGTTCCTTCGAACTAAGTTTACTTAAATTGTTTACATATTTTTGAAACACTGTAACTCTGGCCTTAATAGTACCTCTTTGATGCATAAGTTCCTTTAATTTACTATTACTATCTTTATCCGATATAGGCTTCTCGGGTTCCGCCATTGTTAATGTTGATGGACAACGTAGGAGCAAACAACAGATATAAATTGAATAAAAAAAAAAATAATAATAATAATAAAGGTATCAAACCTTGAAGGCCGCTCGCAAATTACTGCGAAGCGGCAGTGCTGCAAATGCAATAGACTTTGCGTCACTTATCGCGTAACCGTGACTCGACTCGGCGTCAAAGTCCGACCTGCAGCCCACTATAACTCGGCGGAATCGAAGAGTTCGGCTACTGAGTCGACAACCGAACCTGGAATGTATAATATTTAATTTAGTTGGGTTATACCGAACGTTCGAGAACGAAAGACGAAAACAAAGTTTTTGTTTATTTTGTGTTAAGTTTTATAGACGAAATAGCAATTAGTGGTGTAAAATGACAAACTATCGTTATTAAAAACAGCTGACTGCAAACGAAAGTGAAGTAGGTTACAAGCATACGATTGCCAAAATATAGATAACCTAGGACTTGAAAAAAGTCTTAGCACTTTGTACAGCAAATGAATTTAAATAACATTCGGTGAAGTGAAGTAGGCTACAGCTGTTTTCACAGCTAAAAAATAGGTAACCTAGGGCTTAAACTAAACCTTGGCACTTCCCAGACAAATTTTAGAACTTAGGTAGTTTAAATTTGACTTTGCGATAGCAACTTAGTTAGCAATAAAATAGGATGGATGTAAGATGGATCACTCATTTAACAAACACTGACGTGCAAATTGATAAAAGAACATAAAAAGAAATGGAAGCAACGCTTGTCGTGCGATGCGGCGTAACTTACTTTTGAATTGAGAATTAGCAAAAATATGGAAAACCACACCATTAGCACAGATGGAGCAATTATATAAACGAATAATTTCGAAAATGTTTAGGTAAAAACACGCGAAATGATACTAAAACTGGTTTTACTTAGCTTTTGCGTCGCCGTTTAAACTGTACCAATCGTTTCCCGCTTTTCTTCCTTTGTTGCGCTCGCTTGACACAATAAATATAATTTTATGTCTCACAAGAGAGAGGTTGCTCAGACGATTATTATTTCGTAGTAATTAGTGTTGAATATATGTAGGTATTCTGCTTGCCGGCCCGGTATTGTCCCGGGGGAATCTCAATTCTCAACGGTTATGGCGCCAACAACCCACGCTTCGCTTCACAGTTGCCTCCAGGTTTTAATCACGTCGTGGTCACCATGTTGAGAATCTCACTAACCTTGAGGCTTGAATCTTGATTCACTTTTGTTTTGTCGTAAGTATTTGCATTCGAAACTATTAATTAATGGTTTATCAATTTTCTTTGATTAGGCACGCGTGCTTTTTATGAGAGAAAACGCCATCTTTTTTATGAAATTTTTGGGTCCGGAGGGGCGCTCGCGCGCACCCCTCGCCCCGCGCCCCGCACAGCTTGCGTTCCGTTTGCTGCAGCGGGGTCGCTATTTAAACGTTTAGTTAACAACAAGTGAGCGGAGCTCACGAGTTTCGAACGACGTTTCCTGTTTCCATCACAGTTGCGAGGAACGTAACGTAAAGTATTTAGTTTATAAGTAATTTGCAGTGAGTGCCCTTATGGGGTTCTTGTATACAGTTTTTATATTTTTGTTACCTAGGTATGTACAAGAATGAAATTAATAATTTAATATGAATACAGCTCGCGCAAAATATCTTGACCCCATATTTTAGTAACACGTGACTTGCGCAGTAGCAATTATGGTACAAAAATGTTCAGTGCGCAAGCCTCTTTGTCTATGGTCGGGTTGAAGTAGTTCAAGTTATATTGCGCGAGCCGAGCCATACCCCAGGTGACGGCGGCGTTTTGTCGGCAGGGGCTGTCGTGCTGCCGCCAGCTGAGCTCGGTGCTGGTGTGGTTGTTCGGCGAGCTGTGCGCGGCGCCGGCGCGCGCCCCCGCCCCCGCCCCCGCCCCCGCCCCCGCTCCCGCCCCCGCCCCCGCCCCCGCCGTGCCCCACCCCCAGCCCGCTCCGCGACGCACGCCCATACACCAGCTCTTCTCGACTAGGTATTCTAATAAATAACACTCCTCAAGGAGGTCAACTTTGGCCCTATCTAAAACCCTATATTTGCAAATTGACAGTTTGCAATTAGCAAGTTATTTTTAGTTAAATATTCATACAGAATTTGGACTTTCTATATCAGAAGTCGTAACGAAAGATTCAGTAAAGACGGAAAAATAGACGCTTCCATTACAAACCATCTTACAAACACAAAATGTGTTTATTTAACTTATTATATTGTTACAGGATATGGTCTAGACAGAAACCGAGGTTGGTGGGCAGCTCCGGCTCCAAAGCAAACTCCGCCAACTCTTCAGATAGAGGCTCGGTCACTGGAAGGTATACCGTCAATAACATATTATTTGAGATAATTATTTCAAAACAAATACCGTTATTTTGAATTTATATTAAGTCCATATTCCCTTGTAAACAGCCCCCCTAGCCAAAGTAACATTTTCAAATCTTTGCTTTCGCTTCGCTTTCGAAACATGTATGGAATTGACATGGTTTCGTTAACAATCGAATGTTTGCAAATAATTACTTCGG
This sequence comes from Catoptria pinella, assembly GCA_963556745.1. NCBI lineage: Eukaryota > Metazoa > Arthropoda > Insecta > Lepidoptera > Crambidae > Catoptria > Catoptria pinella. Next base: position 487,892 of record OY750765.1, on the reverse strand, counting down.
CTAGGGTGGCTGTTCTGTCAGTACAAAAATTATGTTCTTTGCAAGTTGGTATTTTACTTTTGGCCAATGTTTTGTTTATACATATAAGAATTTAATATTTTTGATAGGTCAAGGTTCAGTGGTCACACAAAGACAGATTCCTCGGAAAAGGGATGGAGGAACCCGATCAAAGACTTGTCGTCGGAGTCGTGCGACTCCAACGACGACTTACAGGTTCTAAACCGGTCCCTGGCGATCAAAGTCAGCAGCCCTAAAGACGATTTTGACTACTTCACCTCTCCATTGCGCTCCTCCAACGAATATACGGATACTTTCTACGGCGACCCGTACCACTCGCCGCGCAAACCCAAGCCCAAAGCTGACGACTATATCAACGACAGACACAAAGAAATAATCAATACGGAAATCTCATCATTCCAATTCATTCTCATGATAACTGACTTGCTACAAGAACTTTGTAAAACCGAGAGCAGTTTATCCGGCTCCGAAGGATCACAAATATCTGTACAATGCATTAATTTTTCTTTACGAAATCTTTGTTCCTTACAATTCGGCTCCGTCCCGAGCCAGGCCGAGCAACACAACACCTGTGAAGTGTCCCGGATAAAAGTAGCCCTCACGGAACTTCTAATAGTTTCTTTAGATAAAGTACTCGTACATTCCGACCTTTGTGCCAAATTAATTAACAATGGAATCCTGCCAATGCTGCTGCGGCTGTTAGAAGACGTAGTTTGTAAGTCCAGCAGCAAGTATCAAACTAAATCTGAGACACAAAAGCGTGCCAAAGAAACTGAAACTCCAAGTAAGACTGAATCGGAAAATTTGCTCAAATTTGTTTTCGGTGTTGCGTATTCGATCACTGCATTTTTTCACTGTTTACTTATGCAGTGTAGAAGCGTAGAGAAATTGAGGGAATTCACTGAGCAATTTAAACTTTACGGCGAATGCTTGAAAGGTGGCCTCTTAAAAGACTGCATCGAGCTGATGATTCGATTACCCGGTGTCGACGAAGATGAAACGGTAGTGTTAATCAAAAAACTTATCGAATCTATAGGGAAACTGATAAGTGGTATGAAACGAGTGCGAAGTGAAGTGATACATTCCGCCGCGTGTCCGAGGACTAGACATAAAATGTGTCGCGCTCGGGTCATCGCCGGGATGCACCACCACCACGACGTCCTGGGCGAGGCCGTCACCGGTCTCCCCGTTTCCGCCGCTTGTTGCGTGTCCGTGCTGTACGGGACGCTGACGTCGCTGGTGGGCGACGAGGAGGTCGCGGCGCGGGCCGTGCTGCGCCACAAGGCGCTCAAGGTGATGCTCGCCTGCGGAGTGTGCTGCTGCTTCACGCCGGGCGCGCTCATGGAGAGCGTCGTGCGGCTCGTGCTGACGCACCACGCCGTCGCCGCCACCTGTCTGCAGCTGCTCGAATATACCGTGTACGGCGAACTCGGTGCTAGTGTATTAATACCGAAAGTGACCGACCAATTGCCGTGCTCTATTTGCGAACCCTGCGCCGAGGACCGCAGAGAAACTCTAAAATCGGTAACTAAATTGTGCTCGCACGTGAGTCCCGTCGAAAGAAAGAACACTTGGTCGTTCCTCATTCATTACAACTCGTTACTCCAACTGGACAACCACGACGACGTGCTGCACGCCACGGTCGGCCACCTGCTGCGGGTCACACCGAAGTGCCGCATGGAAATGAAATACGAACTGCTATTTAGTGTTATCTACCCTACGTTCATAGTGGCCAAACACCGGTACATGATAAGGCTGGAGGACTCTGCATACTTCCTGACTACATCATGTCTCAATATCTTCGCAAGCCTACTAAACACCGTCTCTTTCGCGGAGCAGTTCATTCAGAAAGGTGGACTCAGCTACGTACTCGAATTAGTTGCGCTACCAGAATTCGCAAACCAATGTTGTTGCATATTGGAGATCGCCATCATCGTCGAGATATTCAAACTGATGAAAGAAAACTCGGAGCATTCGTACTACAGAGAGATGAGTTCTCTCGCTTCCGTCCAGATGCTGTTTAAATCCCTATCAGATATGACGGTGAAGTTTTACAAAATTTACAGGCTTAAGTTGTCCGAAGAAGAGTTCGAAGAGTTGTGTGATCTGAGTAAAGAGAAGGAAATGTTATCTTTGTCAGCTAACGGGGACAGGGGAGACACGTCGAGGCGGAAGATGTCGTCGCCTCTGGATATAAGGACCTGTTTGGTGTCTAGTAAATACGTGGTGGAGGAGTCGATGGAGGATCATTTGAGTGTGTTGAAGAACGTGTGTACGTTCTGGAAGAGTTGCGCTATGCTGTGCGTGCAAGCGGCGGTATTCCGCGCGCACGTGGCAGCTTCACCGGCGCTGTTGGACTCTTTCGCGCTCCTGAAGGTGGCGCTTAAACAGCTGGGAGCGCCCGCCTGCGGTGACGCTGAAGCCAGGCTGCTGATCAAACTTCTGGAGGCTCTGCTCACAGTGCAATTCTCAGTATCTGGTGAGTACTATTTTTAAGTATTTCAGCTCTTGAAATGACATGACATTATTTTGACTAAAATCCTGTTTCGTTAAGCTACTTTTACTTACCTTATACTACTTTTAGCTAGTAAAACTACCCGCGCCCAAAAGAGGAGAGATAGGAATATGTTGCTAATCGGACGTGTCCAAAAAAAAGAATTATGATAAAAAAAAATTCGCCTAATAATGTTTTAGCATCAAACAGATATATTTCGAAAACAAATCACATACAAAACCGGTCAAGAGCGAGTCGGCCTCGCGCACCGAGGGTACCGTACCATCATCTATAAATACACTGCGGTGTAGAATATTGCAGTTTTAGGACAGCACCATCTCTTATATCTCTCTAGTGAAACTAATGTAATTTTTGCTGATGATTTCTGAAAAAGATATCGTTTTGTTTTTCCTGTAATTTTTACATAAACAAAAACACAGAATAATTACAGATTTTTCTCTATGCAAACTTCGGAGGTAAGGGCGTGGGAACTGTATTTTTTTCTATCAAAAGTCAAAAACTATGCAGCCTAATAAAAGAAAACATGTTTGAGAATGTGCAAACAGCGCTCTTTCATATGATACCCCACATGCCTAGTAGCCCCACTTCGAATATTTAAGACCCCCTTTCAGATCCTCTTGCAATTTTTTTTATTTCTTATTTGCAAAATATTTGGGCAAACGTCATCTAAAACTATTCTAAATTTCAAGTTTATGCCTTTAGTAGTTCTTGAGATATCCAGCTCTAACAGACAGACTCGCATCATAAGGGTTCCTTTTTTGGTGGTTTTGGTACGGAACCCTGAAAAACAAAACTACGTAATCAGACGCTTGTTACTTTTGCCACAGATTACTAAATAGTTATCGCATTTCCACTGTCAATATTCTTCATGGCAATATGAGTATCTAACGCTCAATAAGCAAAACTCAACCAAATTCTATCGCACCTAAATAACACAGGATGTTGACAACGATAGTGCAATAGTTGTTTGGTTGTAGACGTGACGTGTGGGCGGTCGAAGGCTGTGAGCTGCTCTGTAGTACGTGGCGCATTACGGGCGCCGTGCGAGCTGGTGGCAGGCGGTGGGCTGCGCGCGTTATGCGACGCGCTCGTGAGGGTCGCAGCCGCCACGCCCAGCGCTGCTGCTGCCACGCCAAGGGTGACACATGCCAAGGTAAGTAGTATTTTAGCTAAGCGACTTTGAGCCGCTTGGTAGCGGGCTACGGGCTTCTGGGTGGGCGGGGCGTTAGCGACCGCTACCCTGGCGCTGCCGTTGCCTCGCCGCGCTTTACACACACCAATGTAACTTAGATCAATCAAATGTATTGCGGCGATTTGGCGATTGTAAAGGGAAGCGGGGGGACGCGGCTGTTTGGTAAAAGGTCCTGCCACTAACCAAACAAATGTCCGCCCTAGTGAAACCAACCCGACACCACAGCTTTTCAGGTCGCCGGTAACTACCGTTACTAATAAAGACGGACAAAGAAATGTGCCAAAACTTTTACATCACTTTATAGTTTTCTTTCTCACTTCACTTTAAACCATACTCCCTATTCTTAATTATTTATGTTTCTCCTGTTCTTATTATTAGCTCTCTGTTTTTGAATACTTATCCTGTTTTTTGATGCCTTCGAGTAAATATGCAAAGACATAACAACGACATAAAAACGCGTGCAATTACACACTTACTTTCTTTTTATGCATTTAGCTCCATCCTACTTCTTTTTTTAATAATTATTTTTTGAAAGGGTTATGGATATGCGAACCCCATCGTGCCTAAGCCAAAATTTACAAAATTTTATTAACAGACATATTATATTTAATTATCCATTAGATTTATTCAAATTCAAAAAAACATCGACATTTAAACGTTAAATCCACCAAAACTTTAATCCCAAAAAAAAATGCGTGTGACAAAGAGAGTTCCCTGTTTCCCGGATCCCAACATTCCGGGATACAGTTAATGCAGTCAATGTTACGTAATTAATGCGCGGGCGACACTATCCTAAACAACCGGTTTTGAGCCCGCGAGTCGCGGGCCGTACACACGCCCCCGACAAGAGGGCGTTTTTTTATAATTATAACAATCTGCATCTGCCTCGAATAGTATCCGATTACATACGCATTATGTCTTTGCGATGTATCCTCTATGTATGACATTTTAAACACATCAATAACATCTACATCCTAAATTGACGTTTCTTAATCGATCGATAGAAGATTAGTATTAAAAACATAACTAGCAATTACTTGCGCTTGATTAACTAGTAATTATTTAGCCTTGATTAATAAAACATTTTTTGTTCATACTACCTATTTTTTTGTTAAGACGAGTGCAATATAAAATTATTACTTATTCCGGGCAATTTTCATTAAAACCCTATAACCACGTAAAATCGAACTAACCTAAAATTAAACCACAGATTAAAACATGAAGAAATAGACAACATTTATTTCATAAATAAATAACCACGGGTCTAGTAGGAATCTCGCTAGTAGGATTTGAATCAACAACAAATAATCATTAAGTAACAGTTTAATAACCTCGTACGCCGAAATGTGATAATCTAAATCACCGCAGGTTTCCCCACATCCAATTAGGCATCAATATGATGCTGTTGTTCTACTTAACATTGGCAGTGAACTGAGCCTGGCCCCGCACCGCACCCATACGACTGCTCGCTTTAGTAAATGTAATCTATACTACATAACTGTCCGCCGGGCGGCAGTCCACGTGCGAGTGCCGTCGCATAAACCACTCGCCTCTTTTAACCGCTCGGTATGGTCAAACTAGTTTGTCTACGAACTATCGGCATTTTTAATAGTCCTAAATTGGTTACCGGAATCTACAGTTTCGTTTTTTATATGAATGTTTTAGTTACATGTCTGTTCTATTAATGTTTATGAACTGTTTGTGATAGTGTTGTGTTGAAATGACGAAGAGACCTAGTCCTGTAAGTTTTATGCGTATTGGGAACTATTATTTACATGGATATAACAAGGAAAAAATATGTAGAATTTAAAATTGTGTTGTGCAGTTAGCGAATGTTTCTCTTAGGCTTGTTTCTCTTCTTAACATACCTAAATTTTCCAATATCGATTCTAATAGGTATCATTATCATGTGGTTGATGAATGATATTCGCTCAAAAATTTCAAATTACAAGTTAAAAAAATATTTCCCACACGAATGTATATGAATGGATGTTAGCTTCAAGACGATGGTTTAAGAATGTATCTATTGTGACTTGACTAAGTAAGCCGGCCGTCCTGCCCCGCGTTAACTTTTAGTTTCCGTTCTAAGAATTTTATATATACGCATATACAGATGAGTTTTAAGTATTTATTGGAGCAAAATACAAAGAGGAATGCTCAAAATATCTGGACAAAAACCCAAAAGTCACAACAATTGATCAACACAAAACTTGGGAACGTCAATTACCGAGTTTTAAATCCTTGCAACTAGCACTGCCTTAATCTATGGGGTATGGGCATGGGGGATGCATGAGATTGCATTTTTGGGTTTGTTTAGCATTGTCCTTTATCTTCTACTATACAAGGTGTTACAAAAGTACCCCTAATGCCGAATATGGTAGATAGGGACCATCAAACTAAACAACTTTTACTATGGGACCAACATTGAAATCGCGAATAAAAAATCAGCTGTTTCATACAAAAATTAATTACGAAAATATCAAAATGTATGAAACAGCTGATTTTTTTTTCGCGATTTCAAAGTTGGTCCCATAGTGAAAGTTGTTCAGTTTGATGGTCCCTATCTACCATATTCGGCATTAGGGGTACTTTTGTAACACCTTGTATATATACACACACACAAATATTTAAAATACTCCATGACGCTAGCTAAGTAAACATACGATTTTAGTTAAGATTGCCAAAGTGAGAGAAAATATGTTATTCTACATGTTATTGTGAAAGTAACTATAAAACTTTTCCAACGTTACCAAAATAGAATCGTGTAAGACATAATCGAGGGACACGGTGGCGCAGTGGTTTAACGCCTGGCCCTGCGATTGCGGAGGTTAAGCAACTTTCGCAAGTGTCGGTCATGGGATGGGTGACCAATATTATCTCGGATACCTCCGTGCTTCGGAAGTCACGTTAAGCGGTTGGTCTCATCTGCATTAGCAGTCGTTAACACCCACCAATCCGCATTGGGCTTGCGTGGTGGGTTATGTTATGGCCCATCCCCCGTATCCACCCACAAGGGAGGACTGTGTCCCAGCAGCAGCGGCCTGTGCTCCTCCCTTTTTGAAGTCGGTTAAAACGTAGCTAATGTCGAAGACAATCATGGGTGTCATAGAAGTAAACAAAAGTAATGTACGGAATATAATTTCCCATTTAAATGTTACCACAATAAAAACGTAACTCAAATACAAGCTCCCCGACAGCAGATTAATTTACAGAAACTAAAGTATTATACCTGTAAAAATACTTTCGTACTTTGTTTTGTAAGTACACACTACACGATGCATCCGTAGCATCAATAATTATGATATGCGACGGGTAGACGACACGCCACAATGATACAAGTGTTCTTCCAGCTTAATGTAGCCCCTTGTCCAGTTAAGTACATGAATATTACCTCCTTGGTCGAGTGGCCTTGAACACCGGTTTTCAAGGTGTCGCCGTCTCTGAGGTCCCGGGTTCGATCCCCGGTTGGGTCAATTTAGAAAACGAACTTCTCTATATTGGTTGTCTTCGATTTCCATAACACAAGTGCTTTCGCTACTTACTTTGAAATCGGAGCAATGTATGTGATGTTGTCAAATATTTATTTATTTATTTTGAGTGGTGTTGTTGTAAAAAGTTGCTCAGTTGCATGAATATAGTGATTGGTGTATTGGGCAGGTGCCGCCGCTGGTGTGCGCGGCGGGCAGCAGCTCGGCGGAGGGCTCCTCGGGCGAGGACGGCGCGTCGGGCCCCTACGCAAGCGAGCACAGCGATGCGCCCGCCACCAGGCCCGACGAGGGATATGAGGTACACGTTTTAAATGTTAATAAGGATTGGTCATTTCGCACAATGATCCTTTCACAACTCAACCTTTATTTACATGAATGCTTTTTAATTGTGTAACTCCAGTATCTATCGCAATCGCCTTCAGTTCGATATACACCGAATCCTGCTGCGACAACACAAATTACTTCGACGACTGTCTTTGTAAATTGGGGATGGATGTAAACACATTGTCGTATTGCAATTATGTTTTATCGAACTAGGAGTTTATAGAACTAGCCCTTATTTGACAAAGGACAAATTCTGTCTAAGACGTTTCGCGAATAAGGCATTAATCAACGTATCACTTATTTTTTCTTATTTTTCAGGCTGATGTGGAAATTGGAAACTTTGATGTTATTTCTGAAAAAACTAGGAGGCTCTCAAGATCGTCACCTCTTAGTGATAACTCTTTTGGTATGTATTGTTTAATAATATATTTGAATATTTAAGTTAAAGATAGTTCTAGAAAATAGAAAAGCCATGACAGATTATTATAAAAAATATTCTATATTTTAGTTTACCTTACCTTTGAAAGTTGTTTGAATTTATATTTCGTCTGTGTCAGCGGGGATAGCTTCTGCGTTCGGCGAGCAGTCGGCGATGTTCGGGGAATACGCGGCGGCGGGCGAGCTGGCGCACCCCGAGCTGTGCGTCATCGTCATCGACATACTCACGCAGATCATCAACAAGTTAGTGTAGACTCCTTAAAAGTTGGAGACAACTTTGAAACGAAATAATATAGTTATTCTATGGTATACTTAATACTTACATTTTTGTAGATGACAAAGTAGCTAAAATTCGCAATGGTCTTTTTAGGATGTCGTAGTAAATTCAACAAGAAACTCTTATAGTTTTGCCATGTCCGTCTGTCGGTCCGTCGGCGGCTTAGCTCAGAGGCCCTCAGTGCTAGAAAGCTGTAATTTTTTAGGTATGATGTCGTGATGACTTTTATAGTACAAGTTTTATACGATGAGCTATTTATTATTGTAAAAGCCAAAAATCAAAAGTGTTATGAATTTTAAACTTAACAATCAATAACTTCTTTAGTCAGACCAGTATTTACCGCGAAAGAAGCTTCACTTGTAAAAGTTATGCAATATACATATTTGCGGTTGTGCTTCCGTTATTGAAGCGATCGAGCTTAACCACAGGGTAATCTAGAGTACACGTCAGACTTCGTTGACTTTCTTTGCAAGTCTTTAGGAATCTACGCTTTTAAGTGAACTTTATAATTATCCGACTTCAATATTAGATATGCGTACAAACTTTCGAGTTAGTAATTATGCTGATTTGAATATTTTATTTCTTGCTTTTTAAAGACGTTTATTTTTTAAGCTGTTTTGTTAGGTTCTTTAAGGTTTTAAAAGGAGGTTTTATTTTAAACTTTTTGGTGGTAAGTATTTAGCGACGATATTATTTAAGTTACAATAGCCTTATGTCAACGGCTCATCACCTTTACAAAATACTACTTTTTCCCGACATAGGGGCGTTAATTGTTAAGGAGTTCTCCTGGTACTTCACTATCAGCTCCACTTCACCATATGCATTATGACAAGCATAAATAGCCTAGCAACCATGTTAAAGTAATCGTGTCGCACCAGTGAAACCCGAAAGCGAATGCACGAGTTACTTAAAAAAATACCAGAATCGCTATAGGTGTCTGTAATATTTGAAGAGTTCCTTTGATTTCTCCAGGATCCCATCATCAGATCCCGCCCTCATGATAATGGGACCAACTCGGAAGTGTATGTTTTCAAACAACAAAATAATTTTTCAAATCGATCTAGCCGTGTTCAAGTAATCGAGTGACGTACATAAAAAAAGATTCCGACGAACTGAGAACCTCTTACATTTTTTAAAGTCGTTTAAAAATCGACTCAGGGTCGTTGACAAGATCCGGTCTATTCGATAATCCTAGGACATTAAAATATGTACGTATTTTTGCAGAGTGATGGATGCGGTGGAGGGCGAGGAGGCCGTGTCGGAGGAGACGTGGGCGGCGGCGGCGGTGGGCGCGGGCGTGGCGCGAGCCTGCGCCGCCCGCCTAGCCGCGCCGCCCGCGCGCCCCGCCCCGCGCCCCGCCCCCGCCCCCGCCCCCGCCCCCGCCTCCGCCGACACCACCACTCAACCCGAGCCGTCTTTATTGAGTCGTCTGTTAGCTCCTCGCCCCGCTCGCTTGCTCACTACGCGCCGTCCCCGCCTCGCAGGTAATTATTGAATTATAATTCAATACGAAGATCCTCGCCAAAAGTACTCGATGAAGATAACCATAGTGAGTAAATATATACTCGTGCAACTTTGCGAAGCGCCAAGTGTCCCATTGAGCGTTTCCGCAAGCCGCACAGAAACGCAGTGACCGACTACCACGCAGGTTTTGACAAAAAGAAATGCTCTTTATCATAGCAAAACTTCACTTACGTAGATTATAATTAAACATGTTACTGTCGATGATTTTTTACTCTTTCTAAACTCTTTATAAGATAATCGAGTAACACACAAAAAAGGCGAACCGAGTACCTCCTCCTTCTTTTGAAGTAGGTTAAAAATAAAAATGTATATCGTCCCAGAGCTGCAGCTCAGCGTGCTAGAAGTGGTGGTATCGGTGGGCGTGTCGGCGGAGGAGCTGGCGGCGCTGCTGCGGGCGCTGCTGGCGGACGCGCCGCCGCTGGGCGCGCTGCTCGCCGCGCTGCAGCGCCTGCTCGACAAGGCGCCCGCCAACGCGCCAGACTTCGCGCTCGCGTTCCCCGTGCATGCGAGCCCTGCTGGCGCCGGTACCTATTGTCTCTAGTTGAATTGCACACATTGCTATTAATTCCTTCCTTAATAGCATATACGACGTGTTACAAAAATACCCCTAATGCCGAATATGGTAGATAGGGACCATCGAACTGAACGACTTTTACTATGGGACCAACTTTGAAATCGAAAAAAAAATCAGCTGTTTCATACAAAAATTAATTACGAAAACATAAAAATGTATGAAATAGCTGATTTTTATTTCGCGATTTCAGAGTTGGTCCCATAGTAAAAGTTATTCAGTTTGATGGTCCCTATCTACCATATTCGGCATTAGGGGTATTTTTGTAACACGTTGTATAAAAATATAATGAGCCGTCATCTCATCATTCACTTTATCTTCTTTATAATCATTTCTCTCCGAGTTCAATCCATTTACCTTATCTGTACATTCACATCGTTGCCTGCCACATTGGTAAAAATGCTTTCTGGGTTCTATTTTTAATGACAAATTTTGAAACCTAGTAAAGAAATGCACAAAAATAAATACAAGAAAGCCCGACAATGAAATATGCGTGAGCAAGGAGTCCACAGCGGTCGTGAGACGTGTGATTTGTTCAGTCATGTCGAGCCCTCGGCAAACGTCGCGGCGCACCGTCTGCCGTCGGGATCCCTCCTCCTTCACTTCATGCCCTGGGTTCGCCCGGGCTGGTGTCGTCATTACATGACCGTTTGTGTTGATAATGTTGATATATCTGTTAATGTTGAAAGAGTTTCTATATGTGTAAACTATCATAATCCAAAAAGAAAAAATGATTTGTCAGTTTGACGTTTGTCAAACTGACAAATCATTGCTTGCTTGACAATGCTTTTAATTCAATTCCTGTTTTTCTATAAAATATAATTATTGGATGAATTATATCTAAAGGTTAGTGAGAGAGAGCATAATAATTATTTCACTGTACGTTGATGATTTCTTTCTCTTTTATAATGATAAAAATTTAGCAATTTCACTTAAAAACGCATTGCCAGAAGCATTTAAGATTAAAGAATTAGGCAAGTTAAATAATGCTTTAGGTGTTCAATTTACTTATGATAAAAACAGACGTGAAATATGTTTAAGCCAAGAACAATACATTCTGCATGTTTTAGAAAAATTTGGCATGACAGAATGCAAACCTGTAAAGACTCCCCTAGAGCCTAACATGAAACTTGCGCCAAGTAAGGAATGTAATAACATTTTACCTTATAGGGAATTAATTGGTTCCTTGATGTATCTGTGTCAAATGACTAGACCTGATTTAGCTTATAGTGTTTCTTATTTAAGCCAGTTTAACACTTGTTACTCTGAGGAACATTGGGCTGCCGCAAAACGCATACTACGTTATTTAAAGAGTACTTTAAAAACAAAATTAGTCTTTAAAGGTAGTAATAATACCAATAAGAGTTTTAAGGTAACGGGGTACACAGACGCGGATTGGGCCAATGATGTTGACTGTAAATCTTATACAGGATATGTGTTTAAAATTAATAATGATAATAGAGTATTATACCGAGCGACGGAGGAGAGGTATTGATACTCCAGTGGATGTTGTAGAAGTATATTTTCTTATGTAAACTATGCGCTTAAATACTAAAATACAATAATGTCTTATCGCTAGTCTTACGCGCCTAATCTTATTTAGATAAGTAAATTGCTATCTATAAAATGTACGTGTGCTATCTTGTGCATACCGGCACAAGTATCCTGGAGTTGTCAAAAACAAACATGTGTTGCGCTGTCTTCTACAGAAGCAGAGTACATTTCTCTAAGTGAAGCTACAAAAGAGGCAATTTCTATAAAACAATTTTTGAGTGAACTATTAAGGTTCTAAGGTTCTTAAGTTTTGTATGGATAGTTTAGTGACTTTAACCTAGTTTTTTGTATGATTTGTATGATGGTTGTATGAGACTATTGCTAGTTTAAGGGAGAGTGTTGAAAGAGTTTCTATATGTGTAAACTATCATAATCCAAAAGGAAAAAATAATTTGTCTGTTTGACGTTTGTATCCAATAAATGCTTTTAATTCAATTCCTGTTTTTCTATAAAATATAATTATTTGATGAATTATATCTAAAGTTAATCTGTTAGATCTGGTGGTACACCCCACGCAGGGGTCGGGTGCGGGGGCGGGGGTGGGAGGGATATCGCCGCCCTGCCACCAGGCCGAGGCGCTCGCGCAGAGGCTGCGTGACCAGCACACAGCGGCTGGTAACACCTGTTATTATTAATGTTGGAATCATACATTGAATTGGCTTTTCTTTCTTAAATACTTTATTGACAAAAGTCGGGACTAAGGGCTAAAGTGTTTTAACTAAAAAATGGCAATTTCATAGACGAATTTGGTTGTATCTATATGTTCCTCTGAAATGTTTAATATAGCCATTTTAAGAGTCCGGCGAACGGTAATCTTCCCATACAAACGTAATACCAAAATGATTTGCAATTTTAGCATAATTAACTCTTCATGTGATGTTATTCAGATTAAGATAGTAGTTGTCTAGGTTTCTATTAAATAAAAATTCAAAAATACTAACCCAATTCAAAATAAATGCCAATATTTTTTTCACTTTAGCTCACCGTTCGCCGGAGCCTTAATTGCCTCTAACGTTGATAGTTCACAGTATCGGCACAAAAAAGAAGCTACGTTTTGTAACTTTTCATATCAGTTTAGTTTCAGTCAGTGTATGAGAAAGGTAAAACATACAGTTGGTGAACGGATAATTAGAAACACCAGTCAATTTTCACACAAACGAGGTAAATTTAAATCGGTGAGATCATCATTATGCTTTTTTATACACTCCCTTAAAGTGAGTGAATAAAAAATATCCAGATCGCTTTACACACCCAATTGATCTGATCGGCATTCTAAGAGGTGAAAAGATAAGAGTATGAAAATCGAGTGGTGTTTGTAATAAACCATCCACCAGTGTATATGTGGTGCACGTGCAGGCGCGTGGTCGGCGTGGCGGGCGGCGGCGTGCAGCGCGGGCGTGGCGGAGGCGGGCTGGGCCGCGTGGCTGCAGGGGTTCGCCGCCCACGCGTGGGTCAGACGCGTACACACAGGTAACTACCGCATTCTGCGTGGCGGGCGGAGGCGGGCTGGGCCGCGTGGCTGCAGGGGTTCGCCGCCCACGCGTGGGTCAGACGCGTACACACAGGTAACTACCGCATACTGCGTGGCGGGCGGAGGCGGGCTGGGCCGCGTGGCTGCAGGGGTTCGCCGCCCACGCGTGGGTCAGACGCGTACACACAGGTAACTACCGCATTCTGCGTGGCGGGCGGAGGCGGGCTGGGCCGCGTGGCTGCAGGGGTTCGCCGCCCACGCGTGGGTCAGACGCGTACACACAGGTAACTACCGCATACTGCGTGGCGGGCGGAGGCGGGCTGGGCCGCGTGGCTGCAGGGGTTCGCCGCCCACGCGTGGGTCAGACGCGTACACACAGGTAACTACCGCATACTGCGTGGCGGGCGGAGGCGGGCTGGGCCGCGTGGCTGCAGGGGTTCGCCGCCCACGCGTGGGTCAGACGCGTACACACAGGTAACTACCGCATACTGCGTGGCGGGCGGAGGCGGGCTGGGCCGCGTGGCTGCAGGGGTTCGCCGCCCACGCGTGGGTCAGACGCGTACACACAGGTAACTACCGCATACTGCGTGGCGGGCGGAGGCGGGCTGGGCCGCGTGGCTGCAGGGGTTCGCCGCCCACGCGTGGGTCAGACGCGTACACACAGGTAACTACCGCATACTGCGTGGCGGGCGGAGGCGGGCTGGGCCGCGTGGCTGCAGGGGTTCGCCGCCCACGCGTGGGTCAGACGCGTACACACAGGTAACTACCGCATACTGCGTGGCGGGCGGAGGCGGGCTGGGCCGCGTGGCTGCAGGGGTTCGCCGCCCACGCGTGGGTCAGACGCGTACACACAGGTAACTACCGCATACTGCGTGGCGGGCGGAGGCGGGCTGGGCCGCGTGGCTGCAGGGGTTCGCCGCCCACGCGTGGGTCAGACGCGTACACACAGGTAACTACCGCATACTGCGTGGCGGGCGGAGGCGGGCTGGGCCGCGTGGCTGCAGGGGTTCGCCGCCCACGCGTGGGTCAGACGCGTACACACAGGTAACTACCGCATACTGCGTGGCGGGCGGAGGCGGGCTGGGCCGCGTGGCTGCAGGGGTTCGCCGCCCACGCGTGGGTCAGACGCGTACACACAGGTAACTACCGCATACTGCGTGGCGGGCGGAGGCGGGCTGGGCCGCGTGGCTGCAGGGGTTCGCCGCCCACGCGTGGGTCAGACGCGTACACACAGGTAACTACCGCATACTGCGTGGCGGGCGGAGGCGGGCTGGGCCGCGTGGCTGCAGGGGTTCGCCGCCCACGCGTGGGTCAGACGCGTACACACAGGTAACTACCGCATACTGCGTGGCGGGCGGAGGCGGGCTGGGCCGCGTGGCTGCAGGGGTTCGCCGCCCACGCGTGGGTCAGACGCGTACACACAGGTAACTACCGCATACTGCGTGGCGGGCGGAGGCGGGCTGGGTCGCGTGGCTGCAGGGGTTCGCTGCCCACGCGTGGGTCAGACACGTACACACTGGTAACTACTACACACACGACAGACACGTACACTATGGTCGAGTGACTTGTACACCGAATTTTATCCTCTGCTGTATGCATTTAAAGAAAAATCTTATATGCTCCGTGTTATTTTTTCTATGTTTACTGATGTTTCGGTCTGTAATTTATTCATTTTAATACAGGTAACATAACCTAATAGACACATCAGACATATTAGTCTGTCTTTTTTTTTCTAATTTGCAATAGAGAAAAGTCAGAGCGATGCAAAAATATGAAACAGAAATTGATTGGTTAATTTACGTCACATGGCACTTTTAGTTAGTTACCTCGAACTTTGCTTGGTATGCGATTCAAAAGTCATAGCATTTGATTAACAACGAGGCAACGAGTTGCCTTATATTATGGTATGCTAAGTCGTCTGTGGTTTTTATTAATATATGTAACAATAGATGACGCGGAAGCTGGTACCCCTGCGGGCCGGCCGCACCGGGAGGGCGGGCGCGCGCTGCACGTGTTCTCGCTCGGAAACGACTCGCTGCTGTTCGAGATGTGGCTCGAGTGCGCCACCGGTATGACTATTTGTTACTATTATTATTTATAGTTGTTGCTTCACTAGGAAATAGTGATAATTACACTACTGTGTGAGGTTTAACTTTAGTTATGAAAGGAAATATCTAGTGTTTGACGTGATCATTATTTTCTTCGATAATTAATTACACACTACATAGACGCTGTCATAGAACATGAAGCATATGCAATAATTTGTCTCTTTTCAAAGTGTCTGTTTCTGTTCTGTTTAAAATTAGTATTTACTATATTTATCGTTTATTAGGTTCAATACTGTTCCGCGTGTCTCGGCCCGAGGCAGGCGCGGGAGCGGGCGCGGGGGCGGTAAGCGAGGCGCGTGTGCCGGCGGCGCTGGGCGCTCGTCGCTGGACGCTCGTGGCGCTCAACGTCAGCGAGCGCGTGCACAAGCGGCGCATACACGTGCAGGTATCTTGCCGAGTCCGGCTCGAAGGACCGACTATTTACGTTGTACTAGCAATTACTGTTCACGCGCAAACGCGAGAATAGACTGTGCAACCGTTCCTATACTAGCGGCCGGCGACCGCGCCATACTTCGCGATCGACCGGCTATACATGCATATGCACCGCCGCGCCGTCTATAATATCCCTTATTTTTGCTATTTGAAACGATTTTTAAACAGCATTACATCCTTCATTGTATTACAATCCATTTACTAGTAATTTTGATTTGGATGTATTTAACACCAGTAGTCGTGCGGCGAAGACACTCATTAGTAGGCATTTCTTCAATGGAGAATAATTCCGTTATTTCTTGTCAATTGTTATACTATTGTTTTTGATTCATTTATTCTAACTTAGATTTAAGCTCACATTAGATTTAGCTATACTTACTCTTACCGTGTGAATCTATTATTAGCTTTTTAAGTTTATACTTTGTAATTTAAAGATATTGTTGTGTAAGCTGATGATTCTCCGAGTAATAAATAAATAAATAAATAAATTCGTTTTATTACCCGCCAAAACAATTACCAAGGAGTTTCTGGCGCATAAAAACAAATGACTAGCATTTTCATATCCGGCCAGTCAGAGCGAACCTACTGTCAAAAACACACACTTTAGTTTGTTCACGTGGCGATCAACGTCAGCGAACGCGTTCATAAGCTTAGCATACACACGTGAAGTTGTATGTTATTTATTAGGCGGTCCGGCTCGAAAGACCAACTATCGTTATAGAAATGACAAGGGCTTTTTGTTGCAGGTTACACTCTTCATCAACGGCTACGAGTGTGAAACTGTTTCGCTACCGCTACAAGGTAGGTTGAATGAAGTGTGTGAAAACGTGTGATTTTGCACTTGCCTAGTGACATAAAAGTATGCCAAATGTAACATTGCTTACAAAACGAATTACAGAATAAAAGTGGAATTCAATTAGTGGTCTTTAAAAAACTTATTTAGATCGTCAATGATATACCTCTGTCATTTTTCAAACTTAAAGTCAAATAAAATTTGACAATGATTTTATTTCATATAAGGCAAAGAGACTCAACTTAAAATGCCTGACTTTCTCAATTTGGACTAGATTTTAGATTTTTTTAACTAACGCCAAAAATACTGATCTAAAACATAGGTACTAACAAATTAAAAATGGATGTATTCTTGTCCGCAATAAAAAATATTATTATTAAAAATTCTGGAAAAAAAATGAGCTTAGAACACTAACATCTCGATAAAATTTTCATATCCATTATTTTTCTCGATGACACGCTAGATCATGAAATAAATCGTCTATTATTTCTTTACTACTCAGGCATCCTATCCCGCAAAGTGAGCGCCACGAACGTTCTAATCGGTGACGCGTGCGATGGCTCTAATCCCAGTGGGGGGTGGTACGAGTTGTCCGAGCTCCTCGTGTACCGCGCGCCGCGCCTCACCAGGCACATAGCGCTGCACCTCGCTGCGCACGCGCCGCACCACGCCTGCCACGTTAGTTCACATGATACTATATAACAATTATACTCCTAATCGGACTATAACTCCAAAAATACTAACAACAAGTATGTGTGCAGCAAACACTGGTCTAAAAAAGGACTTTCTAATAATGTATAGGTTGGTATAGAATAGAATAGAATAATTATTTATTTTCAAAAATGCAGTTTAGTACAATCATTTACAAAGTTAACTTAAGTAAAATAATAATAACATTTGCCCGAACTAGGAAAAACCTGTGTTTCAGGCGAGTATAGCCAACAATAAATTATATATCAAATAATCACTAACAAACTTATAGATATATTTATTTATATTAAAGCAATAATTAAACCATTACAAATTACGCTTATACAACAACACTTAATTAAGATTCAATATTGTCGATAAGGTGTGTCGACCAACTCCTTGGATCTTGCCCTTCCAGAGAGTGTAGATCGAAAACTATTGAAAAATTTAAAAAATAAATAAAAAATAAGAGTTGTAGAGAATTTTCTGCATTCTTCTTTAATAATAGCTGGTAATAATATCCGAAAATTCCAGCAAATATTCGATTCAAAACATCTTTCAATACTGTATAGTTTCCAAATAATTTTGCAAAAAAGGAAAGGAGAAACAGTCATTACACTCCTTAATTAACATTTAACAGGTGCGTTGCGAAACACCAAATTACCCTTCTGTGCTGACACCAAATGTCATCGACTCCAACATGGATTGGGATCAGGTGAGTTGCTTATTTTTATTAGTTTTGAAGTACTTTTAAATAATAACATGTGTTCTGTTAAGATGTGTTTCAAATAACCTAAAACAATGTTATGTAGAGCAGAGTAATATTTAATTTATAGAAATAAAATTTAGTACATTTTACATGGTAATAAAAAAAACAACATAATCAAAGTATAGACTGTTATAATGTAGGTGTACGACATGCCGAGCAACGTACTACGCGAGTTGCACGACAGCGTCCTGGTGTCGTTCTCTGCGCACGCGCCGCACGTGCTCAACCTGTACCACCAGCCCGCGCTCTCCATGCCCACCGGTGAGTGTATGGAGTAATATGGGAATGTATAGCAACGTGCTGCACGAGTTGCACGACAGCGTGCTGGTGTCGTTCTCTGCGCACGCGCCGCACGTGCTCAACCTGTACCACCAGCCCGCGCTCTCCATGCCCACCGGTGAGTGTATGGAGTAATGTGGGAATGTATAGCAACGTGCTGCACGAGTTGCACGACAGCGTGCTGGTGTCGTTCTCTGCGCACGCGCCGCACGTGCTCAACCTGTACCACCAGCCCGCGCTCTCCATGCCCACCGGTGAGTGTATGGAGTAATATGGGAATGTATAGCAACGTGCTGCACGAGTTGCACGACAGCGTGCTGGTGTCGTTCTCTGTGCACGCGCCGCACGTGCTCAACCTGTACCACCAGCCCGCGATCGCCATGCCCACCGGTGAGTGTATGGAGTAATGTGGGAATGTATATCAACGTGCTGCACGAGTTGCACGACAGCGTGCTGGTGTCGTTCTCTGCGCACGCGCCACACGTGCTCAACCTGTACCACCAGCCCGCGCTCGCCATGCCCACCGGTGAGTGTATGGAGTAATGTGGGAATGTACAGCAGCGTGCTGCACGAGTTGCACGACAGCGTGCTGGTGCCGTTCTCTGCGCACGCGCCGCACGTGCTCAACCTGTACCACCAGCCCGCGATCGCCATGCCCACCGGTGAGTGTATGGAGTAATGTGGGAATGTATAGCAACGTGCTGCACGAGTTGCACGACAGCGTGCTGGTGTCGTTCTCTGCGCACGCGCCACACGTGCTCAACCTGTACCACCAGCCCGCGCTCGCCATGCCCACCGGTGAGTGTATGGAGTAATGTGGGAATGTATAGCAGCATGCTGCACGAGTTGCACGACAGCGTGCTGGTGCCGTTCTCTGCGCACGCGCCGCACGTGCTCAACCTGTACCACTAGCCACTGCGCGCCTGCAAGGTCACTACATTGATGTATCATGCCATGCTCACCGGTGTATGTGGGAATGTAGAGGTCAGTTTTTTATAACAAACGCCTGGCAAGGCACGTGTCAAGTAAGTCTTGTCAGTTTTTCAGGTTTGATCACAAATAAATAAATAAAATAAATAATGTATTTTCTCTGGATATTTGGTTATCTTAGATTGGAGGGTCGTTTTAAATCGACTTTTGTGGATGCGAGTCGTGGTGGATTATTACCTTTCCTGTTACGGAACGTCTGTGCCACATCAGTGGGTATATAAAAACTGCTGTTGTTGTCTTTTATGTATTTCCAATGTTATCAGTGTTCTACGGTCGCGGGGGCGGGGCGAGTGCGGGCGTGGGCGGGGGCGGCGCACCCGAAGCGGTGCGCACGCGGTGGGCGGGCTCTCCGGACGTACGCCGACAGAGAGGATTCTACGCCGCCTTGCACGCGCTCGGAGGGGCGCCACACTTGCTGTACCTGTTCGCCAGGGTCAGTATACTCACAGCTGTTAATAGGATATGTTGTAGGTAACTAACGGGGGTCGTACGCCGCCCTGAACGTGCTGGGAGGGGCTATTTGCTCTACCTTCGTCAGGGTTAAATTATTTATCAGTGTTCTATGGTCGCGACAAGCTTGGGTTCTCCAGATATGCGCTGACAGCGAGACTTCTACGCTGCTCTCGGAGGGCTTAATACTTGCTCTACTTGTTTGCATGAGTTAGATAAAAACTGGACTTTCAATTATTTGTTTTTAAATGTTTTTCTAGTTTTCGTTAATTCTCGCCTACTTCCTACGTGCTCCGCGTCAATATTCTGTACATTTATCAGGTAGTAGAGCTGGAGGCGTCGCCAGAAGATCAAGCGGCTGCGTTGCGGCTAGTGTTGCGCGCGTGTCGCGGCGACGGGCGTCTGTACGCCGCATTGTATTGCTCGCCGCCGCTGGACATGTTGCACGCCGTGTTGCCCGCGGAACCCACGCCCGCGCTGTTACAGGTACTGTCATATTATCATGCTGCCGCGACGTATATACAAGCGGCGTTGTGGCAAGTCTCGCGATAGGTAATGGTATATTTTACGCAGCGATTGTATTATTTCTTGATATTTGACGTATTGCAGGTGATAATGGACGAAGCTTGCAGCGCGAACATATTGACTGCAGGCGCAGGCGGAAGCGCGCTGGTGGTGCAGCGGGGCGCGGCCGCGCTGCTCGAGCCGGAGCTACTGGCGCTCGTGATGCGCGCCTGGAAGCTGCTCGACAAGCACCAGGTGACGAGCATTAGTGTAGTGGAGGGGAGGACCACTGCTGTTTTTATTTAATAATACGAGTAGTAATTTATGAAACTGTTTCATAATGAGGCGTATTAAAAAGATAATAGCATCACACGAGTTTTTTAAATTTCGGTATTGTGTTAATAAAGTATATCAATATAAATTCATTTTAAAGTTTTACGATAAAGATATATTAGATCAAAATATAGGTATAAGATTACTTTAATTGATTTTTAATCTAATTTAATTGTATTTATGATAGAACGTGGAATGGGAGGTTGAGGGCCAGCCGGGCGTCCGGCGCGGGTCGTTGTGGGAAGTGGCGCTGGAGTGCATGGCGGCGCTCCTGCGGCCGCAGCACCCGCGCGCGCGCTACAACCACCAGCAGTGCGCGCGCGCGCACCTGCTGCCGCACCTGCTGCGCGCCTGCAAGGTCACTACATTGATGTATCATTACTCGAGGCGCTCCTGCGGCCGCAGCACCCGCGCGCGCGCTACAACCACCAGCAGTGCGCGCGCGCGCACCTGCTGCCGCACCTGCTGCGCGCCTGCAAGGTCACTACATTGATGTATCATTACTCGAGGCGCTCCTGCGGCCGCAGCACCCGCGCGCGCGCTACAACCACCAGCAGTGCGCGCGCGCGCACCTGCTGCCGCACCTGCTGCGCGCCTGCAAGGTCACTACATTGATGTATCATTACTCGAGGCGCTCCTGCGGCCGCAGCACCCGCGCGCGCGCTACAACCACCAGCAGTGCGCGCGCGCGCACCTGCTGCCGCACCTGCTGCGCGCCTGCAAGGTCTCTACATTGATGTATCATTACTCGAGGCGCTCCTGCGGCCGCAGCACCCGCGCGCGCGCTACAACCACCAGCAGTGCGCGCGCGCGCACCTGCTGCCGCACCTGCTGCGCGCCTGCAAGGTCACTACATTGATGTATCATTACTCGAGGCGCTCCTGCGGCCGCAGCACCCGCGCGCGCGCTACAACCACCAGCAGTGCGCGCGCGCGCACCTGCTGCCGCACCTGCTGCGCGCCTGCAAGGTCTCTACATTGATGTATCATTACTTGATTACAATCGGGCGGCCGGCGGCGCACCAAGTAGGTCGCATAGTCAGCAGATCCAAACATTCATTTGTACGTAATCGTACAGATGAAGCAATACAAAGGAAAGGGAAAGTTGTCGTAGGTTCTTTTCTTTTGTATTGTTCAGTCCTTTTTGGCCTGCCGGCTGCGCCCATAAGGATAATGTGTAAACAATACACACCGTTGCAGAGTGATCGAACGTCAGTCCGTTGCAGGAGCGGTTCCTGAACTCTGAGAGCGGCGCGCTCGGTCCGGCGGGCAGCAGCGCGCTGGTGTGCGTGGTCCGCGGGCTGCTGGGCGCGCCGCCGCAGCTGCACCACATCGCGATGCTGGCCGACTTCTTGCTGCTCATGCACCAGGTCTATCTCTAAACATCTTCACACTCATGCACACTACGACTGTGACATTTTCCAAGGCTTCTGCACCAGTAACGATACATTTATTAACGTTGTAATGCCTTTTACTTTTCTCTTTTTCACCACTCAATTAGTCGATGAATTTTAGTTTTATAATTTATTCACTTTTTACCTGCACCATCATTTTCGTAACTTGCGCCCTCTGTATTTAAAATTCACGTTCGAATCATCAGGCGTCGTCCTTATTGGTTTCGATCGTACGAGCAAACGATGCGTTTTCATCGCACAATGACACATTTCTATAAATTGTTGCGCGATGACCGATAAGGACACTCTAATAGAGAAATGTGTGTTGTTGGGGCAGGATCTCTTTGCCATGTATTCAGCGAAAAGGGAAGTACTTCCGCCGAGCTAGGTGTCTGTGCTCGGGGACCGCCGTCCAACTGATCGATGTTGGAATTTTGTATTTATGCGAAGTGCTTAGAAAACTTCGATATCGTGAGTCAGGTCTCCATACATTTTTGCCTTGATGTTAGCTTGACGTAGTGCGACGTCACGTCTGCGTAATGTTTACTTATTATTGTACTTTTCGCTGATCCTGCATTTCTGCGTCATTCGTCGATTTGCTTATGTTGCGGTATGATCGCGCCGCTACATGTGTGTTTAATCTCATCGTGCGACGAAAACGCATCGTTTGCTTGTATCGTAGCCAATTAGGACGACGACGCTTCACTAGAATAATGTTTGTATTCTTAATAATCGTTTTCACAAACAGGCCAGTGACACGTTCGTGACCCACTCCCGCGCCAACTTCTATTTCCTCCTGACTCCAGAGACGCAAGAGATGAGCGAGCTCAATAACCTCAAGAGAAAACCCACCATCAGGCGCAAGGCGAAGGAGAAACTCATCGTTTCCGAGGAGCCGACCGACGACACCAACGTGGTGCTCCCGGACTTGCTCCAAACTATCGAGTCCGACGAGAAGACAGACCATGAGAGTAGCGTCGAATCCACCAAGCAGATGAAAGGCATCATCAACTCGCAGATCAAGGAATACAGGTATAGTCTGATTATCCTTACTTGTCTTTTTGACAGGTGTCATACGTATTTTGAATGCCGTGGTTAATTAGTTATTTAAAAATAAGTTGTTTATTATATCAAATTATGTGGATTCATTTTAACGTTTGTCCTTCAATGCCTGTCTTGCACGCGCTGCAATAATGTACTATTATTTATACACGTTTACCTCTCTCTAGGTATCTTGCGGATTGTATTACACCTATAAAATGGTTAATTATATCAACTTTGTTCCAGCAAGAACACGGACAATTCCGCTACTTCGGAAAGTTCAGAACCGTCACTTGGTAAGTTCTAAGATGTAACTATCGAATTGTTTGTGCATTATGTAAGAGTCTATCACTAAAACCTATGCATAATGTAACGTGTAACTTAGAACTAAACTGCAAGAAATGTGAGTGTGAAAATGAAAAGAATGTGAGTCCAAGAAAGACAGCGAATGTTTGTAAAAGTTTTCTATTTATAATATTTTTGTGATCCTTCTTTTGTGAATGGCTTGCTTTATACCTTGAAAACAATTCGCTATAGGCAAGCACCAAATTCGCTAGGAAAAACTACTGTAATAACTTACTAAAAAACTACTGAGCTACTGACTGAACTCATTTTAGCTTTAATAAAAATAGCATTGTGTATGCTAAAATCTTAAATATAAAAATCATTTTAGCTTTGCGCAATTCTTGTCAATAACGGAAGACAACATCGCATAGCTATTTTTTTACTGTCATTCATTTCAATCATTTTATGGATATAATTAGAAAGATATTGCGTTCTTGCTGTGAACATGTTATTTGAAAAGCGAAACCTCTCGGGCTGTATGCATATCATTCCTCTATAGTGATGTAATTGTTTTGTAAGTAATTTTTCTATACGTGCATGATTATGCTTTCGAAACGCTCGTCGCGCACGCGTATGTTTACATGTCACGCTAATGTAAAATTTAAAATTTGTTCGCTTGAAATAAATCCTTTTACATTGGCTTCATAAAATTTGTTTCTGCGCAGTAAATAGATGAGCGGTTAATTTGTCTTTGTTAAAAGTGTAAAGTTCAACAGATATTTACTGCAATATATTTATAATCATGATTGTTTTTTATCTCGTTTAATAAATCAATCATACACTTGGCAGTGTCGGACAGTTAAACCACAGTTTTACAATCCATACAATTGGGGAACGAATGTATGTGTACTTGCGTAGAGCAACGGAGGGGATCTCGCAGGGGGTTGGGCGTATAAAACGCCAGCGTGCATAGTACAGTACCTCCTTCACGTGATTCTTTTGCCGGGCTACAGTTAAATAAATAAATAAATATTAGACAACATCACAAACATTGCTCGATCCCAAAGTAAGTAGCTAAAGCACTTGTGTTATGGAAATCGGAGACAACGGTGGTAAACACACACACCCAGACCTGAGCCAATATAGAAAAGTTAGTTTCCTAAATTGACCGAGCCGGGGTTCGAACCCGGGACCTCGGAGATGGCGACACCTTGAAAACCGGCGTACAAATAACTCGACCACTGAGGTCGTCATAGTTGATTTTATTGACTACTGTAATTAACTAGAAAACCATTTTAGGCAGAATTTTCGTTCATTTGTTGGAAACAATATTTTAGAGAATTTATTTAACGTATTAAGTGGTATTTATTAAAGTAAAATTTAAATTACGTCTATTCTCATGTTTCCCTCAATTTTTTATGAAAGATTGTTCATCCGAATGCAAACACATTACATAATTAAAATAAAACAGAAAACGTCTAGAAATAAGTGTCACGTAAACATCTGGCAGTGCAACAAATGTAAATGTAATTAGGTGCATAGGTATTTGTAAATAAATGATTACACAATAATAACATTTTTTTTTTGTACTCTTGCACATTTGCGACTGATAGCGTAAGTAAGTACTCACATGGGCGGTGGCGGTGTCGTCCGACATCAAAGGCGTTGCTCAACTGTATGGATTGTAAACGTTATCAACAGATCAAAAAAGTAGGCTGAGAAAAGGAATTGTTCATTGTATTCAGAGAGATAGGTTGTTTAGTAGTTTTGCAATAATAAGAAATATGCTAGGCGCGTTCGTTGTCCTAGACCGCTCATCTATAGAGTAGTCAGTGTGGGTTTCGTGGGCGTGGCACGTAGGCGGTAGTGCGCGGCGCGAGTATCGTGTGCGGTTCGGTGCCGGTTGCAGACCGGCGGGACCGGGCGGCGCGCGGGCCGGACGCGCCGTGCGCCGGCGCCGGCGACGGCGACGCCGACCTCACCGAGTACATTGTTGTAGATCACGACGACGTGCAACACACCACCGTCGACCTCTACACTGGTGGCATTTATCAACAGGTACAGTTTACATACAATAGGATAATCTATTGCCATTATTTCCTAGATAATGATTATATGATAAGCTTTAAACGTCAAATAATAATAGAATCGATTATATTTTGCTCTTGTTTTAAAATAAAAAATTCTACTCATTTCGTTTCCATCATATTTTTATTAATGGTAGATGTGAAGAAGTAAACACATCAACACAATAGATACAGTGAGTGAGTTAGGTTAATGTAAATAAATAAGAGTGAGTAAGATGGAAATATGTGTGTGGCAGAGACGGCTGCGCGCGGGCGCTGAGCCGGGGTGGACGGCGTGCGAGGGCCTGCTGCTGCTGCTGCGGGACACCATCGCCGTGCTGCCCGATCACCACCTGGCGCAGGTACTTAGTACAAAATCTTACAAGTTACAAGATTATTGATATAAAAACTGTTTTTTATTCAAAACGCAAATTACAGATAATGTCGATTCGGTTGGCAACGAGTGCAACGAACTAAATTTGACAGGACTAAACTTAATTTGGTTTTCCATTCTCTTCTTTCTGTATCGAAAATACAAGAAGACAATGCTAAAATTAAGTTTAGTCCTGTAAATTTAGTTAAGTCGTGCCAACCGAATCGACACCATTATTGATTTATTTTAGCCAGGGTGTGCTAAACAACATTGCAGCTCTTTTAACCTTTAGTCTAGTAAATGTTATCAGTCTAAAATAGTTGTTTTAGAAAAAAAATATTGTCTTCGATCCTGACCGATGACTGACCTGAATCAAGTAATTAGGAATAGCTTTTAATCGGCAAATCAACATCATAATGTGTGTGGCAGGCGTTGAACGGCGCTGTAAACGCGCAAAGCCTGATCGTGCTGGCGAACCACCGCAGCGGAGCGGTGCGCGCGGCGCTCGTGCGCGTGTTCACCGCGCTGCAGCGCCGCGCGCCGCCAGACCTCGCGCGTGCGCTCAAGAACAACCACTGCTACCTGCATCTCGCCAACCAGGTCAGAGTAGTCTCGCCAACTAGTGCAGTCTCACGGCGGCCTGGCCAAGCAACAGAGTGCGCAACATCTCTTTTTATTGCACGGTCTAATTGCTTGCCACGCCGGTTGTCAAGCACGGGCAGTAGCTTGGCCAGGTCGTTAATACATACTCCTACTCGGCATTTTTTTGAGTGTGACATTGAATGTGTATATTTTCAGATATCCTTGTACGAGGGCACATGGGAATTGGTGACTGCTTGTGCGGCGCTTATTACTAAATGCGACGTTCCGCTTGAAGATCAACTGGATGTGAGTGTGATATTTTACAAGTTTTTTGGGGTGCAGTTAGTTTCTTATGTTAAACGAGTAATTTATTTATAGGAAGACATCTGGGTGGAGGCGAACGAGGAGTGGACGCAACGTTGCCCGCCGCTGCTGGCGCTGTTGCCGGGCTGCGTGCGGGACGTGGCGCTCGCGCACAACATGACGCTCGTGCTGCGCCGCCTCATAGACAAGGTGCCGCGTGTGTGTGGCGACAGACGCACAACAATGCCGCCGCGCCATCACTTCTTTTTATTACCACATTAAATACCTTGTAGAATGTACAATGCGATTAATTTAACTATGTACCTACAACAGAAGTGACCAACTTCCGAGCGCTTACGGTACAAAATGTTGAATTTTAATCGGTAAAATGTATTCTTTGCTATACATTCTCGACTGGAGTTGCCGCGGATCACTGTCTATTGTCATTTTAATCGCATTGTGTGTCTCAGTCTCGTCTCCGAAGCCAGCAGTTTTTATAATATGTTGTATTATTCGAATACAGTCGTCCCTGCGCGTGCTGAATGAGGTGTCGCTGGCGGAGGTGGTGGTGCGCGCCATACGCGCCGTGGGGCAGCTGGGCGCGGCGCTGCAGGAGGGCCGCGCGCTGCTGGCGCTCGACCTGCAGCAGCTGCTGGCGCACGCGGCATTGCACGCGCTGCAGGCACACCATGGCATGCAGGTATATGGCGGAGGTGGTGGTGCGCGCCATACGCGCCGTGGGGCAGCTGGGCGCGGCGCTGCAGGAGGGCCGCGCGCTGCTGGCGCTCGACCTGCAGCAGCTGCTGGCGCACGCGGCATTGCACGCGCTGCAGGCACACCATGGCATGCAGGTATATGGCGGAGGTGGTGGTGCGCGCCATACGCGCTGTGGGGCAGCTGGGCGCGGCGCTGCAGGAGGGCCGCGCGCTGCTGGCGCTCGACCTGCAGCAGCTGCTGGCGCACGCGGCATTGCACGCGCTGCAGGCACACCATGGCATGCAGGTATATGGCGGAGGTGGTGGTGCGCGCCATACGCGCCGTGGGGCAGCTGGGCGCGGCGCTGCAGGAGGGCCGCGCGCTGCTGGCGCTCGACCTGCAGCAGCTGCTGGCGCACGCGGCATTGCACGCGCTGCAGGCACACCATGGCATGCAGGTATATGGCGGAGGTGGTGGTGCGCGCCATACGCGCCGTGGGGCAGCTGGGCGCGGCGCTGCAGGAGGGCTGCTGGCGCTCGACATATACCTACCGACCTGCAGCAGCAGCAGCAGTTCGAATGCCGAACTGCAGTATAGCTCTAGACTTACACACACAGTTGCGCGTGTAGAAAAACGTTAAAAAAATAAAAAATAGTTATTTATCCACTTACATGGTTATTATATTTCGTGTGTGTCAGACGCTGTGCGACATCCACCACATGCTAACTTTCGTGGAGATAACCGCGGGCGAGGGCGAGATAGGGGAGGCGGTGCGAGTAGCAGCGCGCGACGCGCAAATAGCACTATTTCTCGCTCAACTCGATCACCTAGAGCGGCGGCTGGCGGACGCCGCGCCGGCCTCGTACGCCGCCTACTTCACCACTGGTACGATAATCTGTTAAACGTCTCATTTTAACCTGTCACCTTGACGCGCCGTTAGTTTATTAACGCTTTTATGTTTTTCGGAAACGACTTTTATGGCGTGAGTTATGTCTTCGATACGACTTCTTTATTTTATTTATTCATTTGAAGGAAATACAGTCGAGTCACTATAAAAATATTAGGTCAAGTGAAAAATAACACCCTTTCTTTGATAAAATAACATAGTTATTTATATGGGAACAGTGTTGTCATCAGCGGTGTCACTGGGTGGGGAGGGGCGCGTGGAGCGCGGGGAACTGGCGGCGCGCCACTTGAACACCGTGCAGCGCGCGGTGGCGTTCCTGCTGACGCACTCGCCGCTGGAGCCGCTGCCCGGCGACCGGCACGCCGCGCTGCACGCGAGGCTCGTACACACGCTGCTGGCAGGTAACCGGCACACTCACTCGATGGCGTTCTTGGACTTTTTAGCCTCCTACATTTTGTTCACTTCAGAAAATTGTCTGCTTCCCTTTTTTAATTTACCCATTTTAGAAATTATGTTTATTTATTTACTGCGATCATTACAGCTATCGATTTTTTTCATACAAAGATACTTGTATATTTATTAGTGTGTCATAATTTTCTTAAAACAGCATAAATAAAAATTTCGCTCCAAAAAAAAATAATATCGGTCCATTCGTGTGGCAGCGGTGAACGGCAACAGCGCGTCGAGCTCCCGTCCGCGGTGGTGGGCGGGCGGCGGCGCGGAGTGGGCGTCGCTGCTGCAGGAGGCGGTGTGGTGGGGCGGCGCCCCCGCGCCCGGCGCGCGCGCCCTGCAGCCCGCGTTACTGCGCGCGCTCTACCACGCGCCGCCGCCCACGCTCGCGCCCCAGGACCCCGCCGCCAGCAGGAAGGTGAGCGAGCGGATTCGTTATGAGTTTGACTAATTTTTATTTTGGACCTTATTCCTGTATCTGTAATACGCCCCGAAACCGCTTCGAAGGACATCGCTTATTTATTTTCGTCAAGGCCATTACTGTCAAATAACGAGACGGGTCATTTTGGAGTATGAAGTGAGGCGGTCGTGTGTGTTCAGTTGGCGGTGTACCTGCTGTCGATGCTGCAGCACCAGCACCTGGAGGCGGAGCGCGGGTCGGGCGTGGAGCTGGCCATCCTGGACTGGGCGCGCGGCTGGGCCGTGAGCACGCAGGCCGCGCTGCCGGAGCGCCTGCCCGCCGACTGCCTCGCCGCCGAGGCCGCCGCGCTGCTGCGCCGCGACCTGCAGCGCTGGGCGAGGGCCAGCGCGCGCGCCGCTATACAACTACCGAGGTATACCTATACGAAAACTCCACGCTCGGTAGGCATGAGCGGTAACATCTTCCGTTACTGCTAATTATTATCATCCAACGCCGCCGTTAAAGGCCCTTGATTTTTTTCTTTTCGTTTTGTCAAAATGTGTGTATACAACATGTTACAAAAATACCCCTAATGCCGAATATAGTATATAGGGACCATCAAACTGAACAACTTTTACTATGGGACCAACTCTGAAATCGCGAAAAAAAAATCAGCTGTTTCATACAAAAATTAAAATCGAAAATATCAAAATGTATGAAACAGTTGATTTTTTTTTCGCGTTTTCAGAGTTGGTCCCATAGTAAAAGTTGTACAGTTTGATGGTCCCTATATACCATATTCGGCATTAGGGGTATTTTTGTAACACCTTGTATATGTAACTGCAGGGCGGTGTTCAGCAAGGAAAGCGTGTGTTCGCGGCTGGCAGAGAGCGCGATGGGCATCACGCGGCAGGTCGTCGAGGCGCAGAACGCGGAGCGCAAAGGGTTCATGACGCACCTGCGCCGCGCGCACGCCGCGCGCAGCCGCGCCGCCGCCAGGTGGCATCTGCTCATCGCCGCGCACACGCACGAGCGAGGTGTTCTATACTTACACTTTCTAATGTACTGATGCGATTCTATTCAGAATCGACGATAGTTACTCGAGGCATCTGTGAATAGTCAAGTTACTTTTCACGCGAACAATTATTATTGCTCTAATTGGCGTTTGAACATTCGTCTTTTTTGGTATTAACAATATTGTTTAAGTAATTTCAAACTCGAACGAATTTTCCAAAACTTTCTAACAGGATATATCTTGTCTTAGTTTTCTGAATGGTGAATTCAATATGCGTCTGTCGTTTTCCGAATGTCTGTTTTGACTGCTGCCACCAAGATCGACTGCAATTTCGAGCAACGATTTTGTTTGGTAAAATCTGCCTTGACGTTTTGATGTGATGGTCTGCGATCGCAGTACGGAATGTGTATATGAGTGCGTGTATCGCATCGCAGCGGTGTGGCACGAGCCGCGCGGGTACCCGCAGTCGTGGCAGCTGGACCCCACGGAGGGCCCGGGCCGCGTGCGCGTGCGCCTGCGCCGCGCGCACCTGTGCATACCGCCGCGCTTCTTGAAACCCGAGCACCGGTACAAGGCTGGTATGTCTGCTGTTCATTATTATTAGTTTATCATATTTTTGACATATTAGTTGATCGTAAATACTCTTCTTTCTTAGACATTTATTCATAGATAAAAAAAAATACATTTGCAACTTTAATGTTAACCCTTCCTATATTCATATATTGATTTTTATTAGGGTTCCGTAGTCCACAAGGAACCCTTACAGTTTCGCCATGTCCGGCCGCCCGTTTGTCCGCAGCCTAGCTCATGGACTCTTAGTACTAAAAAGCTGTAATTTGGCATGGAAATACATATTAATCACGCCGACAGCGGTAAAGTAAAATTTTGAAAAATATTTTGTTAGTTTACGTCCCCTTTAAAAATATTGTGGGTTTTTTGATTGAGGCATTCATGATGTTTGTGAAATTGTGAATTAGCTTTAATGTGCAAAATTTTGTTAGTGTATATCGACAACCATTTTCACAACTGCAAAAAAACCGCTGAAAGTCGACTGTGTTGCCTCAGCCTGTTATATAATTACAATTGTAACATTGTGTACAGAACTAGCTCGTCGACCGCCGCCGCTGCACGGCGTGATCTGGCGCGGGGCCATGGACCGCGACGGGCTAGCGGCGCGTCTGCAGCCCGACGAGACCGTCGCCTACATGGCGCGCGTCACGCACGTCACCGTCGACCGCGAGACGCGCGGCGAGCTGCTGCTCACAGACAGGTCACACACACTATACTATAATGACCCGCACGAGACCGTCGCCTACATGGCGCGCGTCACGCACGTCACCGTCGACCGCGAGACGCGCGGCGAGCTGCTGCTCACAGACAGGTCACACACACTATACTATAATGACCCGCACGAGACCGTCGCCTACATGGCGCGCGTCACGCACGTCACCGTCGACCGCGAGACGCGCGGCGAGCTGCTGCTCACAGACAGGTCACACACACTATACTATAATGACCCGCACGAGACCGTCGCCTACATGGCGCGCGTCACGCACGTCACCGTCGACCGCGAGACGCGCGGCGAGCTGCTGCTCACAGACAGGTCACACACACTATACTATAATGACCCGCACGAGACCGTCGCCTACATGGCGCGCGTCACGCACGTCACCGTCGACCGCGAGACGCGCGGCGAGCTGCTGCTCACAGACAGGTCACACACACTATACTATAATGACCCGCACGAGACCGTCGCCTACATGGCGCGCGTCACGCACGTCACCGTCGACCGCGAGACGCGCGGCGAGCTGCTGCTCACAGACAGGTCACACACACTATACTATAATGACCCGCACGAGACCGTCGCCTACATGGCGCGCGTCACGCACGTCACCGTCGACCGCGAGACGCGCGGCGAGCTGCTGCTCACAGACAGGTCACACACACTATACTATAATGACCCGCACGAGACCGTCGCCTACATGGCGCGCGTCACGCACGTCACCGTCGACCGCGAGAAGTCCGGCCCGAGACCAATGCTTTTTCAATCGAGTTTTTGAGTTACCATTGACTCAATTTTCTTCCCGCCTCGCTTGAGAAATGATCTGGAGGCGAGTCGAATTTTTGTCAAACTGAAAAACAAATATTGTTGTTGTTTGCAGAGCTATCCACTTCGTACCGGACGAAGCGAGCTCAGGGTCGGAGGCGGGGTGGTCGGGCGGGGACGAGGGGCAGTGCTGGGCGCTGGGCGCGGTGCGCGGCGTGGTCACGCGGCGCTGGTGCCTGCAGGAGCGCGCCGTGGAGCTGTTCCTGGGGGCGCGCGCGCACCTGCTCGCCTTCCCCGCCGAGCCCGAGCGCGCCGCCTTCCTGCACCACCTGCCACATAAGTAACAGCCGAACAGTTATACCAATAGCCCACTCTTTTTTTTCTATGTCAGCAAAAATACCGAAGTGAATCAAAATTGGCCAAATGTCAAGAGTCTCATAATTTGTTTTGGAGATTTATTCTCTCTAACGTATCGTGCTATTTAATACCTCTCATCTCACGCGGCGTTCTTTTATAAGTAGTAATGAATTGAAATCGTTCACCCGAACCAGGGTGGAGCAAGATTCCCTATCAGAAGCGATGTCCCAGTGGCGCAGCGGTAACATCACCAACTGGGAGTACCTGATGCGGCTGAACGGGCTGGCGGGGCGGTCCTACAACGACCTGATGCAGTACCCGGTGCTGCCGTTCGTGCTGGCCGAGTACTGCGCGCGCGAGCTGGACCTCACCGCGCCCGCCGCCTTCCGCGACCTGCGCCGCCCCATGGCCGTGCAGCGACGGGAGCGGGAACAGCATTATATCAACACGTACAACGTGAGTGCAACATTCACTATTACTCATTTACTTGTTACTATTGCGTATTGTAGAGGGCAATAACATTGAAATTTGAATAGAAATTTTAAAGAGATGTTAGATTGATAACTCGGTCGTTATTATAGTAAATACTAGAGGCCGTTATCGGAGGTACATTCTATGAGCAGACGTTCTTAGGAATGGGGTAAATTTTTTTGGTAAATATTTTGGTTTATCGAATTAACATAACTCGACTATAATTAAACAACATGAAAAAATATATATTTTATTTATTTACGAATAAACAGGTTCTTACATTTAAGAATAACAGAAATACTCTACTGGGAAAAAAATTGTTAAGTAGATAAAATAATATTCGAACACAGTTTAAATCAACATTAACTAGAGTATATATAATACTATAATGTACTATGTTGATTTAAACTGCTTTTGTGTTCAACGTCAGTCGTTGCCGTTTCAATCGGCGCGGTACGTTCAGCAGATGTGTCCTTACCCTTAAAGTCTGTTTATCCTTACTTGTCCTATTTAGTAAACAGCTTTTGACAGTTGTCCTATTAAATCAATTCGTCTGTAATAAATTAGCAATTTATTTCGTTATCTATATGTGGAAAACCATTTGTTGTATTTTATAATAATAATTTTATAAAAATTTTTGAACAAAGAATCCAGTAAAGATCGTGTTTACCAAATAAGACAAGTATGGATAAACAGACCATAGGAAACTCGAGCATGCGGTCGATGGCGTTTATAAGATACCAAAGCGTAGACGCCATCCGACCGCGGCAGTGAGTGACGTGTGGTGTGGTGTGGTGTGGTGTGGTGTGGTGTCAGGACCTGGCGACGGCGCGGCGCGAGGGCTGCAGCCCGCTGGTGGCGCGCCAGGCGCACCACTACGCGTCGCTGTACAGCAACTCGGGCGGCGTGCTGCACTACCTGGTGCGGCTGCCGCCCTTCACGGAGCTCTTCCTCAACTACCAGGGTACGATCACTCGACGCCCAGCTAAAAGATCAATTGTGTGAACTTGGAACATTTTCTTGCATTGCAAATCAAAGTTTTCTAAGCAAATAATCTAAATAAAGGAATATAGTGAGCGGCGACGCGGCGATCGAAGTCTCTCTTCATTGCGCGATCGACACGCTCGCTGAACAGCGGTAAATTGGCAAAGAAGGATGCCCATTTCTGATCTGTCAAAAAGTTGATTTTATCATATTTTTTTTTTATGATTTGCTAACTAAAAAATCGGCAATAAAGAAATAGAGAAAATTAATAATAAATATCGGTAATAATTACAATTAATATAAACTACTAGAAAAAATTGCTTTTAGCATTTAATTTTTTTTCTGATTGCCAAGTTAAAATTCACTTAATACTAGTGTTCTACGATCTTAGCGACTATTGAAGTATAATTTATTATCATTATACATAGACAGGGCAACACTTGTATGAGAAGTGGTCGTTGTTCTTTACGACATGGCTAGGAAACCGCTCGTCGTGCCGCTCCGCCGGCCGCTTTGTTCCGTGGCCAGGTCGTTAAAATAAATACATAAACCTATTTGTGCCTATTGAACTAGACAACAACTTCGACATGCCGGACCGCACGTTCCACTCGCTGGCGACCACGTGGCGGCTGATCACCAACGACTCGCCCACCGACGTCAAGGAGCTGATCCCCGAGCTGTTCTACCTGCCTGAGCTGTTCCACAACAACGAAGGTGAGACACTTTAAAGACTTGTCATATGATAAAGCTGTAGCTTTCAATTCTAGTTTTGACGTTATTTCTGCAATTGTTATTGTTGATTTTATTTATTTAATTAGTCATTTTGTGGCAGTTCTTATTGTTCTATTTCGTTCGGAACGTTTCAGTCGATCACTAAAACCACTATTAGTGTTGCGTAATTTTAATGTTGTTGAACAATACGGTGCAATATCTATGAGATTTAGTACTAACGCCTGTAGCACACCTCCGCCGCGAAACAATACCAACGAAACCGCTGAAGTTCCGCCGTGAATTATCTTCTATCGACCACGATATTTATATGACGATCACATCTATAGACAGCATCCATCACGATTCAAGCTATGCATTAAAACAGGCTGTTTCGCATTTGTTTGCTCGTCGTACAACTGATAGGTCATGGCGGAACCTACTCCGGTGTTTCGCAGCGGAGGTATGCTATAGACGTAAACCTTATGATGATATGTAGGTCTGGAGTTGGGCGTCCGTCAGTGCGGGCTGGGCGTGGACGAGGTGGAGGTGCCCCCGTGGGCGGCGGAGTCGCGTCTGTTCGTGCTGCTGCACCGGCAGGCGCTCGAGGCGGCGCTCGTCACCGACGCGCTGCCGCACTGGATCGACCTCGTGTTCGGCTACAAGCAGACCGGACAGCCCGCCATCGACGCCATCAACGTGTTTCCCGCCTGTGTGAGTTTAACGCATATGAACAATTTAAGGGCGCATTCACACGACAGACCGGGCCAGGCCAGACAAAACGATAGAACGTTATGGAATTTGATCATTATTACTGAAAATCGTTTGACCGCCAGACATTTTGTCTATCGTGTGAACGCGTTCGAGTCTATTTCATACGTTCTATCTTTTGTCATGTCGTGTCGTGTCCGTCGTGTAAAAGCCCCCTAAAGGGCATTTTTTCTGATTTATGTGGCGTCTTAACCATTAGTCAGTTAAATTGTTATTGACAGATTTTTTTAGTGTTGATGCTGTATTTTGACGTGATTCACTACAAGTGTAGTGTCTTTTGTAGACATACTACGGGTTCGACCCGTCGGCGCTGGAGGACGAACTGGACCGCACGGCGGCCGCGGCGATGGTCCGCACTTACGGGCAGGCGCCCCGCCAGCTGCTGCGCGCGCCCCACCCCCACGCCGCGCCCCACCTGCCGCCCCCGCCCCCGCCCCTGCAGGTAATCTAGCGGTGGCCCCTAATTGACCGTCAAACATTTTTTACAGTTTTCACTGCTAGAGCACAAGGCATATCTATGGGTGGATAAGGAAGATGGATTATAACCCACCATGCGGGCCCGATGCGGACGACTGCAAATGCAGCCGGAACCGCCGGCTTAACATGGCTCCCGAAGCACGGAGGAGCTCGAGATAATACATTTTTGATCACCCAATCCATGAACGACTCTGGCGAAGGTTGCTCTCCAATTCATTTTTCAATGCTATTTTGACTTAAATGACGTTACGCCTGCATGTGATTTTAACGATTGTACTTTTCGTTGATGCTGCATTCCATTGTAAATCGTCGCTACACCGACACACCGGCGTCACTCGCCTGTACGTGTGAGCTCTGGCGCCGGTGACCTTGAATTGCATTCACACAGCAGGTCCGGATTTACAGGACTGTTTTTGACGAATCCGTCGCTACTGGATATGATGTTCATATCGCATTTACAGGACCTTTTTAACGGATCCGTTGCTATGGATACTGTAAAGATTGTGTGTTTACTGTATACGCCGATGGCGTAGCTTCTTCGATATTCACAAGTGCTCGTAACAGCCTAGACTGAATCGATGAGTTTTGAATTTTTTAATCGTGTTGTGTGTGCACAAGCTAGTACAGTCGCATACGCCATCGCCGAATAATAACGTATAAAACGTACCTGTAAAACAGATCGTCGTGTAAACGGGCACTTAGGCGCGTATTTACAAACCGCTCTCAACGTTAAGAGCTATCTCGAGATCATAGTTAAGATGCTCTTCTTATAGAAGCAACATCTCAGATATGATCTCGAGGTTGGGAGCGGTTTATAAATACGGTCCTCAGTGTCGGTCGTCGTCGCGTAGTGTATATATAGTCGGAGTGTGGTCGTGCGTGCAGCTGGAGGCGTGCGGGGGGGCGCGCGGCGTGCGCTGGGGCCGGTACTGCGGCTCGCCGGAGCTCAACCCCCCGATGGCGTGCGCGCGCCGGCCCACGGGCTGCGCGGCGCTCGTGGCGCTGCCCAACGCGCGCGCCGCCGCCGCGCTGCCGCCCGCCTCCGCGCTGCTGGCGCTGCCAGGTCGGTACTACGGACCGTATCATCTCAACTATGATCTCAGGATACCTCTCGACGTTATAGGGTTATAAATACGAGCTCGATGAGGAAATCTTTTTTATCGGTCACGACGCAAAGGGTAGTTGGTATTTTTTATTTATAAAAGTTCGTATTCTTGAGATCAATTTTCTGAACCAGTTTCTCTTAGCATTGTTTTCGAATTTAAACTTCTACTCACAAATATGGGAAGTAGATAATCAGATTTGAAAAAATTGTAGCCCAAGCTAATGTTTTATGCTGAAATATTGTGAACAGATGAATCGTCGATGGGTGGGGGTGCACCCGGGGGCGGCGGGGGCGGGGGCGGCAAGGAGAGTGCGTGGGGCGTGGTGTCGTGGGGGCACTGGGACCACGTGGTGCGGCTGCGGCTCCGGCGCGACCTGCCGCCCGACCCGCTGCTGCACGTGCCCCCCGCCGACCAGGTATTATTATATTACCTTACCTACAAAACACTCGGGGATCGTATCATAATTACTTTTTCAATACAGTTGCTCGAAAATGGGTGTTTTCGATGACAGTACAGCGTGCGGAAAGTTGATTTCGATTTTGAAGTGGTGGTGGTGATGATTCTAATGATGATACCACCACCTTCTACCGTCACCACCTTCATCACCACGACAACCATCATGAAGATATATTTCTTATAGCAGTAGGTACCTATAATGTTTTCTCGAAAATGTATTGAAAAACATGGTTGTGAAAGTATTGTAAAACTCGTGACGACTATAAACCCAAGCCGACCCGTTTTAAAATCCTTCTTATCAACCTTTTATCATAAACTACTACAATGCAAAAATGGGAAATAGAAAATTAACAAAATGTTTTCTTCAGATTACTTGCGTCGCGTCTACGACGAGCAGCGCGCAGCCGCTAATAGTAGGGTTCACGTCGGGTCGCGTAGAAGCGTGGTCGGTGCGTCCGGGCGCGGCGGGGCTGCGCGCGCGCGTGTCCCGGCGCGCCCTGCACGCGCACCGCGCGCCCATCGCGCACGTGGCCGCCTGCGCGCGCGCACAGCTGCTCGTCACCGCCGGCGCCGACGGCCGCCTCGTGCTGTGGGACCTCACCAAGTGAGTCACACTATACCATACCATAGCGTCTATAGAAGCGAATAGATGCTGCGCGTCGACGAAAAATGTTTTGTATTCAGAATCAATCTAAATTAAGATGTTAAGAGAGTTGATTCATCACGGCACTTCATACAAACTTTCAAGTCCTTATTTTTCGAAATGAATGAACCGAAGAATACATTGGTGTAAAAAGTTAATTGAAACTTTTTCAATAAATATTGTTGTATAATGTGGAATTGTGTATAATGTTACAGCTAAATTAGACCGATTTTGAATTTTCCATAGAAACAGAAATTTTCAAGAATTTTTTTTTAAATAGGACAATTCAAAAATTTTCTTAACTAACTTTTTAGACCTACCTGCTTGTGTTTAAAAAGTTTCATTAAAATCGGCTCATTCATTTCGAAAAATAAGAACATGAAAGTCTGTATGAAATACACGAATCGGCGCTCTAAGCGTCGATCAGCTGTTTTCACAGTTGTAATTTGGTCAGGTTGAGCTACATCCGCACGCTGCCCAACCGCGGCATGTTGCCGGTGACGCAGGTGGCCATCAGCCCCACGCTGGGCGACGTCGCCTCCGTGCACCACTCCGCGCCGCGCGCCGCACCCACCACGCCGGCGCCGGTACCTATACTATACTATACTATACTATACTATACTATACCACCCACACAAACACTCATACATGACAACGTAACCTAATGACATCGCCTCGAGAGGGTTTTATTCGAACTTGCAATAGGCAAAAGTTAAAGTGTGCAAAAACGTGTCACTGTGATTGGTTACTTCTTACCTTACGTGATTGTGATCCGTTGTGATGTGATATCATGTGTCGGTTGAAACAGAGCTACGTGACAAAAAGAGAAACGCTTCGGTGTGCAATTTAAATTGTACTTTATTGCCGTGCAGGAAGAGTAGCTCATTATTTGATTGTTTAGTACTATTATATATTATTCTGTGATCAAGGGACCACTAACTCCTAAACGAGAAGCACCAAGTGAATATTGTATAATTATGCACAATTGTTTACTGCAGGAGCAGAGCCTAGAGCAGGCGTCTTCAGAGGAGGACTTCTCGGCGTCGTACGAGCGCGACGCACCGGAGAAATACCAGTCCATCATACGGGTGCACACGTGCAACGCGCGCTTTGTCGGTATGTGCTTGAAAATTAATTGGAATCATAATCGTTATTATATCTTGTCTTTTTTATATTAGATTCTAATGAGGATCCGTATCAATTTTAGTTGAGAATGTTGAGATTTTATAGAGCTAAGAATTCCATAACATGAAGTTGTGTCCGTTGATAAATATTGGCTATGTAAAATGTGTTATAAAATTTTGATGATTTAAAACATATTATAATGATGAGAAATCTTAGTAGAACATTATTATGTTGGTTATGAGCTGATTTGTTGACCTCGTACTGATCCTCTATAAAAGGAGTGCAGACACGCAACGGAACTGTTATTGTCTATGATATTTTATTTTTTTATATTCTTTGATCTTAATATCGGCGCAAAGTAACAAATGCGTAAAAATCATCCCATACTGCACGTGTTTCGGTTGGCGTAAACAAGTGACACTCGATCGCCCCACTCCAAGCCGCCCGACCGGCCTATAAAACAGGCGACGCGCCACTGCTGTGCGCATTTACTCGTCGGCGCTCGGACCGATCGGAGCTCCGTTACGCCTCTGACTTAAAATTAGTTTACAAAGTCATTATTGTTTTCAGTTGTGATTTTTATTATTGGTTTTAAGTAATTGTGATCATTATTATTGGTTTGAAGTTATTTTGATTTGTGTCTGTTTGCAAATAAAAGCAATCATGAGCAATGAAGGCGGTAGTTTTGATGGTCGTAGTTCCCCTCATCTTATATAAATATACGAAAGGATATTTGAAAAGGATTCGGATACCAATCCGATGTAGGCAGACCTTTTATTTAGATTAAAAAACTGTCATTATGAGGAAAACCATACCTTTCTCGGGTTTCGTCGTATTATTTTTTATTTCAAATAATTTCAATTATTAGGTTTATCTAAATTTATTGTGTAATAATTTCTATCATATGTTGAGTAGTGTCGGTACAAGTTTGTTACTTCGTATACGTAAACTAAGATTGCACGGTGTCGTGTGCAGGCAGCGTGCGCGTGCCGGAGCGCGTGACGTCGGTGTGCTACTCGGGCGCGGCGGAGGGCGTGAGCGTCAACGTGGTGGCGGCCGGCCTCAGCTCGGGCGCCGTCCGCCTGTACTCGTCCTGGGACCTGCGCCCCGTCACCACCGCGCCGCCCGCGCCCAGGACCCCCGCGCCCGCCCCGCCGCTGCAAGGGTACGTCCGCACATACTACACATCACACTGTTTACTCTACTTTAGAAAAGTATCATGAACTCACAAGATACATTTTGATCGGGTATATTATGAGTAGCAGTATTTGGTAATGGTACAAACTAGCACATTAATGTAAAACTCAGATGTTGAGTGTGGTTTACTTGCCAGGTTGACGTACAGCAGCGACTCGCAGCTGCTGTTCGGGTGGTACGCGGACGGCGCGGGCGTGGCGTGGGAGAGCGAGCCCTCCAAGGCGGCGCCGCGCATCCTGCCCGCGCACGCGCTGCTGTGACCACATTCATGTCACGTGCCTTTATATTATGACAGACATACTACGCGTTCATTTCGTGATTTCCGTCGTCGACCGTTAGGACGTCATAGCTAACGGTACTGTGGACAAAAAAGTAATCATGTTTTTTATCTGATATAGTGCAACTTGAGTGCCAAGAATTGAGCGGGGCGCTATAATTCATTGATTTGACTGATATTAAGATCTTGAACGTCATCTTATGGCGTTATCGACTGTTTTTCTTTTCTTGTTCAATGATTGACATTATCTTTTCTCTTTACTTATTATAGCAACACAAATAACGAACGTAAATAATAAAGGGGCGACGCAGGAGGTGCGGTATATGAAGAAGCGGGCCGGGAGGTAGCGGCAATCATAAAG
Organism: Catoptria pinella; assembly: GCA_963556745.1. Lineage (NCBI taxonomy): Eukaryota > Metazoa > Arthropoda > Insecta > Lepidoptera > Crambidae > Catoptria > Catoptria pinella. Next base: position 446,681 of record OY750765.1, on the reverse strand, counting down.
TGAACACGTAGTAGGTCTACTGGTCTACTGGTACACTTATTTTTTCCAATAATTATGTACATTAGACCCTCTTTCAAAATTGATGTTGTCATGCCCCTTTTGTCCTCCACTGGTGGACCAACCGTCACCACCGGCCTAACTCTCTGTCTTAAACACTTTTCTTTCCAGACAAGTTTGACCGGCCTTTCTATTGTCTAATTTCAAAATCTATCGCAATCGCTTTCAGGATGAAACACATTGATGCTTCTTTTTGGCACAAATAAAAACTTACCAAAGAAATGCAGCAATGTGTCGGATCCAACTGTCAAATGAAAGCGATTGCGATAGATTTTTAAATTAGACAATTAGCCCCCTGGTTTCTTTATATGAACCGTCAGGGTAAACTTGTTAGGTCCTCTACATACAGACGGAATCTGATTTGGAATTTCCGAAACGGAATATCAATAATTTACAAAAATTCCGAACGGAAAATAACTGCATGTCTGTAGTAAGTCCATAGATTCTTATGTATTGTCTGCATTCGGAATGATTTCGTTTCGGAAATCTGAAGTTCACGTTACACGTTAGCTCTCTATTAATGTTAATAAACAAGCACCTACAGATATAAATCTCTAATGAGACTGGTTGTTTATCAGGATCAAAAAACCTGGACTTACTCCAAGTCAACAACAAGTCAGTTTCGTGCTTCCATTGTTTTTATTAAATCGACTATTTGTAGTGATATTCAAAGCAGTACTAATCGATCAATTGATTGCTTTAATTTTTGTTTAAGCAAATTCTGACTTAGACATCGAGGCTCATAGAAGACGGTCCATATAATTTATATGTATAATTTTTAAATGAATCCACATTTTATGAAATCTTGCTCTACTGATTGAGGCATACAAAAAGAGGCATCGAATAAGATTTAAATGTGTTATATATAAACTGTTAATTTTGTATAGTTTAACTAATATCTTACATAATTTAAATACAATTGAGTTGTTTGGTTAGAAAATAGCTTATGAACGCCCAGAGCATAATTGTAAGAGAGTGATACAACTACATTTAAGAGGTTTCATAAGTGAAGACTATAATTCGTACTGATTATCATTTAACTTAATTTCAACTGAGAGTAGACAAAATAATGTCGCAATTATCGAATTATAATGTAAATAAAACGGTATACGTACTAATGTATTAAATGACATTATACATTCCAGTTTTATCATTTTACTTAGTTATTGTTTAGAAAGAATAAATAATACATGAGATCTTATTTTGAATTACAAAGACTGGCAACAAAATGACAAAATTATAAACTTTTTATATATTTGCTCAAATAAAATGGATATCAATGTTTCAACTATTTTTATATTAATAACGTAAGATCTTTCATGTTTTAGAGTTTTTAACAAATAATTTTGTTGGCCAAATGCAATAAAAATTAAAACTATTGTGATTGTTCGTTTATTGATATTATATGAATGGAATAAAAAAGTTTACCTACTTATTCGTTTAATTTTTTAAATAATCTTCAACATATAATATATGAGTATAAATTTTGGTTAAAGATAGTGCCTCATAGTGCAATACTAACTTTATGTTGGCTGTGAAGTTAAGCGCAAGTGGCTGCGCAATACGTAATTATTTTATATTATCTGTAGCATTACTAGGTAGTATAGTATTATATTATCTGTGACATTACAAATTAATGTTTTTTTAGGTCAGTTGATTGAAACAAGTCAGGTGCATTTGGAACAAGCTCTACCACCAACCAAACCGTTCACCACAAAATGTAAATACTCGCCTACAGCTAGAAACCGAACCCAAAACCCTTGAGTCTGTCTGACAACGGTGGCTGAACAGAACAACACAAGATCAAAGTGGCAAATTTTTCGGTATTCTAACGCAGTTCCGTTATTTTACTCATGTGGTTGAAGCGATGCAGGAGTCAGTATTCTTATTTGTTTTACCTCCCGTTTCTGAGGTAAGTACACACGACGGCACCTCAGACTATACATGTTGACCTTGAGACCGCCTTTATGCCCTACGTAATAAAAGCTGTTTTCGCAATTTAGCTGTATAACCTGACGTGCCGTCGTGTGTACGTATCGGAGAATTAACTTTATCGGGGGGTCTACATTATTTAGTTGAAAGATAATGTTATTACATTTAACCGGATAATGTGGACCCGTCCGATAAAGTACCTCAGAAACTGAGGGTTAGACGTGATTATTACAAAAACATTATTTGTAAAAAAGATTCTTTTTAGGAAGTGTAACATATTTTCCATTGCCTAAATTTTATTTATGACAACAACGAATCAAAACAAAATGGCCGTTTGACATATGATATGTCAAATAATTGAATCGATTGCGTTTGCATTGAACACGTTTGATTTATGTATTTTTCTGCTGATAAACACTATCGTCATATAATATATATGTTCTTAAAATTAAAATCTTAGAAGTGTATATATATGTTCTAGTTGTAGAAATTAAATTTCGCACTAAACATGGGTTCAAAGAAGCATAAAAAAGAGTCTAAAAAGAAGAAGCATAGGAGTAGGTCTCGTTCACCTTTGGAAGGCGAGGAGCGCGAAAGGAAAAGGCACAAGAAACATAAAGAGCGCAAAAAGGACCGCTCCCCTGATGGTTAGTTTCGCAGCCCTAGATATTAACAATACAGCGCCAGCAAGTGTTGGTTATCTCACATTATTATAACATCGATTCCTTTTCAATTATTTATGGAGCTTGGATTTACTTACTTGCCAAATTATTTTATATACTATTCTGTTCTGACCTGAATGTTAACAATGTAAGCGTTGACGGTAGTTTACTTGACAGGCACGTAAGTGTGAGATAATCATAGCTTCTGGCGGTGGTTTCTTTTGACATGATAATGGCATACTCTGCTCATTATTTCAGACTCGGTGGCTTTCGTGATGGGCCACCGCGTCGCCAGAGCTGCAGTGGTAAGGTGGGTAAATAACATTGTCAAATATCAGTATCAAAATGGACCTTCAGTTTACCTAATAGTCAGTGAATGAATTATTTCATCAACAAGTTGAACACAAAAGCCTGAAAATATGTTGGAATGTTGTGGAAAAAGACATGTTTCAATCAAGTAATTAAGGGTTAACCTTTTCAATTTAGAAGACCTCATAATAAGCAGATTTTTTATAGCCTTACTATCAAATACTCAAAGGCCTCTTGCTAAAATCTTTGGTTAAGACGTACAATTTACCGAAATCTCAAGTTGTGGCGATCATCTGTTTTTGAGATATAATTTTATAAAGACACATAAAATCGTCGTAAAATTACATTGATACCTGTGTTGTTTTTGAAAATTCACATAAAAGGGGGTGGACACAAAAGCAGGGGGAACATTTTTTTTAAGAAATAAAACTCCGTTCTCACTCCTTAGAAGTGGGAGGGGGGGTTCCCCCTTTTTATAATGATTAATGAATCATTGAAAGTTTGACCTTTATTATAAAGACCCAAATCTCTTTGGGTGTAGTAAAGCCTTTTTTAAGGATATAACCAGCTTTTAGTATTCTGATAAAGATTTGGATTTTACTCCAGTTATCTTATGGAAAGAATGTTCATTACGTTTGTAAAAAAAACTTACGTGTTTTTCATATAGTTCACAAATATGTTAAGTTTCAGTGAAATAACACCATAAATACAACTTGGACAACATAGGTAAACTATCAATGATATTCATATATTTAAACTTTTAAACATGCAATAAAAAAGTACTTTTGAGATTAAGTATGGGTGATTTGTTTGTAAACATTATTTCTGTAAGTTTGCTGGAATAAAGTCACTTGCAATGTGGTTAAATTGACGAATAGACAGTGATCTAACTTCCCTTGAGAATGTACATGGCAAAGAGAAAATTCTGCTCTGAAGTTAGACACTTCAGTTGTATATTGTTAAATTAATCACATTGTACTTATTTAGCCTCATATTGAAAAATATGTCCACTTGTCTTCATGAGAAGTTAGGTTATATATTCCCTTACAAATAAATTGATATTAGATAGACAAATAAATTGAAATATATATTATTTGAATGCAGTATGTGTTTGAGATGGTACCATTGTAGTGTAAATATTCATCGACATTTATATAAATGAACTCAAATTATAGCTTAGTTATTATTACATCAATTTCACATGACATCTTAAATGAGAACTACTCTGTTGATTAATTTATCATTGTACTATTGATTAGAATGGCATTCCTTTTTGTACTACATTTGTGTATCTGTAAGTTTGTGTAATATAATTCGGGGAGAGTTGATAAATAGGTAAATATTTTATTTTTGGATAAGCTTTGTATGTTTTTAAATAAACTTAAAGAGTCATAATAGTATTGTTTGTACAATCAATAAAAATATGCTTTGATCACATTGATGCATTCAACTGTAATGGGCCCTACACATGCGCAGGCCCGACCGGAAGCTCGAAGAGGACGGAGCAATACAAAAGAAAAGGACATAATTACGACAACTTTCTCTTTCCTTTGTATTGTTTTGTCCCGCTTTCGCCTCTGCGGCCGCCTGTGCATGTGTAGGGCCCATAAAAGTGTTTTTTGTCAACTCTTCTTCAATGCACTTTATGAGGGAAGAAATACATTTGAATTTTATAACTTAAACTAAATAAAAAACCTTTTATTACATGATCTGTTGCTATGTTTAAATAAAGAACAGCTACACAAAGCGGAGCATGGTGACTCGACTCGCGAATTCGTAATACATTTCGTGTAATGCCGCGAATTGTGAATGCTCACTGCGGTTAAGTGAGCATATCGTACGCGCAATGAAGTCAATACGCGCGTCGTGTCGCCGGTTCGCGTGACCAGCTGTTAGGCATAGAAGAAACTTAAGTACCTGAAGGTACGAGTTCGTGGCCGACTGCAGGCAGCAGCAGCAGTGACACTACTTTCTATGGTATACCTTCCGTAGCTAGCGATACGTCATCTTCATAGAAATACCTACATAGAAACCAGAGCAGCAGACGACGCAACACTGCTGTCTGCAGTCTGCTTCCAACTTGTACAGTCAGCGCCAAAATGATCTTAGCATTCAAATCTACCAAAATACCTAATCATTCGACAAAAAGTGACCTTAAGTAACAATGTTCTCAGACAACAAATAAAAGTGCACCTTTATGACTTGAGACAAGGTTGATTTTTGTCAAATGATTAGCTATTTTGGTAGGTTTGGATGATCAGATCATTTCAAAATGATAATGAGTGCCAACGCTAACTGTACCTTAATCCTGAAGGGTGGAAAATAAGACACAATAGATATTCCATTGATGATAAATTAAGGTGTAAATATTGTAAGTGCCCTGCACTTAATTCATTAGCATTTCAAAAGGAAGTAACGTTTGAAGTGCTGAGCCTACCCGTGTAGAGTAGGCTATGTTTTGCAAGTTACGGATAGGCATATCAATAATATTAATTCTCCATTAACAGTTGAAGAGGTGCCGGTGGACTCGCACCTACAGGACAACGGCGCGCGACCGAGGAGCCGCAGCAGCAGCGCCAGCGTCGAACAAAACCGGGAGAAAGAGCGGGAACGTGAAAAAGAGCGCGAGAAGGAGCGAGAGCGCGAGCGGGATCGACGTAACAGGGAGGCGCACAAAGCCCAACGGGATGATAGGTCTGTTACACACACACTACTGTATAAGCTGTCCTCCACTTGTATAAGTGGTTTTACTGTATAGTAAACGCAAGCATTCCTTCTTTGTGACAGACATACATGCCCCTGCAAATTCCATATTCCTTCTAGTAAGGCAGTCGTATTTGCATATTAAATTACTGCATTGTTACTTTTGTTATGATTATTTTCTTTGTAATAATTTTTTATATAGATTACTTAATTTATATGTAATTGTTATATGTGTAACTGTTTTTTTTATATATATTGCAGAGATAAAGATAAGAGTTTGGAAGTGGGTCGGTCAGCATCGCCGGCGGGCGCAGGGGGCGCGGGGGCGGGGGCGGGGGACAACCTGTCCATAGACGAGACCAACCGGCTGCGAGCCAAGCTCGGACTCAAGCCACTTGAACTCGCCGAGAAACCCGCCGGTACACAATTTGCTTTAATAAATCTTCTTTTAAATTATTGGCGCGGCGCGGCACTGACGAGCCTAGCAATGCCACTATTAATTTTCAAAGAAAATTCAGAAGCCCTACACATTACACACATTGCACTAAGTTTTAAGTCAGAGCTAATTGATACGCTATTATTATAGTATATTAGTTAACTGTTTGTTAAAAATTACAGAGGACGGCAAGATCAAGGATGACTTGGGTGAGTTTTACCACAAGCCAGCGTCTAACATCACACAACAAAAGAAAACTGAGAAACTGCGCGAAAAACTCGAGGAGCGCAAGGAGAAGAGGAAATTAGAACAAAAGTATGTCGGCTGTGCATTGGAAGTTTAACTGTTGCCTTGTTCCGATGTATATTGATCGTTCGTGTTTTTGTTACTAGATTGAAAACGACTCTTCTGGCGGAGGAGTCTGACGATGAGGACGCCCTAGCGTGGGTGAAGAAGTCGCGCGAGCTCGAGAAACAGAGACAAGATGCCGCCAAAAGGGTATGTTACAGTGTTATACAAAACTATCCAATTTATGTAAATCTTTGTGTTAGATTTTAAGATCAAAAACAAAAAAAAAGAAATTGGACTTTTGTAGTAGTACAATCTCATTTTATGTATCGCTTGTTCGTTTATGTATTTTTGATAGTTATCTATAAAATAATGAGGGTGAAGGTTTACATGACGTGTACTGTACGGCGTATTCGTTACACTCGGCACTTGCTTGCAGGCGGCGATGCTGGACGAGTTGGACGCGGAGTTTGGCGTGTCCGCGCTGGTGGAGGAAGAAGAACAGGAGCAGCGCGCGCGCGCATATGCGCCCCGCAACCTGCGCGGTCTGCGCGTGGCGCACGACATCGACGCGGTATCGCTTCACTTTATAACCCGTGCCAAACTTCTGGCTCTCTGAAGTTGCTTCGCGCAAGCGCAAGCTATATTTTCCGTACTTTGCGTGAAATTATGGATCGCCTCGTGTTCTAACGGAGCTAGAAGTTTGGCACGATGTGTACACTACTAAACACCTATGCGACACTATTGAGGCTCTTGGCACATTCGCCCTGACGTAATTAGCCATTTGAGATGTTACTATTGCTCGTTAATTTATGAAAATAATTACAGCCTTACTACAAAAGATTTCAAAACACTTTTCAAATTAAACACCTTAAAAGTGATGCTGTCTCTTTTTAACAATATTGTAAAAAAAGTGACAGTATCATATTTATACAGTGTTTTGTGGTAAAGCTGGTAAAATATTTTCTGGTTATTTGAAATTTTGAGATTTAAGCATTCACAATGCTATTTTTATATAATACTAAATAATATACTAGAAAAAATAGGACTCGCACCAGATCATGTTCTCGGACGGGAATCGAACCCATTGGTAGCTCAGCGGTCAGAGCATTGGACCGGATATCCAAATGTCGCGGGTTCGATTCCCGTCCGAGAACATGATCTGGTGCGAGTCCTATTTTTTCTAGTATATTATTTAGTATTATATAAAAATAGCATTGTGAATGCTTAAATCTCAAAATTTCAAATAGTTATATAGCTTTCTCATCTTAATCAACTGTTTAAAAATATCTGGAAAGATGTTCAGTTGAATGTAGCAGGTTAATTCCTTCTACATTGGTGAGATGGCGCTGGCTTGCAGCGTAAGAGTTGATATACTAGAAGAAATTCGACGTTCTCACCAGTGACTCGGTAGCTCAGCGGTCAGAGCATTGGACCGGATATCCAAAGGTCGCGGGTTCGATTCCCGTCCGAGAACATGATCTGGTGCGAGTCCTATTTTTTCTAGTATATTATTTAGTATTATATATTTTCTGGTTATTTTGGTAAACTGTACCCATCCCATATCTCAATTTTTTTATACAACGTAAGGAATTAATCTAAAAAAATTGATTGTTTGTAAAAAATGAATGTTGTCTGTAATGTGTGGGTACAATAGTAATGTGTGATGTGCAGCTGGACGAGGAACGCGACGTGGTGCTGACGCTGGCCGACCAGCACGTGCTGGCCGACGCGCCCGAGGACGTGCTCGTCAACGTCAACATACAGGACGACGAGAAGTACAAGAAGGTAACACCCGTTTATAATATACCACACATCCTTACTTATAATATTATAAATGCGAAAGTACGTTTGTTTATTTATTACGCCTTCACGTCTTAACTACTGAACCGGTCGTCATGAAATTTTGCGTACACGTGGTCTATGTCCCTATGTCCTTCTCTGTACATGTGGGGTACAAAGAAGGACAAAGGATACCTTTCATTCCGAAAAATAACTGTTTTCGAGTGGTAGCAAAAAAAACATTCCATGCAGACGAAGTCGTGGGCGGTCGCTAGTTACTAATAAATCAGTAGGCGAATTATGAGTCGGCGCTCACTATACTCGATAGCGAGTGAAGTCGATACTTCTAGATAATTTTTAGTTTAGTGTAGTTTAGGGTTGTGTGTGCGATGCGGATCTGCGAGTGCCGCCGTTCGCTAGAACCATGAGTGACTAACTCGTGGCAAACGAACTCCCGGCGTTCCTGCAACAAAAATTGGACGTCACGGATGAGGTGAGCGCGCTGCAATTATATGCGAGTCCAACTTCAGCGAGGACGACGTGGCCGCGGCGAAGAAACTGCCGGACGAGTCTCTCGGCGAGAGCGACCGGACGGTGCGCCGGAGACGTGACGGGACACAGAAGAGCCTGCGGGAGATCATCACCCCGTTTAAAGAAACCGACCCCGACGACGTGCCCGCGTTCGTGGCGAGAGACCTCGACGAGCCGCCTCCCGTCATCTTCGATCGCGTCGATGTGACCCGCCTCCCGAAGGACACCGTGACCCTCGAGGCGAGTTCGGCGGAAACGATGCTAAAGTTCCAAGCATCCGGAAATACGGTGAGCGAATTGCGTAAAGAAGTCGACGATTTACGTGATCACTCGCCGTAAGTAGGTCACTGACTGCGGGCTCAAACTTCAACATGCGACGTGGGGCCCGCCTCGACGTATCGTCGTCGAGTTGCAAGTCGGCAGTTTCGACTCCGTGTCCGCCACGGCCCGACAGTTGTCGGTCGCGAGCGCCGACCCCGCGAGCTGCGCGTCCCCCGGCCGCGCCCCGCCGCCGCCGCCCTCTACCCCGGCGCCGTCGCCGCGTGCGCCCGCCAGCCGTCAGCGCGACTTTGCTGCTGTTGCCGCCACTAACTCGAGTTCGCAGACGCAGCGGCCGACTCTCGTCGATAGAGAAGCCACTTCACGGAATGTCGTCGCACCGGGCCGAGATGAAGACTGTTTCGTCGAGGTTCAAAACGAAAAGCGACGTCGTCGGCGAGCGAGCGAGAACCGTCGTGGCACCGCACCGACGGGGCTCGACTTCCTCCCGCGAGCCGCCGTACCGACCGCGGCCGTGTCCCCGTCCCGCCTGCACCACGTCACCACCGTGCGGGACGTGATAGAGTACATCGAGAAGAAAGCTAACTTTTGTTTGAGAGTCGCCTTTGGAGTCGCGCCATAATACCGATTTTAAGGCGTTTGTGGTGCGCACCCCGACGGCGAGGCTGGACCTCTTCATGAAGGAGGACTTCTGGCCGCAGGGTGTGGTGTACGGGCGCTTCAGAGGGACGCCGCCTTGTGCCACCGATCCGACGCAGAAAGTGTCGAACTGATTTTTTTACTAACATATTTTTTAAGTTATTTACTAACAATATTGTTTTATAAATTATATATGCTCAGTTTTAAGGTATATATCTTGTTTCTGATTTTCATAACACGAGTGCATTAACAACTTACTTTGAAATCGAAGCGATGTATGTAATATTAAATATTATTATTATAGTTACCGCCAGAGGCGCTGTGTCGAATTTCTACATTACTACAGTCGCTATCCAATATAGTAAACGTAACTGTGCAAACTCATAATATCTATAGGCATAAATCTTTTTTTTTCATTTTTGTAAATTATTTTTTCTTATGAAACACAATGAATGTTTTAATATTCAAAATGCGACGAAAAGGAAAATATTCATCAAATACAACCCCTTTTTGTATCCTCTCAAAAAGCTTTTAAAATTTTAACTATTTAATTAATAATCACTTGACGTGATTTGATGACCGGCCCCCCTAAACAAATGGCCAACATTCTATGCGTTTGAAAGCTACGCTTACTGTTAAAGCTTTACAATAAGTAGCATTTTTATCAAATAATAATTAAGCACTTTGAATCGTCTACATTTTCCTACCACCCGTTTAAGACAGACAGATCAATTTCATGCACTATATAGTGCATGAAATTGATCTGTCTGTCTTAATACTATATTTTCATAAGTTTTCACCATGTGATTTAATCGTCTATTTAAGCTTTAATAGTGAGCGTAGAGTTCTAACGTATAGAATATTGGCCACTCGAGTAGGGGGCTGTTATTATAAAATGGTAAGTACACACGACGGCACCTCAGACTATACATGTTGATCTTGAGACCGACTTTATGTCTTACGTAGTAAAAGCTGTTTTCGCAGTTTAACTGTATAACCTGACGTGCTGTCGTGCGTACCTATCAATAATATGATGAAATGATAATATTGTTGTTATTATATGGTTGAGCGAAGCGATGGCTGGTTCATGCGTCATGCTCGTGAGCGGGCGCTGCCAGTGGGAACGGGTCTGCTTCTGCCTACTTGTCTTAACGTTTATTAAATTGTATGAATTGATATGTATATATATATTTTTGTAATAGCCTAGACTGAACCTTAAATTTTGAATTAAGCTTGACACCTGTAAATTGATTCAGTAGAAATGAGCTAATTAAATAATGTTATTTATTTATGAATCTATGTTAATTGTAACATGTATGAATGTAATGTCTGGAAACGATATACATATTTGTAAATATCGTTCCTTCTAATAAAGCTGATAAGTTTTTTGCGCCCATTTTTCTTGTCAGCTAAAAGACGTCATAATGGGTGGTAGGATAAAAGAATTGACGATTTAAAAATGCTTATTATGTGAGCTTATTTGAATAAAGAATTTTTCAATTTCAATTTCAATAACAACTTTATAATATTCACATACGGACTTTATAAAAAAAAACTAATCTATGCCATTCGATTCATTTCATTTATTCACTAATTAATATATAATTCTGTTTTACAAAATGTGATAATTAAATTGTTAATAAAACATAGAATGTGGTATTCGTGTAGAACATCGAGGAGCGCAAGAAGGCTCGCGCGGGATACCAGGCGTACGACGAGGAGGCGGAGGCGCTCGCCGCGCTGGGGCACGCCCGCCCCGTGCTGGCCAAGTACGACGACCGGGAGCGGGAGCGCGCCGCCAGAGGGTTCCACATCGGGGACCACGCCCACGCCCACGCCCACGCCCGCCCCGACCACGCCCTGCGGCTCCAACACACCATGGTGACTCCTCTAAATTATGATAATTTATTATTCAAGTTGTAAAGCTCCGACGACCTCCGTGGTCGAGTGGCTTTGTACACCGGTTTTCGAGGTGTCGCCATCTCTGAGGTCCCGGGTTCGATCCCCGGTTGGGTCAATTTAGAAAACGAACTTTTCTATATTGGCTCAGGTCTGGGTGTTTATGATACCACCCTTGTCTCCGATTTCCATAACACAAGTGCTTTAGCTACTTATTTTGGAATCGGAACGATGTATGTGATGCTGTCAAATATATTATTTAGCACTACGATGCTAAAATTTAAAAATCATTTAAAGCTAGCATTTTACTTCTATTCAGTAATTTTTGTATTGTGGATAAGTCGAGTGTCCATTTCGTAAATTAGTATTTCTGTTTGAATTGTAAAGTTAAAAAGTGTTATATTTATTCAAAAAGTCTCCGGGCGTGGAGGGCGTGACTCGGCGGCTGGAATCCCTGCAGGCGCCCACGCCGCGCCCCGCCGCCGACTACATGGACGACGCGGAGGTCCAGGCCAAGTTCAAGAAGACCAAGCGGAAGGTACGTCGAGCCGTTATACCCCTTCGATCGTATAAACCCTACATACACAATCCCATACTAAATGCGTTCGAAGAACCGATTCCAACGATGATAAAGTTGTAGTTATAATATAGATATTTCGCTTCCGAATACTGCCGCTGCCATATTTGATATTCGACCTTACATCACAGTACTGGTTTTAAATTCTGACGGCAGTGGTGGTACTTACGATCTTATTACGTGAAATACTAGGTCATCCGCCGCCAATCGACACTCTTTTTTACACATCTGTCTTACGGCCGAAGACTCGAAGGCTTCTTAGCTCGAAGGTCTCCTTAACTTTAACACTATGGCTGCTGAACTAAATTCGCACGGTACCGTGAACTGCTGCGCTCGCCGCGCTAGGCGAGTCCATAGCACACGCGTTTGTCCAGTGATAAATTGCACCGCGTGTGCTAACCGGACCGACTAGGTGAGTCGGGCCCTGGCGCAACGATTGTGCGCGTGGACTCTAGACGTGAGTCGGCGATGGTGAAACAGCTGTGCTCGCGAACATGCTAGTCGAGTCCATACTGACGCGACGCCTCTGCTCACGGATGCGCTACGGGAGTCCATAATAATAAATTGATATTGTATGTTTTTTCAACTCAACAAATAAAATAATATATCAGAAATCAGCTGTTTCATACATTTTGATATTTCCGTAATTAATTTTTGTATAAAACAGCCGATTTTTTTTCGCGATTTAAAGTTTGTCCTTTAGTAAAAGTTGTTCAGTTTGATGGTCCTTATCTACCATATGCGGCATTACGGGGACTTTTGTAACATATTGTAATGTATAAATAAAAATCAATGTTTAAATGTTTGTGTTCTAATGAATAAATAAATATAAACATTTATTTATAAATTGTTTAAACATAATATATACGTTTCAACATTTTAATTTATTTCTTCAGTACCTACTTTATTTTTAGCTACCCTGCAATCTAGTGAAGATTATTCGAGTTTTTGATATAAACTATACAACCCGCGCGAGCACAGCCGTTTTGTTTTAGTGGACTCCGCTCGCAGGTTGCGAGCACAGCCGTTTTATTTTGGTGGACTCGCGCTGTAAGTCGTTAGCACTGGCGCACCGCCAAACGACGACGCGCACACCTGTCGCAATTTTTCGACTTACGACGTGAGTTTTGAGCAGCCAAAGGGTGGAAGCTGTCAGTTTCATAAATTTTCTGTCAAATCTGACAACTTTTTTAAATTTAAAATGGCCTTAAGAATCGTTTGAGTATTTGGCCGTTACTAACACAAATAGAAGGAACAATTATGCAGCATGAAATATTGTAATAATTTTATTTAAATAATGAAATTAAGGTGGTTTCAGTACATGTTCGACATTAAATTCATATAGATCGATCTAATTCTCACTTTCGATTGAAGCATTCGTTCGTGGCGTCATTTTTAGTTGAGTGCGCTTACGCTACATCTAGGGTTTAAATGTTCGAAGCTTTGCCCGTCTTAAAAAAAAGGTTATACCTATTTGAAAAACAAAAAAAAATCACCTCTTCAGCACCAAAAGAGTACACTCTGTTTGCAAAGAGACAAAGCACCAACTCTTACGTAGACATCTTGATGAACTTGATGATACTTACCTCGAATCACTGTTGTTACATCTTTAGCTGTTTTAAATGTTTCTGTCGTGTTTTATAAGATTTATGTGTGAACAGGGCAAAATACGCAAGAAGCCGAAGGCGGAGCCTATAGACGTGGACGACTACGACGCCGGCGACGCGCCCCTCGACACCGACGACACAGGTACATTATTGTATAACTAAAATAAACACTACTGTCAAACAATAGTTGTAAAATAAAGAAACAAACTGCATTTTTTACATCTCTAATGTGATTCTACGAGAGAGATGCTACATACATTAGAGAGAGATTCGTAGCTTAGCTGAGATATGAACATGATTCCTCGCTTTGACTTTTTTCTCTTCTTAACCTTTCTTCCCCTCCCCCCCTCCCCCTACCCTTTTCTAGCTCGCTCTCATAAAACGATCGCATCGTTTCTGCTTATCGATGTGTGTCATCGTATGCTAAAGTGTCAAATAGTTTACAAATAATAATATAATATTGTGGTACAGAGGTGAAGCCCGGGCTGGGCTCGCTGGCGGTGGACTCGGACGAGGCGGAGCCCGACGTGGAGCTGCAGGCGGCGCTGGCGCGCGCCAGGAGGCTCGCGCACGCACGCGCCATGCCCGCGCCCGCGCTACCCAAGGTCACCTACCACATACATGTACTACACATACATCACTGGCGGGGGACCCGGACGAGGCGGAGCCCGACGTGGAGCTGCAGGCGGCGCTGGCGCGCGCCAGGAGGCTCGCGCACGCACGCGCCATGCCCGCGCCCGCGCTACCCAAGGTCACATACCATATACATGTACTACACATACATCACTGGCGGGGGACCCGGACGAGGCGGAGCCCGACGTGGAGCTGCAGGCGGCGCTGGCGCGCGCCAGGAGGCTCGCGCACGCACGCGCCATGCCCGCGCCCGCGCTACCCAAGGTCACCTACCACATACATGTACTACACATACATCACTGGCGGGGGACCCGGACGAGGCGGAGCCCGACGTGGAGCTGCAGGCGGCGCTGGCGCGCGCCAGGAGGCTCGCGCACGCACGCGCCATGCCCGCGCCCGCGCTACCCAAGGTCACATACCATATACATGTACTACACATACATCACTGGCGGGGGACCCGGACGAGGCGGAGCCCGACGTGGAGCTGCAGGCGGCGCTGGCGCGCGCCAGGAGGCTCGCGCACGCACGCGCCATGCCCGCGCCCGCGCTACCCAAGGTCACCTACCACATACATGTACTACACATACATCACTGGCGGGGGACCCGGACGAGGCGGAGCCCGACGTGGAGCTGCAGGCGGCGCTGGCGCGCGCCAGGAGGCTCGCGCACGCACGCGCCATGCCCGCGCCCGCGCTACCCAAGGTCACCTACCACATACATGTACTACACATACATCACTGGCGGGGGACCCGGACGAGGCGGAGCCCGACGTGGAGCTGCAGGCGGCGCTGGCGCGCGCCAGGAGGCTCGCGCACGCACGCGCCATGCCCGCGCCCGCGCTGCCCAAGGTCACATACCATATAGATGTACTCTTACAGTGTTTGACGTCGCCCAGTGTTCTTGAAACGATCATTACGGCCAGGTGCCCGTTCTAACAGCGATCCGTGTTTGCGTGTGATACGTTGTCGCATACGTTGCAGCCCGGCCACAAGTAATGTGCTATAACTCGCGGAATACCGCGGTAGTGGTCGAGCACGCGCCGCCGCCGCTCCTCAGTACCGTGACGCACACGAGACGCGTTAAGACGCATCGATATGATCCCTTGAAATGTTTAATATAGCCATTTTAAGAGTCCGGCGAACGGTAAGCTTCCCATAAAAACGTAATTACAGTCTTTTTTTGGCACCGTGGCCGAGCCACGATGTATTACACTTGCGCGGTATTAATATTCCGATAGGTCTGACAGGTCGAGTGTTGAGGCAGGATCTCTTCACTTCTTCAGGTATGTTTGTGCTCGGGGACCGCGGTCCGACTGTTCGATGTTGGAATTTGTATTTATGCGAAGCGCTTAGAAAACTCCGATATCGTATTTCAGGTTTCCATACATTTTTGCCTTGATGTTAGCTTGAAGTAGTAGTAAGTAATGTTTACATATTGTACTTTTCGCTGATCCTACATTTCTTTGTCATTCGTCGATTGCTTAAGTGGCGCGCCGCTACATCGGGCTTCTAGCTATTTTGGTTACATCCAGTATAAAAAAGTTGTCTACATCCAGTATTATCAAAATTGGTAGAGCACTTTCTTGGCCGACTGTACAAGCGACAAGTTGATGAATGATATGTGTATGTAGGTGGAGGAAGTCCTGCAGCGCGTGGAGGAGGAAGAGCCGTCCACTAGTGAAGGAGGCATGCTGTTGGACGCCACGGCGGAGTTCTGCCGCACGCTGGGCGACGCGCCCGCGCCACGCCACGCCACGCAGGTACATGTCCTACAACGCGCGTGTAGGCCTCGAGTTAGCGCCCGTGGGATCCTCCATTAATCACATCAAGCTCGAAAGGGGGATGGGGCTCGGAAAACACACGAAATATCACAAAGGAGGGTGTAGTGATTAATGGACGACCTCCAAACGGCTACGCTCGTATGTAGCGGTGCATTCAATTTTAAGTATTTATTTATTTATTTCAAATTGACACACCATCAACAATAACACAATTAATACAAAAAATATTAATACAGATATAAATATAGGACCGCGTGCATTATCTTTACAGGTGTACAACACACCAACAATTATAAATGGTACAAATAGTCTGCCCCCACATACCTAAATACTTATTTTATAGAGGGGTTACTAAGCAGGGAATTTACAAAAATTACAAATAAAAAGAATAGTATCGAAACAATGTAATGAATTAAAATTAAAAATAACATTTAAATGAAATTGAGCTATAAATAAAATAGAAAACAATAATCAAAAATAAAAATGAAGATTAAAATAAATTTAATGTTTTAAATTTCCATGGTTTTTGACGTTATTAGAATAAACTATATCGGGATTTACACCAGGTACCGCAATGTCTACGGTCCCCGAAAGATAGTTTTCCTTTGGAGAAACCTGGTGTTTATAAGATCGACTGCAGTTGTGGTAGTTCATATATCGGCCAAACTAAACGCACAATAGCATGCCGTATAAAGGAGCACATAAAAGCGGTCAAAAACAACGATACGCAAAAATCGGCCATCGCTGAACATTTACTTCATTCGGACACAAATCACTGGATCGAGTTGCATAACCCTCAGATTATCTCAACAGAACGCCACTACATACCAAGAATGGTCAGAGAAGCGATTGAAATTACCAAATACAAAAATTTCAATCGTGAAGATGGGTTTAAATTGTCGAGTGTTTGGAACCCTGTAATCCGTTTGTGTAAAAACAACATGAAATGTAAAAGCGCCGTTTCGCGTACAGATACAGTGAGTGTCGTGTGTCGTGAACAGATTCGAGTGAGTAGTGAGTTTGCAGACAGTGGTACCGGTATCGAGCGTAATAATAAAAGACTTAGACGGAGGGTAGACCGATTTGTCTGCCAATAACATCTACCCGCACGCAACAATCGCCAGTTCTTCCGTGACCATGGCGCATGCAACTGCGCCGAAATATCGGAGTCTCAAAAATAAACAGGTACATGGTGTAAATCCCGATATAGTTTATTCTAATAAAATAAATTTTCACTAAAATATTGGAATTTCGCGTAACATTTTTTTCACTATTCTATGACAATGATAACAAATATCAATACTATCCGAGACCTTATCGCACGATTCCATAAGACGATTCAGTGGTGCCACCAGCTTTGTACGGTATACTGATTTAGTGAATGTCTCTAGCATGAGGTGACGAGGTATCCTCCATGGAACTTTGAAATTGATTTGAGCTAATATATCGGATGCATCAATGTTCCCATTCAAAAGTTTATGCAATAAAAGGACGTCAGAAATGTTACTACGTTTTTCCAAAGTGTCGATCCCAAAATGCTGGAGACGTTTTTCATAATTCGCACGATAGGGACAGCCACGAGTTTTATATGCTAAAAATCGGGTAAAAAGGCTCGAGCGAATACAACGTAGTTACGTTGTATACGAGCCTGTCTTTGTGAGTTTGGTATTGTGGGTTCCATACAGATGAGCCATATTCCAACACCGAGCGCACCAGTATATTGTATAAGCAGAAAATTGCTTTGGTGTTGTGAAAGTTTATGCAAATTCGTTACACAAAATTTAGCATCGGCCAAGCCCTTGCCAAGATTTTATTGATGTGATCAACGAATGCCAGTTTATCATCAATGGTGGTGACACTAAGATCACGAATAGTATGGACCTGAGCGAGTTCTTTGGAGCCAATTGTATATTTAGAGTGCAAAACATTTTTATGTCTTGTAAATTTAATAAATTGACACTTGCTTGCGTTCAAAACCATGTTGTTATTATCACACCATTTTTGTATTGAGTCCAGATCCCTCTGCAAAAGTTTTATATCTTCTTGATTTTCCAAAGGTCTAAACAATTTTAAATCATCTGCAACTGCTAAAGTGAATTTTATCAGAGATGTCATTTATGAAAATCAGAAAGAGTATAGGTCCCAAAATTGAGCCTTGAGGTACCCCAGAGGCAGCAGTAAAGGATTTGGACTTGTAACCATTCAGTACAACCTTTAACACCCGATGCTTTAAGTAGGATTCAAAACATAATGGAAGTGGCCCATGAATACCGTAGCGTAGCGTCTAAGTTTGCGAATTAAGATATTGTGGTCAACTTTATCGAGTGCGCTGCTGAAATCCGTATAAATTGAATCCACCTTTGTACCACAGTCAACATGTTTACTAATATTGTTTAAGTATGATGTAAGATTAGTTACAGTGCTTTTTTTCCTGCAGAAACCATGTTGACTCTCGTCCATGATAGACTTCCAATGAGCGGTCAATATGGGACAAATTAATTTCTCAAAGATCTTACTGAAAACATTTAGAATTGACTCCGGTCTGTAGTTCTTAACGTTATTGGAATCACCATTTTTATGAATAAGAACAATATTAGCTTTCTTTAATGGTTCTGGGAATAGAGATGTTTTAAGTGATTCCCAGAAGATGATTTTTAACGGTACTGTAAGATTTTTACTAGTTTTTTTTATAAAATATGGAGGGATTCCATCTGGTCCAGCCCATTTACTTACGTCGAGTTTTGAAATTACTTTTGAGATCATGCGTTGAGTAATATCGATACTACCAAGGCAAAGTTGTGGGTATATATCGCAAGAAACGATAGTCCCATCCGTGTGTGCTTGGCCTTAAGAATAGACGGCTGAGAACTGCTTTGCAAAGACATTGCAGATTGCATCACCAGAACTAGCGCATTCGGAATCCAAATGCAAATCATTAGGTATCTCAGAGTTACCATTACGAAGAGTTTTCACGTAAGTCCTAAGCTTTTTAGGGTTCTTAGTAATTTCGTTTTGAATTGTAAGAAGATACTCGTTATAACATTTTTTCATAAATTTCTAGACTCTTACTTGCATTTCTAAGTTCTAGTAGATACTTCTTGTTTATAAGTTTGGGCTCTGTTATACAAGTAACAGTTACTTCAAGTGCCGGATGATGACCATCAATTTTACTTAAAACATAGGTTTCCTTAACACTAACATCGCACATATTAGATATAACTAGATCAAGAACTCTTTGATTTTTATTTTTTACATTATTATGCTGTTGGAAACAGTTGTGAGAAAGAAAGTCTAATAATGTCCCAATAAGCAGTCATAATTTGATGGTGACAAGCGTATTTTAAAACGTTATGTGTAAATATCTGCAAGTTCTTGGTATTAATTTGACACTAATATGTGTGCCTTTTTCGTGTAACGTGTAGGAAGTGGAGGTGGAGGATATGGAGATGGAACTGGAAGCGGCGGCGGGCGGCAGCGCCTGGAGCCGCGTCGACACGCGCGCCGAGCCGCAACCGGATCTAGCTGCCGGTATGTACACTATAGTAGGCGGCCTGGAGCCGCGTCCACACGCGCGCCGAGCCGCAACCGGATCTAGCTGCCGGTATGTACACTATAGTAGGCGGCCTGGAGCCGCGTCCACACGCGCGCCGAGCCGCAACCGGATCTAGCTGCCGGTATGTACACTATAGTAGGCGGCCTGGAGCCGCGTCCACACGCGCGCCGAGCCGCAACCGGATCTAGCTGCCGGTATGTACACTATAGTAGGCGGCCTGGAGCCGCGTCCACACGCGCGCCGAGCCGCAACCGGATCTAGCTGCCGGTATGTACACTATAGTAGGCGGCCTGGAGCCGCGTCCACACGCGCGCCGAGCCGCAACCGGATCTAGCTGCCGGTATGTACACTATAGTAGGCGGCCTGGAGCCGCGTCCACACGCGCGCCGAGCCGCAACCGGATCTAGCTGCCGGTATGTACACTATAGTAGTCGGCCTGGAGCCGCGTCCACACGCGCGCCGAGCCGCAACCGGATCTAGCTGCCGGTATGTACACTATAGTAGGCGGCCTGGAGCCGCGTCCACACGCGCGCCGAGCCGCAACCGGATCTAGCTGCCGGTATGTACACTATAGTAGGCGGCCTGGAGCCGCGTCCACACGCGCGCCGAGCCGCAACCGGATCTAGCTGCCGGTATGTACACTATAGTAGGCGGCCTGGAGCCGCGTCCACACGCGCGCCGAGCCGCAACCGGATCTAGCTGCCGGTATGTACACTATAGTAGGCGGCCTGGAGCCGCGTCCACACGCGCGCCGAGCCGCAACCGGATCTAGCTGCCGGTATGTACACTATAGTAGGCGGCCTGGAGCCGCGTCCACACGCGCGCCGAGCCGCAACCGGATCTAGCTGCCGGTATGTACACTATAGTAGGCGGCCTGGAGCCGCGTCCACACGCGCGCCGAGCCGCAACCGGATCTAGCTGCCGGTATGTACACTATAGTAGGCGGCCTGGAGCCGCGTCCACACGCGCGCCGAGCCGCAACCGGATCTAGCTGCCGGTATGTACACTATAGTAGGCGGCCTGGAGCCGCGTCCACACGCGCGCCGAGCCGCAACCGGATCTAGCTGCCGGTATGTACACTATAGTAGGCGGCCTGGAGCCTGGATGCACTTCGGAGAGTGCGAAAAAATTAGACGAATTAATTCCTCCAGGCCCATTCCACAATCGACGCACTAGACGCAGATTAGCGTACCACCCTTATGTTGTTGATATTCCAACCATCCGTACAAAGCGTTTTGCTAATACTTTTATAATGCGAACAGCTAAGGAATGGAACTGGCTGCCTGCTGATGTGGTTCCCAATAGTTGTAACATTGACCTTTTCAAGACTGAAGTGAATAGGCTTCATCTAAGTGAGCATGCTCCATCATCACTTAACACCAGGTGTGATTGTGTGCAGGGTCGGTGTCGGGGCTGGAGGCGGAGCCGGCGCTGGGCGCGGGCGTGGCGGGCGCGCTGCGGCTGGCGCTCAGCAAGGGCTACCTGGAGCGCGCGGGCCCGGCGCCCCCGCCACGCAACGCGCACGCGCACCTGCTCGCCGCCAAGAACTACTCCATCGACGACAAGGCGCACAAGTACATATACACCTAGCCAGTACCCAGTACCTGACACGACTGACCTTGTTCGCTGCGACAGCTCTGGTCGAAATCGTGATTTTCATTTTAATGCACGCGGTACACACCTTGTACTAGTGCGTATACTCGGTCAAAAATACGGGGTTCGGTGATCGAGGGATATCATTTGGCAGGGTGAACCTTCTGAACTATTAGTCGTCACTAATGTGTGGGGTATCGAATGAAAGGGCTTTTGAGCCGATTCCATATATGCAACATGTTACAAAAATACCCCTAATGCCGAATATGGTATATAGGGACCATCAAACTGAACAACTTTTACTATGGGACCAACTCTGAAATCGCGGAAAAAAATCAGCTGTTTCATACAAAAATTAAAGAGTTGGCCCCATAGTAAAAGTTGTTCAGTTTGATGGTCCCTATATACCATATTCGGCATTAAGGGTATTTTCGTAACACCTTGTATACAATATTATTACATTGCAGCTACTGGTAAAAAAAAACTGAAAAATATTTTCCAAACATACTAAGTTCAAGCTCTTGCAGGAAGAAAACGGCTGAATGAATTTATGAAACATACGCCAAATAACTCGTGATACACTCTTATGTAACGTCCTGGAAGGAAGTTTAAAAATGATGAGTATATAGTTTTTTTTTTAACTTTAGATAAACAATCCCATACTAAATATATTCGAAAAACTGATTCCAACAGTGCTATACAGTTATAGTTATAATATTGATTTTTCGCTTCCAAATACTGCCGCAGCCATATTTGACCTCGCATCACAGTAACTGGTTAGAAAATCGGACGATAGTGGTGGTACTTACGATCTTATTACATGAAATGCTCACGAGGTCGTCCGTAGCCAATCAGAGTCACGTCGGTCGACGGACGCTACTCTTTCTTACGCATCTCTGACTTACTAGCGCAAATAGAAGAAACGATAGCAAGGCATGGAATATTTTAATTTAAATAATGAAATTAAGGTGGTTTCAGTACATACTTTAGCTGCAATGTAGTAATATTGTATATATTTGGAATCAACTCAAAATAGCAGAGAAAAAAGTTTTAAAGTTACATACAAAAAAAAGATTCCCTCCCATACTAATACAAAATCTATTCTAATCTTTCAAAATCTATTATAATCTACCTCCCATATTAAATCTAAGATGGCTCCCCTTCTTAAAATTATCTAAGGATTCAGAAGGTTTACCCAGCCAAAGGATATCCCCCTTTAATGCAGTCTCAAATCGCGGCGAGTTGCCCGACATCGAGACATCGGCTCGGATAGACGCTAGCCGAAGCTTAGCTTATTTTTTTGTGGCTGCAGCACATGGCAACAATATTTTATACTTCCGCTTCACATTTCTATCAAAAACACTTGAATACATACCTAAAAGAGTTGACAAAAATCGAGGGCGCCACTTTCTATACAAACACGTCTAACTCGCGAATAACTTGGCAACACTCGCATTAATTTTATTTTATTTCTACTCTTTATGGCCAAGCTATTTAAATGAGAGTAATTCCAATACATCCTTCTCCCAGTGAGGACGACAAGTACGGTCGTCGCGAGCGCGGCTACTCGGGCCCGCTGCAGGAGTTCCGCGAGAAGTCCTCGTTCCGGCCCAACATCAAGCTGGAGTACGTGGACGACGACGGGCGCGCGCTCTGCCCCAAGGAGGCGTTCCGCTACCTGTCGCACAAGTTCCACGGCAAGGGGCCCGGCAAGAACAAGCAGGAGAAGCGCATCAAGAAGGCCGTACAGGAGGGGGTCAGTATACAATTACCACTAATTGTTATTAGTCGTCGCACTCGTCGGTCTACGGGTCAGGGGTCATTCCCGGTCGTTGGTGGTCGTCTTCAGCTCCCCTCCTGTCGTCTGTCATCCATCATTCGTAGTCGGTAAACTAGTCAGTCGAAGGAGACTGAACGTCGCGACAATTAGCATACGATTTCTTGTGAAACAACTTCAAATTAGTAAGCCGAAAATGCACTTCGCAAAAACGGAGGTGACATCAATAACAGGTTGGTTAACTACGTTACAGTTTATGACAGACAATCAACAACAACAACAAAACAATCGCTTTTTAATCACATTAGTAGCGCGCCGTACCAACGACAAGTTTCATCCTAAAGAATAAAGCTAAACCAGCTTCCTTTTATCAAAAATTCAACTAAACTTTCAGCTGATGAAGAAGATGAGTTCGACGGACACGCCGCTGAACACGCTGCAGATGCTGCAGGAGAAGCAGCGCGAGACCCACTCCCCTTACATCGTGCTCAGCGGCGCCAAGCGGGACAACAACAACTAGCGCTGCCACTACTAACGCTACTTGCAACTACTAGCGCTACTACAACATCTAGCGCAGCCACTACTAACGCTACCTGCATCTACTAGCGCCACAATAACAACTAGCGCCGCCACTACTAGCGCCACAACAACAACTAGTGCCGCCACTACCACAACAACTAGTGCCGCCACTACCAGCGCCACAACTACTAGCGCAATAACAACAACTAGCACCATAACAACAAATAACGCTACAAGAATCAGCGCGGCAAATAGTGCTGCAACATTAATTAACAACTAACGCTAGCTAAATGTTAACAACAACACATGCCAAGACAGCAATAACATAGAGAGCAGCATTCAAATTTTAATTATTAGTGTGTTTTAGTGTCATTTGTCAGTACCGACCGCAAAAGTTTACTTGTTCCACATTCTAAATGTTAGATTTTTCAGCAATGTAAATTACATGTTACACACTGTACACCTCTCATGTCAGGCCCGTAGATTGTGATGGAGCATTTTTGAGAGTATTCATTTTAGATGTATATTTTCGACATAAATACCTGAAAATATGAATAAATGAAATTATTACATTATAATTTACTTTTAATGACAATTCCAACTAACGTAAATAATAACAAAGTAGAACTTACCTGGTATAATCCGCGCGCGATGAGATTGGGATGCTACCTTTTGGAACTGAGACGCGCACGGTCCGTAGCAGTCGTAGCGTCGGCAAACTCTCGCAGATGCTCGCATAATGCTAGTTGTGTAGAACTACCCGCGTGGAGAGTGCTACTTCGAGATTTATATATTGTGATTATTTAAGTGATTAATTAATAATGAGTGGAAAAAGAGGTAAAACTTCTTCCTTCTTTTTTAAATTCATTTTTATTTAAATAGATTCAGATATTTTTTCTAACGCTACTTGACTACTTAACTGTCATTTTCGATTCACTTTGACAACGTACCATCCCATTCTAATCGCGCGTGGATTATAACTGGCTATGTGTGCAAAATAGTTTCTCAGTTTTATACAGAATCTGTATTTCTGTGACATAAAAAACGACGAATAAAAACTCTCCTTTTGGATGTCTATCGCTATAGTTTAAGCCGATTAGTGCCCTTACAGTGGCGCCTTCATTATATTAAATTTATTGCTCGCTAAGTATGTATCGAAAATTCACATGTACAGATTGAAGCTAAGGTTCTATAGTATATTTACAAACAATAACCAGTAAAATATAGTTCGTTGTAGTAGTAGTAGACAAATGTGCCAAAAGTGGCCATTTTTTGTTCTTTTGCTTACTACTACAACGAAATATATTTTCATATTGTATTAAAAGCGATACGACATAATGATTAACTACATAATTTATTTACGATTTCAACAATAGCGTTAATAATTCATAAAACTACAAAAGAGGTATAGAATTACGATTCCATACGTAATTCACCCACTTCATGAGACAAACTCTCAGATGAGGTAATTCAAAATCTCCCTTCGATTAATATCGATCTTATGAGGGCTACACGGAGAGGCCGAGAGGGACGGAGCAATTTGAACGCTAACACCAATTTATTAAAGCTTCAAAACAAGTAAAATTCGATTAAATCACATGCATGCCGCAAAATTATGTCAATCACAGACTGATGTTTTGTAGTGAATCGACAAGCTTTATACAGAGTGTATTTTTATTCACTCTCCAAATTTTAAGGATGTGTTCAGTCCATGAAACTGTACAAAATTCTCTTAAAAACATGGTTCGAAATACGCCACAAAACTTTGGTCACACTTACTAAACTGATCACGTGATCTCTTTGATTTGTATGGATCTTTTTTTTACATATTATTTCCTATGTTTGAGTTGTTCAGTTTCATAGACTGAAGACATCTTAAAATTTGGAGAGTGAATAAAAACACGACCTGTATATAGTGATTAAACTTGTCAGTTTTAGCGTTCTTACGAATAAAAAGTTTGTCATTTGATAAGGGGGGCTGTTCGATTCCGTTTTGAATAAACCACTAGCATGCTGCGTGCTAGTCCTTGTCGGAGTCGAAGTGCGCCTTGCGCGCGTGCTGCGTGCGCAGGCGCGTGGCGCGCACCAGCTCGGGCGTGGGCGGCCGCTTCACCGGCTGCGTGGACGCCATGCGCAGGTGCGTGTACAGGGGGATCTGGCAACACGAGCGGGGGACGATCGACCACTCCGGCGACTAAGCTACTAATACTAGTTTTTTTATTGTGTTCACATTCCACAATCATATTATAATTTAAATATCCCCGTTTACTAGGGCGTAGACTTTCTTTACGGATGGGCTATAAACCTAGGGTGTCGACGACTGTAAATGACTGCGGAAATCGGGATCGACCGACCGACGAGTCTACTGAAGCACGGAGGAACTCAGTCACCCATCCGGATATCGATGTGAGCCATCGTGATCGTAAGTCGAAAGCTCTAAACTAAACCACTATGCCATCGAGTTTTTCCGGTGGTCGTAAAACTTGATTTAGAATCATGTCATAATATCCCAAAAAGATTACTCTTTAAATTCGAAACTCGCAAGAATGTTCGACTTCGTATCGTCGTCTATGAGTTGTTTAAAGACAAGAGAGCAGTGCAACTCACTGTCTGCAGCGAGTCGTCGAGCACTATGGGCAGCTGCCGCTCGGGGCGCGAGGGCAGCTTGAAGTAGTTGCCCAGCAGCGGCTCGCGGGCGGGCGCGCCGTACGTGCGCGTGCGCAGCTCGTGCTCGGTGATGTCGCGCAGGCTGTCCACGGCCACCTGCCCCGGCACGAACCGCGACACCTCCCCGCCGCGCCACACCTAACACGACCACGACACGACACTATTTACTAATCTGTGACACAACGCTGATACTCGCATCTCTTTTACGGGTTATATAAAGCATAAAGTTCACCTGCGGCGGTATCGGCTAAAAACATTGAAGTTCATGTTAACAGTGTTTTGACAGCTGTTGTGATACATTTCTACTTTTCTTTGGTAAGTTTTTATTTGTGCCAAAACGAAGTAGCAATGTATCACATACATCTGTCAAAACACAGTTAACATGGACTTCAATGTTTTTAGTCGATAGAGCCCCTGATCGCGATACTTCCTACATCACTTTATGGCAATAAAAGTGTGCCATTAGTGACTTGTGCTCTCAAAGCTGTACAAATTTATAAATATGACTGTGGGGTGCCAAATGATATTTTATCAATCTTTAACGTTCACTCGCTATTAAACTGATTCTGAACTGTTTTTCATTAACCTTTCACACACTTGAAAAATCGTGTCTGAGTTATTAATCTATTTTTTAAAGTCACATCTAATGATCCAAATGTAACGGAGGTCCGCTAAATATTATGTTAAATAAGCTCATATATATATATATGTATACCTTGAATGTGGTGAAGCTGGCGACCTTGAAGACGTCTGGCGGGAAGCGCGTGCGCTCGAGCGTCCACGGCACGAAGCTGCCCAGCGTCTGCAGGTACTCGCCCGACAGCCGCCACACGCGCACCGAGTAGTCCGAGCTGCCGCTGCAGTCCATAATATAGGTACAGCAACGTCCGATATATCCGGAAACAAATACTCTCATCATTTAGAAATATATTTCAGTATATCTCAATACTAAATAATATACTAGAAAAAACTCGACTCGCACCAAATCATATTCTCGGACGGGAATTGAACCCGACAATTTGAACACCTTTGAATTGTCCTTCTTTTTCGACTTTAAATATCGACTTCGCAGTTGAATTTTTTTAGCGTTACGTTGATTTCGAATTCGAACTCCTTTTTCGGTCTCGCTCGAATCGAACATCAAACATCGACCTCGCCCTCGAAGTCGACCGTGATTTTGAACTTGGAATTCGACCATAACCTTTCACTTGGAACGTTCGCCTCGTAGGATGGACGTATACCTGTAGAGGAGTCGCAGGTCGTGCACGTAGGCGAGCGTGGTGATGCAGCGCAGGTGCGCGCGGTACGAGTTGAGCAGCAGTGGCAGGGGCTGGTCGCGGACGCTGCGCTTGGCGCGCCCCTCCACGCGGTCGCGCCACAAGAACGGGAACTGCAGCCGCAGCCAGGGCATGCTCACGTGCTCCTGCCGCACCACAAACAGCTTCAAAACCTATTTATGCCTGTGTCGAAACAGCCGGCCCACGCAACCTGCGCACTCATGGCCCGTAGCGAGCGATCAGTTCGCATCACACGCAATAAATTTGGAAACGCCTGTAGCACCGAGACGTCAATGGCCAGAATTACTTTGAATTACCATAAATATTAATGTTGAGGTAACAAAACAAACCAGCGACTACTCGAATTATACTCAACGGAAGAATAAAACTAACTTTATTTTATTTATGTTATTTTTTAAAAACTTGCTCGCACGCCGCTAAGTTATACTTTTCAGATGAAATTATAATAGCATAATAATCGCTAAATTGTTAATTGTTCCTGTTGTTCATAGTATGATCGTATTAGTACAAATAACGCATGCACTTACTCGTAAAAATTATTATTCATCTGTTATCCTACATGTGAAAACTTGATTATTGGCTAATGACTAACCATAGTACACTTTGTTATATCGACATAGTAGCCGTAAGTTTTCCACGAAATAAAAAATATAAATATAAAATAAAATAATAACCTAAGTTTAACTTTAAGCCAACGTAATATGACTCACTTGTTCAACGGTGAGGTAGTTGGTCATGAGCCAGACTTTGATGTACCCGAGCGTGGTGCCGGTGAAGAGGAACTGGTCGTGGGGGTCGGAGGCGAGCGCCGACACGTAGTCGCCGGCGGTGTGCACGCCCTGGAACGCGCCCTGGAACCCCCCCGCCGGGTGGTCCGACCACCCCTGCACCTGACCGTTCTCCAGCGACAGCATCAGGGATGCTATAATGCGTTTCAATCTTATCGGCGGCTGTGAAGTTGGCCACTATGTGCGTGCATGGTCTCGCGTGAAGTTCCGATAAGATTGAAACGTATTGTACAGTCAGCAACGGAGGTAGCTTTAACACTTAACTAGCACTATATAATAGCAGCTTTTTTGCCAGAAGTTGCACAGTTGAACATTAACCGAAAAAGTTACTATACTATGACAAAGTACCTATTAAAGTGTAAAGCTACTTTCGTTGTTGACCGTACAAGTAGGTTTCTTAAAATTATGGAAAAAGTTGATGATTAAATTATGTTAGGCCTTGGTCTCAAATTTTATGCTAAATACGCAACGTTTGACTTTCTTATACATTTCATACGCCGACGTTAGCGTATGAAAGATACCGCAAGAGTACATTTCTATAGTAAGCGTTGTGACGCCGACGGCGTAATAGGAGATCGAGGGCTTAGAGCTCCATGTCAATCGGTTACAATTGCGAATCGATGATTGTTCGAAGGCTCCATTTTGCATTAAGGTAGATTTCACGCTGCCACGCATTATGCCGAATGATGAGCTACTCAATAGCTGTTCTGCTAAAGTTTTATATTTGTTCTCTGCTATAGAAATAACGCATCAACGGCATATTTACGATCAGGTGCAAGAGACCGGGACACGGAACATTGCACAGAGTATAAAATACCTACGAGATCTATCGTCAGACGCACTTGACCGCATTTTCCGGATGCGGGAGCGAGTCGCGTCTCAGTGTGAGATCCATAACCGGTCGGGCGCGTCTCGCGGATCGGCAACCGCTGCCGCTGCGCACTGTCCCGACGTTGCGTGGTCGAGTGGTTGCCGATCCGCGGTGGTGTCGGTGCGTGGTGCGTGGTGCGTGGTGCGTACCGACGTGCATGTGCACGGGCCTGGTCTCCAGGAAGGCGGCGGCGTGCGCGGCGAGCGGGCGCATGGCGCGCGCGGGCGGGGGCGCGCCGGGCTGGCCGGCGGCCGCGCGCCGCGCCAGCGCCTTCGCCACCGCCGCCGCCGTGTCCACGCCCGCGCCAGACCGTACGCCGCTGCCACTACCGACCACGCAATCATATACTTTTACGGCCTTACCACAAAACACTGTTTAACGAGTGTTTAAATTAGACACTGTTTAAATGTGACGCTCTCACTTTTTTGACAATATTTTTTGTAAGAGACAGCATCACATTTCAACAGTGAGTAAGTCCGCTATGGTGCGCTTGTGCACTCACTCGTATCAGTAGCCTATCCCTCCCTCCTTGACGCTAGATCTTTAACTATTTTCAATACAAACTAAACATATTTTTTATTTACATGCCCCTAGGGGACCATCGTCCATCAGCGCCCTCTCTTGATTTTTTTCTGTATCCGTCACTAAGTATTCGTATCGTATTCATGTTTTTTTGGAACGACTCTAAACTAATTTATTTAGAAATTATTCGTGTAAAAATAGCTGTACATATTTTGTGTTAAATAAATACATTTAGTATGACCGTGAAAAATACAAATACCGATCGAATACGATTACGCAAAAACACCCATTACGTTTATTACTAAGACTATTACGAAACGTATTTTCACGAATCACAAAATATAAGAATCAAATACGAGTGAGTAAGTAGTGTGAATACACAGAGTCTTACTACCAAATAAACATGGTAAATGATAAAATTTTAGCTAGATAAAACATTAAAATAAGCAATACAGAAGGCCTATACCCAGCCAACAGTGGGTGTCGTGCGGCTGCTGTGATGAAGCAATGAAAAAGAAATATGAATTTCTATGCAAAAGTTATCAAAAATTAAGACTCACTCGCAGAATTCTTTAAAGTAAGTATATAGGTACAAATTAGGTAAAAATATGTCGTTATAGTTTAAGCATTCAAAGAACCCACATTGTCACTCGTAGATGGTGATTCGTTCCGCATGTTTGTCGACCGCACTCACCCGACTCGCTTGAAGCCCCCCGCGTGCCGGCCGCCGGCGTCGTGCGGCGACGGCGCGCGCGCCTCGCGCTTGTTGTAGTGCATCTTGATGCGCAACATCGGGTCCGTGCACGAGAACCGCCTGCGCAACACGTACACACACAATTACACCTACTCATCATGTGGTACCTAACAATAATCACGACGAAAACAACATATTTGATTACTAGTTCGGCCGCTTTTAGACGATCGCCACTGTGAGAGTTGCAGATAGTTATCGAGCGTCAGCATTCTTATGCCTTATGTAAATGTTAAATTAAAGGTGACAGCGTGGGTAAGCGCTACAGCTACCTGTAGGGCTGGCCCGTCTCCAGCTTCCACAGCATGAGCTCGGGGTTGTACGAGGCGGGGGCGACGTCACCTAGGGCTGGCCCGTCTCCAACTTCCACAGCATGAGCTCGGAGTTGCACGAGGCGGGGGCGACGTCACCTGTAGGGCTGGCCCGTCTCCATTGCAGCTTCCACAGCATGAGCTCAGAGTCGCACGAGGTGGGGGTGACGTCACCTGTAGGGCTGGTCCGTCTCCAACTTCCACAGCATGAGCTCGGAGTTGCACGAGGCGGGGGCGACGTCACCTGTAGGGCTGGCCCGTCTCCAGCTTCCACAGAATGAGCTCGGAGTTGTAGGAGGCGGTGGCGACGGTGAGCGGCGCGCGCGCGGCGGCGGCCAGCACGTCGTCGGTGTGGCGCGTCTCCCAGCTCTTGCCGGTGCTGGTGGTGCCCGTGTCCTCGAACTCGGTCACGTGACGGTTCCACCCCACCGCCAGGATTCTGCGATTGTACCATCTTCTTGATCAATTGTTGTAATGTAATCAGCAAACTACCTACGTTGAATTAATCAATTATGGACACGAGGGCAATGATCGTATGTACATACATTCCTACATATTAAAAAAGATTCTACTTATTCATACCTCGTCCACGTCATTATAAAGCTATTCTAATCTAGGCACCACACGTACCTACCTACTTATATATTTAATTTGACAATCCATCTAACTAAAAACTTCTATAGCTGCAAAATATTTTGTGACTACCTTCCGTCCACCCAAAAGCAGTTGGTAACTTCGCACATGTGTTCGATTGTCAAATCCCGCAGACACAAGCCAGTGTTAAAATTCCACACCTGTATTAAAGAAATTGTTGCCAAAAATAACAGCATATTGCAAATTCGCTAAAATTACCATCAAAAGTATAATTATAGGTGCTCACTCAAAAGATTGTCTTCATTGTGTTTTGTATCACAGT
The DNA here is from genome assembly GCA_963556745.1 of Catoptria pinella. Lineage (NCBI taxonomy): Eukaryota > Metazoa > Arthropoda > Insecta > Lepidoptera > Crambidae > Catoptria > Catoptria pinella. The sequence continues at coordinate 415,001 of OY750765.1, read as the reverse complement.
CAGTCTAAAATTACCATCAAAAGTATAATATTATAGGTGCTTACTCAAAAGGTTGTCTTCATTGTGTTTTGTATCACAGTCAGTCTAAAATTACCATCAAAAGTATAATTATAGGTGCTTACTCAAAAGGTTGTCTTCATTGTGTTTTGTATCAGTCAGTCTAAAATTACCATCAAAAGTATAATTATAGGTGCTTACTCAAAAGGTTGTCTTCATTGTGTTTTGTATCATAGTCAGTTTGGTAGCCAGTAGAAAGTACTTGGATTCGGGAATAATCTAGAGATACATTTTGTCCCTGTGCTGATCAATTGCATCTGATCTCAGCCACTCTTCTTGGATTTGAACCGAAATTATCACATTATATTTGTGTAATTGACAGGTAAGCTACGTTAAAGATTTTATTTCGCGCGAAGGATTGCTCAGCTGAAGTGGCAGTGGGCGGGATATATAGCGAGAAGAACCGATAGGTTGAAACTTCAACCTTCAACAAAATGGCGACTGCACACCCGGACGACGCTCGCCGTGGGCCCCCGACAAGGCCCATGATCTGGTGAAGGCCGCGAGAAGCCGCTGGATGCGAGCAGCGCAGGGTTGATCGTTGTGGAGATCCTTGGGACAGGGAAGGCCTATACCCAGTGGGTGTCGTGCGGCTGATAATGATGATGAGTAAGTAATATGCGCAACTTGGCAGAAACAACTTTTATGTGATGACAATCAGGGACAGCATCTGTAAGTATGTATCCCTAGTGTGGTACCTTGAGCGTGCCGTTCCTGGCGCCGGTGAGTAGCAGCTGGTAGCCGGGGTCGAAGCAGGCAGCCGTGATCTCCACCGGGATCAGCTCGCCGTGCAGCAGCCGTGTGTGCGCATCGCGGACCATCGCGTTGCGTTTGCCTGATAAGCGGCACACAGACACAGATGCGGTACATCGATGGCGTTTCTAATATAAATATAGCTAGGTTACTAATGATAATAAGCTTCAAGAACGGTTTTTGAGGAAAGTTTAGCTATAATATGGATAGTCAGCACAAAATAAAGATATAGTAAAATGTTCGCAGTCACTTACAGCGCATAATAAGCACTGTGAAACAATTCCACCTACCACAAAACAAACAAAAAATAAGAGTTAAAAAAATGTACGTACCAGTAACAGGATCCCAGTTGATGATGATGCTGTCCATGCCGCAGGTGATGACGACCTTGAAGAGCGGATTGTAGAGCACCTTGGCGACGGCGCGCGCGTGCGTGAACCCGTCCGTGTGCAGCGGGTTGAGCTGCTCGTCCAGCACCAGCACGACGATCTTCACCGCCGCCAGGATGCACTCGCGCGTCGCAGGGTTGTACAAAGCCGAGATCGGCGTGCGCTCGCCCACTTGCGGCGGCACGTCGATGTATGTCTACGTTAAACCGAGTACTCATTAGCGTTACTGCAACCAGCTGATCAGTAACGAGGTGTGCAACCTCGCATGAAAAGATCATGGCTTACAAAATGAGTACAAGGCTGTTCGCGGCTCACTGAGAGCGCTGGGCATTCCGCTCACGCTCGCTAGTAGGCAAGTATCCGATTAAATGTTTTAACAATTTACCACTGGGATCCTCAATTTCTGGGCTATTTTGCAATCCTTCGAGAAATTGCGGGGAACCATTGGGCCGGATGAAATAAAAAAGATGTGGCAGCGGACAAAATACGTTGACAACTGAAAACGTAAGGGCATAACATCCGCGAAGAGGAGTGCTTTTGATTGGCAACAGAACGAACCAGTAATTTTGAGCATAATTCCAATCACATTAATATAAAACACACGATGTAGGTTAAGTTTGCACAGAAACTAACCTGCACGCAGACATGTCCCTGCACGTCCCAAACCTTGATGACGCGGTCGCGGGACAGCGAATAGACGGTCTGTCCCGCATTCTGCAGCACGACGGCCGTGACGCCGGCGTGGTGGCCCAGGAACGTGACGTTGGGCCGCACCGTCACGAACGGGTTCCACACGCGCACCGCGCAGTCCGGCCCGCCCGTCACCAAGACGTGCGCCTCCTCGTCGAACGCGAAGCACTGGATGCCCTAGCGACCCGATAACTCCGGAATATAGGTAACTAAAGTAAATTCAACTAACTAAAGACTACAAGTTACATTGCATTGCATAAAAGAAATGAGTATTTATAAATCTTTCTGTTTATGTAGGCAGGACAAACCGCTTGTGACGAGTTATAAACTTACATCCTGTTCGATGTGTATTGCTTGCTACTTTTATGTTGTCGGATCTGATGGGAAGTTAGGCATTAGGCCAAAGTTATCAAAACCTAATGGTTATAAAAAGTGGTCCTAAGCTAATTATGTTCCGAAACCTTGTCAACCCGGAACATGTTATAAGTCTTGGAGCCCTGTATGTCGCACATGAGCAGCGAGTCGGGGCAGGTGGCGCAGGACACGATGCAGTGCAGCGACGCGTAGAAGGACACCTGGCGCACCCACTCTGAGTGCACGCGCTGGAACTCCACCAGCTGCATCTCCGGCAGCAGGCGCGGCTGTGTGTTAATGAAACTTGCCAATATCACTAATATTATCGGCAACCCTAACTTAAAAATAGAAAATCAAAGAGCTCCAGATGCTATAAAACCCCTTTTGCGTAAATATTAAGCTGCAATAAACTTAAGACGTAATTCGTTTAATACGTCTGCATCAAGAGGACTGCCTTTTTATGAAACGGTCAAAGCATGAAGATATAAAAGTTGGATTAAGGTCTACAGTTTACACATGATAATATCTACAAAAAAAACTTACAGGTACCTACTTACTTGTTATTGCAAGAAAAATAAATAATAAGAAAATTGTGGTTTATTTACAACCACAATTGTATCTATAATTTGTGGAATGGGCCGCGCTTCCCTGGCGAGCTCCATAGAGTATGTTGAATTGAATTGTAGTGTAAGTAAGGCTGAGGGGATAACCGCGAGCAGCGTACACACCCTGCGCTGCAGGTCGACGTGGCGCAGCTGTATGAGCGCGCGGCCGGCCTGGTTGCGGAACGGGCCGCGCTTCACGGGCGAGAACAGCAGCAAGCGCACGTTGCCACCAACGTCGCCGCAGATCAGCATGCACTTCTCGTTCTCGTCTTTGTGGAAGTAGTAGTACATCGTGCAGATCTATATTGGGTAACAAAAGTAGCTGTATCAATAGGGGTATAATAGCTAGCTAGCTACAGCGCAAGAAAATAATCACCGCATATTAAATGAATGAGAAAATTGTAAGCTTTAGCATTGTTGAGAAAGACGTTTTTTTGAAGCTATTGCGAATACAGGTGGTACAGATTAAACATACGTAGCAAATTAGTTCAGCCATATTCTGTCTTTTTGACATGCAATATTTAAAATACTTTAAAATTGTAAAATAAGAAAGATTATTGATATTCATTCAAAATATGTTAGATGTAGCAAGAACGAAACTGCGGCCTTGGGGATGAAATAAGTATAAACAAATTATTAATGTATCCATGAAGCGTGCGTGAAAGCAAACAATTGTATCATGCATGTGTTTGTGGGTACAGCAAAACTTACAACATTTCAACTTGTTGGTTAGTCACATTCTAACAGTATTTAGTAACAAATAGTGGCAGACGGAGACGACTATAAAACCTAACAAAATCTCGTTTAATCTATTCGCCGCATGAGCCAGCTGTTAATGTTTACCATATATTCCCAGCTTGTGATGACGATCTTGAGCGTGAACGTGTTGGCGGTGCAGTCGTAGAAGCGCAAGTCGCGCTCGGTGGAGCTGGTCACGATGATGTTCACGTCCGGCATGCACGCCATATCCGTCACCCACGTCGTGCGCACTTTCAGGTGGGCTAGGGAAATTATAAACTGGTGGCCAACTCACGACATTGGAAAGTTAAGATAGCAAATCCCATAAAGACCGCAACTATTACAAAGAAGCTTTACTAATTAAAGCCATTCATTCTAGTTTCAAGCTAAATGACATCTACAGAAAGACAATAAAACATAGAAAAAAAATCCATTAAAGAAAGTTCTTACGACTGGATGAGAATGCAGTTCTCAACAGAGCCATGTCGAGCGACCACCAGTTGATCATACCATCGCGGCTAGCCGTTATGTAAGATCCCTGCATTGGATCAGTAGTTCGATCCTGTGGATACGAAGATAATATGTGTTTAATCTGCATGACGAAGCAAAAAAACAACGCCAATGCATCCAAAATGTTTTTATTAGCAAAGCGGTAGCGAAGCCAGGCGCATTAGTTTACTAGGTTCACGAGTAGCTGAATCAGGCGTGGTGGTTGACTTGTAGTTTACCTTGGCAACGTCTGGACAGAAGCAGATCCTCGAGATAGGGTGCCGGTGCTGTGATCGCATGACAGTGGGCAGCCCCATGATCGGCGGCTGCAGCGAAGCGCGTTGGTTCTCGGGGTCGTTGAGGAAGTAACCTAGCAGGAGGTGGGATACCAGCTCGTCCCAGTCGATCTCACCATTACGGTTCGTGTTGATCTACAATTAAAAAAACCAATGTAAAAAAATTGTGAACACTACAATCCGCAAACGCCGCCTCATAGGGCTCAGTGTGTGTGTGTGTGTAGTGTAGAGAGTAGGAATGTGCGAATGACTGTCTTTAATGCACTTTAGGGAATGGGCTATCACTCCAGTTTAGCTGGTTAGAGTCGAGTATTATTTCGTGCGCCGCGGAATCCACATGCGTAATGCATGGCGGCTCGCCTACCTACCTAGTGCTATCCCATTTGAGTAGGTAGGTAGAGTTTAGCCACGTTTATTATTTGTTATCATTGGATGGAACTTTTTACTAATAGAGTAGGTATATATTCTGTGCTAACAGTTTATCAGCACCACTTGCGCTCCATACATGGACTGGGAACCGCGAATTGCCTTTAATTTTTTATATATCACATCACAGTCCATTTGATTTTTTGTAAATGGCTAATAATATAATAATAATATTTGACAACGTCACATACATTGCTCCGATTCCAAAGTAAGTAGCTAAAGCACTTATGTTATGGAAATCAGAGACAACGGTGGTATCACAAACCTGAGACCTGAGCTAATATGGAAAAGTTCACTTTCAAAATTGACCCAACCATGGATCGAACCCGGGACCTCAGAGATGGACACATTGAAAACCGGTGTACAAAGCAATTCGACCACGGAGGTCGTCGAAACCTCCGTGGTCGAGTGGTATTCAATTCCTTCTTTGTACTAATTTTATTTTACTTCCCGAAGGATAACTTTCACAATACATATTTGTAAGAGTGTGTAGCTGTCTCCAAAAATGAATGAGTTTAAAGTTTACAAATTATGGTAGAAAAAGAATATACTTAGGTAATAACTAAACCTCTAAACCAAAATGTACAAAATACCTACGACAGCATTGCAGTAATATTCATTAAATTTCCAATACTGTTGAAACCTCCAAAATTGAGGATACTTAGTTGTAGTTTAGCGATGAGGGAAGAAAAAATAAAATCAATAATCAAACCGTTAAACTTATTAAAAAAAATCTTTTAAGACAGCCCTACCAAAAATGAACTTAAATATTAAATAACAAGTTTCATTGCTGTTAGGGGACCCTTCTGTGGAACAATTTTTAATCAAAGAGGTCTCCAGACTGCAATGACACTTGACTTTGTTTAGTTCATGTTGGCAGGACAGCTGTGTTATTAATATATTTTTTTTTTAACATACATTTTAGTAACAAAGTAAGTATATGTATAGTTTTGGTATGTGCTCATCAAGGCCTTTCATTTGATACCAGTATTGTAAATAATTAAAAAAAAAAAATCACATTACAAAATGGCATCATGCAGTCGATATATTGACTTTTTCAAAAAATCTATAGCCAGTGTCACTCAGGATGCTGAATGATGTAAAGATTGTAACGATATGTTACACATACAAATCAGTTCAGGCATTTAGAAGTCATGGTGGAACAAAGAAACTCAGATACATACAAACATACATGAAACCTGAACACAATACACTCTTCTTTTTTGGGCAGTCGTGTTAAAAGAACAATATCAATACAACCCAATCAGATAAAGATTGGGATTAGAAATGGCGTCGTTCATAATATTCACTTCTCACTCGCACATTAAACGCCACTCTCTCAGACACACTCGTTGTGGTGAGCCATCTGCGCAGGTTGTAACTAAATTTATTATGAAAAAGTTATAAAGTGAATTATTGCAGTGCAGATCCATTAAAATCAGCAAGCGAGACTGTTAGCCTCCAAAAATGAGGGTAGTTCCATGTGATCCATGTCAGCGATGAAATAAATAGGACCTAGGTAATGAAGAAACTCCTACACCAAAATATATCTATAAAAATAAATAAGAATACTAAATTATGAACAATACACCTACCTATCTATATGTATAATTATTATTATATTAGTCACAAAGTGCAATTCCGCATTCTGCGACAAGTTTAAAGGAGAAGGTTAGCCTACCTTCATGAAAAGTATCTTAAATTCCTCGTCGTCGTATTCGACGTTGAGAAGATTTCTCAGCACTACGCGGAATTCGTTGGGGAGTAGTTTGTTGCGGTACGCGTTCTGGAAGGCCTCCTTGATTTTCACCATATCTACCATCGTGCAGCGCTCATGAAGAGGCACGTTGCGCCATCGTGTCCGAGTGTGCGCCGCTGTGCTAACGTCCGATAGCGTAGACAATGACATTAACGATTTTATATCGCTTTCGTTTGCCATGATTTTGTTTCCGATAACAATAACTATAAAATAGATAAAAATCACAGATTGATTGAAATCAAAGTATTTAAATTTGTAACTTCATAACAGTTTTGCAGCAACAAAACCACTTTTTTTTTTTTTTTTTTTTTAATAATTTATTCATGACTTGGATACAGAGTCCTTCAGTCGCATACATTTTAGACTTAAAGCATTAAGAATTTTAGAATATGTCTCTTACATACACACAAAAGGAAGAATTAAGAGAGAATTAATTAACATAAAAATCGCTAACTTAAAAGCATAATATAAGTAAACAAGAGAGATTATAACAAAATAAATTTAAACTATGTACAAAAAGTATTCACAAGAGAACAGGTGACTAAATTAAATCTTTTCCACTGTGGTAATAATGTACTTAAAAATAGCATTGAAAAAATCACTGTTACATAGGAGGTCTTGAACCCGGCGGGGGACACTGTTTTGGTTTTGATTTGATAGGGAACTGTCACTGTCACTTATTTCACTGATAAGGGTAGACCGTTGGATTGTAAACTTGGAGCAGTTGAGGATTATGTGTTGCAAATCGGCATCTTCTTCAGAGCAGTGTGGACATCTACTATTGCTGGAGACATTGATTCTATGGAGATGCGTCGGAACTAAACAATGGCCAAGTCTCATTCGTGAGATTATAGTTACAAATTTCCTGCATTCAAAGCTCTTACTTTTGCTATACCAAGGTTTTGCTGGTAAGTCTTTCTGTATCTCAGCATACCACTTGCCTTTAATCTGTAATGTATTATTCCAGTGACTTTTCCATAGGTCTTTTGCATTTGCCTTGAAATATGCGTAGTAATCTGTAAATGGTACTTGAACTGCAACAAAACCACAAACAAACAGTGTTGCCACCTCTAAGGTTGCCACGCTGACCGCTGTCTTAAAACTTAGGCGCTAAAGAGCTTATTAAACCTTCCTGAATTAAGGATCCGTTATTCAGTCGCTCCTAAATTAAGAGAAGTTTAATTGCAGTCAGGAAGGTAGGATCCTACCTAGCATTCTTAATCAGGATGAAATGGTCTCGGCATAACGGATGCTAAATTAAGGAGAGTGTAATCGCATGTAGGACGCTCCGCCACAGTAGTCATTTAAATAAATAGCGACTTTTGCTCCGACACAATAAAAACTCAAGAACTGGCAGTATGGTTTAGACCTTCGCCTGTCCTGAAAAGGACGAATATAACTACTACTAATGTTGACATTGACAGATGTATGAGTTTTCTAAAATTTATTTAATTATTGTATGTAGGTACATACTTATTTTAAAGGAATAAAATATGTTTATTACGGCAAGATTATTAGCGAATAGGCACCCCTCATTCATAGCTCGGACAGTTTTCGTAAAAAATAACAATGTCGACGACGCTTGCAGATTGGTCAACAGAATCATAGGAAAAGAAGGTCTTTTGGAACAGTATAGATTGAATCAATATTACGAGAAACCGTTTCAGGTAAATAAGCCATACTTACTTATACCATTCAAGGATTCTATAAACACAATAATATTTGGAAATTAATTTGTTTACCATAACTTGAGGGTAAAGGGCAGAGTGCCAGGTGCATTAAAATACAGGCCAAAAACACGTTGATTTTTTAGACTCTTGTCTCTCTCATACAACAAGAATATTTCAGTTAACTGTATATGTTTAAGAACAATTATATGTATGTGTTAACCATTGTTCCTGTATTATTTAAGTTTCATTTTTATATGCAGATGAATTTTAATTTAATAAATAGTATATTATTTTATTACAGACTAGACGACGAGTTAATCATGAAAGGTGTAAAGCCATATACAATGAAGATATGGAGAGAAAAATTAAATTTGTTCTACGGAAAAATAGACATGAACCTTTTCCCGGATGTTACTGAATAATATAGTAATTTAGAACCTAAACAAGTGATGTAACATCATAGATAAAATCAGATAGGTACTTCACTAGACAGCGATAAATTAATAGATAATAAAATTTAAATGTTATCCGAAATATACAGTTTCATTTCACATTTCTACAAATAATTTTACTACTGTAATAAAATTAATGTATATCATTTCATAACCTTATTATTGAAAATAATGTGCTAATAAGTAATAGCTTATTAAATAAATGCTTTTAAATACAGTTGGCTACAAAGAAATAAATATATTTTATTACTTAAATTAAGTGGGTAGTATTTTAAAAACCTTTATGTCTTTCTTACAATACAAGTATAATACAAGATAATATTTACAAAAGTAAAAAGGGAAGTATTGTCACGACTAACAATGTAATGCTTACAAAAATATGATAAAGCTTTGGTAAGAGATAGGCTTTGGCAGTGGAGAAGCGGGCGAGGGCGCGGGGCGCGCTGTCACGAGAGGCCGCAGTCAATGCGGCGCGGCACGTAGTACTGGTAGCGGTAGCAGCGGCGGCAAGTCTTAATACCGCAGCGGTAGCTCAGCCCGCCCTGCGGCTTGCCCTTGCAGTATTTTAGCCCGCATGGATACCAGTTCACACATACCTACCATAAATTAAAATTATTAAAAAATATATATTTTTTATTGACACAAGATTACAAAAAACAATAATATTTTTGAAAACAATTTAGATTAAACCTTAACAAAATACAATTTAGATTTAAAAACATTTGCACCCGAACTAGGAGACGTATCTCGGGTGCAGTGCTCTTTCTCTATACAATAAGCTAAACAGAAGGTTTAGCAACAGGTGATTGTTACATAAAAACAAACAGTGAATAATGCCATAAGCCAATAAAACTAAAGCTAGGTAGTGTAGAATGAACCACTCATGGTGAGTAGAGTGAAAGTGAGTGAGTGAGTGTAGAGAGGGTGTGTGATATTTAAATATGATAAATATATAAAACCTCCTTCAAAAAACCTTAAAAAAATGCTATAAAAAACAGCTTCAAAAACAGCAGCTCTAAAAAGCAAGAAATAATATTCAAATCTGCATAATTACTATTCAAGTACCTACGCATATCTGATATTAAAAAAAACGTCTTTTGAAGTCGGGTGGGGCTACAGATATTTTTCTTTTTTAATCATAATAACATTTATCGTGGTTTCTCTTTCTCAATTTGATTTTTTAATTCTTAAAGCCCCACCCGACTTCATTAGACGTTTTTTTTAATATCAGATATGCGTAGGTACTTGAATAGTAATTATGCAGATTTGAATATTATTTCTTGCTTTTTAGAGCTGCTGTTTTTGAAGCTGTTTTTTATAGCATTTTTTTAAGGTTTTTTGAAGGAGGTTTTTCTTTTTAATTTTTAAAAGTTTTTTATTTTTAACTTTTTTGTGGTAGGTATGTATAAGTAAATAAGAGCGATGATATAAATATATTTTATTCATATTTCACACATTTCAATGGTATAATACGCCTAGTAACTCAATATCCACTTTTTGCACTGTTAATTTTAGCAAGGGTCAGACATGGGGTAGGTGACCAAAGTGTATTATCTCGAGGTCCTCCGTGCTTCAGAAGACACGTTAAGCAGTTAGTTCCAGCTACATTTGCACATTAACACCCACCAATCCGCATTGGGCTTGCGCGGTGGGTTATGGTCCATCCCATTCATCAGCCCATAAGTAAGGCTTGTATCCCAGCCCCAGTAGTGACAATAAAAATGGCTGATGCGAAACCTTTCAATACCGTAGAGTAATCACTAATACACTATCCAATTTGATTTTGAAGAGTTCTCTTGTGTATCTTCGAAGTCCAAGGTCCAATGTGAAGGAAATTTAAATGAAAACATCCTTAAAGTATCCCCTTTCTAACGAAACAAGAATCATCTAAATCGGTTTATAAACAAAGAAGTTATGTCTGAAGATCCGTTAAAACTCGTGCAAAAGTTACCTAAAAAATTACAGTATTTTCAGGATTACTCAAAAACTACTGAACCGATTTAAAATTTTCAAAAAATGGGACCACCTGGGGAGCAAACCTGATAAAGTGGCGTTTGAATCATGTCAATCGGTTCAGCCGTTTTCGAGTTATCGGTGGACATACATAAAAAAAAAAAAAATAAAAAAAAAAAAAAAAAAAAAACAAATAAACAGTCGAACATAGAACCTCCTCCTTTTTTTGAAGTCGGTTAAAAATAAGCAAAAAGGAATTATTTTAAGTAAAGTTCTATAAGGATAAATAAGAAGCAACTAATAATTACCATACTATCTTAAAAATGGCTTCTGTTTCGTCATAACTCAAGGATAGTAGCCAAACAGTGACAGACTTTTTCACATCATAAATATTTAAATTATTTATATTATTTACTTTATTATATAAAAAAATAAAAAAAACTATTATACAATGTAATTAAATTGACAATAGATAATGATTCGCTGCAACATCAGTACAGGTAGAAATTGCCTGAATGAACGAGTAAAGTATGTTAGTTAACTAATTTGGTTGAGCACCTCCAAGTGGCAGATGCAGTCTTGTTCTGGGGCGGCGTGCGCGCACGCGGCAGCGGCGGGCTGGCCCTCGCCCTGCGTCGCCAGCGCTCGCTCCGGGAACGCCGTCACCGCCGTCGAGTACGACTCCTCCATGCCTGCATGACAATCAATGGTCATCGAGATCCAGAATAAGTTGTAGGTCGAGACTGAATTCAGCCATGTGTACTAAGTAAATTCGGAAGAAACTTCACAAGAACACAATTTTGACAGATCTGAACTGAATAATTAGAAAATAGAAAATACAATCTGGTCATAGCGAAATTCCTGAGTTTCCGGCCGAACATTTCGAAGCTATCAGTTTTAGATACTTCCAAGTGTCAATCGAACAAGTAAGATTAAATGTTCAATCTAGAGTTAAATGTACCGACCGGGCCTGGGCGGCCACCGCTCGAGGTCCGCGGCGCGCAAGTAGGCGGCGGCGGCGGCGCGGCAGTGGCGCGCGGCGGCGCCCGACAGCAGGCGCGGCGCGCGTCCCGCCCACGCCGTCATCGTGCTCTGCCGCCGCCCTTTATCCTCTTCCGCCACGCGAACTGTGCCCGGATTTTTCTGCACGATTAGAGTACAAAATGAATCTTTGTTCACATAATTATAGAGAAGTGATACTTTTGTAAATACTTTTTCAATAGGAAAATAGTAATATTTGTTACCTGTCTAAGTTTGGCCATAGCATCTGGTGTGATGAAGTCTGCCTGTGCAGCATGGGTGAAGAAACAGAGAGTCTGGTGGCCAGATTGGCCCAGCTCCTCTTCTGCTGGAATTACCACCTTCATAGCCTCCACTTCCTGGAATCGATCGACATGTTCCAATATATAAAATTGTTTAAAGCTTAAGCAAGATTACATGACAGTTTTTTTTAGATGTCCAACAGCTACTATAACAGAACACTATGACCATTGGAAAAAAATATTTAAAAATTCATTGTTACATTTGTGAAATCCACAAGCTGTGATATGAAAACCCCATCCAACCGTAAGAATTCCAGTGTGATTGTATCCTCTGATACATTTGCTGTAATGTTTTCTTGCATAACATCACCACCCTGTAAAAAAATATCATCAGCTGGAGATTAATTAAGTTACTGTAACTTAATATATTTTTTGTTGGTAAACCTAACGAAAAAAGTAATAGCAAAATAATCTGATAGACTAATATCTCACTAGTCTGTTAATTTAATTAAAATTAAATATATATTATAATCTAAGATATTTTTATTATCCACAATATTTTTCCAATAATAATTTCAAGTATTTAAGAAGAAAATATTTTTTTTTACCGTTTGGTGACTGAGATTAATTTATGTGAACAAATTCATAGAAAATAACAAACAATTAACAGAATTTAAAAGGAACATTTACCTGGTTCTTTACATTTATAAGTAACTGTAAGTTTGTGGGTCGCACTATTAAATACAAAAACATTAGTTTATACCAAGCGATATCCATTATTTTGGGATTCAAAAATAATTTGATAGAATAATCACAAATTCACAACATTTCAAGCACAAATTTGATGACATAACACATCTGTTTATATGGAGTGCTAGTTTGAAAAGTTCATGTCATGAATTAAAGTCAAATTCATTGTGAGTGATACCGACATTACCGACCCGCGGCTCGACCGCCTAACTGAAAGCGATAGCCATAGCCATAGCCATAGCCAAAGCAATGCTCAAGCTATGGCTATCGCTTTGAGCGACCGCCTAACTTTGCCGTGCTCTTGCTTTGGCTAATGCAATCGCGAATGAATGAAATTGAATGACTCAAGTCTCCGTTTTATTCACGCATTTGCATTTTAAAATCATATTAAGTTTTTGACTGCATAAAATGTCGGATTTATTTTATAATTACTATTATTTACGAAAAGACCTAAATAAATGTATCATTTTAGCTCTGTTAGGTAAATTTATCAATTCATAAATAAAAATGTTTAAAATTGCATAATTAAACGCGTTAAGTTGACATTTGAAATATATTTTTAATAAACGCTTTGTTTATTAGTGGAAATTTGTGATAAAAATTTGGATTCTGTTTTTCTAAGGTAAGTGCTTACTTTTATATGAAGCATTGGCAAGTAGTAAAATGAAAGTTGGTGAAAAATTATCGCGAGTACCTACGGAGTAGCTAATTAAAGAGTTTCTTTTGGTGTTTGCGACTGGGTTCAAGAAAGTAGAAGACTAGAATTAAATCGGTCGAAGCGTAGATTCACGCAAAAAAGTTATTTCTTTGTGTATGGTGCTTCTATAACAAAAGGATAAGCTTTTCTACCATGGCCAACCACTTGCATTTTGCTTGTCTTTGTAGGTTTTCAGTTTCTTCTACCACATTTCAGATGCCTGCAACAAATAAAGTGTCTGATGCGCAGTTGGAGGTGTTGGTGGCGAGAATGAAGTGTCATACACTGCAAGCCAGAGCAACTGGGTGCAACTGGGTGGCTCGTAGGCTAAGCAACAAATGCTTAGCCTGTGGAAGACATTGGCCTCCAGTTTAAATGCAAAGGGTGATGGTGTCACCAAAAGTAGCAAGGAGTTGAGACAAGTAAGTGATCTTTTTACTATGATGTTGTGTCAGAAGATTCTATGATTACTCGCAGGCACAGCGAAACGCAACTCACTCGCTTTTTAAATGTATATGTATTCTCATATATTCATCTGTCATATTTTTGTAATCTATATAATCATACTTAAATCACTGCCATTAGTGTCTGTTTCTGACATGGTTCCGATAAAATATCAGTGCTCTGTCCTCGGGCAAAACAATATGCTGCGTCGGGACCTAGGTGTTGCTGCAGCACATACATAAATATACTTTTTTAATTAATTTTTATTAGTGTACCTGTATTTTTAATTTCAATTTAATTTTTTGTGAATGTAGGTAATATACAAAGATGTTACAACTATCTACATATTTATTTGTTGTTTAACTTTCACATATTTTGAATATGCTCATCATTGCTCAGACAAAACTGGTAACAATATAAACTTGACAGTATTTCGTTGGCATTGTTTAATCAATAGATTTACATTTTCAGTTGATGAGGAATGAGGCTGCATCTGCAAAGCTTGTCGCAGGTTGCATCTGCAGGCCTACCTAACGCCCATCCACGTAAGTGTTTTCCAAAAGGAATATTAACATTTAGCACAAAACCAAAAATCTTATCTACAAATTAAGAAAGTTAAAGGGTTGGACTGTGATTTCAAAAAAAGTGTTTGTTTTTTATGCACATGTTTTTTTCTATCTGTTTGTCTGGGTCTAATCCCCAAAAAAGTTAAACCGATTTCGACAGACTTTCACTGGCAGATAGAGGACTTTAAGACAATATCACTGTGTTAACAGTGCCGGCGTTAGGGGGGGGCGCGATGGGGCGACGGCCCAGGGCGCCAAATTTGGGGGGGCGATTAGTGGAGGTGGGATACTTCCCCCACCAAACTAGAACGCGTGGTGGATGGTGGGGATAGCTAAGCGTTCGATGGAAGATGGAATATAGAATTCTTAGTACACGTTCACATTGGTTCAGAAAAAAAATAATACTCGATTTTGATTTCTTTAAGTGGGCGCCAAAATATTCTTGCCCAGGGTGTCAGTCCCTCTAACGCCGGCACTGTGTGTTAATGAGTGTGTATTTTGTTTCAGCGAAGAGAAGACACAATGTTATCCGGACAAGCGCGGATGCCGACGATCCTCCCGCCGAGAGATCCCGACAAGATAGTGAGTGCTCAAAAGCTACATATCCATTCATCCAAGGAAAATGAATTTTATAGGAATATAGCTACCATTCAATGGCAGGATGATAGAAAATTTTAATCCGCGCTGCTCAAAGGTTTTCAGTCAAATAGGTTAAAACTACCCTATTATCTGTCAAATTATCCTGCCATTGCAACATGCAGTTACTAAGAGATATGTAATTGTTACAGCGGCTCCGGCGCGGTGGGCGCTGGGTTCTGAGGACCGTCGCATCCGCGAGAAGGGCCGGCGCAGGCGGTATCAGCGGCAGCTAATATGATTTATAAAAGCTGATAATGTCGTTTATCTATATTAATTTAATATATTTGCTACTTTAATAAAAACTTAATCATTTCCTTTAACTTTCTTTTATTATTCTCAGGCAAACATTTTAGGTTCTTAAACATTTTGTCATACCTACACAAATTAAACGGCGTTGAAGATCAAAGTTATCAGGGGCTTTATTGCTTAACTTAAAATCTATCACGATTGCTTTTAATTTGGCAATCGTGTACATCCATCATTGGTCTCAAAGACAGTTTGTCACAGTGCCTTGTAATGCCACAGCAATGGACGTAGTATTCGCGCCACATTGAAAGCGATTGCGATAGATTTTGAGTTAGACGATTAGGTGGCAGATTATTTGTAGTACCACCGGTTAATAATATTTCCCGTGGTACTACTGAATCGATTGGTAGTACGACGGGGTACTACTTGGTAGTACCACAAATCCCTTCCGCATCTAGGTACTACTAAAGTGGCCACTTTTCAAAACTCCTTTAAACTAAACGACAGGCTAGAAAATATTGTATAAGCGATAAAAAGTTTTTTTTCAATGGCGGCGCTAGTGTGCATACTATGCGCCCAATCTTGTTTACCTCTTATATTATGGTACAAAAAAAAGACTAATTAACTAACAAGATGTTTGTATTAAAAAAAAACAAACGTTAAATATTGGTTAAGGGGATCCACCCATTCCATAGGTGGATGTCCGTGCAGTCGCAGACCCAAGGATTTGTTTTTATTGCATAAAAATTATGTGATAAAAACAAATCCTTGGGTATACAACGTGTTACAAAAGATGCCGAATATGGTAGATAGAGACCATCAAACTGAATAACTTTTTCATACTATTTGATGAAATCAGCTGTTTCATACATTTTGATATTTTTGTATGAAACAGCAGATTTTTTTTCGCGATTTCAAAGTTGGTCCCATAGTAAAAGTTGTTCAGTTTGATGGTCCCTATCTACCATATTCGGCATTAGGGGTACTTTTGTAACACGTTGTATAACAACATTTTATTACATACTGTTCAAAACAAAATAGGGGCCACTAACTATGTGTTTTCCAAGGTTTTTTAAAATATTAATTCAGTCTAATTTTATTTCAATTTAATTTTGTTCCAAAGCTGTAATAGTCAATTTGACTGTTACTTTTACTATCGAATTTAACTGTATAATTTCTCCTATTCGCCGTGTGTAAAACCAAACCTTAAAAGTGAGCAAAAATGCCTGCTGCCAATTCTAAGAGCAAAATTCCACTATGCGCGTTGCTCTTCACAATTAGGCAGGCGTAAAAGCTGTTATAAAAATAAAATATTAAGTTGGTTTTAATTTAAAATTTGTACCAAGTAATATGTTTATTGTAGGGTCGTCGCGTCGGGCGCAAAGTACACAGATTTTCCTAAGGTATATTTATATGTATATTTACTAGTGGCGTCCAAGGGTCCATACATGTCGATTCCCATCGGCTTACCTTTTAGAACTCCAATCCCACCGATCCACTATGCAGATCATTACATTTTTGTAGAACGGCTTCCCTTTGCCATAATTAAATTTCACCCCTCGCCACTGATACCTACCTACCCACCAACAATAATTAAAACACTTTTTTATTTAGAGTTACCCCACCCGACGCGACCCCTAGGATCAAATTATTACTTACTTGGTACAAATATGAAATTATAACCAACATAATTTTATTTTTATTACAGCTTTTACGCCTGCCTAATTGTGAAGAGCAACGCGTATAGTGGAATTTTGCTCTTAGAATTGGCAGCTGGCATTTTTGCTTATTTTTAAGGTTTAGTTTTAAAACGCATAACCCTTTCCTTGCAGTCGGGTAAAAAACTTTTAAATTAATTTCCCGCAAATGCCATTTTGCAATATACGTTTTCCAGCGTCGCATGGTGGCCGTGCCAACATGAGCCGTATGAGGTCATTTAAAATAAGTAATTTATTGTGTAGAAAAATATTTTTTATTCAGAAACTTTTGTATAAGCTACCACACGTTCGGAATCTACATCCCCTGAGAAGAACGTGCAAAAAAATAGATTCTGTTTACAAAGCCAATTAATATTAATTATAGTTACTTAAAATTACGGTTCTAATTATTTTTTGACAAAACAGTAGCTAAGAATAATAACAACCTAGAACGATAGTTCCCTACAGAGCGCACTGTCAAAAGTGAGCAAAAATACTGAGCCAAAATGGCTTAGTTTTCGGATTTTTATCGTTCATACGTTACCTAATCGTACCTATAAGAACGAAATAGTTTCGATTTCCCTACCTTTACGGGATTTTACTATTTTAGTTACGATTAGGTAACGTATGAAGAATATAAATCTGAAAACTTAGGCTCTAGACAGACGGACTGCAATTCAACTGCAATCCGACTGCCAAATTGCAGTTCCGATGCAGTTTGATAGTATTTGTAACTATTGCAGTCGTGTCAACTGCATTCAAACTGCACCTGAACTGCAATTTGCGGTTGGATTGCAGTTGAAATGCGGTCCGTCTGTCTAGAGCCTAAGTCATTTTTGTTCAGTATTTTTTGCCTCACTTTATATACAAGGACTTATTTATTTATTTAAATAGGAACACGAACAGCATACATATAAATACATTGTGACAATTAATATAGCAGGTGTAGGTATAAGTCATATACATATGCCTCTTATAGGCGTTCACAGCATTGAAGATTAATAAGCTTCTATTCTAGGTGTTATTATTCATTTGATTAAGGGAAACAAACAACATACAATATTAACTTAAAAACTATGATTGATGACTATTACAAAAGACAAAACAGTTTCCACAACAGGATATATAACATAGTTAGGTAGGTTGAATTTAACCGAAACTAACAAAATGCAGTAACAACTACCAATTTTAAAATTTAATCAAAATGAAAGAAAATAAACTTAAGTAGGTATAAATATTTAGGTAGGTATAGTCGAGTTCATTAATATGTTCGCAGTTTTGACATGATGTTAACTTTTATTACAAAGCCATAAAGGTATTGATGAACTGTCAAAAGTGCCAACATATTAATGAACTCGACTGTACCAAAAGTCAACAACGGCACATAGGGCTAAAAATAAATTTCTAAATAAACCTGATGTGTTGTTGACTGTACATTTGTACTATAAATATATATTCTGTGATTAAGTTCATTAATTTTGAAATATCATTCACAAATTATTTCTTTAAATTTACGATATTTATGGCCAAATATGTCAACATTTTGGCAAGTCTTATTATAAGTACTACATGATCTAATTATAAGGCGGTTTTTGGCGTAATTAGTGCGACAACGAGAGGATGCAAAAGTTTGAGTAGATCTAAAGACCTATCTTTTTACATTTATAGAAGATTTTACTAGTAAGGTAAGATGATATCACTATGCTATTAATGATTTTATATAAAAAGATTAGGTCGCGTTGATCCCTTCGCAGCTTTAAGGATGAGATGTCATCAACATTAAATTTCGATAACGATAACATAATTCAAGCGTCTAATGAATTTATTTTGAATTTTCACAATGGAGTCAATATTAGTAATGTATTGAGGATTCCAAGCAGTTGAAGCATAATATTGTAACACAGATCTAAGCACAGTATCTATCACAGTATCTATTCTAAGCACAGTAGTATAATTCTGAATACAAATCAAAGTGAAACTAATCAAACAAACAACAAATGAGTTTAAACTTAGCAAATAACATTAATTATATAAAATAACAAAATGACTTAAGATACTTAGACTAATCATATAAATACAATAAAAAATAACTTAAGCAACAAAGTCTAAAGCCCACTACACACGGAGAGGCGGCCGGAGAGGCCGAGAGGGACAGAGCATTACGAAGAAAAGGGAATGTTGTCAGTATGTCCCTTTTTTTTGTATTGCTCCGTCCCTCTCGGTCTCTCCGATCGGCTATCCATGTGTTGTGGGCTTAATCAATACAATAACAAATGACTTAACTTAAGATGAATTTATTAATCATATAAATACAATTAACAAATGGCTGAAGACACTTAGACTAATCCAAATAGCATTCTTGCTTCTCCTATTCCTTCTTCGCTGGGCCTGGCATTCTTGCTTCTTCTTATTTTGTCTGTAAATAATAAGAGATTGTAGTATCTTTTTTGTTTAGTCTTCACTTGGGCAAGGGTTGTTTGAGTATTGTTCTTGAGTACAAGTGACAGTGTGTCCTATGAAAATAAATATACTTTGAATTGATTTGACATAATTATGGATTTCAAAGAACTGTTACAGTTCTTTAAAATCCTTATGTGTTGTTTAGTATAATATAGCATGCAGATCAAAATTATAAATTACCTCTACAATTGCTGCAGTTGTGAGCATTGTACAGTCTATTGACAACAGCATGACAAGCACAGTGTTCCCACCTACCGCTGGCCAGCAGAGGCTATCGGACAGAATGGGGCACACGGTGGCTGAAGCGCGTGTCTGTTTGTATAATGCTCCTCCGGACTCCCTAGATAATCATTAAGGAGGGTGTCATCATCCATGGCCGACATGGTTGTTGTGCATAGCCAGAATACCCTGTTAAATTAATATTCATTTAATTGATTGTTTTCAATAAGTATGTAACATTAGTTCAATAATTGTTTTATGATGGCACTTACCTAAGAACCAGAAAATCTGTCCCTTCTCCATTCCAGCTTATACAGGGTATGGGTTCAAAATATGAGAGTCATGGCTCGCACCACCAAATGATGTCATAGATGTCTGCAACAGACTGAAGCTAAAATCATTGCCTACACACCTTTGGTAGGAACCACCACTAGCATAAAATTGCAATACAGCTACTATCTGTAACAACAGTGCAATGGCATAAGTAATAATAATGACAAAGATTAGTTGTCTATAAATCACTTGTATTGGATTGATAAATACCTTGATCTTTGGCTTAATAGCTGTTTTTATTTGAGTTGAATGCAAGAGGCATCAAATCTTCGCAAAGCGTACGCGGACATTTCCCAAGCGAATATCCGCTCCGGCAGCTGCATGGGCATGTTGTCTTCCCACAGCGGTCTCCTTCCCAGCATCAGCTCTTCCCTCATACTTTCTTCCTCCACTTCAACCAGCAAGAAAATTCGGGCCATTTCTTACTTAAAACAGAAAAAGAAAAAATAAATAAACAAATAAACGAGAAAGCTACCTACTTAATAAAAACGTGTTAAAAATAGCAAACCTTATGCAGTATCCACAATATAATACACTAAAAACTTGAAAAAAAAAAAACAATTTTAGTACTAAATAAAAAGCACAAATTGATAAAATCGAAATAATTATCAATATTTTGTTGAAAGCTGTGAGACAGTAGCAACTGCTTTCATGACAGTTGGAATTGTTTTCCCTGACAGCAGCGGCCATCTTGAAATAGTTAGGCGGTCGCGATTATCTGTCAAATCCATACATTTCCATTCGTTCATTGCTTTGACTCAAGCTTTCAAAAAAAGTGAGGTTAATTCTTGCTCAAGCTTTGATAGGCGGTCCCAAATGACAAGATGACGTCATAAACCATAGCAATAGTCAAAGCAATCGAGTTAGGCGGTAGAGCCACCGTATTATGCTTCGTTGACATGATCAGTCAGAGTAGGTACACTCGGACCGAGTCTACTCGGATACCTACTCGGACGCTACTCGTATTGTGTAAACATGTAATCCGAGCGCACTCGGAAGTGCAGCGCTTAGAGCATTGTGCTACGTATGAAGCTGCCTCGTACGAGAGGACTCGGTCGTGACTCGGTCTGAGCCGACTCTTATGATGTCAACTCAGCTTTATCGGAGACAGTCATGATTTGTAGTGATTTGTGATCATTTTATTTATTTAATTTCAATTGCGAGTTTTTAAAAACAGGCAGACAAAATTTTTTTTCGATATAAATCGATTTTTTTACTAGCTTTTTGACATTACTTTTTTATTTTTTGTTGTAGCTTAACAACCTCGGAAGAATAATAACTAGGTATCTCAATGCTTACAGCATTAAGAACAACGTAACATGCTTCATGAATGAATACTATCTTTATTTTATTCGGTCCGAAGAACAGGCTAAGGACTTAGACCATACTGCCTCATGAATAAATGAATATTACCAATATACTGGTGTAAAAATCTAAAGTTTACGTCTATTTGACTAGTGCTATTAGTTGTTTTTTATTTAAATAAAACTTTTATAAACTGTTTAGACATTATTATTATTATTAAACATTACCGGGGTCCCCTTTTAGGCTAAATTGCCTGACTGTGACAGATATGGTAATAAATATCATAAGTTATTTTTGTTTTCATTATTAGAATTCTGTGATATTAGTACGTCAGTACTCTTTGATAATAGATACATTGAAATAATCTTTTATTTGAAAATAGTGATGGGCTGAGTCAGGTATTTTTGGTATTCGAGTATTTTAGTTTGATTTTAGTATTCGTTAAAAAATATTTAATTTCTGATTGATATCCTCCCATTATCCTCCTAGTCCACAACCGATGTCATAGAAGTATAATTCTATGGGTACAGCGGCAGTATCGGCTAAAACATTAAAGTTCATGTTAACTGTGTTTTGACAGATGTATGTAATACATTGCTACTTTTCTTTGGTAAGTTTATATTTGTGCCAAAACGAAGTAGCAATGTATCGCATACATCTGTCAAAACACAGTTAACATGAACTTCAATGTTTTTAGCCGATACCGCCGCTGCGCGCTGTACCGAAACCACAGACATCACGAAATTCACGAACGAAATTCATCTGTGTATGAAGGAAACGTCACTAGTGAAACGGAAAGAAAGGGCGATGTTGCACAAGAAAGACAGCTGTCGTTTCATTTTCAGCTGATTTTTGTGTACGATTGCGAACGTTGCAGATTTGACCTGCGAACGAATCGAAGCTTTTCATAACGTCACAAGTCTTAGAAACGAGTCGAGACAGTGTAATCGAAGACATCCAATCATCTGGGGGAGAACAACGGAGAAGCATCATTCTGCTGCGACGAACAAAGGGAGATGGTCCATTGAGCTCAGACGGTGCGTAGCGGGTGGCCGTGACGTCACGAGGCCGCAGCGTCGAGGCCGATGCGGCGGGCGCGCTCGTGATCTCAGCGCTCCGGGGAGCGCGGCGAGGACGCAGAGCGGACCGGGCCAGCCTGGCCTCCACTGACTCGGGGTCGGGGGACGAGGGCGCAGGCCACCGGCCGCCGCGCAAGCGGACCCGCAGGCTGTCGCCGCCCGCCCAGTCCGCGGCCATGCACCAGCCGCACACGCCCTGCGCCAACGGCGCGCCGCCCCTCCACCTCAACGGCGACGCACCCGCCAGTAATGGCGAAGTGCAGCCACCTGGTCTGCGAATGAGCCAGACTGACCAGGAGATTGTGAGGCTCATTGGCCAGCACCTTATCTCTGTTGGACTCGAGTAAGTACCACTGTTACGTTGCATTGTTTTGCCAACAAGGTAAACTGAAAAGTTGTGTTGGGTTAGCCAGATTTTCCTAATTATCAAATTAAAGTCTCACTGAAAGAACACAGACTAGTAACTGGTTAGAAAACTATTCCCATGAATCATAGAAGATTGAATTTTCATTTACGTGGGAATTGTTTACTTTAATGCATTTGCAACGGGTCATATGCATGCATTGTCAGAGTTTGGAACATTTCATTTCTCATTTTATTTAGAAGCTAATCTAAATGGCTAATATTTTTGTTACCTTTGTTCTATTTGAGAGTCGGCTTTGGATTTAGTAAAATACATCTTATAACTTACAATATTGTTCTATGTATGTGCTAGGACTGCTGGGTGTCAGATCAGGGGCCCTACGCCCTAGTAATTATATTGATATTATGATCAAGTAAATGTTATAATTTCTATAGATTGTTACCGAGATGAGCTCCATTTAAAAGAAAAACAAATGGACAAATAACATTTTAAAATAGGAACCTAAAATGACAACATTTACCTGAACTTCATATCAATATCTTACGCGGTAGACCTGCAGATGTTAGTTTAATCTAAAGAAATATTGATTTCCTGTGTGGTGTGAGTAGTTGTCTGTGTGTGGTTAGCCTTGATGTAATGATTATTCTATGTTAATATCTCTTATTAGATTGACAATTAAAGATAATATCAGTTACCTTGGTCAGCGGGTCTATCGGTTAAAAACGATGAAGTTCAGTAAAGCTTTGATTTGTCATATGAATATGATACATTTTGCTACTTTCTTTTCATAAGTTTTATATGTGTCAAAAAGTAGTAGCAATGTATCACATCCATCTGTCATATCAAAGCTCACCTTCTTCATTGTTTTTAGCCAATAGACCCTCAGGTCATTGATCTCTGAATTATTATTGTTTTCACCTCATAACTTCTAACTGTGATTTAAATTATGTTAGCTACTTACTGAATTAATTAATTAGGGTGGACTTAACATGTTTGTGACTTGTTGCTTTAAACTTTAAGTTGTCCAGTCTGATTTAAATGTATACTAAAAGCTATAATAGTAATAAGTATCCTCAATTCAGCTTTCAATAACTTTTTTTATGATGTCATTAAATTATACCAACTTATTGCTTTCATAGTAAGTAGATATACCCTAAATAAAAACATGAATGTCTTACTAAATTCATAACATAGAAACATTCTGCTGAATCATGCTAGTTTTAAATGTGCACCTGAAATCTTTGTTTTGATGCAAATAAGGCAGAGTCCCAGATGAATTGGACTCTAGCATGATCTTGAGCTGAAGTTCAAAGTTGTTTTTATCTTGCTTATCAATTATTGTGTAGGTAATCAATGCAGCTGTTATGCTAACAACAGTGTCACTTTGGTTGATACATGTCATTAACGAATTTTGATAAGACTTCAATGTAGTATTCCACATTAAATCTGCCAAATTACTTTATTACCTACTTCTCATCTTTTTTCGTTACGTTTCTACGTTTGCAGTGCAAATCAGTTTTACCCCCTTATTCATAAACAAAGAGTAAGTTTACACCCAGTTTAACCAAAAAGTTTGCTTAGAATGAGGATGATGAAATCTTCTTAATATGAGGCTTTCAGTCGTCAAACGTAAGGAGTAATATTGCTTAGCAATATTTTTGGTTAAACAGGGTGTAAACTTACTCTTTGTTTATTAATAAAGGTCATAAAGAATTCATTAAATGCTGGTAAACACACTTACCAGTAGGTACTTCAGTCTCAAACTAAGATATTGTAAAAATACACTATAGTTTATCATCACTTACATAAAGTAAATAGCTGTTATTTATTCACTGAGTGCAAACTGTTAGACTAATCAGACATCTTTATTTATTTTTTCTGTTGTTATATATTACTATATATATAATATACATATACAATATATATATATTACAACAAGTGGGTGGTATAGGTACTAATATTTTTTTTTCCTTTCAGTAGGTAAGGCAATAAAACATGTAAGCAACAATACACCATCAAAATAATTAAGTAGCTAATTTTACTAGAAAAATCAAAATCAAAATAGGTTCACCGTTAGCTAGCTATGATGCCACAGACAACATAAATTATTGAAGTTATAGTGGCTACAAGCAGTGAAGTTATTTGTTAATTACGTGATGTGATATCTCGTATCAAATGTCACACGTTGCGACAGTAAGCGCGTCTATTATAATATACGAGTATAATAAGGTGATGCTATTAATTATTCCAGACATGGGTGAGGAGACCCGCCATCGACATCGATTTCTAAAGTGTATATCAGTAAAACCTACTTAATTTACATGAATAGGTGTAAAAACACATGAAGATGTAATTTTGGTGTAGTCGCGTGGGGTGTCGTGGGCGTAGAGTGCATGCGAGCACAACCAATTGCTGCGTTTCAGTTGTATTTCTATAAGTAGCTGGACCTTTGCCAAATAAGTTGGTCAACCCCTGATTTATTATATGGTGCTAGGCCATGGCTGTGGCGAGAGCGCTGAAATAATGGCGAAGGTAAGCCATTCTAAAAAAATATTATGGTCTGCATAGTGGATCGGTGGGGTGGGATTTCGAAAGGAAGTCGATGGGAATCGGCTTGTATTGGACCCTTTGCCACTGGGGTCGTCGATTGTGTCGTGTCAGACAAAATAGTGTCGTGTGTGAGTCGTGGCGTCGTGTCGTGAGAGAGGTGCATTGCATGCAGCATCGACTACGCGGTGCTTCCCTGTTCGTTGGCCTTGATGACAATGTCACCCACGCCGGCGCCGCCGTGGCTTGATGACTTGCCTGTTTTACATGCGTCTGCAGTAAAAATAAATCCTTACTAAAATTATGAATGCAAAAGTCAGTTTGTTTGTTACGATCCTAGCGTCTTACTTAAGGGAATTACAGAGGCCAGACCGACAAAATTAGCTATTTAACAAAATTACTATTAGGAGTTACTTATCTCAAAGAGTAGAAATGATTGATATACCTTTGACGAAGAAAGATAATAAAGATGAAAGATTTAAGTTGAATGTAAGGTTTTTAAAATCAAGAACCTCCATTGATCGCGGACGACGCGACACGGTGTAACCACCCCCCTAGAGCACGCGCTGATTTGTACTTTAACGTTAAAGCTATTAGTTTGATATTACTTTGAACGTTATAAAGCTGCTAATTCTGGCCTAGGTAATATAACCTTAACCACGGTAAAGAAATCCCTCAACTACTCGACCGATCATCATGAAATTTTGCATACACGTTGCCAAGGGTACAGAATAGGAGATAGGGTACCCTTCATCCAGGAAAAATTCTGTTCTTAAGGGATAAAAAAATAACTATCCACGACACGCAGACGAGATCGCGGGAGGTCTTTGGCTTCTTCTTCAGAGCGAATCATCAATGAAGTACCTCTTGTCTTTGTTGTGGTATTGTAGTTTGTAGGTTGCATTCTCTCATTTCTTGTTTCAAAACACTTCCTTATTTTGGGATATTCTCGTATCGTTTTTCAGTATTAGTAGGTATACATATTTCTTCACAATACATTGTGTGTGGCGTGAAGCCTGAAACTTTTTTGCAAGGATTCTCAAACGCAAACTCGCACTTGCAGTGATCTTTCGTGCGGCACCAACGAACGGCGACCAATCAAACGCGTGATCGAGCGCCCGCCCGCACGTTAGTCTATTATTTATACATATACACAGGGTGGAAAAAAGACGGGTAGTTGGAGGGAAAGTACCCTTAATATTGATGATGGCTTTTACAGAAAAAGAAACATTCTTTATTTTTAAAAATAAATAAATCTGCATTCTAACATTTTTAATAAATCGCTTGTCTCAGCCGGGAATCGAACGAATCGAATCGTGTTTGGAAAATATAGACAATTCAAAAGCACATAATTTCTAAGTTTATTTGAATAAATAATTTTTCATTTACAACAGGCTTAAATCCGAAAAAATAACACCTGTACTTTTATGACACCAATCGATAGCGTCAGTGATAAGGGTCCATTTCTTCTAGATAACTTAGTATTTTAAGTTAAAGGCAGACCCAAGAAAGATAAAAAATAGTAGATTAGTTAAAAAAAAATTGTATCTACTTAATCTCCTTAATATTTTCAAAAATCTTTGAATGCTTTTTTATTTATTTTTCAAATAAAGGAATGTTTCCTTTTAATAAAATTTGCCATCATCAATATTTAGGGTACTTTCCCTTCAAACTATCGCCTTTTTTCCAATGAAAAATCTAGTTATAGTTATCGATGTTTTCCAGTTCGACTTACCTGTGCATTGACGCAAATGTAGTTGTCTTACCAGTCATGTGTTTGGCCAGGCGCAGTGCCGCTCTGCTGATGGAGGAGTCAGGGCTGCACCTGGAGCACCCTGCGGCGGCGACATTCCGGCAGCACGTGCTCGCCGGCGACTGGGTGAAAGCCGACCACGACTTGCGCGCGCTGCACGACCTGCTGCGCGACTCGCCGCACCTCGAGCCTCACAACCTCGCCGTAACTACACTCCTACATAAATTAAATTAATTATAGGAATGCTGTCATAATTCAGTTATAGGAATGCTGCTCTGGCTTTTGACCCCAAACTAATTGGAATAAGAACAGCAAAAAGACGCGAAAAAGGTTCAAGCTTTCTTTCTCAGTGATGGAACAGGAGGATAGGCCACATAAATCACCACGCGAGCTCAATAAGGAGCGGTAGGTGTTAATGGCTGCAAAGTCCTTTATTATAAACCTAACCTTCACCCGCCGCTCCACTTCGTCCGCGTGGACAGTACTAAATAAGTACAGTAATAAACAGTACCCAGTTCGTATTCCTTTTGCTCGCGACCAGCGATAAGGCGAAATCGTTTAAATTATCTCTTTAGTGTTTGAAAGCTAGTA
The DNA here is from genome assembly GCA_963556745.1 of Catoptria pinella. Lineage (NCBI taxonomy): Eukaryota > Metazoa > Arthropoda > Insecta > Lepidoptera > Crambidae > Catoptria > Catoptria pinella. Next base: position 387,418 of record OY750765.1, on the reverse strand, counting down.
TTACGGAAAGTTCAAGCTGTAGCTTTGGTTTTACCCACCCGAATTAGATGAAATATGGCTTAGATTTTAAGTTGGACCCTAAGCTACCTAACTGTGAAAATCGTATCAAAATCCGTTCAGCGATATTTGTGTGATTCGCGCACAAACATAGAATTTACAGTTATGTTATATGTATAGATGTTATTTATGATAAAACGAGACGAATGAGGTAGTACAAGAGAGCACTATAGTTACATTAACTGACTTGATATTTTACTTGGTAGGAAATGAAGTTCGTGGTGTTGGAGCAGAAGTACTTAGAGCACTTGGAGGCGGGGCGGGCGCTGGACGCGCTGCACGTGCTGCGCAACGAGCTGACGCCGCTGCAGTGGGACACGGCGCGCGTGCACCGCCTGTCCGCGCTCATGATGTGCGCCGACGCCGGCGAGCTGCGCGCGCGCGCCGCGTGGGCCGGGGCGGGCGAGGCCGCGCGCGCCGGCGTGCTCGCGCGCGTCCAGCAGGCGCTGCCGCCCGCGCTCATGATGCCGCCCGCCCGCCTGCGCGCGCTGCTCGCGCAGGCCGCCGCGCACCAGGTCACACACGATACCTTTGCTTTAACTCGGTCAACTCAAGTAAGCACAAAGTATCTACAATTTTTGGAAAGCTGTCGCTGGAAATAGTGTCGCACGATACGATGCGAGTCGTGATGAATTATTTTCTGTCGTAACTAAATTAAGTTATGTTTTATAAATAAGTCTAGTCTCCGTACGAGTAAAGCGAAAGCCCGTACTCACATTCGTCGTTCGAGCCGGATTCGCTAATTCCCTTGACAAATTGTCACTTTTTAGCTGTTGTTGTGTAGTGTATGACCGGCGGCGTGTGTGTGCGTGTGCAGGCGGCGCGGTGCCGGTTCCACGCGGAGCCGCGCGGCGACCCGCGGCCCGACCACGTGCCCTTCTCGCTGCTCACCGACCACCACTGCTCCGCCGACCGCTTCCCCATACACTCGCTCCAGGTGGGTCTCCAGCGCCAGTCTGCTCTTCCCGTACTACGCACACGCTGCAGTGAAGTTGTGTTTCATCATAAGCCATTTTAATGACGCCCCTTGGCTAGGGTACCTACATCCACTTCCATACGGATGAATAATGAGTGAAGCGAATTGATCCTGTTGTCCTCTACAGGTCGCATTTCTCAACCGATTCTCTTGAAAATTTGTGAGCAGGTTCAATAATTATATAGAATTATTTGACGATTTAGTTTTTCGAAATATTTAAAAAAAAACTTTTTTTTCTGCCATTTCAAAAATGTCATAAACGCGGGGTCTGTTTTTTTATGCCACTAGTTATTAAATTGTCTAAAAGTGCCCTGGCGATAATTCAAGTAGCAGTGTGCGCTTATTTTCAAGTGGTTTAATACTGACAAGCAATGTTACACGATTAGAAAATATATGTGTTATTAGGAAGTATTGTTTGCACGATGCAGGTACTGAACGAGCACTGCGACGAGGTGTGGTACTGCAAGTGGTCGCCGGACGGGAGCAAGCTGGCGTCCGGCTCCAAGGACAACACCGTCATGATCTGGGACTTCGATCCCGTAGCCAAGCGCCTCTCCTTCAGGTAACCACTATACTCTTGCTAAATGAAACATGTCTGTCTGAAAAAAACACTATTATATCCATCCATATAAATGCATTCAGAGCTTACTTTAGGCTTTCAAGAATCTTTCGTATGGAGATCATAAAACTGTAAGAGATAAAACGCTAGAAAAGATCAGTGCATATTGTACAACTCGCAGCCGTCAGTTAACTTGGTGCACCAAATATAGTCTGTGTATGTTCTAGAACAGTGTTTTTCAACCTGTTTGTATACAAGACCCCTTTAAAAGTTAAAAAATTCTAGCGACTCCTAGGACCATAAACAAACAAAATGTTACCGAGTGATTTGAAAGACTACGTACCACGACACTGTTGTAATTTGTCAAATGTGACTATTCTGTTTAAAATTAAACAGATCAGCTTTACAGCTTGACCATAGAGTTGACAAAAAATGAGGGCGCCACTTTCTATGCAAACACGTCAAAATCACGAATAACTTGGCAACACTGACTATATTTTGTACTGTAAATGTTTAGTTCCATTTTATTTAATTTCTTCTCTTTCTGGCCAAGCTGTATCTCACTAAATTATATTTTTTATTCTTGTGTAGGACCTAAAATACTTTGAGAGTAAAATACTAGTCCGAGATTGCCTGTATGTAATGTTTGTATGCATGCAGTTCTATTTACTCGATATTTAGTTATTATTGTGTTTGTGGCGCGAGTCATAAAGGCCTCTACTCAAATCGTCCCGACCAAGTTGGGTCGTGAAAAGAGGCCTTAAGTGTTCCGTTGTGTGCCGGCAGGAAGTCTCTGGAGGGGCACTCGTACGGCGTGTCGTTCGTGAGCTGGAGCCCCGACGGGCGCTACCTGCTGTGCGCCGGGCCCGAGGACTGCCCCGACCTCTGGATATGGAACATGCAGGTTAATACCACGCCGATCGGCGAAATCGCGCGTGAAACATACAGCATCATAGTTAAATCTATGGCTTAGAACACGCTGTTTCGTATCTGTTTCGCTTGTCGTACGACGGATAAGTCATGGCGGAACTACTGCGGGTTCGCTTGTTTTGATTTGCGGCGGATGTGTGCTACAGGCGTTATGACCGAAAAATACGCCACAGTTGCTTCAAGGCATTTTTCTTAGATTACTCCAAAAATCATTACTGACATTACGCTCAATTTTAGAGCCACTAATGGCTGGGGGCATGGCTGACATCTAACACCTCCGTAAACAATAAAATAGACAGCATGTTTTCCGATGAAGTCAGTCTCAAGACTGCGATCTTCAACGCGTTTGCTAAGCGTGGAGATTATAGGAACATCCTCCCACTGCACTCGTGGCGCGCAATTTTTAGTCTCGATATGGTTTGGCATAACAGGAACGGCATAAAGGCTTTTCGCATAATGGCATATTCGCATACATATATATTCGCAAAGTGATTTAATTGGCATAACGATTACTTGTACTAATTTCATCTGACATACATTTTGTGAGCATAAATGTTGAACGCATAACTTGAAGTGCCAGAACCGACTCGCTAGCGTGTATGCATTATGCCACAAGTATGTTATGCTAATAAAAGTTATGATTAGTAATCGTTATGGGTAAAAAAAATATGCTTTTTGATCATTATGATAATATTGAGTATTTATACGGAATAAAAGTATGCGTAAACATTTATTCGGTATTAATGTTTTGCGATGCGAATCGATCATTCTGCCAAAAAAACCTCGTGCCGTAGTATATTATTATGACTTAAAATTGTACGCATTCCCATATGGACCCGGACTACGGGCTGTTACGTCGATGAAATCAATGAGAATCGTGTGTCGTGTTGTCTTAGACGGAGACGTTGCACCTGAAGATGTCGCACTCGCAGGAGGACTCGCTGACGGCGGTGGCGTGGCACGCGGCGGGCGACAAGTTCGTGTGCGGCGGCGCGCGCGGACAGTTCTACCACTGCAGCCTCGACGTACGTGCACATCATACATTCGACTACCTCCGTGGTCGAGTGGCTTTGTACACCGGTTTTCGAGGTGTCGCCGTCTCTGAGGTCCCGGGTTCGATCCCCGGTTGGGTCAATTTAGAAAACGAACTTTTCTATATTGGCTCAGGTCTGGGTGTTTGTGATACCACCGTTGTCTTTGTATTCCATAACACAAGAGCTTTAGCTACTTACTTTGGAATCGGAGCAATGTATGTGATGTTGTCAAATATTCATTTATTTATACCGAGCCTTAATGCTCTTACTAATAAAGATTGTATAGCAGATGTATAGTTACACATTGTCTAGTCCATATAGGTTGACAGAGAGTAACCACTGCCGCTGTGTAACTATGCATCTGCTATACAATCTTTATTAGTAAGGGGGCAAATATACTTGTTCCATAATTCCGGCTTGCTGTCGAGCGGCAGCAGTACGTTTTCAATTGTCTAAACTAAAGATGTCTTAAGTGTTAAATAAAGTTATGCATGTAGATCACTAAACCTAGTTAAATATATCAAGAATCGCTCGAAAAAATTGTCAGTAAGTTAAGCTGTTGTCGTCGGGCTACATAAATAGTTTCGTCATGCGCAGGGAGGCACAAAACAAGATCTCAAAAATTCTGATATTATTATATAAAAACGTTTTCAAAATAAATTGCACCTTGTTAGAATTTATGTCTAATTTTTTAATATTAAATTTTTGTTGATTTATTTCATTTTAGCCGTAACAAAACCGTCATATTCGATCGGTACCACTTTTTACGATTTTATTGGAAATCAATCTGTATTTAAATCAATATAAGACTTAAAATATAAATAAACTCCCGGTGACGATAGGCGACACAAAGTACGTTCAAATGATACTAAAGACTCATGCTATCGCAGTACAAAAAGTTTTCAGAATAGCTTCTAACATCGAGGAACACAACAAAAACTAACACTTTGGTGTTATTATATAAATATTACGCAAAGTATTAAATAAAATATTGTTTGAATTAACTCAGTTCGACTGTGTAATGCTATTCAATATTTAAAATAATTAGCCAGATATCATTTTAACTCGTTATTTGACTTCAAACACGGGGAACAGGTCTAAAGTGGGCGGATGCACTTTATTTTGAAAACGTTCATAAAGATAGCGATGTGCACGCAGGGCGCGCTCCTGAACAGCTGGGACGGCGTGCGCGTGAACGCGCTGGTGTGCCGCGCCGACGGGCGCACCGTGCTCGCCGCCGACACGCACCACCGCGTGCGCGCCTACGACTTCGTCGACCTCACCGACCGCAATCTGTCAGTATACCTACCTCCATCTACCGAGGGAAACCATCACACGTACTACTCAATTTAATGATCGAATATAAAAATAAAAAACTTAAATATTGCAACTTTAAATTGATAAAATTACAAGAACTTTTGACATTGACGACTATAAAATTGATTTTTTCATAATTTAATTTATAATCTAAGAAGATTTTGCAATTCATTAGTTTTCGCCGTTGACTACCATCACTTTTGTGTATTTCGTTTAGTTCTGAAAATTATTATCTAAATACAAAATTTGGTATAAGAAATCTTTACTTTATGGCAATGAATTGATGAAATAACGGTAGCTTGCAGCGTAAGAGTGGGATATACTAGAAGAAATTCGACGATGCCACTAGTGACTCGGTAGCTTAGCGGTAAGAGCATTCTACCGGACATCTAAAGATTTCGAGTGATCGATTCTCGTCCGAGAATATGATCTGGTGCGGGTCGTATTTTTTCTAGTATATTATTTAGCATTGTATAAAAATACCATTGTGAATGCTAAAATCTAAAATTAAAAAACAATGACATATTTTGTCGTGTAGTATGCCTTATAGCCTAATTACAGGTTATTCTATAACTTAGTAGGGTCACCTAAGACTTTATTATAATTGAAATTGAAATTGAAATTGAAAAATTCTTTATTCAAATAAGCTCACATAACAAGCATTTTTAAATCGTCAATTCTTTTATCCTACCACCCATTATGACGTCTTTTAGCTGACAAGAAAAATGGGCGCAAAAAACTTATCAGCTTTATTAGAAGGAACGATATTTACAAATATGTATATCGTTTCCAGACATTACATTCAAAGTATTCATACATGTTACCATTAACATAGATTCATAAATAAATAACATTATTTAATTAGCTCATTTCTACTGAATCAAATTACAGGTGTCAAGCTTAATTCAAAATTTAAGGCTCAGCCTAGGCTATTACAAAAAAATTATATATATATCTATTCATACAATTCAATAAACGTTAAGACAAGTAGGCATAAGCAGACCCATTCCCACTGGCAGCACCCGTTCACGAGCATGACGCATGAACCAGCCATCGCTTCGCTCAACCATATTTGAGGGAACGTAACGACCCGCCTCACACGACACCACCATAGAAATGATTAAAGAGAGCATGACATACTTAGGCTACCCGTGTTAAGGCATCGAATTGAAAACTAATATCCAAAAGCTTTTCATAGGCCTATAGAAAGTGAAAGATTGCAATAAAAAAAAAATTCCAAAACAAGGTAGTAGTTATGAATTTTATCTTTTGGGTAAGAAGTGCCATACATATAGATAATATTAAACATTTATATATATATATATATATATGTATGCGACGTCCTTAATACAAGTAGTCAGAAGCAGACCCATTCCCACTGGCAGCACCCGTTCACGAGCATGACGCATGAACCAGCCATCGCTTCGCTCAACCATATTTGAGGGAACGTAACGACCCGCCTCACACGACACTACCGCAGAAATGTTTAAAGTGAGCATGACATACTAAAGCTACCCATATTAAGGCGACGAGTCAAGAAACCTGTAGATACGTTTTTTAAGTAGGTAGGACACTTCTTACAAACTATACTTAAAAAGAAAAGAAAAAAAAAATATATCGATGACTCGAATCACTTGAAATTATAGTACAGAACTTTATACTAGACCCACGAAAGAACCACGGACTTATCTTAATCTATACTGAACATTAGAGTAAAAATTAAAAATACAAAAGCTATGCCCAGGCGTTATTATCCTTCAAATAATCGCAAATAGTGTAATAGCCTTTACTCATGAGATTGGATTTAACAGTATTTTTAAATTTTTCCAAAGGCAGTTCTGTAACTTCTTGTGGAATCTTATTATAAAAGGTAATACATCTACACAAAAAAGAGGTTCCGGTTTTATGCAGTCTGCGCTTTGGAACAGCAAGTTTGTCCTTGTTTCTTGTATTGAATTTATGAACATTACTATTCTTTACAAAACTATCTAAATTTTTCTTTACATACATTATATTTTCATAAATGAATTGGGAAGCAACTGTTAATATTTTAATTTCTTTAAATAAGTCACGAAGGGTATCTCTAGACCGTAAGTTGTAAATAGCGCGCACTGCCCTTTTTTGTAAGATGAATATGTTATTAATATTAGCAGCTGAGCCCCACAACAACAAACCGTAAGTCATAAGACTATGAAAATAACTGAAGTAAACCAATCTTGCTGTTTCAATGTCAGTCAAAAGCCTTATTTTCTTAACGGCAAAGGCAGCGGAACTAAGTCTACTTGACAAGGCATCGATATGAGGGTCCCATTGCAACCGCGAGTCAATAATAATACCTAAAAATTTTGTGGAGTCTACCAATTCGACTGTTTCGCCATTTACATTTATTGTAGTATGAACCTGCCTCACATTAGGAAGTGAGAATTTGACACATTTAGTTTTACTAGAGTTAAGCTTCAGATTATTAATGGTAAACCAATGCATCACCTTGGAAAGAGTGCTGTTTACATCGTCACTGCAATCACATCCTCTATCGACTTTAAAAATTAAAGAAGTATCATCAGCAAACAGTACTATTTCACACAAGTTTTTGGTATAGTAAGGAAGGTCATTAATATATATAAGAAAAAGTAATGGACCCAATATCGATCCTTGCGGCACGCCCATGGTAATGGGTGCTTCATAAGACTCTGTTTTATTCACAACAACTTTTTGAGTTCTCGCCGATAGATACGATTGCAGAAGGCTTACTGCATTTTTTGATACACCATAATGTTCCAATTTATGTACTAAAGTACTGTGACTGACACAATCAAATGCTTTAGAGAGATCACAAAAAATACCAATTGCATCTTGTCTACCCTCCCATGCCTCAAAGACGTGTTTGAGTAGTGCAATTCCAGCATCAGTTGTGCATCTACCACGAGTAAACCCAAATTGTTTCTCGTGAAGTAGTTTGTTGATAAAAAAATGCGCTAATAATTGATCATAAATGATCTTCTCAAAAATTTTGCTAAGTGCTGGCAAAATAGAAATGGGTCTAAAGTTAGCGGGATCGCTTTTGTCCCCAGATTTAAAAAGAGGGATAATTTTACCATATTTCATCAAGTCTGGAAATATCCCTTCATCAACACACTTATTGAAAATAAAAGCAAGATGGGGGGCAATAGAAGTTATTATTGATTTAATTATGTGAGTTGAAATGCCCCAAAGATCTTCAGTTTTTTTTATATTTATTGAATTAAATGTTTTCAGGATGGTATCACTATTGATATGTCTAAATTTAAATATATTATTGCACTTATCAACACATGATTCCAAGAGGGAGACAGAAAGGTTGGTAGATGAATTCAAATTACTAGTAGTGGCAATAGGTATTTTAGAAAAGAAATCTTGGAAAATAGTTGCCACACCTTCATTTGACTTAATAATTTTATTGTCTGATACTAATGAGAATTCACGGTCATTACTTTTAATTTTCCCAGTCTCTTTATTTATAATTTTCCAAGTGGCTTTTATTTTATTATCTGACTGATTAATTATTGTAGATATACATTTTGCTTTTGCTAATGTACATACTTTATTAAACATTTTTGAATAGTTTTTTACATATTCATGAAATTCGGGATCATTTGAAATTGTTTTCTGACCATATAATTCAAACAACTTATTTCTGCTAACATAAATGCCTGGTGTTGCCCAATCACTGAACTTCTTTTCGAAGACTTTTGATTTAATAGATTTTTGCTTAAATGTTTTATCAAATTCTACTTTAATTAAATTAAATAAATCATTGTAAAGAGTATTGGGATCCTCATTATCAGGTAAGCAATGAGTTTTGGCAGTGACATTGTTATGAAAATTTTCTAATTTATATTTAGTTAGAGGTCTGCAAATTACATTATACTGATGAGGAACATGATGGTGCTCAAGTGAAGCTATTTGTCCGCTATGGTCAGAGCGAATACAATTTAATATTCTTTTATCAAGTACAGTACAGTTGCTAAAAATATTGTCTAGGCAAGTTTTAGATGAAACAGTGACCCGTGTAGGTTCACAAAAAGTGTTTACTAAATTGAAAGACTTAAACAAATTCAGAAATCTACTTGCAATGGATGATGACTTTAGGATGTCTACATTAAAATCACCGCACACCACAATTTTTTTATTCTTTTTGGTGACTAATTTTAAAGCATCCTCCATAGCGGACTCAAATTGAGGGTAATTACCAGATGGGGGGCGATACACACAAATCATTATCAACTGATCTAATTCCACACATGACAGTTCAATGTGTTGTTCAATAGAGAGGGATATCACATCTTGACGTTCTTTAAAATTCATATTGTTTTGCAAAATTATCAAGGATCCCCCTCTAGTGGTGGATTTCCTACTAAATGAGCTTGCAATTTTATAACTTTCGAATCCTGTAATTAATTCATACTTCTTAAGCCAGTGTTCAGTGACACATAAAATATTAACATTATTTTCAGTTAAAAAAAGTTCTAATTCTAATTCTTTGCCAGAAAAGCCCTGAATGTTTTGATGAACTATATTTAAATATTTAGACTTTTCCTTAGTCATTACACGGCTAGAGACTTCCTCTATTGTCTTATTATGTAATTTAAATTATTATTAAAAGAAATACTTGGAACAAATTCCAATGTGTTATTTGTAATGTCAACATTTTTTTGCTCAATAGGAGCAGGAGTAAAAATAATATTATAATTACTTGGAACAGATTCCAAGGTCTCATTAAAAATGTCAAAATTTTTCTGCTCAATAGAAGCAGAAGTTATAGCCAATTTATTGGCTAAATTTTTAAAATAAAATGATAGCGCTAAAGCTACTTGTCTTTTAAAATAATTTGGAAGATAATATTTATCTCTTGTCAATTTAAAATTAAATATTAATTTATTTATGTCTATTATGTGACATCTCTGACTATTATAATAAGTCATGTTGCTTAGTGCTAAATTTAAATTATATCTAATATTATTTTCTTCCTGTGGCAAGCTATCACTGTAAGGTAGTGTAAACAATACAACTTTATTTATATTTAAACTACATAACTTATTGTAATATGAGATGAGATCCTTCTTGTTTACATTACCTCTTTGGCCAATTAATATAATTAAATTGGTATTTTCATTTAGGTTCATATTTACAACTTTTTTTATAATATCATGTAGGGTCACACCCGGCATACAATAGTTTAAAACATTTTCTTCCTTTTACCTTAAACTTGTTACACGTTAAATCTACTATAGTTATTTCTGTTATGTGACTATATTATGTAATTTAGGCATGAATAAAGAGTGTAATTTCAATGATCAGTATACAAGAGGAGCACGCGGTGATGGCGATGACGTTGAACGCGTCGGACACGCTGGTGCTGCTGAACGTGGCCAACCAGGGCGTGCACCTGTGGGACGTGCGCTCGCGCGCGCTCGTGCGCCGCTACCGGGGGCTGTCGCAGGGACACTTCACCATACACGCGACCTTCGGCGGCGCGCACCAGGACTTCATCGCGTCGGGCAGCGAGGACAATAAGGTGGGCTGCTTTGACACTAACTAATCTACGAGTACATCTTTAGTCATTTACCTTCTTAGGCAGCACGCGGAATCCTCGAGGCGATCGCATTCCCGCGGATAGATGTTGTCCTAATATTTTAACTAATTAACTTACTAATATTTTACTGTTGAACTCACGGGAAAAATTTAGATCGATAAAACGAAAACTTTTGAAATTAACAGCTAGACTTTTGACAAATTGTAGCGGTTTTCTTAATTTATTTAAGAATACGCAAGTATTTTTCCTTTGCTTTACTTCCTACTCTTCCCTACATCGAGTAAAAGGAGTCGCCGGAGTCGAGGTTTAATTACGTGATATTTTAGCAACTTTTTTAACCTCCCCCGCCCCGTTCATTTGGTGAGACGTTAGAGTTTTTAGCCAAACCAAATCATGTGTATATTTCTGGTCGGTTTTCTTTTTTCTTTCACTGGCAACTGGTAAGCCCGAGTCGACAAGATCACGGCTCGCCTCTTACATTAAAAACGCGCGTTCAACGAAAAAATAAAGATGATGTGTACAAGTACCTCACTACATCCCCTCCCCCTTAAGATATTTCGCTATTATTTTTTAACCACTCCCTCCCTTCGGGCCTCGTACGAGTAATTAATAGACGATCCCTAAGGCTTCGGTCTTTTGTTTACGCCGTCGGCCGCTTACAGCGTCAGCGACACAACTCTCACTAACGAAATGTACCGTTGTGGTCTCCTTCAAACGCTGACGTCGGCGTATGAAATGTGTAGGAATGTTTACGCTGACGTCAACGACGCGTATAGATTAAAATAGGAGACCGACGTCTAAAGGGCCTCGCGCACACAGATAATTTCTTTACAAAGTACAGTATCGACACGCGTGTCTGTCGGCAGGTGTACATCTGGCACATAAACGGCGAGGAGCCGATCGCGGTGATGTCGGGGCACACGCGGTGCGTGAACGCGGTCGCGTGGAACCCCTCGCACCACGACGTGCTCGTGTCCGCCTCCGACGACTACTCGCTGCGTCTGTGGGGCCCGCGCGCCGCCGCCGCCGCGCCGCCCTAGCCGCCCGCCGCCCTGCCCTAGCCGCCCTAGCCGCCCTAGCCGCCCTAGCCGCCCCAGCCGCCCCAGCCGCCGACACAGGGTCTGCCTGCGCCCCCACTACCGATCACACGTTATACCTAAAACAGCGAACCGATCACAGAGCTCTATTTCAACGCAATTCGTTCTTATAGGCGAAGGTCGTTTGAGTATTGTTATTGAACACGGGGTTAGGCTCATGACAGCTATGTTCATAGCACCGTTTTGGCGATAATACCTTATTTATTAGACTATAAATTATACAATATTGTAAGTTAGGCTAAAGTTCACGAACGCTTTGACGGTTGAATAAGTTAAAACCGTCTGTTTTTGAGATTTGTATGTATGAAGAAAGATAATGTCAAAAACAGATTGTTAAAAACCATTCGGCTGTTTAAGCCTGACCTGAACCTGACTTAAAAGTCTTACTTATATCATTAAAACTCTAATAAATTAGGTATTTATCACCAAAACAGTGTCATGAACTTAGCTGTCATGCGCGCAATTATCTTGATCGAGTAGTATAAACGCAATCGATACTCGTGCTACAGAGAGTTTCAATCTTATCGGCGGCGGCTCGGAACATCGAGCCGATGCGCAAACACAATATCGATGTAAGCAGGTGGGCGAGCGGTGGGGCAAGCGCACGCGCATAGTGGCTAACTTCACAGCCGCTGATAAGATTATGTGCAGCTAAGTCGCCGGTTTGAGTAAAACATTTTTATAAGATGCTCCGTTATATAACACAGCAGTTCTGTAACATTGTGTAGCACGATAACATTCTATAACAGTGTGTAACATTTTGCTACAACAGGTTAGTAAACAAAGTTAGAGAATGTTGCATAACATTTATTATATAACTACTGTGTGAGAGCACCTACTCAATAACTACATTCTATGGTTTCTCCCCTGTATGAATTCTTACATGTTTAGCTAAATCACTAAACGAATCATTATCGAGTCGATATTCGTCGATCATGTCTTGTCTAATTTCAATTCTTGTTTGTAACACTTTATAATGATCCCTGGAGTTTAATAGCAATTGTTACTCCTGAGTTAAAATACACTTTAGCAATAGTACAACATTGTTGATCGTTTCTAACTACTGTATTGATATACTGGTTTCGACTGAATTTTAGTAAAATTAAAACCAATATAGTTTTCTCTTTTTATCTCATTTTTGTGAAAAAGATTGCCCTATATAAATATATTTTATCTATATAACGAATATCGAATTTTATAAGTTTTCTGACCTTTTAGCCTCCCGCTGTATCTCTCTTTGATCGCGTCCGCTCCGACACAATGTGGAAACATCGTTTCATGTGATACGTGCCACTTCTGCAACGAAACTCGAACATTTAAGAAATGTGACTGTTTTGTAATGTTTTCTCTTTATTCAACTTGAAGCAATCGACGTGAATGCTCATAACATAATATGCATCAATTGTAAATTTTTTTGTCTAAGTCCCCATGTGTTTTTAAACTTTAACACTAATTTTGAATTTAAGATTGTTTATATACACAGGCATTAGGCTTAATGTCTGGCTAGACAAAATACTGCTTTATACCGTGTATATAAGTGTATTCACATCTAGCGCGCGTGTCCGCACATACGGGCCGGCACCATGGTCTAAAAGAATATTTTGTCTGCCACGGCACGTGTCTGACACGCTCAATGTCTGTAGATATAAACGAACCTTTATTCGTATACACCGAAAAGAACGATAAAATATCAAGATAATTTAGCTGATTCACAAATCCACCAGTCGGCGCACTACCGCTAACTTGGCGCTAGTGTAGATGTAGACCTGGCATTTTGTTGTTTGCTATCAATTTCTGGATGTTGTAACCAAATTTTCGTAAATATCAATTTTTCTCCAACATATTTTGGAATTAATTATTATTATCTTCTTTAATCTTTAATTCGTTTACTGTCCGACTTTTAAGTCATAATTAAAAATTAACCGGGTACTTAAACCATAATTACACGTACAAAGGTCTCCATCTACAGCAGCGCCAATAAGCGGGATACATTTTCTGTCATCCTACCATTAAGCTGGTCTATTTCCCGAGATATTCCATCTCACCTGCCTTTTCACCGTTTGTAATTCACACAAGATAAAATAGAAATACCAATCTTTTGATAAACAGCAAGAATTCGCGAGACGCTTTGTCTAAGTAGAAACTAAAATGACTTACAGATTTAATGGTGTTTTAATTATAAATCGAGAGGCAGTTATAAATTCTAATAAAGACAAAAGCACTGACCAGACTATTTGATAATTATAAGGTTAGCTACGTATTTATGGAGAGAGATAATTTCTCATTTTGTAGCCTTCGAAAAACTAGTTGTAAATTATCAGACGAGAATGATGTAGTAGTGGTGACAGGCGACGGCGCCGCTGGCTGCATGTTGTGACCATTTCATATCGAAACAGTGAAACGGTCATACACAGGTTATATTTTCTTACGATGGCTAGCGATATTTTAACGTGATATTTACTACCGACACTAATTCTACCTGTTGTGAAATTTAATCTGATAGTTTTTTTGAATTGTCTGAAACATATTTTTTTCCTGTATTCAAGTCTTGTTGGATAATAATCATATTGACTTAGTAATTAGTGTTTGTCTAACTAAAGGAATATTGTCAACCAGTCCGTATACAGCTGATACTTTTTTTGTTACTCCGGCCAGTAAGTGTGGTGCAGTTCAAATAGGTAGGTCGATACTTAAGTAGTAACAAGGTAACAGAACCGCTCCACTCACTATATAAATATAATGGTTCATAGCTTTATGAAAGTCAAGTTCCGCTATACTCATCGCATGGCACTCGTATAATTTTGACAATGCAATCAACTATTGATGTGGTTGAAGATTACAAGCGTGCAATAATTCAGTGCCATTCTACCGGTGCAATATATGAATTAGAGATATTTTATTTTAGCTGAGGCAAAATGTCTCTTTCAGAGAGTTTGAAATGGCAATAATGATTCCGGCTGGCGCGACCCGGCCGACGCTAGGACCGACGCCGCGACGCGCCGCCGGCCGCCGTGGCGCGTGCGACACTGGCGAACCCTTTTGCGAATGACACCTAGAAGCCGAGTCCTTGTATGTAAAGTGAGGTAAAAAATACTGAGCCAAAATGGCTTAGTTTTCAGATTTATATCCTTCATGTTACCTAATCCACAGAATATATAATAGTACTACCCTAATCGTAACTAAAATCCAATAAAATAGTAACTAATCCTCTAAAGGTAGGGAAATTGAAACTATTTCGTTCTTATTGGCACGATTAGGTAACGTATGAGGGATAAAAAACGGCTCTGTATTTTTTGCCTCACTTCTGACAGTGCAGAGAACTATCGTTCTAGGTTGTTATTATTCTAACTAAGCAAACGACCAATCCCGTGGATCGTGTACTGAGCTTAAGCTGTTATTTTCAAAGGCTACGTATGTGTACACATTGTTTGGAAAGTTTTTGTAATCGGGTTGTATTTGGTCGCGTCCGCCTGGACCACGCGTGTATAGGCCAGCGCTTGTAGGAACCTCTAGCTAGCCAGGGCGTGCGTATGTAGCTGTAGGCACAGTGGCTCGACCACCATTCAGCTGCGAGCGTTTATTTCCCTTTAGCTATTCTATCACTATAATAAGCGTTATTCGAATAAGAGTAAAATACGCTCTTATATTGACATTATTTCTGCAATAGTATGAAGAGTGTACCTATTAACAGTACTGACTGATACTAGTGTAGTTCTACATATATATTTTCATAAAATGCCACTGGCGGCGTGTCCCGTAGTATGGTGGGATTGGGAAATAAACGGCGGCTCCCAAATACTAACACAGTGCAATGCAAATGCTCCAAACCCTTTAGAGAAGTTAAGGGTCGGATGTAACGTTATTTATCTATAATTTCATTAAATTAGACTAACATGCTCTTAAAATTATTTATCATAAATTTAAGGAGGGATTAAGATAGTTTTAATGCGACGTGCCGGCCGGCGGTCTCCACGGCAGCGCACCACGTACATTTATTTATATGTAGATCCTTTCATTAACTACGAGTAATTAAGATTTATGATAGTGTGCAGATGTTATATTTTGTAGCGGAGACCGCTCTCGACTCTATTTTTGTACCGATCGTCGTGACTCTCGTGAGATGACCAATAGACAAAACCATTACACTTCATAAATTTAACTTGTTTGCCTTCCCCTCTGTTACCCTGTAGTAGTAAGTGGAGCGGGCGGTGGGCGGGGCGCCCCCACTCGTCCATACAACCTAGCGAGTGTAGCCTTACTTGTAATCTTTCCCGAAGGAGCTTGTTAAGTATAACGTGCTTGGTGTTACGCACGGACCCCGAGGCAGCGCCTACCCAATTATTTTTTTTACGGTTGACCAAATGACGAAATTATGTGTTAACATCGTTTTTTAAACATTTTTCTTTTTGAATTTTTCTGTATTTTTAGAGTACTAATTGTAGTTGTAGTTCGCACAAAGCTCGCAGAGGCGAGGCCGCCAGCCCGGGGTCCGCTCGCATACCAAATATCAGGCAATAAAGTCTTTGTGTGACTGTTGTGTGTGTGTGTAGGAAGTACAAAGGAGCGTTCGGTAATATTATGTAATGTTAACTTTAATATGGTGGGCGCGAATGTGCGGGGATGAACTGCCTCGGTTTGAATTGTTATAAATAAATAATTATTATATCAATAAATTTTTTATTGTAAACTAACATGCGTTTGCTTTTATGTACAACTTCCTCTGGTAGGAACCACATTCAATTAGCAAATATATATTTTCTACATTAACATTATAGATAGAAGTCAAGAGTCAAACAACCTCTAGAACTCAAAATTATAAATATTCTTTTTAAATTACATTGGGAATTATTTGGAAAGTACCTATACTCTCAGACAATGTAATACAATATTATTATTTAGGAAGTTATAATATGTAGCATGACAAAAATGTGTTTGAGCCTGTTTGTGACTGCACATAATTAGACACTATGATAGGGTATTTATTGCTTTATTGATATAACATTTAAACTCAATCAGTTAAAGATGGTACAACTCGCAGTAGATCTCTTGCTGCTTGAGTGGTATGAATCATTATCCAGGAAGGTTTCATTTCAAGGTTCTGTTATAAACAGCAAAACAACTTTGCAAATTAAAATAACTGTATTTAACTTAATTCCTATATGAATATACAATTGATTTAACAGAATAACTATAAATTAGCAGTCCCTGATTTCTCTACAAGTTCCAATAATGTATGCAAGGAGGTATCAAACAGCTCACATCGGATGGGCATTTCCAGGGAGTAGAATGGATTCTTGAGAGCATAGTCTGAGTAAATCTCATAAATTCTCTTTAGCACTACTTCTGCACCTTGCATATTTGTATCAGTCACAATTATGAATTTAACACCTGAAACAAAAAAATTAAGATTATTTAAAAAAAATATATTTTTAAGAAAATGAAGAAAAGCATTAAGAACACTCATCATTATGTAGACTCACCTGTTAATGTCTGGAAGCATGATAACTTGAAGGTGTCAGCTGTGAGACACTCGATCCCAGAACACTTGGGGATGGGACTGAGCTGACTTGCCAGTGCAAACAGCGGGTAAAACATACTTGCAAGGACTATTTTCTCATTTGTAGTGGCACGCGCTCTGCCGAACCTCAGACTTAGAGGGTAATTTTCCTGTCAAAGTAGTTGTAAGTAGTTAGTAAAACAAGATGCTTTAGCTCAAGTATTTTTCCTGAGTAACAAATAGAGATAAGTTATTTACCTTACTTTCTATGAGATCGAAGACATCCCGACCATCTTCAGTAGTGCGTCCGCTAACGGGTGTTCCATTTACTGATAGTAATACATGTCCAACTACAACAAAAATCAGTCTTGAGTTCTTGACTAAGTATTATGTATGAAGCTTGTTAAAAATGTCTAATAGTCAACTTGGCCGGTAACTCACCATTTATGCCATCTCTTTGTCCAAAAGCAACAACAACTTTCTTGTTTTCGTATTGCAATTTAAGGTCTAGAGGAAATCCAAATGTTTTTTCAGTTTCTACTTTAGGAATGTTATGATCGTAGTTGTATATGAGGCCTCCCGATTTGCTCACTATGTAGACACCGAAAATAACCATTGTATCTATTTAAGCATTTATTTTCAATTAGAATTCTACTTTTCTCCACTTAAAAATATATATTAACGATTACAAGTCAGAGAAAACGGAGAAAAAGAAAAATAAAATGAGAGAATGACATTGACTATAGACAACACCAGTGTTGCCAGTGGCAGATAGTCAAATATAACATGAGATAGCTCAAAAAGTAACATTTTCACGAGAAAAGTAACATTACCTACCTTTTTTTTTGTGGAAAACGACACAATACTATAATATGCCATTTTATTACACAAAAACTAAAATAAGTTTCCTGTCCCATTTTTTAAACATAGAAAACATCGTAATAATTGTTGATCGAATAATCGACTGGCGATGCTAAAAAATGCCTGATGTGGGCCCCTATCTACTAGTAAACTAATTAGTATCAGATTTAAACAAACTTTTAGTTAGTTTTATAGATTAAAATTCTACATAGGTGAGTTGTGTTTGAAAAATGGCTATATTTTTGTACCCATTCATGTAAAAGCCTAGTCGCGGCGTGCGTAGCGCGCCGCGCGCTCCGGGCCTTGCGGTGATGACGGTTTGGTCAAAAAAGCCTTACAATCAACCTGCCTTGATTTTATTTATGCATTTAAAATTTTAAAATCGATTGCGATGCTTCAGTAAGCGAGGTGGAAAATTGAGAAATACAGGCAGGTGAGTGAATATGTCGCATTCAGTAGTTTACAAAATCAAGTGCGCCAAGATGACGAACAAAAAAAATTCTTGGATGCGTTCTGTTTCACGATATTTTTATTGTTTGCTGGAAAATCTAAAAAGTAACATAAAGTAACATATTGCGTCGTGTAACATGGAGGTAACATGAGAGGGTCAAAAGTAACGTAAAATGTTACTTTTGTAACATTCTGGCAACGCTGGACAACACACACCACCCCATTAGTTTTGACATTGACAGGACAAGGACACTGACATGACAGAGCTGACAGAAGGTGCATTCCGATTCAGACTGAAATCTATTTCAGCGCTGACAGATATTACAGGCGTATCGGCTAAAAACATTGAAGTTAATGTTAACTGTGTTTTGACAGAGTATGTGTTACATTGCTACTTTTCTTTGGTAAGTTTTTCATTTGTGCCAAAACGAAGTAGCAATGTATCATATACATCTGTCAAAACACAGTTAACAATAACTTCAATGTTTTTAACCGATAGAGCCCCTGGGGTCTAGCCAAAGTAACATTTACAAACTTTCGCTATCGCTCGCTATAGCCGATACCGCCGCCGCTATACCATAGAAATAGCGCAGCGAAATTTTTTCTAAGTCTATGCGCTGTACCTACTCTCTGGGTGCATTCCGATTCGCGCTGTCAGCGATGTCATCGCCCTGCGACGGTATCGGTTAAAAACATTGAAGGGAGTTTTTGGCGCCATTTTGTCGAGTTCGGTTTGGTGTCTTAAAATTGGTGCAGTTATATGGTACAAGTGTCTACGCAACTGAACAATATGTGGGATAATTGAAATAGGCGCGATCTTGGTTGTGTGAAGCTGAGATTTTTATTGAAGTGGTGGCTTCCTCGGCAGAACTAACCGAGTAAACTGTCTTGATATACTTGGTGCCAAATGCTCCAAGCAGCATTGGAATGCGATGCACCCGCATTCTAATGAAAAATTAAACAATATCTACCACTGAACTATTTAACACTTGATACTGGCAAAAATTACTTTCAAGAGGAAAGTAGATTGCCATAAAAAAAAAAAAAAAAAAAAAAAAAGAAGAAGAAGAAAAACATTGAAGTTAATGTTAACTGTGTTTTGACAGAGTATGTGTAGAAATGTATCACATCCATCTATCAAATCAGGGGCTCTATCAGCTAAAAACATTGAAGTTCATGTTAACTGTGTTTTGACAGATGTATCTGATACATTGCTACTTCGTCTTGGCACAAATAACAACTTAACAAAGAAAAATAGCAATGTATCACATACATCTGTCAAAACACAGTTAACATGAACTTCAATGTTTTTAGCTGATACCGCCGCAGAGCGATTACGATAGCAATGCCGTGCCGATATAAATAAACCAAAAAACCTGATAGAAGTTATTGAAGTAACAAGGTCTCACAGAAAAGTAATCCTACCTACCTACCTAATTTGCTCTACATACAATATTTTGTATCGAAACCACGGTGCGCGAGCGAGACCAGTTTTTATTTTCTAAGACTGGCTCCCCTTAGAAGAATGGTTGGACGAATAGAACTGCATGGCATGCTAGAATTGAATGAGCGCGGCAGCCGGCGGCCGGGCGGTGGCAGGCAGCGCGGGACGTTGCATTGCGTATCTTGCGAGAATCAGATCATTTCGTTGTCATATTACAAGTGTGATTCAGTATGTAGGTAGATACATAAATACTATCTTTGATAAACACATTCCATGAGCAATCAGTATAAAGTCACATAAGACGGGCCTTCCGGTAGCTCTTTCCGGCTTCCGATGAGTTGGGACGTGCCAAGCCAAGTGTGTTTACACTAATAGGTACCATTTAGTTTGTTTGTACTAGACCTCTATACAGTGTACAGACAGATAATGTAAAGTACCTAATAATAAATAGCGGCTTTGATGGAAAGAACGTATTTTGTAGTTGTTATTGTTACAGTACTGGGTATAATCCCCTATGCCAACATAAGAGCTCGATAGATAGAACATTCACTCAGCGATTGCGGCTGTGCTACGGGTCAGGAGGTATAATCCGAATGGGCCCGCGTGTTGGGTTATGGACCAACGTTTATCCATATCCACAAGGCATAGGCCTGAGCCCCAACAGTGGGAACGTTAAAAAATTGCTAATGATGTCAGGGTTCTTTACAAAACACCATAATAACTAGTCAGAAACCTGAAACTCTTTTTTATTGTATGGAGCAGGAATGGAAATCTCTCTGGACATTTGGAATATGGATTGATACAGGGAAGGTTGATAACTCACGCTTGTGGCTCGCCAGGTGCTGCAGGTGCTGGCGTGGCAGCTGATCATAGACGGCGTCATACGAAACCCGTTCGGTGCAACGGTAAAGTCAAAGGTTCTGGTTTCGAATGTCGATAGGGAAATATTTAAATAGGTTTGTGACGAGGTGCATATAACCATGATTTTTATTGCCACCTACACTGTTAAATATTATCTCATTTTAAACCTACTCTAGACAGTCACATTTCTATAAAAACTACTTATAACAAACTTCGCTGGCAAAAATGTTTGGATTTGATGATGTTCCAAAAATCTTTGGTCAGCGAAATCTTATGTCAATTCCACCCATACTTATATTTCGATTTCGTACAAGTCTTTAATGCTTTTGAAAATATGAAATTTTGGCGACAAGACCAGAAGGATTCGGAAATGCAGAATTAGAAATAGTAAGTAAGTAGTTACCTAACTAATTTTCTTAAAATAGGTAACTGTTTGGTCTTCGATTGTAGTAAGTAAGTATTGGTATTACTGCATGTAAATTTTGCGGTTGGAGGCGGGAAACCCGACCCGCACGCGTCACCAAAGCTTTTTTGTTTTTGGACTAGCTGAAACGACTCCTAAATACTAATAAGCTTCTTTGCCATCATCATCATCACTTGCATGATATACATATAAGTAATAAAAATATATTGTCATCAGCGATTATCATATTTTTTGTTTGAAAGTTTTGGCTATTTTAGACCTTGTCCAGAAAGAGCGAATTTGCCACGAATTTACCCAAATTTAATTTTTAATACAAATGATCGAAATAACTCTGCGCAAGCCATTATGAAGGTGAATTTTGAAAATTCTTAAATTAGGTAGGTAAGTACTAAATATTAGTGGCGAGGGGTGAAATTATGGCAAAGGTAACAAAAAAGTTATGATCTGCGTAGTGCATCGGTGGGGTGGGGTTTTGTAAAAGGTAAGCCGATGGGAATCGGCTTGTATGGACCCCACAACGTCTTACAAAAAAACTCTGTTTTTGGACCAAATATGGATAGTAAAAACGCACAATACTTTAGACAAAGATTCTAAAAAACAATAATTGTTTTAGAATTTTCAAATACCAGTAAAAAAAATTGTTAAAATGTGCCAATTTGAGCATTTCTTAAAATCATACCCTCGTATGCTCGTATCTTTTTATACGAGTAAGTAAGTAATGACATGAGTGAGTGAAATGCTTATAATATTATATTCACAATTGCAATTTATAGTATAAATTAATCTTAAATCCACCAAAACTGCATATAAATTACATGAGAATAGAATATAGATAAACCTTGCAATTTTCAAATGCTCGCAAACTCGTCTATAGATACGAGGGTTAATTATAATAATTAAAAACATTTTGTTGATTTTTTCTCTATAACTAAATCCTTGACAATATACACTGAGGCAAAAAATAAATAGGAAACAACAAAATTTATTCTTTTTGAAAGTGTATGGCAAAGTGAAAAAATTTACAGATTAAAATACGTCGTTTCACACGGAAAGCACTCTGAAGTTGCCGCAGATCACTGTCTATTGTCAATTTAATCGCATTGTACTATTTTATTCTGTGGTAAAAGATAAAAATTAATAACAATCAATCATAGGCAAAGTGACACGCATGCAGAATAGTCGAGATTCTTGGCACATTTCCAGCATCCACATAACAAGGTAATTAATTGAATATTTTTTTACATCCTTTATTATTATACACCAGCACAATTATTGAGGAACATTATTTTACAATAAATAAATGTTGTCGGAACAAAGATAATACTTTTCTAATTTAATTTGTGTGTAGATAACAAATTTAAATAAATCCAACCCCTAACCTTTCCCTACTTTTATAAATCCAGCGTTAGTTGTTGATAACCCGTTTGCAAAATGTTAAATGAACAACATGCGATGATGCGCGTGCTCGAGAGCGCGGCCCGGCGGGCGGCGGCGGCGGCGCGGCGCGGCGCGGGCGCAGCTTCTCAGAAAGCGTTTTCCTCGTCACAGCGGCTGCAGCGCGCGATGACGAATCGACGACGTCACGAGATGACGCGTAATGCCGCGGATAAAAAGCGTTGGGAGGGCGTCCGCGCACCCTAGTATACTTGCAGCGCTGCGCGGGTGGTAGAGCCCTGGCTCTCCGAGTGTACTCTGTCGTCTTCGGCCCTGGCGCCCCGCCACGATGCTTGCATGGAGGCCGCGCTGTCCGCGCCCCTCGACCCCGGCGCAGACTCCGACGAGGGGGATGAATCCGTGCCCACCGGTAATTTGCGAGTTGCGAGTGGACTGTGATGTGGTTATGTGAAGTGTCGTGAGGATCACTACATGCCTTGAGGAAGTGCGACCGAAGGTTTGATAGTGGCAAAATAAAATACAGCAGGAGTTTAGCTCATTATCTGTCAGTGGATTAGCAAAATAGAACCATTGCCTATAAAATGCATTGTTTTTATTTAATTTTCTTCAAGTAAGTAGGTAATAGGTGGCTCTTTCTAATAAATTAGGTGACAGTATTATCATAGTCTAATAACCTCTTCCCTTTACGCTGTGGTATACTTATGTTAAGAGACAGAAAACTAGCCAATGATTGGGTTATTGAGAGTAGATTGATTATTAGTATATTAATTCTAGATTTTTAAGCGGCAAAATTAATAGTTAAGTTTTTATTATTACCATAAATGTGCCATTTTTAGGGTCCCGTACCAAAATGGTAAAAAGAAACCCTTATGGTGCGACGCTGTCTGTCACAGCTGGATATCTCGAGAACTACTAATGCTATCAACTTGAAATTTGGAATAGTTTTAGATGACGTTTGCCCAACTATTTTGTAAATAACAGAGATAAATCTGAAATTATTTTATGTCATAGAAGTTTATGTAAAAAATACAGGAAAAATAAAACTTGTCTCTAAATAGTAAACTTTTCAGAATGATGGTACGGAACCCTCGGTGCGCGAGTCCGACTCGCTCTTGGTCTTGACCGTTTCTTTTTGTTGGCCGGCAATCAGGCGTAAGTGCTCCAAAAAACATCTCCGTTACAGTCAACTTTAACGCACCATATCTTGGAAACTCGTATCAAAATATAAATGTTAATTTAGTCTTTGACCATTTTGTCTTAGCTTGTATCGTTTTCCTGAAAATTGAGAAAATTTGTAAAACGAGGCCCTTTTCAAGGGGGAGGGGTCGGGAGAGTTGTGTGTTATAAAAATATAATGTACTCGTTGCAGCATAAGAACTTGACTATTAATTTGGCCGTTTTCCCATGCATTGAAATCTAGAATGAATATACTATACCTACCTGAAAAACTGAACTAGTTACATGCAAAGAATACATAGATATCTATCTAAGTATGTATAAAAAATATCTAATTCGACTAATTTCGCACCTCAGAAGGTTGAAAGGTGAAAAACAAATAGAAGAACTAGGTAGGACCTAGTTTATTAATTAACAGATGTGAACCGATACTTTACATCTTTGCATTTAGTAAATAAAAAAAACATGTGTTTCAAATCTTGTACATTAGTTAACTCGAAGTCTATAGCCAATAATCTATTCACAATAATTAATACCTACCCACTTTGGTTTTGAGTTTATTTATTTAATTGCATGCTTGGTTGGAAGCAGTTCGACAGTCCGGTCCATCATTTAGGCCTAATCGGAAGAATTTCATAAGTATTAGGCAAAGATGAAAACCTTTTTTAGAATATAAATATACACCGTTATTTTGTAGTCAATGAAACTAAACATTTTTGCCAAAGAAATATAATGTGTCGATAACACTAACTAATTTTAGAAATAATGGCTGAAACTTTGACCCACAGTGCAGCAGATGATGCCAAACGCACCATGCATTAATTAAATTTTATTACCTAAATCAAAGTTTTTTAAATAAACATAGGTAACAACCAAATTGACAAAATTAAATAGTTTAGCGACGACAAAATTAAGTAAACTAAAACAGTAAAACTATTTAATAATCACTATCAAATGATTTCCCTTGAAAGATATAGTCTAGTATAGAACGCTTCTTTTTGTTTTATGTAAAATTTTAATGATATTAAAATGATATTTTAAAAAAATAAATAAATAAATATTTGACAACCTCACATACATTATTCCGATTCCAAAGTAAGTAGCTAAAGCACTTGTGTTATGGAAATCAGAGACTATGGTGGTAACACAAACACCCAGACCTGAGCCAACATAGAAAAGATCGTTTTCCAAATTGACCCAGCCGGGGATCGAACCCGGGACCTCAGAGATGGCGATTGAAAACCGGCATGCGAACCACTCTACCACGGAGGTCGTCAAAATATACGGTAAACCCGCATTAAATATATATTTATGATAATTAAGTGCTTGTATCGTTAAGTAAATAGATTTTCAGTGAGAGAAAACCCGTAGCCTATAAATAATTAAAGCCGTAGCCGTAGTAAAGAAAGTTTTTATTTAAGACTGTATAATTCCCATTTCAAACGAAATCGAAAACGACCTGAGGTGGTGCAGTGGTCAACATGCCGATCTACCACGCAAGAAGGTTCGATTCCCGCCCGGGCAGATATTAGAATGATGAATTTTAATTTTTGTGACGGGTATGAGTGTTACATACCTATAATAAAGTGTATATTTAATAGTAGATTATGCAATAAGGGCTTAAAGTAGTGTATTATTTGAACCCCGAGCACGAGGGACCCTATGGTTAGTTATGGCTAGAATCCTGAGTACAAGGTGTTCAAGATCGCCCAAGACAAATACACATTTAAGCCCGCGATGCATACTCTACTTTTTATACTTTCTGCGAGGCAATTGAAACCAATTACTGTTATGAAGAAAGTAGGTACTTAAGTATTTATTTAAACATTTTTTGTCGTCTGTTCTGTAGTGGTCAGTTCGACATTCGAGTAAATCCTTCTTGATGCGCGGGTGAAAATGAATTTCGTAAAAAGTTTTCATGGTTTTTTTTATTTGTATAGGCAGTGCAAAAATGATAACATGAATTTCGTAAAAAAGTGTTCATGATTTTTTATTTTATTTGTAAAGGCAGTGCAAAAATGATAACATACAGCCTGTAGTATTATCAGTTGTCTAGCACACATATTATAAGCTTTGCTTAGTTTGGGGCCAGATGGCACTGTGTGAAATTGTCCAAGGATTTATTTATTTAATTAGCGTTTTTCCAAGGACGAAATCTAAAGAATGAAGGCATTATATTTTAATGTAAACTTTAGTTTTAGGAAGCAAAGTTCTTAAATTAGTGTCGTGTAGAGAGATAACATAAATAAAAGACCATCTGTTCAAGCAGAAACAGCGGAATTTCAAAATTGACTGATTTAAAGAAAAAACAATAGTAAGTATAAAAAAACTTAATATTAAGTAACAAATTGTTAAACACAAATTATTAGTCATTGGGAACTACAGTTCTTCTTCTTCTTTTTGATGTGGCAATCCACTCCTCTTCACGTCAGGGTGAAGTTCCCCAACGAGGAATACTTCTGCCAGTTTCGGGTGAGGGAGGGGGAAGGATGGGTTTGGAGTTACTTAAAATAATGACAAATGATTTTTTTTAATCAACATAATAAGGCTTCAAATTGTTGAACACAAAATATTAGTAATTGGAAACTATTTACGATTACCTGCTGTCCGTCGTATTATGGTTGCACCGACTATGTAGTTTAGTGTTAAAAACGCACCATTGCTTTTCTTCATTTCCACAACGTGGAAACGTTTGTGATCGTTTGGTGTGATGACCACGACGTGCATTTCTCTTGGTAGTCTTTCTGTGATTACTTCAACGCGTCACGGGCATTTTTATAAGAGCCACAACACGATTTTCGCATTGTGGCTTTTTAGCAGTGACC
Organism: Catoptria pinella; assembly: GCA_963556745.1. Classification (NCBI taxonomy): domain Eukaryota; kingdom Metazoa; phylum Arthropoda; class Insecta; order Lepidoptera; family Crambidae; genus Catoptria; species Catoptria pinella. Next base: position 360,943 of record OY750765.1, on the reverse strand, counting down.
ACAACGAGTTGTGAGCGGTTCTTTCGCTCAATATGCGATTTCGATCTCTGAGCCTTACATAAATACGTCGCAAAATGGAGACTGAATCGCAAATGATAGAATATGGCCGAGATGACCATTTATTCCCATAATGGAAAAATATATATGAGGGTAGTGTAAGAATTAGACAGGTTAAATTAGAAAGAATAGAAAGACCATTTATCATCCAAAACCAAAAATAAATTTCATTTCATTTAATTTTAGTTCATTTCATAAACACACAAAAATAAAAGCAAGTGGGAACCCTTAATTAAAAAGTGTTTTACAAAAGCAGAACGTGTTACAAACAAACAAACAACAACAAACAAACAACAAACAGCGAACAAACTTCCTTCCGGAAAATTCAGGCAAATGCGTCTAGTTTGTTACAATTCTTTGTTATCTACCTGATCATGTTTTGTTTGTTCAATTGTAATCTTGAATATGTTTTTAGTTACCATCTTATTTTCTGCAGTAGATTGCATGATTAACCCACACAATCTTAACCAATGATATATAGTACCTATACGATGTCAAATGCCACAGAACAAAGACAAGACTAATTTGCCTAATGAAAATACTAACAGTGATGATCAAATCTATCATTAGAGGTTTATTAAATTTCCAGACCCTGAGAAGTGGGAAGTGCGTGACGTGCGCCGCTGGCTGCGCTGGGCGGAGCGCACGTTCAGCGTCCGAGCACCGCGGGCGCACCTGCTGCCCGCCCACGGCCGCGGCCTGCTCGAGCTCACGCCCAGTGACTGGAAGCAGGTCAGCACACAAGCTCTTTACGGAAGACTACCAGCTTTTTCCTTTTGCAATTTAGTATTCTTGTGAGAATACCGGAAAATGACTAGTTTATTACTATTAGGTTCATTTATTTAACAAGACTATTTTTAAACTGATGATTATTGAGATGGTAAATCTTTATGCGAAGGCAGCTAAGGATAAATTAAGCACTGCTCTTACCTTGCTCAAAAGTAAAGGGGACCAGAGAAAGAAAATTAATCCTGACCTCACACAAGGACGGTTGCATTATAGGGTATTTTAAGTTTGTTATTTGTTTTTTTTCGTAAGATCTTGCCATAAATACAATATGATATGTTTGGTTGGTGTGCAGGTATGCGAGGGTGACGAGCAGTCGGCGCGCATCTTCCACGCGTTCCTTGCGCACGCGCACGCTAACGCGCGCGGCCAGCCACCGCCGCCGCCGCTGCCCGAGCACCAGGCCGAGTCTGCGCCATCGCCCTCCACCAACAACGATTACTGTGAGTCTAACTATACTATTAATAATCTAGAGCTATGTGTCACGTTTAGTTATCCGGATTTATTTCATCAAAATATTCTATGCAAGAAATAATGAATAGAGCGCGACACGACGTGAATTTAGTAGTTTCCCAAGATTATATTTTGTGTTATGGGTAAAGATTAGCATTGCATGAATCACGACGTTATGAAACAAAAATCTTGGAATAATATAAATCTTGGCCAGATCGATCTTCCCTTTTCGATTCTAAACAACGCCATCTTTTGCTTGCTACTGCGGTTACGATGCATGTAGAAAGCGCGCCAAATCTCATGAATGAATGAACGTTGGCCGCCATCATGATCATGAGTCATCGCCATTCGCCGTGGCCGCGCGCTCCATTCAGCTCTGTGCTGACTCACGGCAATCGCGCACTTGCTTCGCGGAACACCGCGTACTGTCATTAGAAATACTGACCCCTATTTATTTCGTAATAGGTTTTGCTATTTCGTAGTTTCTATATTCGTAAAAGCCTTTGCAGATCACAGAGATCAGCGTATAACTTATGTTTTTTATATTTTTTAATGAATAATATTATGATATACGATTTTATGTTAAAGATATAATTAATACTTACGTACCTAATGTACCTATATGATAAAGTACAAGTTTTGTCAGTTAAATATGAATTAACCTACATTTTGTGAGTCCTTAGCTCCGCATTATAGACAGACCTCTAGTCTGTCTGCTCTAAAAACCACCCTAAAAAGGTCAAAAAAATATAGTGTGTACAGCACGCTCGAACGAGGTCAATGTGCGCGAAACTATGCGTGCAGTGCCCGGAATATTCACAGCATTGGTCACATTAAAAAATGAAAAAAGATAATTATCGCATACCAACTCTTCATCATTTGCCTATTAAACTCTACACCTTTCTATAATATAAGAGAAATTCATTCATTATTGAATTGTAAATCAAATTCAAGCATTATATAAACAAAGATCGCAAGGAAAGTGTTTTAGTTTATCTCATTTTAGCATAATCACTAAGATAAGGTCGCGGAAAGTGGTCATTCCCGTATCGGAGGCCATCTAAACGATTCAATTATCATCGGTAAGTTCCCCGGGGACGCTCGGACGCTGCTGGAAACGGCCCAAAACGGGGGAAACGGGTTGCGCCATAATTATGTGAGCATCATTGAATTGATTGTTGAAGTAGGCGCCTAGTAGGCTGCCTAGATCGATTAGGCCCTAAATAATCGATCTAGGCAGCGACTATTTTAGGGCAATTTTTTGGAAGCAATAATTATTGCTGACAGAGCGAGGAAGCGTCTCTAATTCAGCTTGGGCAAAATGCTAATATCCGGCTCTCTCAATCAATACTCGTAAAATTTTGTGAGCAGGTTCTATAATTGTATAGACTTTTTGTCGATTCAGTTTTTGGAAAATAAAAAAAATGGTGGTTATATAGGGAAAATAATATATCAGCCCTTTTGAAAAATGTTCAATAATGTCACATAAACACGAGGTCTATAGATAGCTCTACAGAACCACTAGTTTATTTACACTTCATATTAAAATGTTGTGCTGCTGACTCACAGTAGCAATCAATTGATACATTTTCATTAGATTTAGATAAACCGACACATAAGTAGTTTCTTTATTTTTATCTTGTCACTCGAAAATATCAGTGATTGCTAACCGATACTCATGGAGGATGATAATGAGATGTGTAGTGAATCAGAGATGCTATGTGCCAAGTATGCGCGGAATCTGGCCGAGCCGCGCGGCCGCAGCTTGCTCACTAAAAGTATTTGGCATTTTTGCGTACGCTACGCATTTGGATACCGCAATCACGTAAAACTTAAATAGTTATTGTTACAAATAAAATGGAACTAATTTACTAAAGGCAATAAGCAAGGTAGATCACCACGTCTTGGATTACAATCTACACAAATGTTCACACAACATGACTACGCATCATTTTCTAGTGTCTCTAATCTCTATGAATAGGAAAATAGAAATAAGTAGTTATGCTTTGAAATTGATTTTCATTAATTATTAAACCATTTGACCACTTATGGTAGACGTATTGTCGCAAGTGTCTTGCCTTCAAATAAATAGAATCTGACGAATCATGTAATAAATGTTGTCATAATGAAAATAATATTTTACAATCGCAGATAGTCGGAGTGTTCTATCTTTATGATAAGAATATTAAATTCGTCATTTTCTAATCTCTCTTCAGTTTGTCCAAGATACAAATAAACAATACACAATTATATAAGGTGGAACCAAATTATGTAACAATACTGAAACAGGTGATAGTGTTGCTTAAACTGAACAACTTTCTCCAAGGAACATAAGGTCCAAAAGCGATTTTTTTTCGCCTTTTCATACTAAGTCGATCAGCTGGCCAATACATTTTGTATGAGAGGATGATTTTTTTTTAGTATTTTGACCCATGTGAAAGTTGTTCAGTTTAAACAACAGTATCATCTGTTTCAGTATTGTCACATTATTTGGTACCACCTTATATTTTATGTTCGTTCGATCTCTTGTTCACATTTTTTATATTTGCATTCACGAAGCTATTAAGTATAATGAAAAATTTATTTTTTACAAAAGTGTCTCTTCAATTAGTATAGCCAAGTATAATTAAAACTCAAATCTTACTTAAATGTATAGGAATCGTTGAAAAACTTAAAAACACTGAGTTTTTCAGAGAGTTTGCTCTGGTTTAGCCATTTGCGTAGCTTATGCATTGATACCTAATATTGAGACATTTTATATTTATTTTCTTTGATCTTTCATGGGTAACTAACAAAATGCTCTATTGATTCAATGTTTTTGGTACTATTTAAAAAGGTTAGGTTTTATTCCTTTCTTAATTTTGCAAAAACATGTTACAATTAAGATTGTGAATCGTTAAGTTCACGTGCTCCGCGATGTGGCGGCACGTGCAATTGGTTTTTACGTCGATAACTCACCATCCTGAGAGCTCCAAATGGACCGCACCGCCGAGGTCGCCCGCTGAGGCCAAGTGTGGCAACCACGGATTTAGACTTCAAAGTATGACTGCCTATATCGATGTTGAAATTAAATAACAGAAATGTGACTGTATGGAACCTCCCTGGTTTCTATGTGTTATATACGTCTAAACGGATCTAAACTTTAGAAAGATTGAAAAGGAAAATATGTTGCAATTTTGTAGGTGTTCCAAGATCTGTTCGAGTCATTTTTATTGCTATACAGTACTTGCATTGCACAAGATCAAGTGAATCGTCTGCGTACAATTAATTTTAACCCGAATAGTTAAATAGCGGAAATGATTCAATATTTACTCGGAAATAGTGATTCAGCGCTGTTCCGCATCGAGTTGACTCAATGAAATCTCTAAAAAATGTGCGTCTTCACCTAGCCGGGAGCTTATGTTGTGTGCCGCAGGGTTTACAATTGTTTGCGTCGGCGCGTCAGATAGAGTGATGATTTTGGCGCCGGTGCTCGGCGGCAAACAAAACATCGTGGGAGAGTTTTCGTTATGTGTCATTATTTCATCGCCGAGGGCTATTGAGATCGCAAACGCAAATTATCAAAGATCAGTGAGCTTACATATATTGAACTTTGCCTGGATTGAAAATCTACTTAACTAGGTACCTAAGTACATGATTCCAACATATAGTACTTAATTAAATTTATTATTCACTTCTGAGGTTTACGCGCTTATTGAAGAATAATTACATACTAACGCTGGAAGAACGAAAAATTATCGAAATTATTGACAACATTGCCGTTTTTAATTAATAGTTAATACACTATTCTTATTTTGGAAAACTGTAAACCACAAAACTAAAAGCTAGCTAAGGTTTTTTTATTATAGTTTCACAACATTGAAAAACTACAAAATTGAAGGTCTTTGTGAATTTTTTTCTATCGAGAAAAGTTTTAGCTATCGTGTTACTGCCAATCACATAACCGAGTACTATAATCTACTTCCAAAAATGTATATTTGACGTGATCCCCAAGGAGACAAGCGCGTTTTTATTAAAATGTATTTTGATGTTTAGTTTGATTTATTATTTCATCAAATTTTGTTTAATATAGGTAATATTTCTGCGTATAAAATCACTGCTAGAGGAAAGACTCTCAAATCAAGTAACTGCAGTCCCCCGTGACTGAAAAATCCAATAAATTACTATACTAAACATCAAAAAACACTTGATAAAACACCGCGCTAGGTAAAACTGTAATTGAGTTAGTTTCTTACGATTACATGACTAATTTTAACCGACTTCAAAAAAGAGCATAAGTATTTGACTATGTTATAACTAACTAAGTATGTATTTTTCCTGATTTTCTCAAAACTCCTGATCGGATTTGCATGGGGTTTTCGATGCTTGATTACCCACAGGTTTTTCCTGGGAAGGTTTTAGTGTAGGTAGAGGTACCTACCTATAACACATTGCCGAAGACTAGGTATAGACTAACTAAAACATTAAACAAAATGTGAATCCGTTATTGGCATTATGCAAAGTTTGTAAGATAAACTATTTATATTTATATGCTGTGGATTTTGTGATAATAATAAAATACATAAATAAATGCGACTATGGAGATTTTTAAATGTTTGGTAGGTATGGGTAGAACCAAGTAAATTCCAACAGTTTGCTTTACACTGCCGTCCATAGATACTTCTTAATTGTTTTAATTTTAACTTATCGATTTGACTTATTGACCGAGTGAGCTCGAAGCGTGTTCGGGTCAGTTTGGGCAAAAATGCTTTCGTATGTCTTTCCGGTGTCCGGATGTCCGTTTGTTCTCCTCTACAGGTCGCATTTCTCAACCGATTCTCGTGAAATTTTGTGAGCAGGTGAGCATATAGAATTTTTGGGTCGATACAGTTTTTCTATTTGAAAAATGATCAAAATTAACACAAACCTTTTTTGTTAGCAAATGTAAAGCAAATTTTGTTTTATTTTTAGAAGACTCAAAGTTAATAGTTCAAAATCAATCAAAACATTTCTGGTCAATATTCGTGTAAATAATGAGGTTGTGACAGACTTATGACTGCGTATAAAAATGCTGCGTAGAATGTAATACTACGTTGAGATGACAAGTAATATTTTTATTCTTCTTAATTAATCAATCAAATGCACAAAGGAGTTTCAATTCCGACGTAGAAGTCAATCGCTGCAAAAGTATAGCTTTCTACCACTTTTTAACCCTGTTAGGGGATAAATATTAAAAAAATACGAAACACGTATTCAATTAATTTTGTGAAAGAATGTCTATGCCAAATTTCAAGTCAATCGGGCCGAGGAATCGCGTTCTCCCATACAAACTTTGCCACCCTGTTTCACCCCTTTAGGGTTTGAATTTCGCAAAATCCCGTCTTAGTGAGCACCTACGCCTTAAAAGGAGCCCTCATGCAAAATTTGAGACTCCTAGCACTTGTACTTTCTGAGATTTCGTGATGAGTGAGTGAGTGAGTGATTTTCCCTTTTATATATACCTACAAGGTGTTACAAAAATACCCCTAATGCCGAATATGGTATATAGGGACCATCAAACTGATCAACTTTTACTATGGGACCAACTCTGAAATCGCGAAAAAAAATCAGCTGTTTCATACAAAAATTAAAATCGAAAATATCCAAATGTATGAAACAGCTGATTTTTTTTTCGCGGTTTCAGAGTTGGCCCCATAGTAAAAGTTGTTCAGTTTGATGGTCTCTATTTACCATATTCGGCATTAGGGGTATTTTTGTAACACCTTGTATAGAAGATTTGTTTTTAAACAACATACAATTTGAGCTTCTTTTTAACGCGAGGTCTACAGCTCACTAATTTTTACCACTTAACCATATTGCTTCTAATGGAAAACGGCTTATGAATTCCTGTAATATTTAGGTAACATGTGAGTACGACAGATGCCTCCCAATGTAACAATACTCTACTCAACCATACATCCAGCATGTTTGCGGCTATTTGTGTAATTCGCCGAAAATCGCCGAAAATAGAAGCAAAGTGCGACAGTGGGTGTGACTCTTGCGCCTGCGCAGCCAATGACGCCTCGTGTCTCCGGAGAACCGCCTCTAATGTACCAGTTTGACTTCCAAATTCATAAATTAGTCTGCCTGTCTGTACTTGAGGTCACAAGAGTCAATAAGGAGACTCTTTTGCGGTTACATTTGTTTTTTGTTTGATTTACATGCCTAAGTGAGTATACCTACGAACATAACTCATGTTTTGCTCAGTCCGCACCGCTTGACACTGTCGATAATATGTTTAATATAATGTCCAATCCAAATAAGTATTCTACAAAACCATAAAGTTGCACTGAGACTTACTCACCTTAAAATAATATAGACAGAATGTGTAACATTAGTTTTTTGCTTAAGTTACTGTGTTAAAATTTAAATAACGTTAATTCTTACATACGCTCTATTCTAACCTAATTACCAATATAATATTTTAAAATATTGATCTGACTTCCAAAATCTCTGTGTCCATCGAACTAAACAGAAAAAATAATAATGAATTGTCTTCTAAAACTCAATTTTAATATAGATGGAGTGACAACCACGAACTATACCTTGATCAAACCAAATCATAGATGCGAATGCATGAAACGGACACCATTAATGAAAAAATAATTATGTACCCCTACGCAGAGATTCAATGTGGTCAAATCGTGGTTGTTTAATTTTATCATTAAATAGAACACACGCATGTATTTGAGAAACAGGAAAACTAATGCCCATCTTCAGAGATGAGTTTCTGAGAAGCTGATAAGAGGATGACGGCAGCGGCACCGGTGCTGGGCGCCGGCGCCGCTGTTCCTCTTCCAATTTAAATAATTTGACCCTGTCTAGCCAGGTCATGTTGGCAAGAACGATCATTTATAAAGTAACCAGCAAAACATGATAAAAAGAAGTGCAGCGGCGACGAAAACAAATTGCATCGAGTATTCATATTTTTTTGGACTCCTATTTGGATTTTTAAAGGTAATGGCATTTAAAAAAAAAAGCTACTGTTATTTATACTGTGGTAATGTAGCTATACCTAAACTACAGTAAGGACCGTTGATGTTATTTTCAAAATAAAATATGGTTAGTATAGTTAGGCAGTTGCCTGGTGAAATAAATACAATATTGCGCTTAAAATAAATGCGCTATGTAGTAGGTAAGGTGCGTGGGGAGCATGCACCCAACTAGTGACTAAGAGAATGATTACGTAATAACGTAATAAAAAAATCATAAAAATGTGTCAAAATGTGGCAAAAATAATCTCAATGGCATATTATAGTCTCATAATAATATAGTGAAAAACACAACGGAATGAAGTTGTTTATTAGAACGAGTAGCTAACGTTTAGCTGGGCTAATGAGAAGGATTTAAAAATAATAATCCCAAAACCATTTTACACTTTTTTTGTTGAAACTGCAAATAAAAGATATCAACGAACTCACTGTTTTTCATAGATCAATAAAATTCGTATTAAATCTGTTTGGTAGCAAAAAATATTGTTTAATTTTTGATTTTGTTTATTAGCTATAGGTAGGTACGAAGCAGTAGTAGCAAGCAACGGATTCGTCCCTCCGTTCATTCGTTACGGGTGCGTCAACTAAGATTACTTTTCTATCGGTTTTCTCTAGCCAGCCGCAGTGACACTGTTCTGTTTTATCTTCTAATATTTGGGGGTTTACCGGGGTTGGCACAGCGGGGGTATATTTGCAAGTCAATGCGGTTCTAGGGCAAGGCGCGGGCGGATCGGGGGCGGCGGAGGGTCACAGGGCGGGCGGATCAGACTTGGGGCGCGGGATTTAGGCGCTCCCACTTCACCAGGAGTTCGGGATCAAATTTAATTGTGCGAGCCGAGGTGGAGATTTGCGGGAGACTTGTGTGCGGAAGATGAAATTTAATTACGGAATTTGGGCTGTCACGACACTCCATTCGTTATTAAATCCGTGTTACTTGGGGGAGTTATAGGGTTTTGACGCGTATGTAGTTGATATTCTATTAGATGAGTATAATTGTAGGTCGGAATAATGAGAATTTAAAATAACTTTGATAAAATAACAAACTTAAATTCATTATTTTCCTTCCTTTTAACAAGCTTCCTTGTATTTATTTTTTGTTAGTCGATGGTTCTCTGTGGTTGAGCAGTTGTCCTGTCAGCATAGAGTTATTTTTGTAAAACACACGATTTAAAAAGGAGCAATCACTCACACGATTATTAGGATTGCTCCATATCTGGCTGAGCTAAAGGTGTGCCAGGTATGCTTTTCTCTAAAGTTTCTTTAAACTCTAACTAAACAAACACGTCAATTTTGAGTGGCGTCACAAAACGCTCGAGACATGTTAATAGGTAATCATGAACTAGTTAAACATAATTTAACATAGTATTTATTTATGATTTTTATAAATTCAAATTCTACCTGGTCGAGACGTGATTAAAGGAATCAATATTTTGAAGGAGAAAGAAACTTAATGTTATTCATATTTTAAAGCGATATTTTTTGGCGTTGACTATTCAACCAAACAAAAAAATCTATCTAAACAGATCTACCATTATAATGTCTCCTTCAGTAACATAAATAAATGAAAGGATTGTAACTCGCTATGGACCGTTAGCGGGCGGGCCGACGCCGACGCGGCACCTGTCCTGCGAACAGGCCAGATTCCACGCTTTCACATTCCCTACGGTCACCTACGGTGGCCGGCGACCGGCGCGGGCACTCTGTGACTCACGCCGCGGAATGCGGAGCTAGCGGCGAGCTTTCAGGACCGCGCTCACGTTGAATGTAGGTACACAGATTCACAATTAAATCTAAGCTTTAAACCCATAACGAAATAGCATAGGCTACTGATGACAGATAGTATCTTTGCTGATAAAGTAAAATCAACTTTTATAATTTCGCCCTAATTACGTTTACGTTCACTTGAGAGAGCCAATAAGTCGATTCAGCTAGGTTTCTTTTAAGATCTTTCCGACATAGAATCAGTTAGGATATAACTCATTAAAAAAATAAGAGATAAGATCAATAAAGAGCTTTAAAATGTTTGTCTCAGTTAGTACGCGGAATCTTTGAGATGCCATTGTTTTTACATTTGACGCCATTATGTTTCGTTTTTTGATGTCAAAATTCACTTATAATGTAGAACGCGGTCCAAGTCCACTTTGATTGGACGCCATGCAACATCAAAGAGCGCTATGTAAAAACAATGGCATCTCATAGATTCCGCGTAGAAATGATCAAAGTCAATGGACGAACAACTATATAAGTACGTGTCAAGTCAACCAATCAACCAACAGTTAAGGTATCAAAGTGAACTTTGATCAAAGCTACAATTTGACAAAGGTGATTGTCAAAGCAAACTTTGAGCATGTCAACGCAGCTTTCTCATCATGTGAGATTTTGCTCAAGACATTCAAGAAATAAAGGTTATTGAAACAAAAGGTTTTAACCTGAGACTTCTCATTTCATCTCACATTTCTCCAAAAATAATATGTGAAGGTTTTTTTAACTGAAAAGAATACTTTACCATTTTCTGGGAGTTTTCACGGATCGCGGATGTTCTCAAGGAGATTGTCACAGTGTACCTTGAGGTCTGTGGATCAGTATCTGGAGATATGACGCCGATAGGAGTAGGGCGGGGCCCCGCATGCCCCTCCCAGCGCCGTCCCTCCCACGGCCCTCCTCCGCAACTCCCTCAGTGCTCTAATCTAAGTCAAAAGCTTCAGCGATTAGCAATCGATTTGTCCGCTTTAGACCTACTAAAGCGGACAAATCGATTGCTAATCGATTGATAATTCCAATTAAATTAAAAGTTTGATTTTTGTTTTTTGCAATTGAAAAGAATTTATGTGTAACACCTTTTGTATCAAATTATTACACTTGCCTGAGAATCCTGAGATCTTTAAAGTAATTTAACTAATAATTCCAAAATAAAATGAGGTTGTTTAGAGTTATCCCCTATACTACACTAAAATTAATCTAATAGGTAAGTATAAAAATCTTAACACACTTAATATGGAGTTAATAATGTTTATCAGGTTGATGTGTAGTAGAATAGTCTCCATGAATATTTAAAACTATATAGAGAACGAGGCAACTATCAAACATGAGGTGACATGAGGTGGTCCACGCGGCATTTTCTATGCTAAGACGCACGTCTAAACGCATCATCTCAACAGAGAATATGAAATGAGAGCTAAAACTAAACAAGTATGGACAGAATGGGTATCATCTAGACGCGCCGAACAATCTGCGACAGAAAATCATTTTACATGATTAAGGAGAGAACGTAATTATTTATCACAGAGTTATTAATATTGGCGCCTAGTTATTGACGCATACCAGATAGATCTATTGAGTAAACCATTATGATTATTATTTTGAAGGCCCCCACGGCGCGCTCACGCCTTGCCCCACACACCGCGCTTCTAAGAAGCGCCGAGTGCGGCTGCGGCGCGCCGTAATTTATATGGGCCACAGGGAAATTACGACCATTCAATTAAGTTCTTTTTTTAAACTATGAGTGTTATATTCGCAGTATGGCGTTTATTTAAATACTAAAATCGGCACAATCGGTCGGTCGATACCAGAGTACCTGAAATCTGTCATGAACATTAGATAATACCTCTCGTTTTAATGATCATCTCATATAAAAATCTACGCGGCGAACTAATAAACTCCTCCTTTTTAAGTCGGTTAAAAAAACAAGTTACGGTCACCTAGCTGTGTCAATGACGCAATATTATTTTCGAGCTCGACATGAAATGATAAAGTTAATTTTATAATTTAAAATATAACATTAACATTTTAAATTATAACATTAACTTAAACCAATTAAATTTTTCTGAACGTCTTAATAAAATCATCGCTTGAGGGTAGGCTCACGAGCAGCTTCAGACCCCGTGCCCACGGCAGCTGCGAAGGTGCCGAAACGTCGGGAAAATAAAAAAGAAAACTAAATACCAACTAATTACCAAAGGTTTTTTTTTCAATAAAACCGCGCTAGTATCCGTTAAAAGTGTTTTATTTCATGTCTTGATCGCGAAAGCTTGAGAGGTGAATATCTCGAGCTCGAGATGAGAATAATTATAAATTTCCTCAGTCATGTCATAACTTTTTAGACCGATCTAAAATCACGTCTGGCCCAAACAGGCTAACCTTTGCGCCAAAGTAAGAGGTGAGTTACATCTACATTCGCTTTACAAACAGCATCTTTACTTCTAAATTCATGAGGTGTGCCGACGAGACGAGCCGACCTGCCCCGACCCCTGGCAGGATCACGGGGCACAATATTGCGGGCCCGCGGCGGGGCGCCCTGCATTATGCATGCGCTGTCGTGGGCGGTGGGGGGTACGTACGAGGTGCAGTCTGTGCGCCCCTTTAAATGGACTTCTGATCATGAGCGGCCACTATTTTTTTGGTTGTTTCTTTAGGTAATCACTGACCATCAAATATTGTACTACATTTTTAAAATTGTTATTTCTTTTAAACAATAGAAGTAAGAGTTTTGAAATAAAATAAAGGATTTATTCAAGCAGGTTATGAAGTTATTAGTTAAAAAAAAATCGTTTTTATTTCCAAAATATATCTTGTGTGTTTTTAAAGTTATTACAATTTTAAAAGTGTGGTACTAAGTTTTGAAGGCCAGTTTAGAAAAGGTAATAAAACAATAGAAGGCACTTTTCCATGGTCAGATTGGTACCTAGTTTTGGGTGCCAGAGTCGGGTCTAGCAGCCAGACCAGAACGTTATTATAATATTTAATTGCCTAAAGGGGTATGAGTAATTTTATAAGAAGAGGTGGGTCAATTTTTTTTTCGATATCGCTTACAAAAAACCGTTTCATCGCAAAGATCTTATCCCAATAAGCAAAAAATTATTGAACAGCATTAGTCTAGCATGGGCAGTTTATGAGATATTTAAGTTTAAAAAAAATATTTGGTTAATTTTTTTATGCGATGTCGCTACCAAAAAACCATTTCATCGCAAAGATCTCATCCAAATAAGTAAAAAACTAATAGGCAGCGTAAATCTAGCGTGGGCAGTTATTGAGATATTTAAGTTTAAAAAATAATATATGGGTTATTTTCTTTTTTTGGCGTTGTCGCTTCCAAAAAACTATTTAATCGCAAAGATCTCATCCAAAGGGGCAAAAAATTATTCTGCAGCGTAAGTCTATCATGGGCAGTTTTTGAGATATTTAAGTTAAAAAAATAATATGTGGGTTATTTTCTTTTTTTGGCGTTGTCACTTCCAAAAAACTATTTCATCGCAAAGATCTCATCCAAATAAGCAAAAAAATTTTCGGCAGCGTAAATCTATCATGGGCAGTTTTTGAGATATTTAAGTTTAAAAAATAATATGTTGGTTATTTTCTTTCTTTGGCGTTGTCGCTTCCAAAAAACTATTTCATTGCAAAGATCTCATCCAAATAAGCAAAAAAATTTTCAGCACCGTAAATCTAGCATGGGCAGTTTTTGAGATATTTAAGTTTAAAAAATAATATGTGGGTTATTTTATTTTTTTGGCTTTGTCGCTTCCAAAAAACTATTTCATCGCAAAGATCTCATCCAAATTAGTAAAAATCTATAGGCAGCGTAAGTCTATCATGAGCAGTTTTTGAGATATTTAAGTTAAAAAAAAAAATGTGGGTTATTTTCTTTTCTTGGTTTTGTCGCTTGCAAAAAAACCATTTCATCGCAAGTATGTCATCCAAACAAGCAAAAAATTATTCTGCAGCGTAAGTTTATCATGGGCAGTTTTTGAGATATTAAAGTTTAAAAACTAATATATGGGTTATTTTCTTTCTTTGGCGTTGTCGCTTCCAAAAACCTATTTCATCGCAAAGATCTCATCCAAATAAGCAAAAAATATTCGGCAGCGTAAGTCTATCATGGGCAGTTTTTGAGATATTTAAGTTTAAAAAATAATATGTAGGTTATTTTCTTTCTTTAGCGTTGTCGCTTTCAAAAAACTATTTCATCGCAAAGATCTCATCCAAATTAGTAAAAAACTATTTGGCAGCGTACCTAAGTCTGTCATGGGCAGTTTTTGAGATATTTAAGTAAAAAAAATAAAATGTGGTTTATTTTCTTTTCTTGGTGTTGTCGCTTGCAAAAAAAACCATTTCATCGCAAGTTTGTCATCCAAACAAGCAAAAAATTATTCTGCAGCGTAAGTTTATCATGGGCAGTTTTTGAGATATTTAAGTTTAAAAAATAATATGTGGGTCATTTTCATTTTTTGGCGTTGTCGCTTACAAAAAACTATTTCATCGCAAAGATCTCATCCAAATGAGCAAAAAAGTAATTAATTAAATATGACTCTTGATATGTTCTACTTTCCAATATTGGGCAGTTTTTGAGATAAATGATAAAATACCTACATATTATTTTTTTAACTTAAATATCTCAAAAACTGCCCATTATAGACTTACGCTGCCAAATATTTTTTTGCCCCTTTGGATGAGATCTTTGCGATTAAATAGTTTTTTGGAAGCGACAACGCCAAAAAAAGAAAATAACCCATATATTATTTTTTAAACTTAAATATCTCAATAACTGCCCACGCTAGATTTACGCTGCCTATTAGTTTTTTACTTATTTGGATGAGATCTTTGCGATGAAATAGTTTTTTGGAAGCGACAAAGCCAAAAAAATAAAATAACCCACATATTATTTTTTAAACTTAAATATCTCAAAAACTGCCCATGATAGATTTACGCTGCCAAATAATTTTTTGCTTATTTGGATGAGATCTTTGTGATGAAATAGTTTTTTGGAAGCGACAACACCAAAAAAAAGAAAAAACCAACATTTTATTTTTTTAACTCAAATATTTAAAAATCTGCCCATGATAGACTTACGCTGTCTTATAGTTTTTTACTTATTTAGATGAGATCTCTGCGATGAAATAGTTTTTTGGAAGCGACAACGCCAAAAAAGAAAATAACCCACATATTAATTTTTAAACTTAAATATCTCAAAAACTGCCCATGATAGACTTACGCTGCCAAATAATTTTTTGCCCCTTTGGATGAGATCTTTGCGATGAAATAGTTTTTTGGAAGCGACAACGGCAAAAAAATTAAAATGACCCACATATTATTTTTTAAACTTAAATATCTCAAAAACTGCCCATGATAGACTTACGCTGCAGAATAATTTTTTGCTTATTTGGATGAGATACTTGCGATGAAATGGTTTTTTGGAAGCGACAACACCAAAGAAAGAAAATAACCAACATTTTATTTTTTTAACTCAAATATTTAAAAAACTGGCCATGATAGACTTACGCTGTCTTATAGTTTTTTACTTATTTAGATGAGATCTCTGCGATGAAATAGTTTTTTGGAAGCGACAACGCCAAAAAAGAAAATAACCCACATATTAATTTTTAAACTTAAATATCTCAAAAACTGCCCATGATAGACTTACGCTGCCAAATAATTTTTTGCCCCTTTGGATGAGATCTTTGCGATGAAATAGTTTTTTGGAAGCGACAACGGCAAAAAAATTAAAATGACCCACATATTATTTTTTAAACTTAAATATCTCAAAAACTGCCCATGATAGACTTACGCTGCAGAATAATTTTTTGCTTATTTGGATGAGATACTTGCGATGAAATGGTTTTTTGGAAGCGACAACACCAAAGAAAGAAAATAACCAACATTTTATTTTTTTAACTCAAATATTTAAAAAACTGGCCATGATAGACTTACGCTGTCTAATAGTTTTTTACTTATTTAGATGAGATCTCTGCGATGAAATGGTTTTTTGGAAGCGACAACGCCAAAAAAAGAAAATGACCTACATATTATTTTTTAAACTTAAATATCTCAAAAACTGCCCATGCTAGAGTTACGCTGTTGAATAGTTTTTTGCTTATCTGGATGTGATCTTTGCGATGAAATGGTTTTTTGGAAGCGACAGCGCAAAAAAAATGACCCGAATTTAATTTTTTAAACTAAATTATTTATGAAACTGCCCATGATAGACTTACGCTGTAGAATAATTTTTTGGTTATTTCGATAAGGTCTTTGAGATGAAAGAGCTTTTTGGAAGCGACATCGCAAAAAAAAATGACCCACTTTTTACTCATACCCCTTTCCCGCAAGTGTTTTCTGTCATTGATATCTAAAGATTTTATATTATTATTACATTTTAAATAAATCAATCAGTATCGATATTAAACATGACGACGATAGTCTTTGTGGAAAAAGTATGTTAATTTATTTGTGAAATTAGAAACCCTACCTTCATAATAGTTATTAAATATTGTACAGAACCTCATAGTAGAATGAAGAAAAGATGACTCATAGAGTCCAATTTTTAAAGTGTTGGACATGCAATGAGTGACATAACATTAAAAATGAGGTCGAATTATATTAGTCATGGCGAAAGTCACAAATAATAAAATGTTATTCCGGTTATTATGTTTGTAATGCCTCTGCCATCAACAGTTGTAAGTACCTCAGTTGTAATTATCTATCACACACTAATAAATAAAATAAAAAATATTAGTTCGAACGTCTCGAAGTCATATAATAACGGTATACAAAAATTAAAAAATAAAACCTAAATACCCACAGAAAATAAAGCGATTACACAAAAAAGACAGCTAAAAATTAAGTTATGAATGATCTATCAGGTTTACACCTCACTATGTCAGAAAAAACAATGTCTACCTACAGGAGTTCTTAGAGGAATTCCAAAGCTCATAAACTTCGCAACATAATACTAAAAGATTCAGTCGGGCTTATCGCCGCGTGTGTCCGCAGTCGGTCTGTCACTATCTCCTTAATCCAAACCACCCCTGCGAAATGATAATAGATCTAACCATTAGGGTTACTGTGGACCTATTCTTTAAACATAGTCGGCTATTCTTAGCTTCACTTTATTTTAAAACTTTTTTGGAACGCTTTAATTTTGCTTAGAAAAATCTTCCTTCAAAAACCTGAAAATGAAAAAAAAACAACAAAAACAGCTTCAAAATTACGCACATCAACTTTAAAAAACGTCTATTGAAGTCGGGTGGGGCTGGAGGACAAGTTCTTTTTCTTTTTTTAAATTTAAGATTTTAGCATTCACAATGCTATTTTTATAAAATACTAAATAATGTACTAGAAAAATATCTACTCGCACCAGATCATATTCTCAGACGGGAATCGAACATTGAACATCATATTGTATGATCTTCATATCATACAATATGATTTTCTTAGCTATGCGTTACCGAGTAGTAGACAGCGATTTCTCAACTAGTTGAAATTTATTTTACCTACCCATTGAATGTAAACTTTGTTAATTATTGTAATGGAAAATGACATCACTTTAAATGCCGACCTCATTTTTCAAATTTTGACGACTCTGTATGATATATACAGGGAGAAAAAAGCAGCCCTTGACGAGTTTCTTGCCGGTTCTTCTCGTTACAAGGTCTCCCGCATAGGGTTTGCGAACCCATGGGATAGCTTCTTTGACATTCACAAGTGCTTGTAACAGCCTAGACTGAATAAATGAGTTTTGAATTTTGAATTTTGACCTTTGGAAGTTCGGTCCAATGCTCTGACCGCTGAATGATTTCAAAAATAGGGCCCCATTTCCAAGAAAACTCATTCAAACAAATAAATAATCATCAAAATCGGTCTACGATAAAAAAAAACATTGTACAATCAAATTGAGAATCTCCTCCTTTTCAATTTTCAAAGTAGGTTAAAAACAGTCGAAGCTATTAGGACATGCATGACTCCTTACAAGAACAACTAAATTCATGGTTTTATTAGCCTTAATAAAATTATAATCTGTATTTAGATTACATGAAGCAAATAGAGATGTTGATTAAGATTTAATTTCTCAGCGTAACTTTCTACTAATACGGCACCATGGGAGTATCAGTATTAGATAACAAAAATGTTTAGGGTTTAACTGACTTAAAAGGAGGAGGTTCTCACTGTTTTTTTTTTTGTATGTTTTACCCATAACTTCGCCAGTTGTTAATCGATTATAAGAATTATTTTTTTGTTCTGAAAGAACATTTATTTATTTATTTAAAGTAAATATCAAATTGATTTATGTCATTTCCACTAGGAAAGTACCACTACATTTCCACTACGATACTACCATGGTACAGTATGTAGGGTGCAATTAAAAAAAATAGGCTCGTAAGGTGTTAACCGTGGAGGGTCGGAATATGTGTGGGGCGGGGCGGATGCGGCACTCACTTCCGGCACACCAGCCCGCGAGGGACGCACCTCTCGCCCTCAGGAACTGCCAACGTAATCAGTTAAAGAATTAAACAACAACTTTTTAAAACATAAAGAGCACCTAGGATTAAACACAAACTAATAATTCAGAAATATGAAATTCTCTAGTGCTGACATTAAATAAAATACAACTGAATTATGTAGATACAGAATGCTGAAAGATAAAGTCTTTAGTGAGTGAGTGTAAGTGAAGAGTTCTTAGTTGTAGAGATGTGGGAATTGTGATGCTGTGGTTGAGCTCCACTGATCACCGGCGCATCCAACACTTCTACCAAGGTCAGTGATTTATATTAAAAAAATAAATAAAGAAACGTTAAAAGTCTACGAACGCATTCATTAGTTACATATAAGTATTTAGAAAATGTAGTTCTTTGTAATAATATGCAATTCTAAACAAAGTTTTTGTTTGTTTATTTAATTGCACGTCAACTCTTGGCCATTTACAGGCACATAAAAATTTTCGTGCCACAAAATCTTCTTCTAATTTAGTTTTTCTAAGTTTTTTTTTATTCTGACATGTCATTTCTTCTTCTTTTTCTTCATAATGAGTGGATTGCTCTGTTTTCTTTCTTTTTATAAATTGAAATCTGACATAACCCATTGTTATACATTTTACAGTCATAAAATAATAATTGTCAGTTAGGCACTAATAAATCCAATTTTGCATGTGAAAATAAGAAAATATTGAATATTGATCTAGCAACTCGTAATAATTAATATACGAATTTTGATTATTCTCGTAGTATAGTTGCTACGGGACTACGGCGTCGTAGACGACCTGCTACGTTATTTTGCGTAGACGAATTTAGAAATTAGAAAATAGAATGTTCTGTAATAAGAAAAAGCAAGAGCTCTAAAAAGCAAGAAATAATATTTAAATCTGCATAATTACTATTCAAGTACCTACGCATATCTGATATTAAAAAAACGTTTTTTGAAGTCGGGTGGGGCTAAAATATATTTTCTTTTTTTAATTTATGTACGCATTTAACGTGGTTTCTCTTTTTCAATTTGATTTTTTAATTCTTAAATCCCATTGATAAATCGGTTTAGCCATTTTTGAGTAATCGGTGAACATATATAAAAAAAACAGCTAAACAGACGAACATAGAACCTCCTCCTTTTTTTGAAGTCAGTTAAAAAGTGAGCAAAGTTCTAGTGCTGACTTTAAATCACGTCTAGTCCAGATAAGAAGTCTAGAATTGAATCACG
Organism: Catoptria pinella; assembly: GCA_963556745.1. NCBI lineage: Eukaryota > Metazoa > Arthropoda > Insecta > Lepidoptera > Crambidae > Catoptria > Catoptria pinella. The sequence goes on along the minus strand of OY750765.1, from coordinate 341,180 downwards.
TATGCTTAGTAAATCAACAGTCTTAAGTACATAGCGTTTACTTTCGCGTATGCAGATTCTACAAACCTGACACGTAGCAGAAACAAAATTCTAACTTAGCATCTTTTTTTTATAATTTCGTATTAATATTCTAATAAGTTAGAACATTACATTTTACCAACCGGTCTCTGCCCAACAACAGTATAGGTATTTTTGTTAAAAAAAAAACGTCTTGGACATTGGAGTATGTTCCTAAGCAGTATTATTTTTTATTTGGGCTTCGTTCAAGACACACTTGACATTGAAAAGTCAGCCAGCCAGTCCAGAAGCAATTAACGTATATTATTTTTGGTATAAAATGGTTTACCGTGGTAGTATCCTAAACCTTGTATCGTATTCCGTGTTCGTATTGCTTGTGCACCATTTTTTTGGTATCCACAAAAATATTACTTTAACCTCCTCTGTGCCTCAAAAGCACTTTAAGAGCTTATCACTTTTTGCATCTGTCTCACTTACACTTTTGAACTTTTCAAAGATATTTCTTTAACTGAGCAAGCGCTTCAGCTTGGGCATAAATGCTTTCGTATGTCTGTCCGGCTGTCCGTCTGTTTTCCTCTAGGTCGCATTTCTCGACCAATTCTCGCTCGAATTTTGTGAGCAGGTTCGATAAGTATTTAGGTTTATTATCTATTCGAAATTAATACTAAAAAAATATTTCAGCCATTTCGAAAAATTATCAAAAATGTCACAAATTTGAGGTGTACACCTTACAGTAAAATCTTTGAAAAAGTTTGCTAGCTACGTTTGTTTTTGATTGTGTTTTCATTACATTTTAAATGGAATAGTATTACGGATATCAATCTTACATTGTTTTTGTTGATATTATATTTTTGACGATTTCCATGGTCGAGTGGTAGTTTTAAAGTCGCTTTTTCGCCACCTCTGAGGGTTCGATCCCCTCACGGGTTCGAGTCCCGGCTGGGCAAATCTAGAAAACGAAATTTTCTATATTGGCTCAGGTCACCGTTGATTCCATAACACAAGTGCTAAAGCTATACTTACTTTGGTTGGAATCAGAGCAATGTTTGTGATGTTGTCTAATTTATTTATTATTATTTAAAAAAAATACAAAAAATAGTTCAATGTCATTTTTTAAGTTTATTTCACCAAGGAAACCCAAAATGTATCTATAAAAAAAAAACTTTAAAAAATAAAACCAAACTACGGAAAAATCGCGCTCTAAAAAGTACAACACTAGATAATATTCTAGTCCAAAATCCAATAAAAAGGATAACCGTAGTCGCATCCTCCAGCCTTTAGCCGTCCGTGTCTGGGACAAAGCTATTTTCTTATAATGTAATGTTTCCTAAAGATTTATTTAGTTCATGACTTGTCTTCTATAGAGCGCAGGGCAGAATTTAAATTTAATGTGACGTCACATAGCCTATAACCATTGGACGATCAAGACGCTTTTAACGATACCACATTTGTCAAATTATGATGAGTAGTTTAGAAGTTATGAGAGAACAGATGAACATACATTACATACCGGTCAAAATCATAAGACTTCATAAGACGATTTTTTAATATCAGATATGCGTAGGTACTTGAATAGTAATTATGCAGATTTGAATATTATTTCTTGCTTTTTAGAGCTGCTGTTTTTTGAAGCTGTTTTTTTAATGCAATTTTTTTAAGGTTTTTTGAAGGAGGTTTTTCTTTTTAATTTTTAAGAGTTTTTTTATTTTTAACTTTTTTGTGGTAGGTATGTATAAGTAAATGTAAGCGATGATATAAATATATTTTATTCATATTTCACACATTTCAATGGTATAATACGCCTAGTAACTCAGTATCCACTTTTAGCACTGTTAATTTTAGCAAGGGTCAGACATGGAGTAGGTGACCAAAGTGTATTATCTCAAGCTCCTCCGTGCTTCAGAAGACACGTTAAGCCGTTAGTTCCAGCTACATTTGCACATTAACACCCACCAATCCGCATTGGGCCCGCGCGGTGGGTTATGGTCCATCCTATTCATCAGCCCATAAGTAAGGCTTGTATCCCAGCCCCGGTAGTGACAATAAAAAATGGCTGATGAATGATTTTAATACCGTAGAGTAATCACTAATACACTATCATATTTGATTTTGAAGAGTTCTCTTGTGTATCTTCCAAGTCCAAGGTCCAATGTGAAGGAAATTTGAATGAAAACATCCTTAAAGTATCCCCTTTCTAACGAAACAAGAATCATCTAAATCGGTTTATAAACAAAGAAGTTATGTCTGAAGATCCGTTAAAACTCGTGCAAAAGTTACCTAAAAAATTACAGTATTTTCAGGATTACTCGAAAACTACTGAACCGATTTAAAATTTTCAAAAAATGGGACCAACTGGGGAGCAAACCTGATAAAGTTTTGAATCATGTCAATCGGTTCAGCCGTTTTCGAGTTATCGGTGGACATACATAAAAAAAAAAACAAATAAACAGTCGAACATAGAACCTCCTCCTTTTTTTGAAGTCGGTTAAAAATAAACCAAGTTTAAAAGTGTGAGCAAGACAGCCTATCTGAGCTGCAAAAATGTGACGGAGCTTATTCAGAAGTTGATTCGAATCGCGTAATGGGTTATTTTATGGCTGATGATGATGGTGATTCATCGAGATATTTTTTCCACAGATCCATATGCTGCGTTGAGCGGGTGCGCGCGAGCGGCGGGCGCGGGCGGCGCGGGGGGCGCGGGCGGCGGGGGTCAGGTGCAGCTGTGGCAGTTCCTGCTGGAGGAGCTGGCGGCCGGCGCGCCCGGCATCTGCTGGGAGGTATGGACTCGTATACGTGCTCTTAATGTTTGTTCATATGACGGTTTTAAGCGGGGCCGGTGCCTGGCTGAAAAACCGTCTCGTGAACAAGCGAGAAATTAAAAATATGCGAGATGCGATTGTAATCAAGCCATCGTTATCTCTAATTTCACTGTGAACCTTCATTAACCGGTAGGGTCCCCCGGGTGAGGGCGAGTTCCGGCTGTCGGAGCCGGACGAGGTGGCGCGGCGCTGGGGCCGGCGCAAGCAGAAGCCCAACATGAACTACGACAAGCTGTCGCGCGCGCTGCGCTACTACTACGACAAAAACATCATGACTAAGGTATTTAAACGGTACTATAATTATTATGCATTGGTATTAACAAGATCAAATCCTTAAGAGTGTGCAAATACAGCACGCGAAATATACGTTTTACGATCGGGTAAACAAAACTATTTAAACTTTTTAATTCATATTTATATATTCTAAACATATCTACTTAGCATGGTTATGGTTAGAACTGCTGTAAAATGTAGAAAGAAGAGAAGCAGCCGCCATATTAAATCTTATTGCTCACCTTATTGCTCGTGGATGTAAACTTAAACTATCAAAATTGTAGAATAGCCCAGGCTTGGCAAACCTACCTAATTTCCCTGAAAACACAAGTGTACCTCTATTATTACCATCTCTCATCACCGATTGGCTGTATGCTTTGAGCGAAGAGTTACTTAGGACGCTATTTATTGCTTAATATTTCGTGTGAACAGGTGCATGGCAAGCGGTACGCGTACCGCTTCAGCTGGCGAGGGCTGGCGGCGGCTTGCCAGGCGCAGGCGGCGGACGCGCCCCCCTACTGGCACTACTTGGCGCCCCCCGCCCCCGCCGCGCCCCCGCCCCCACACCTAGCCCAGACCTCAAGGGCTGACGATGCGCTCCAGCCTCCTCCACAATCACACTGAAAATTCAGTAAGATAACTGAATTTTAGCACTGTTCTGTTCCATGTGTTTGACTATTTACACAAAGTCACAGTGCTCTGTTACGTTTTAGTGTTTGAGGATTCACCCGCATAATAAGATCCGTTGTAACATAGAACATTGTTGTTCCTATTTTTAAGTAAGATATTGTAATAAAAATAGATAGACATTGTAGAAAAATTTCAGCGATATATTGTAAAACACCAACAATCTCGCAGGAGTGGATTACTAACATCATAAACAACAACGTTTATTCTACGAGTTTCCGAAAAAGACAAAAAAACGACTTTTCATATTGTATGGAATATTGTATGTATCGTTCAGACATTTGTATGAAAAGTCGAAATTATTGGCTTTTTTTGGTTTTTTAACAAACAACGTTTGTTCTACAACTTTTCCGAAAAAAGAATGATGTTAGTAATCTACTCCTCACAAAAAAATAAAATAACACTAAAGCGAAGTTGTTGGTGTTTTACATTACATTTGCCCTGTACCTATGGTAATTCGTTTGAGATATTAAACTAAATAATATCTAAGTAAGTAATTATACTCAAATGCTTTTTCAATATTTCATCCAAAAAATACTTGTTACTATAAGTAGAAAATCGCTAGATCAGATTCATTTTGAATAATGTTAACAAATTATCAGAGCAATAGAACAAAATGCTCTAGATACATTTTGATAAAATGCAGTTATTATTACAGTTATATACTATTTTAAGAATAGTAACAAATGAAATCAATACATAAGTAGGTATTCATTTCATTTCTACTATTCATATAGTATTCAAAATATATATTTTTTGGTACAGTTCAAAATTGAAATAAAAACACTTTTACGGATGCTAACGCGATTAAATACACTAATATAGGTATGATGGAATTTTTCAGTTTGTTTACCCCGTGCTGTGCTCGTGGCTTTCAAAACGTTAAAATTTTAGGGTTAGTAATCGTAAAATTTTTGAAGCGTGGAAATTTAGTATTAAACTTCGTCTTTTTTCTACTTTCTTAATGAAGGTGATTAACGGTGATCTTGTTACCAGTCATCACAATAGGTATATACTATACCTACTATATTTAGTGAGTAACTTTCTTTTGTTTACAATAAAACAGCTAATAATACGATCCCTACCTCAACATCATTAAGTTTTAGTCGTCGACGTGAAAACGTTATCGGAATTTCTATTTTTATTATTTTTATTTTAGTCTAGAGTAGATTTTTCTAAGTAGCTAGGTATTTTACAAAAACGTGTTGCTATAAGATAATTTTAGCGGTAATGTAATATGTAAATAGCACTATGTATGTATTTTTTTTTCTAACTTTGATAATTTATTAAAGGAGTAAAACTGCCCTTTCCATTGGAATTGTTCTGTCTTGACCGAGTAGCTTCAACTTGCGTCAGACACATGCGATATTGCCTCCAACTCCAAACCCTACGCTTTCCCTTTCAACTTTCAAAGTCAACTTGCGTCAAACGCATGCAATATTGTTTGTCTCCAAACCGTGCGCTTTCACGTTCAACTTTCAGCCATACAAATTTGACGTTTTCTTGAGAAGATAGGGAAGCGCTATTGTACGCCCAGGCATGCCTCTGTTGAAAGCGCAAGAGAAAGCGAAAGCGCACGATCAGCGTGCGCTATTGAATCTGATGACAGTGGAAGGGAACGGAAAAGCGATCGTATGAAGACACCTATTTCTAAGCTTTTATTTTGTTTTTTTATTAGATTTTATAACATTCATTTTTATAATAATGATAATGATTATAACTCCCGCCACATTCGTGGACATCGTTTAGTTCACTCCAACAATAAACGGCGTGCGTAGTAGGTAGGTACGTACAATATAATAAGTAATATGATTTTAGTATATTGTAATCTTCCTCTAATTATTATGTTTCGCTCGTCACTTTTAACTACCATTAATCATTTAGTTTCTTTTTAATTAAAGACTCTGGGGCCTAGAGTCTTTCCTAGACAAACTTCGTGTTTTTTTCGTGTACTTATAGTAGTTTTTCTATAATTTTCCTTTACGGCCAGTTGGTGCAACGGTAGCGATCCTACCTCATGCGCCAAAGGGCCCAAGTTTGAATCCTGGTTAGGGGCAGATGCTAGTGTGGTGAGCACAAGCATTTGTTCCCGAGCCATGGTCGTTTATATACTTATTTATGTATTCTATTAGTTATATAATGCCCATAGTACCTATAAGCTCTGCTTAGTTTGGGACTAAATAATTGTTGTGAGTTGTTCCGAAAAAATAATCATAATAGGGGCCTGAGACGGGTTTCAGGATATTTCTGGTATAGGTATTCAATGCTTTGATAGAATAAAAAATGGAACTGTATATATATGAAATTATCAGTCGAGCAAACATCTGAAACATATTAGTAACTCAACATGTGAAACTGACAACTGTGTAATGTATAAACGAATATTACGGAAAAACGAAGACTGTCACGCTTATCAGTCAGAAGAAATAAATACCTGCCTTGTAGCTTGATGTTTACTGTTAGTGAATAAATCGTTAATTATGTCTTAATGTTTATGGAATAATTATTTTACTATATACCTAGGTACCTATGTGTAAAAATGTTTTACATAATTGTTTTTGTTGTAAACTTTCTTATGTTGATTCCTATAACTTTTGTTGTTTAACTATAATGTAGAGAATACATTTTTAAATAAGTACTTACGAGTAATTTTTATTAAAAAATCTATTAAACAGATGAATGCGTAGATCTCATCACAATGGAGAAAGTGGTCATTTTCGCTAAAACAAAAAATAAGTAACTTTCAAAGTATTTTTTTAATGCTAAGATACTTTAATGATGCTGACAGTCGACGGCTATGGTCATAATTTGATGTAAAACAAGCAACTGATAAATATTTTAAATCACAGAAGTTATGAGGTTTTCTGTGTGTGAGAAAAAGCACCTATTTCATTGGCATGAAAAAGCACCTAATAATTAAGTGCCCAAACTGTGCAAATCGAACTTATTTAAAGCTTAATATTTCGCAAATGGATCCCTGCATCGAAAAGTGGTCTTCACAAACCTAAAATATTTAAAAAAGACCTCTCCAACGACACCCTACATTATGAGATTGACGATGAACATTTTTTCATCCTCACTTTACATGTAGGAGGTACCTACACCAAAAAAGGCTAGGCTGCGGACAAACAGACTACAGACAGACAAACAAACACCGGATACATAGGTGAAAAAGACTGTAAAAAAGGTAAGATTAATACATCGGTATATTAAAAGAGCTTAAGTACCTACCTCTTAAAATAACGTTGAAATTCAGCTTAAAGCTCACTAGCTATCAAGTATTATTCTTTTATAGACGTAAATCCTTTTGTTTAAATTTCATGAACAAGGCGCAAGAAAATCAATGCTCGTCCCGGCACTGGCGCTGATGGCAATGGGTTCTAAATGATAACTTTTATGAATGTTTTTGCGGCCAACATAAATAGACAATGTAAGAGATGGATTGTCCTTGCACTCCGGAAATCCGCGCAGATAGTGCGCCCACGCACCCGCCCCGCGGCCGCTGGTGACACGCGGCAACCACTCGACTCTTGCGTTCCTCCGATTGATGTCGATTAAAACTTGCCGAGCATTTTGCGCCCCGGCAAAGGATAGTCTCAGGATTTTTACGGCTCCGTATCATACATTTTGTAGTAAGTAGCAGAATAATCAACTTTAGTAGTAGGTGCCTACTCGTAGCAGTATTCAAAAATTATGAGGTGAAATAAGCATAGTTTGCATTGGCAAACTGTGATGAACTTATAGTTATATAAGTTTAAAGTTTTACAAGGTTAAAATAGACGCAAGGACACACAGCAGTTAGCCGAGCGAGTGGATGTGAAATAGGTTCCAGAGTGGACGATCGCGCAGTGTCGTTGCACCAGTCGGCTGAAGATGTCGCCAGCACGGGCCGCCGCCGCCGCCGCCGCGGCCCTAGGGGTACTGTTACTCCTACTACAAGGTAATTGTTAAACTAAATGCCTTCTTGCTATTTGGTTAAAGACTTTTATACAGGCAAATCGAGAATGTATGTACGTATAAACTTAACGCGCGTTTTAATCAAAGTTCCTTTGTTTTATCCTCTGTCTCAATATACCTAGTGATGTGGATGCTGGAGTTTACGTACTGGCTTAATTGCCATGTGGTGACTCTTTAATTTAGATCATTCTGCGCTGTCATCGATCAGTTAGAGCTGCATAATTGTTGAAATAATATCTGGTGTACCTACGTCGAGCCCATACATAGGTATAGAGGTCCTACTAATTTTTGATTGCTAAGAATCTCCAAAAAAAAGGCATAACTTTAGTTACAGCTTTGCGTTGATGGTTGAAATTAGTTTATTTTTAAATAGTGTTGGTTAAGTGCGGTATGATGTAATCTGTTGGTATTTCCAATATTATTTATTAATCATTTATTTCAGAAAACTTGATACATTAGTATTTATAACAAAGTCGTGTTAGTATGACTTAAAACTATGTTAGTTTAAAAACAAGAAACACGAAAAATGTGTGGTAAATCAAAAAATCTTTAAGAGAGATCTTAGTACAAAGGGGGCACTGGCCCTTGCAGTGACTACCAATGACTGCGCCCGTGTATTATATAGAAATGGTAAATGGGTTGGAAACTAGAAGACGTTGACGATAATTAACATAATTTGTAAATCCACTTCAAGAGCTGATCGATGACATAAACCACAGAGGGCGCGGAGGGGTGCGCCAACGTGTCGGCGCTGTCGCAGCAGCTGGACCGCGTGCTGGCGGAGTACGACCGCGAGAGCGCGCCCGCGCAGCCCGCGCGCGTGCACCTCACGCTCGACCTGCGCCACGCCACGCTGCGCCCTGACGCCACCGTGCACCTGCTCGCTGACTTCACCATGGTTTGTAGACAAACTAAGCGAAAAAAATATGAAAGATCTTGTCCGTTGATTTGTGTTGTGAAGTGGTTCATGTCATGGTACAAAATGCTTTTGATTTCAATTATTACGTTGTAGACATGGCAAGAGCCGCGTATCTTCTGGAATTCGAGTGAGTGGGGCTGCGATAGTGTGCTGGCGTCGCCGGGCCGGCTCTGGCTGCCCTCGGTGGAGCTGCTAAACGGTGTGGGTGCAGCGCAAGCGGCGCTCAGTGTGCGCGTGGCCAGTGACGGCCGGCTCTCCTGGGCGCAGCGCCTCGACGCCGCCGTGCCTGTCGCACTGGCGCTGCGCGACTGGCCCGCAGATGTGCAGACAGCCGTTATCAAATTCGGTTCCAGAACACACAATATAGACGAACTTGATTTGCAAATCAGCGAAATGCTGGTGAGGGTTGATTTGATACTTTAGCTAAAGTTGCATTTTCCATGTTCAATTGCTTTAGATAACAATCATGCACCGAGACTGCTCGTTTTCAAGTTTCTTTATCTGGTTTCCAGTTGGCGGTGGTGTTCGAGGCGGGCGCGTGGGAGATGTTGTCTCTGTCAGGGGCCCTGTCGATGGCGGGCGAGCGGCGCGTGGCGGCGTGGACCGTCCAGCTGCAGCGGCGCGCGGCGGCGCACCGGGCGGCGGCCGGGGCCGTGCTGGCCGCCGCCGCGCTCATGCTGCTCGCCGCCGCCGCCACGCCCGCCAGGACCAGGGGACCGCTGTGCGCCTGTGCTTCTTTTATCACCGCGCTATGGTCTGATATTGTTATGTAGAAGTGCGCGAACATTGTATTTTAATTGTTTTAGAGAAAGAGGTAGGTTGGTATCGGTACCTCACAGGTAGTTGTAGCACATAATACATAATATGTAGTACAAGTGTAGTAGTTCTGTTATTCGAAGATTAGAGAGGGCCAAGAGGCTCATCGGCAACGATAATCTTTTCTGTAATAAGCTCAAAAGCCTCGAGCATAGACGCAGGTTGCAAGCTTATCGATTTTTATCGGATACAATTTTGGCGAGTATGCAGTGGAACTGCACAACCTAATTCCACCATCTCCCTTCTTCCATCGTCGGACAATCAGACAGACGTACGAATCAGCGCCACCGTTCTTTTGGTAGATATTCCAAAGACTTAAGCTTCAAATTTTATCTGTACCGCGAGAGAGTAGAACTCCTTGCTTGAGTCTGTTTCCCGATAGGTCGCGGCCTTCAAGTCGCGAGTGAATAGGGCGATAATAGTCGACCCAACTCTTCTTGCCTAGAAGAGTTGGGTCGACTATTAGTGCGTTCAATCGTAGATCGCATCATCGTTCACCATCAGGCCTGATAGCGGGCGAGCGCTTGCCTTTCTATCATTGACAAAAAAGTTCGCAATGAAGACATATTTTTATGATTTGTTCACACTGAGGTATAATGTAACATAAACTCAATGTTTGTTCACTTATTTACTTCATTAGAATCAGAGAGCGCATCCATATTTATTCAAACTAATTGATTTGATGTTAGGCTGGTGTCGGCGGTGCTGCGCGTGCCAGGTGGGGCGGAGGCGCCGGTGTCGTTGAGCGTGATGTGCGCGGTGTGCGCGGGCGCGGCGGCGGCGGCGGCGGCGGCGGCGCTGGCGGCGCACCTCGCCGCGCTGCCGCACCCGCCGCCGCGCGCGCTCCGCACGCTCGCCTCCACGCTCTCCAGGTGGTGCCAGCTAGCTCCCAGCGAGGTGAGCCCATCGAATACAATATAATCCACGAAAACGAATAAGGTAAAGGAACATTATGGTGAAAGATTATGCAAGCTGGCATGCTCGCCGCATCCGCATTGCTTGTTTGCACCATCGATCGTCACAATGTGGCTTGAAACTCGGCTACATGGCGGTCAATAAAGTAAAGTTAACTGATTTTCACGCAATCTCTATTTTTTTTAAATTTCGGAGTTGAAAATAAAAAATTCTTTGTAGTATAAGTAGTTACTTACTTTCTTTATTTAATTTTAATGACAAACGCAAGGCGTGAATCTGGTCAACAATGTGTATGTGACGTTAGGAGGCGTGCGCGCAGGCGCAGGTGGGGGCGTGGGCGGTGGCGGGCGCGCTGCTGGACCGCATGCTCACCGCTTGCTGGCTGCTCGCGCTCTTCATCTGCATCTGCGTCTACATCTAGCTGCGGATTCCGTGACACGACCGGCCTGGCCATCGCAATAGAGCGCCCAAGCAGCGTTCACCGCACTTCGGATAATTCGCCGCTCACGGCACATACAGGCGTATCTCTCATTTTTAAACACTTTTCAGTAGATCCCAAATAATATTTTTTTTGCCCAATTACTAAACGTTTTAATTTGTCATTGATATCAAAGCCATCGAAACAAATAAAACGTGATGATATTTGTTGCTTATCGATGGAGGTTTAATAATATTAAATACCTATTGAAGAGCTATAGCTCAATGTTAAGATCAATCTTATCTTGTGCAAAATACCCAATAAAAACTTTTCTTTGATATAAGGCTGTTTACTTGTGCGCCAAATATTATAATCTTTTTGTTCGCCAATAGGCGTTACTCAATGTACGCCAGTCAGTCACGGCTCTTTTCACCACATTTTCACAACTTATTGAAATACGCCTCACGATATATTGAACACTATAACAGTTAGAGATAAGCCTCTTTGTGGTGACATAAAGCAGAAAAGGGCGAACATATTGGTATTTTTAACTCATTTTAGTCTTTTTATGAGATACGCCTGTATGTGGTGTGAGCGGAGAATTAGCATTCGCAGTGCCTGTGGCTCTGTTGCGTGCCCAGCTCGCAACAGCTTTGACTTTGATGGAATAAGTAAATTCCCCAAAATACCTACTTGAGGCAGCCCAACCCCCAAAAGAACAAGCGTTCTTCTTCTGTTCTTAAAGTTTAATCATTGAAACTTTCCTAGAACAGAAGGGATAGTTTGCATTTTTTTTTTGGTTCAGTTTTAACAGCGGTGTTGTGTTGGCATCTATTACGTATTTTATGGTGTTGGTATTTTTTTGCAATACCCTTCCTTTAAATTCAAACTATTTTTTTATATATTTTGCATTAGAAGGGAGGTAGGTATTTAAAATTAAATTGGAAAAATCCAGTGAATGTTAATTATCGTTTATGAAACACAAACCTTAGGTTATATTAAGAAAAGTTACTTTTAAGTATTTATTTATTTTATTGGATAAAATTAAATAAATAAATACTTAAAAGTATAAAAGATGCAATTTTCTCAATTCTTTACCGCAGCACCTATCGCTTGATGTTTATGTATCAGTGGACGCGTTGCTATTGTGCTATCTTTTGGTGAAGACTATGGTAATGTTTGTAAATATTTATGTACCTAATAAATGTGATTGAATTTTAATGTTATTTTATTTTTCGTCCTTCAAGTGGAATGTTTGATGCTTTTTATTTTGAGTTTCATCTGTAAAGAGAAAATTCTTTGGTTTTGTCTCCACTATAGTAAACAGTTTATAATTTTAAAGAAGTAGCATTTAAAACTAATAATATTGTCACTAAAACTATCATTTTAGATTAAGTAAGGTATTAAATTTGATAGACGTCTATTTCTCTATTTCGTGTTTATAATTTGAGGTTCTCGGAGGGCGCGAGGATTCGTCCGACTTCACTGGGAACACATTATCTCTTAGCTTAATTCAAGTTTTTGTAATTCCATTAACTAAGATCTTACATTGCGTTGGGAGCGCTTCACGGCTACTTCTGCAAACAGCAACAGGATCGAAATCAGTGTCCCGCCCGCCAACACCTGCAAACAGACATCATGTCAAAATGATTCGGCAGATTTTATTTCATTTTCCACTACGGGGAGCATTAAACTATCTCCACTTAATTAAGGTAGAAAAGGGCACTTTATTAAAATTTCAATGTTAACTCGAACAGCTACCGAAACACGATCTAAAGCCTCATCGAAAGTATAGATTGGCGTAAAAAAATACTAATACTTACCACTATCTAGATTATATGCAGTGCAGTGGTTACGACATCACCATTGTTTACTTGTATTTGTCATGATGATGAATGATAAAAAAATAAATTAATTATGGTGGTGTGTGGTGTGTGGTGTGTACCTGCACGGCGGGCCACACGTCAGCCAGCCGCACGCTGAGGAAGCCGGCGCCGGCGCCGTCGGCCAGGCAGCGCGCGCGCGCCGCCAGCCACACGCGCCGCCACCGCCCCATCAGGCCCGTCTCACGCTGCCATCGCAATCTACCATCACGATGCACAACATGTAGGTATACCATGCTTCCTCCTCATGTCATCAAGACAATAGATAGATATTCAGTAGGTTAATCTGCCTGAACTAATCGCTGCTGGGGCACAACATAGCCCTCCTTACTCATGGAATTTGTGATGGGTAAATATTATATTTTAGCAATAGTTTAAAACTAAGTAAAAATGACGAACATCGTCTTATTATCGATTTTTTTCGTAGTCGCCAAAGCATGATTGATTATTAACACTTATTAATGATTAGCTAAAAGACTTTTACCTACGACTTTTATTAGGGCTAACTGACCTCCATAAAAACAAAGGGGGGTAAGTACCTAGCTGCGAAGAGTTCGCGGTACCCAGAGTGCTTGCGAATTGGCACGGCCACCGTGGGTAGCCTGAACGCCTGGATGTGCTGCAGACCGCACTTCTCTCTCTCCGTGAACGTCTTGCTGATGATATCATAACCAGAGCTCTCCTCCACCTTTAGAAATGAAATCCTCTAAGTATAGTCTAAGTTTAAGCGAAGGCCCCTGGATGATGACGTGCTAAAGTGTGGTAAAGGCACCTGGAAGGCGAACAGGCCCGTGCGCAGGCGCTCCACGCCGTCCACGACGCTGAGGTAGGCGCGCTCGCCGAGCGGCAGCAGCTTGCGCCGGTAAAGCCGCTGTGTCGCAGGATCATTACTTTCCTAGATTACAACATAACACCTGTTGACAGGTTTGTAAATAAATCTGTTAAGATTTCAAGGTTTTACATTGAAATAGACGAGAGCAAAGTGAATGCCTTGACTTATGAGTACCTACGTTAGAATTACTGAATCCCATGTTTCGTCAAAACTAAGTAGTCATTTACATAGTTTTCTGCAAATATTTAAGATATACTACCTATTAAATTTAGATTTTTCGCATTTACAATGCTATTTTTATAATAAGATAAATAATATTAGAAAAAATTCTAGAAAAAATCGACTCACCCGTAGCACCTCAGACGGGACTCGAACCCGCAGGCCGCACCCTTGGGATTCCGGCCCAATGCACTGACCAATTATGCTACCGAGTCGCTAGTGGGAGCGGCGAAATTTTCTAGTACTTTTTAACTTCTAAATTTAATAATTATATAGCTGTTTCATCTTTATCGATTGTCAAAACATCTGGAAAGATGTTTCTTTCGAATGTGGGGGTATTTCCTCACATTGATGAAATTGCGCTGGCTTGCAGCGAAGAAGTTAAAATGTACTAGAAAATTTCGCCGCTCCCACTAGCGACTCGGTAGCATAATTGGTCAGTGCATTGGGCCGGAATCCCAAGGGTGCGGGTTCGAGTCCCGTCTGAGGTGCTACGGGTGAGTCGATTTTTTCTAGTATTTTTTCTAATATTATTTATCTTAATATACTACCTACTTGGGACTACTAATTCTTAATTTAAGTTTAGATTTGAAACTCTTTTTCTATAAATTAATTAGCGACCCGTCCTCGCTTCGCTTCGGTGTATAATATAGATTTTGTACATAAAGATTAATCTTTAGAATGTTTTTGTTCCCACCTTTAAAAATCCGTAGAAATACAAAATTTATAAAAAAGGAATATCCTACTATGCATTGTTTTGTTACATCTCAAAGGGATTAGGCAGCGTTTTAGATTAAAGCTCCCAGCTACATAAGCTTGACTTTTTCCAAAACTTCCAACACTTATTGTTATGTTTCAACAAATTTACACAAAACCTTGACTAATTACATATTTAAACCTTCCATATGAATCACTCTATCAATTGGTGAAAACTACATAAAAATCCGTGCAGTAGTTTTTGAGTCTATCGCGAACAAACAGACATACGCGGCGGAGGATTTTGTTTTATAAGTAGTGAAGATTTATCGTTTGCTCGACCGTAACATATTGACACGAACTGCGAAGTAGACTCGCTTGTACGTAGTTTCCTGCACGCCAAGCGTCATGGGCGAGTGCGTGAGGTCGTCAATGGTCTGGATGGCGTCGCTGGGCGTCTGCAGGATGGCCACAATCTTCGCCGAGTACGACGTGAACGCGAACAGCGATGCCAGCAGTGTGAACAACATCACCACTCGCACCGACACCACGCTCGGGCTCATGTGGAACCCTGAGCAAACCATGTCCACATTCAAACTACCCGAAAACGTTAGCTTTTTAATTAAGTTATTCATTAATGTATACCTAGAGCAATATCGTCACATCTAATAAATGACTCAAACTTTCATGTCGAGTAAAACTATTATTACTTATACTTAGATTAGATTGTTCAGCCGCCAACTGTTTAATTTAGATTGTGAATCTTAACTTCTTGACTCAATCATTTACGCTAACATAGTTGGCTTCAGTACCCTACTGATGTTACTCAAAGCTTTACAAAATCTCGTTGTTAATAATAATAATTTGCAGTATCAGTAGAATGACCTTGCTGACATATAGTCCCGACGGCGAAGGTGAATGCCTCAGCGGGCGTGAGCGGCGCGAGCGTAGGGTCCACCCGGGTCAGCCGCCAGCTGAGCGCGGCGAGCAGCGCGCCCGCCGCCAGGACCACCGCCGCGCACGCCGCCCACACGCCGCGGCTGAACGGCAGCAGGAACACGTTGCTCACCGACGACTGCGACGGCTGCCGGAAGATAAACGCGCTCCTGCACGCGCATGTACACGTCAAAATATTTTAGGTAAGTACAACGACAATCTAAGAACTGTTTTAGCTGCTTGAATGAGTCAAGTAAGATTAGACGCTGTTGTGCTATGGATGGGTATATTAATAATTAGCCTAGCAGTATTGGAGTAAGAAAAATCAAATTTTACTTAAATAACCAGATAAAATACAGAAACTAAATCAATAGCTTTATAGGCTATAGCCTAGGCTGCTAGTTCACGGTACGGTTTTTCGTCGTGATAAACTCGTCGTCGTGGTTATTGTAGCCAGCGTCGATCCACTACCTACAAGCGCCCTTAGGCTGGCTGTAAACAAGCAGTACTTGAGCTCGACGGTCTCTGCGCTGAAGTGCAGCACGGCGAGGCGGTCTTTGCGCATAAACATGGATGTGATGCCGACCTCGGCCGCGCGCCGCTGCAGTAGCCCCGCCAGCCCGTCGAACGACCCGTTGCGCTCCTCACCGTACCAGTCGACCTGCTTCAAGTTGTACCTGGAACATACTGTGTTATCTCAACACTTAGACACTAAGCCACCTTATTTACTTTTCTCTCATGATCATACAAGGTTGCGTCAGTCTCATGCTTCAAATAAAATTACACATTTTCAAGCAATAATATGCAAGTCTCTTAGAAGCAAATCAATCACACGATTATTTTTATTACAAACTTACTGTAGCGATACAACATGAAGTGGCTACGTGACTACGATTTTCTGCTACGAGAGCTACGACGGCTACGAAAATTTTTAGTGCTACAAAATTGTCGCTACACTTGCAATAAATAATTGATTCTCAAAAAATTTTATTTTCGTACCGGAAGTGCAAGTCCTCGGCACACAGCATTAACAATGGATACGTTAACTTTGGATAGGTGTCGATTTGGCGCACCGTCAAGTCATCCCAGCCCTTAAAATATTGAGGTTGCGTTATCTGTAAAAAAATCGAATAATGTGGAATGTCATGTTTAATTTATTTTATTAAGTCATAGTAGGGTTACTTACAATAGTGGCCGCTTTCAAGTACACGTTTTGCAAGTCTTTCCTGCGCGTTACAGTCGATGGGAGCGCCCCCCATAACTGTTGCAATTCCAACGCAGTATTATTCCTGTGTACTGGGAGGAATGTGATCTGGAGAGGTAGTTGTTCCTTGACCCTGTAGATGTCGAGGAGGTGGTCGGCGGTGGCCCAGGTGAGGTCGGCATCGGGCAGCACGGCGGCGTCGGCCAGCGCGCGCTCTACCGTCGCCGGCTCCAGCCGCGCGTGTGAGTCGTCCAGCAAAAGCCATGTGTACCGGTGGTTGAAAGCGCGACTCGATGACGCCTACACTCGGAATTACTTGAAACTATAATAATTTTGCCGAAATGTATGTAGGTGAATGGTTTTATATTTTAAATAAAATAAGCTTATTTTTTTTAAAATAGCTTTGACACGTAACGTGGAACACATAAGGGGGTCGCAATAATTTTGAAGAATTCTATTTATACATCCGTGGACTAGCGGACCAGCTAATCCGCGGACGTCCTGCAGGGTTGCGCGGACAGTTTAATGACGATAATCTATTTATCATTATGGGTAAGGTTTATTAGGTAGTTCACCTGATTGATGAGGCGAGTTGCCCACGGGCAGGCGAGGTCTAGCACGACCCCCTCGCGGTGCAGGTCGTACGGAGGGAGGGACACGCGCGCGTCGACCAGCCGCACGCGCACGTTCGCCCCCCGCGCCGCGCGGTACAACTCCGACACTTCCTCTATTGGGTTAATACAATGATCGCTCTACTACTTATTGATGTCTATGAGTGACGAGATAGAGATATAACATTCGTTATTGCAGTTCCAAACAGTCACCGATCTCATCATATCCGGTCTTTCCTAAAGTTGCCTTACGTTATGGCAACGGCAATCTAATCAAATCTATTCGTACCGTACCGTCACTTAAGAGTATATATTCAATGCCGTCACTGAATCGCTCACCAAAATGTTTATTAAAATGGGTCACTGAATTGCTCATCAAAATTTTATCATTCGTGGGGCACTGAATTGCTCTCCAACATTTTATTTAACACAGATCATCACTGATTGCTCCGAAAAAAATTTGAGCAATCCAGTATGACAATAATTTCCTGATTGATTTGGAAACATTTTGCTAGCCAAAAGTTTTGGCTGACTGAATAGATTTTACTGCTCTCCAAAATACGAATATTTTGCAAAGCAGCTCAAACACACCAATCTAAAATGTAAAGTAAAGATGTGGTACAAATACCATGAATACATTAAAAATAATAAAGGCAAAGGCAAGGATTTGGTTACATCTAACTAACAAGATCGTGCATCTATCTATCTAAATAAAACAAAATACCTATCATAATCCGGTGTTTTATTGAATTGATACTCAACAAAGTTTCCCAAGCATAGCCGCAAAACAATGGTGCCGCGAATGGCCACGCGACGAAAATACGATTCACAAGAAACGATGATTGAGCAAGCCCTAAATGAGCTCAGTCCATGGCTGGGTCACGGTTTAGGCAGGTGCCTGAGGAGGTCCTCAGGAGAACACCACGACCGGCTCGAAGCTGTTTGCATCCAAAAAGTTTTCCGCAAACCTTAACCATAGAGTTACCAGTGGACCACCACCGGGTTATCAGTTTACCTGATGCGAGGCCGGCTCACGCTGCGCTATGTCCAGATTATAGTCGCCTCCGAGAACTTTTCCTCATCGGCTGTCGAACGATGTGGCCTGTGCCTGTCAAAATTCATCAAGAACTTGCCTGCCTCCAACGTCGTTGACTTTGGTCCTTAAGAATCTTTGAGCATCTGTCTCTTCAAGTGTGTAACTGAACTTGGTTATTCTTTATTGAAGATGTTTATTAATTTAAAAAAATCAATAATAATGTACCAGGGTTTACGGAAAATATAGCTGCTTGGTCTTTATGACTGAATAGATCATGAAACCATAAAAGATAGTGTAGCCGCAGGCACAGAAGAAAAAAACACAGCGAAAACATTTTGAGGTTACAATAGGATACATACCTGGCTTCCAACACAGAAAAGCAGAAAGCAAACTCAATTTCTTAGAAAGGAAAAAAGACAAAATAAATCTGATGGTATCCATCATGTGAACTGAATAGCAATGACGCGAAGTACGGAATTATAAAGTTTATAATGTCGAATCGTATAAATAAATTATTGTTCCTTTCAATTTCTTGAAATCGTTAAGGGCAAGTGAGGTATAGGCGCTAGTGCGTTATCGCTAGACGCGATGACGCACCACTGAAGCTTGTTGAAAGTAAGTAGGAAATAGTGTCTACAAGTAGCTAATGACTGTTAACTGCAATATAGCTTTGATTATTATAACTAAAGCATTATAAATCCTTATTTTGTCGTGTGCCGGTATTTCTAATCACCTGCAGAGCTATAATATAGCTCTAACCTCAAAACAAAATAAAAAATATATATCGCTTACGTTTAATGAGGTTAGATTAGATTCGAGCTGTAATATTAAAAGCTTTTTACCCTACCTGCTCGCCAATGGCATATTATGTGTCATGCAAACCTTTCCTAAAGTAAGTAATTTTTCCCATGGGAATAATGTGATTTGAATTTGGAATGCAACCTATGTAGTCGTGCTTGATCGAGGTTGGTTTCAAAAATGTTAAGGTGCAATGAGATTTTATTCAGAGTTAGGCTGTATGTTGACGACCTCCGTGGTCGAGTGGCTTTGTACACCGGTTTTCAAGGTGTCGCCATCTCTAATGTACCGGGTTCGATCCCCGGTTGGGTCAATTTAGAAAACGAACTTTTCTATATTGGCTCAGGTCTGGGTGTTTGTGATACCACCGTTGTCTCTGATTTTCATAACACAAGTGCTTTAGCTACCATCTTTGGAATCGGAGCAATGTATGTGATGCTGTCAAATATTTATTTATTTATTTATGTTATCATTTTCTTTGCACTGCCTACAAATTAAAAAAAATAGAAAAACATGAAAACTTATTACGAAATTCATTTTCACCCGCACACCAAGAAGGATTTATTCGAATCTCGAACTGACCACTACAGAATAGACGAGAAAAAAATACTTAAGTACTTTCTTTATAACAGTCATTGGTTTCAATTTCCTCGCAGAAAGTATAAAAAGTAGAGTATGCATCGCGGGCTTAAATGTTTATTTGTCTTTCATGCAAGATTAACCAACACAGGTGATATCAAAAAAACGAAGTGGAAATTTTAAACGTAAAGTGCGTAAAAAGCGTGTAGATTTGTTTGTTTTGGCAAGGACCACGTTGAAAACCGCAATTCTGACTACATGGTCAGTTAGTCCCAATTCGTCCTATATTTGTCCCAATTTGTCGGAATTTAAATGATCCATGCCAATAATGCCAAAGCAAACCTTCATTTTGGCAAGGCCAGGCTATATTTATTTATTTATTTGGTTTTGAAACACAAAAAGATTAGAGTCAATACATGTTCAAAGATAATTGATTGAATATTAATCTATACAATAATCATTAAATAGTGTAGGTACACAGCATGATTAAAAATAGAAACAGTGATAATTATTAAGATTCATTAAAATATTACAAAATTAACAAAAGCTAATCAATAAAAGTAATAGCCAATTTTATTAATAACACTAACAACCCCTCTGGTACTAGGTTGAGGACCACTTGGCGTTTACACTTGGCCTAAACCAAAGGGGGGACGAGTTCTGTGGCTTTGGGACAAATTGGGACGAATGTACATGAATCGTTTCCAATAAGGGGATTTTCTTTAGGTGACCTGGTTCAAAAGCCAAGATGTAGGTTAATTTTGGCATGGACCTAATCATTCCTTATATTTTTTGAACGGCGCGTCATTTCGTTTTGATTCTATGCATTGCAGGTTCCTTAAAAAGGGACTACCTGTTTTAATAATTAGATCCTGGCTAGGTGTTATCATTCACTATACATATATAGCCTGTCCCTGCTAAAATGAAGGTTTGCTTTGGCATTATTGGCATGGACCATTTAATTTGCTTATAACTTTTCGTTTTCCCTTTGGGACGAATTCCGACAAATTGGGACAAATATAGGACTAATTGGGACTAACTGACCATGGAGTCAGAATTGCGGTTTCCAAAGTGGTCCTTACCAAGATGTAGCACACGATTTGTTTAGCACTCTTTTGTCGAAATACGTTCTTCTTCAGCTAAAGCAACTAATTGTGCTCAGCGGTTGCTTTCGCGACTTGCAAATCTTGAACTACTCCTAGCGATAATCTTCTGCGAAAACAATCAACTCTTATTTTGGCAAACATTAAGAGCTTTTAGCTATTACAGTTCTGAAAAGGTTAATTTTAATGCTTTCTAGTAATTTCCTAACGTCAGCCATATTTATTCACTGAAATAAAAAAAATAACCAAAAAAGCAATATTTGAAATCAATAAGGCAAAATTAAGTAACATGTGCTATACGATTCATAATATATGTTTTTTATATGAATATACGTTTTGTTTCTAATGAGATTTACCACCAATTTCCTAATTTTGTAATTTTTATTTATTAAAATATCTTTAAAATTTCTCGTATTTAGCACTTATATTGTTCTAAAAAAGTGCCAGTCGCATAATTTTTTTCATTTTTCTGGACTTCATTAGTATTTTTTATGAATACAACACTTACTTATATGGCAATTTAAGAATATTGGCATGATGTCAGGGAATGTCGTCATTATAAAACAGTTTCTGTGTAAAAAAATCTTATACAGAAACATTTTAAGACTCTATCTAGATTCTAGCGGCGGTATCGGCTGAAAACATTGAAGTTCATGTTAACAGTGTTTTGACAGATGTATGTGATACATTACTACGTTTCTTTGATAAGTTTTTATTTGTGCCAAAACGAAGTATTAATGTATCACATCAAGATTATATTAACGTTAAATTAAGGTTGTGAAGGTTATATTTGGGTTCTGTGTAAATACTTAGAATGGTTCTGGATTTAAGCTATAGGTTCTGCTGTTACTCTCAGAAAGGTTCTGAAACGTGGGCCCTTTTTGCACACAGGAGGTTATTATAAGGTTATTATAACGTTATTGAGACTTTTAGGACTTACGAGCAGATTTCCATACAAAGGTTCTAGCACCTTTTCAAAACCTTTCCAACCTAACATGTTACTTGGGGTAGTCCATTCTGTGTTTAAAGCTTTATTATAACTATTATATAATAAAGCCTTTTCAAATCACTCTCTCAGTCACTCACTCGCGCAACGCATATAGCTCTTTCACTCTCATAAAATTTCATAACGTATTGGTCCAAAGATTATAGCTCTTTGGGAGCCTGAATATATTAAACGTTATACGTTATATTTATAAAGCCTTTATTTATAACGGGTATACGTTATATTAGGCTCCACTAAATACAATACGTTTTAATTAGAAGAAAAAAAACCGCCTGTAATAATACACACTTAATCGACATCTAATCTTGTAGATTGGGCATTTCAATAGATAAACCTAAGACTGTATCTCCTCTACTGATTTGAAAGCAACAACGCTCTTTGCAGTAGTTCGGTTTACACATACTGAGAAAGACAACAATACAGTTTATTCGTTATTTGAAGTCGGTGAAAAAGCATCATTGTCGGTTAATTCTGAAAATTAGCTTTGCTTATTGGTGATCACTGGATTTCCCTGCACTTCGACTACGGATTAGAACAAAAATATCGTCGCAAGGTTGTATAAGGTAAAAAATGCACAAGGAAAGAAAATAATTTCTGGGTATAAAATATTAGGTACCTTCCTATCTAATACTACATAACTTTTCTAGCCGATTTAAAAAAAGGAGGAGATTCCAAATGAAACTTTTTTTTTAGTAAGTAGATCTTCGCTTTTATTCATCTTCCTACTTAATAATAGTACCTAGAAATGGTATGGCGATTGAAAGCTAAGCTGCTCCTTAAAATCATTGCTGGGACTAAAATTTTGTTTGCTCAGTAAACGAATAGTAACCTATGGTTACTTATGACATGAGTCAAGCAATCGAGCTCATTTGTATGGATAATGGAGAAAATTATCTAATTGGTAGGTACACAAACTGTATCAATGTCAGTTACAGCCGATAATTTAAATTGAGTAAGTAGGTCGCCAAGTAGGTGTAGGTACCTACGTTGTACCTCAGGTAGGTACGAGTAGGTACCTAGTATTAAACGTTGAAAGTGTACCTACACATTTTTTTAAATTGATATGTGGATTTTAAAATAGCCGTTTGTTTTCCATGCAATAAAAATAAAAAATAAAAATGTATTGTTACCTTTCGAATAGCATTGTTTTATTATATGTAGGACTTCAAGATCCGGAGAAATTAATCTTTTTTCGCACGGCCATCTAAAAAACAATTTAATAAAAACCTTATTTTATAAAAACATTCGTTCAAACAAACGTTCTTGAAACGGACTAAAAACTTTTTAGTCCGTTTTAGAAACATGTTTTTCATAAAAAATAGATTTTTTAATAAAATTAAGTATTATTTTCTGTTTTTTAGTCAACGAGCTAAAACTAAAAACACACTTTTTCCTATTCTAGTACTTGGTACTTGTCAAGACGAATCAAACGAGCCCAAACTCGATGAGGTTTTATTATCTGTAATAATGTTCATGTGAGACTGATTTTTTTTGCATGTAGGTACCTACCTATATCCTTCGATATGAGGTTTGAGACATTTATTTCTATAAAACACGAAAATAAAGCACGCGTGTTATTACTTCGGGAAGTAATAAAAATATCTTCTCCTTTTCGACCTTTGTAATTATTGACATCCTTATTATTTTTGAACAAGTAAGAGGAAAGTAGATTGCCAAAACAAAAAAAGAAGAAGAAGACAATGCCCAACTAGCACACTAGTGAAAAATGCAGCTTTCCTTAAAGCTTCAATGTCTATAGGGGTGGCATAAGGGAAAAATGCAGCTTTCCTTAAAGCTCCAATGTCTATAGGGGTGTCATAAGGAGTCAGAATTAGGCACAAGTTCGATAACAGCTAAAATTATGGCTATGACCGCATTTAAAACCTAAGGTATTTTTGTGACACCTTATGGCACCATTAACTGCATAATAGTTAGAATTGTAACTTTTTTGCCACTTTTACTCGCATAATGGTTTCGCATAGCATTTCAGACCACCATTGACTGCATTGTAGTGATAATTGCATATTTATTGGCACTGTTAGTTGCATTACGGGCCCGGGTGGCATACTTTACCACCCTGTGCTGCATAGGATAGGAAATTGTGACTAATTAACTTCTTACGGTTTCTGTTAAGCCTGTGAGGTAAAATTAGCTCCTAAGCTCGTAGTATTCCTTTTTGTGGAACTACTATGGAGTCTGCAGTGCTTCATGATAGAAAATAATAGCTTTTCAAGAAAATGGAGAACGTTGTACGCCTGGCCACACTTATTGTTTTCTGGCTTTTTAAATAATATTTCGCGTATATTATTATTAAATAATAATGGCGAAAAAAACATCAAAGAAAAGTGGCTGTTGTAGGCGCAAAGTTATAAAATAATATAACAAGATATTTAGAAGGAAATTGAAGCTTTATATCGAATCAAATTCACACTCTAGGTTATAATATCCACTTTATTAGACATTGTATGGAGGTAGAAGTTCTAGAACAAAGAATTTAGCAGCTTAATTAGATCTAGGAGTTCCTGAACCGTGATTTTTGTCACCCATTTCTGCAAAAGGGGGCTACAGTAGCGAAAACTAAAAACCAAGGCTGCAATAATATTGACGCCATTTTCTGAGACAATTATTTCATTTGTTGTTCATATATTTCTCTTTTTAAACACACAGGTCACATGGCACAGTTTAGTATGATCGCAAACAATATGTTATCGTTAATTATCCATAAATAAATATAATTCAGTGTAATACTTATCAAAATTACGTTTTTTTTTATGACCCGCTGTTATAAATTCATTATATTTTCGTAAAATCTTCAATAAATTGAGGGCCCATTAGTTTTATTCCAAAAACACCATACACGTTTCACAGTAAATTAAATTTGCCGATGTTTATCACCGAACAAGCCGCGTAGCGTAACTCAAATCGAATATTTACACTGCAATTCCACCATTTTATTATTTCACGACACACTGCCTAGCCATTATTGTATAAAAACATCTCACATGTAATAGAAATGAAATACTTATAAAACCACCAAGCTTCCCAAAGAAAGTCGCAATTTGCACTCAAAGCTGTAATTTACGCTTCGGAGTGAATGAAATAATCTGACGATCATTCATTCAATTAGTGCCAGTAGGGTGCTTAAGGAGTGAAAATGGCGGTTGTAAGAAATTAAATGCGCTATTATGACACTTTACTGGATCTATTTAAATAGGTTCTAATTTCGCCCCTTTAGATCTAAAGCAGCTGCAAAAGGGTTGCATAGCGCGTTATGCAGCTGACTCTTGCAGCTTATAACTGTAATTATATACGCTATATAGGTCTTAAGCAGACGTCTTGTGCTAGTTGGGTGCCTTTTGACGAATATTTCCATTTCAAAAATATACAGACAAGGCAATGGTAAATATCCTTAAGGAAGCAAACAAAGGTTTGCAGATTTCCAAATAGCCTGCACCACTGACAGATCGTGTACATTTTATTTTTATTTTAAAAGCTCTAATGGCATCTACAGAATTACCCCATAAAACTATTCCATATCGCAAAACTGATGACACCATGCGAAAATTTTTCTAAGTCTATGGATGACACATATCCGTGAAACGCCAATAGAGCTGCCTTTTTTGAAGCTATTTTATTGATCAAGCCTTGATACAATGGTTTCAATGTGCGATTTCCAATTTAAAAGTCTGTCAATCGTTATACCCAAAAATTTTGTAGACACTGTTTTATTTATTTTATTATTGTTAATGCATACGTCAATTTTTTGCATGTCCTAGTTTTTCGTTTGATTTTTTATGAATACTGATTTATTTATATTAATATTAAGATTATTATATTGTAGCAATTTGTTGTCAAGACAAGAGGAGGAAAAAGTCTTTTTCATGTTATTTTGGACCCTCGTAATTTCAACAAACTGTTTTCGGCCTGTTAAATAGCTTTTGAACCATTACAAAGCTGTTCCTCTAACACCATACTTCTCCAATTTGTTGATAAACAAAGTATGTGACACTCAGTCAAATGCTTTGCTCAATAATCTAAAAATATGGTATCACATTAAGTCCCTTATCGAGGAGCTCAGTCACTTATTTGACGAGACTAAATCATGCCAAGGTCGTGGAACAGTTTTTCCTGAAACCAAATTTTTCGTTCTGGAATAATCCATGCATAGAGATGAATGATAATATTGCGATGAGTGTTATTGGCCTAAAATTATCTAGATTGTCGTAGGGTCCTTTTTTGTGCAACATCTTTACACAAGAAATTTTCAAAGCCGAAGGAAAATGGCCTTGAATAAATAAAAATAAATTATAGTGTGCAAGTGGAGTCACAATAAAACTTGCAATTTTTTTATTAAGTAGGTATTTATGTTGTCATAGCCTGTTGCGTGTGTGTTATTTGGTTGCTTGATAATTTTATAAATATCATTTTCATTAACTGGGCTTATGTACATACTTCGTGAGTGAAAAGCTATTTTACTCAAAATTTCAGAGTTCTTAGTGGAACTGTCATGATGTGAGTTATTTGTGATATTGATAAAGTATTTATTGAAGTTCTCACATATTTCTACCGGGGCAGTAATACCTATACTTATCACCAATTTTTATTTTTTCTATGGTTGATTTGAATTCACGTTGTTTTGCAAACGTTTTTCGCCTTGGCTATACAACGGGTGTTAATGTTCCTTTGCGCTTGAAAAATATTTTTTTTTAGTATTTTCGTATGAGAGATGTATGATGCTTTTTTCGTTTTTTTTATTTGCAGGATCTAGCTAGTCGATACTGAAGATACAGTTTCTTTTTTGACACAACATTTTTTCATTCCTCTAGTCAGCCATGTATTTTTATTGGCATATTATTATTATTATTAAAACACATAAAGATACAACAATGTTGGCTTACATTTAACAGTGCTATATAAACCTATTTAGGTTTTACCAAGCACTGGGATTCATCCTCTTTATCAACAATTTATAATTATTAACTTTCTTGACTGTTACTATCGGAAAACATAAATTATAAAATAACAGAAGTAAACCATGGAAACAGGTAAAAGCTTTTTCAGTGTCAGTTTCTTCCAGAACTTCACTAAAAGATAAGGAGGAGATGCATATTATCACGTCTTGTCTCAAACCAATTTTTCTTAGTTTTAGCTGGATATCTCGTAGGTTTCACATCAAACGCAATACTTTGCCCTGTTTCATGGTCTGATAGGCACAGACAATGTATTTTTGAACTAATATTACCCGAAACATTGCTGACAATTTGAAAAGGGATACCAAGTGTAGTTATCACAAAAAAAATATCGAAAAATAGTTACCAATTACATAAAGGGCAGAATAATAGTTACCAATTACATAGACATAAAAGCTGAGGAATTGGGGGCCCAGCCCCCCATAAAAAATGTATTAAAGGGTTCATTAATTCGGTTAGGTTAAGTTAGTATTGCGACCAAAAACGCGCGAAAAACGCCGTTTTTGTAAAATTTACCATGAATTTTCGAAAATAAAATGTTTTTCGACCAAATAAGACGACGGAGTAACGAAAAAAATCGAAATTATAATAGGTCAACTGACAAAGTGGCATACCTTACGTGATTTCGAATAAGTAAAAAAATGCGAAACGAAAATAGTTGAAGAGTTTTCGGTCAAATTAAATTCGATGAAACAAAAAATTCTAACTTATGATAGGTAACCGAATTGTAAATAATAATAGAAAAGTTTCTTAAAAAAAAACCTCCTTCAGAAACAAAAGAACCGATTTACCTACTGAGATGATTATTTTTTTGTTCGAAAACGAATAAGTAGGTAATAACTATAGTTACCTTAAAATTTCATTAACCTGCTTACCTTTTAATTAATAACGGAAATTATAAAAAACAAAACTGAGTTACCTATTGGAATTGTGCCATTGAAAATATATTTAAAGTTAAAAAATATCTACACCACAAAAAAAATTAAATAAAAATTAAAAATCCTGAAAATAAAAAACAAAAACAGCTTCAAAATTAAATAGCTCTAAAAAGCACAAATAATATCCAAATCTCTAGATACCTACGCAGAATTATTAATTTTGAAAATGTTTTTATTTTTATTTTCACGTTGTTTGAAGAAGGATTTTTTTTATTAAAAAAAAAGTTTTTTTTTTTTAATGAAAAGTTCTAGTAGTAGTGGTTTGCGTAAATCGGAATTTTGTCTCAGCTGATATCTGTCACTGTCACTATCATGTCAGTCACAGTCAAGTCAAAGTCAAGTCTCTAGTGTAAGGTGATTTTCTTTTCGGGTTTCGTCATCTTTTTTGCAGCTTTTAAATAAATATTTTATTCTGAACATGTATGTGGAGAAAATACGACGTTCTCTAAGGCAAAAGCCATAACTAGTAACTTTAAATCATGAAATCAATTTAATAATTGCTCAAATATTTATTTTATGAAGAAATTCTACGAATCCAAAGTACATATTTTAATTAAATTATGCTTAATATCCTATAATCCTAATGGTTGGACCAAAAAAATGTTATAGACGAGGCTGCTGAGCAGACAATATGCCGGATATCTTAAGGTATGTGAAATTTACAGGTGTGTGCACTTAAGTATCGCGAGCGTGTCAGTCGATGTTGTGGGTTAGTTACGTCAACAACAGAGCGCTGCGCGATGTAAGTCTTCGAAAGAGATATTTTGCAAACCTTATATTGAGGTTTCAGGTGGTAGCCACTGTCACAAATACCTACACGCCCATGTGAGCTGCAACATAGCACTGTGTGTAAAATCTATCATTTGTTTATTTACTGCTCATGAATTCGCAAATCGCAAAAAGTAGGTACCTTATTTACACAATAGGTTTTTATTGTCTCATTCACACAATGTCCAACTGTTCCATAGTCAAATGTGCCTCAAGTTGATTAGCTTAGTTTAGTAGCCTTGTTTATTGAGAATGAAGCAGTGGAAAAGGATTGTGCGTTACTAATTTGCTAATACACTCATGATTGCGAACCATTACTAAACAGTACTCATAAATAGTCATAAAATAATGGTCTACATGATGATGAAACACCTTATCTGCCTTCGGAAGTACACAGTTGATTGAAACCAGTTGGCTAACACATTTATATGTAAATGTACTTATATATACCTAATTACTTGTTTTTACTAAGTACTTGATTAACACTTTTTATATTTACTGATAACAGATTTTAGAAATACTTGTGTTTTCTGTGTCTAATCTAATAATACAGCAAACTATGTCAATTTCAAACAAAACTTACTGTTTATAAATTACCAGTGCCTGTAGAGACAATGTCTGTTAATACAAACGTGTAGCATTGCTTGTATTACCAGTTGTCATACGTAATATTGTCCTGGAATAAGTTTGAGATAATGGTTATTACATATTGGCCTTATTTAAAAGTCTATATCACTCACTCCAAGCCTTGAAAAATACAACAAAAGAAAATGTGAAGAGGAGAATGTGTGTGTAAATGACAAATAAAATACAATAATGTAATTTGTCATTTACACTCTTCACATATTTTTTCTTTTACTCACACGCGATTTATCACATACTCATAAAAATAAATACAAAGTTAGGTCACGTATTTTGTGATAATCGAACTAGAACTCATTTTCATATCGGAGTCGGCATATACTAAACGTTATCGATTCGAACAAGAAATATTACAAATTAAATTGATGAATCATATCGTACCGATTATCATAGCTTCGTAAAACTCGTGACCCTTTCAGGTCGAACGAGGAGAATTTACCGTGCCTGGGTGTGCGGCAGGGGAAGCCGACGATGTGGGGTGTCCAGCGGCGCGTGGCGCTCGACGTGGCTATGGTGGGGTGGGGGCTGGGCACGTGGCTCGGCGTCAACGGGCTGTACGTGCAGCTGCCACTGCTGGTGGACCGCCTGCCCGAGGGCTGGGCGCTGCCGGCCGGCATGACGCTCGCCGTGCAGCTCGCCAACGCTGGCCCGCTGCTGTACGCGGCGCTGCGCCGCCTGTGCCCGCGTCTCTCCGACGCCCTCTGCATCTACGCGCTGCTCGCCGTCGGCGCGCTCGCGCTCCTCCTGAACGCGTTCCTTCATCCGAAAACTGCGATCCTGGGCGGTGAAGAGCGTTCCCTCGCGTTCCTCGCGTTGACTTTCTTCGCCGGCCTCGTCGGCTGCACCAGTTCGGTGTTGTTCTACCCGTACTTGAGACACTACCGTGACGTGTACCTCGCGACGTATCTCGTCGGAGAGGGGTTGAGCGGCTTCATTCCGAGTATTCTGGCGCTAGTGCAGGGCGTGGGCGGCGAACCGGTGTGCGTGCCGTCCGAGGACAACTCGACGCTGGTGGCGGTGTACCCGCCGCCGCGGTTCGACACGACCGTGTTTATGGTGGTGCTCAGTGCGCTCGCGGCGCTCAGCCTGGCGAGCTTCACGGCCGTGGACCGGTGCGAGACGTTCCGCTCGGAGCGTGTGGCGCCCTCGGCGGTGGCGAAAAGCGAGGAGGCGGACCCTTCGCCGGAGTCGCTGCTGCAGCCGCGCTGGCTGGCGCTGCTGGCTCTGATGCTGTGCCTGAACGCACTCATGAACGGCGTGCTGCCGTCGATTCAGTCGTACTCGTGCATGCCGTACGGTGCGAGCGTGTACCATCTGGCGGTGACGCTGGGCACGATGGCCAACCCGCTGGCGTGCCTGGCGGGCGTGTGGCTGCGTCCGGTGCCGGCGCCGGCGCTGGCGGCGATGCTGGCCGCCGCCGCCGCGCCCCTCGGCTACATCCTGACCACCGCGCTGCTCAGCCCCGAGCCCCCGCTACAAGACACGACGCTGGGCAATTTTTTAGTGGTAAGGAAACGGTTTCATTTTGTCTATCTGTATTTTTCAATCCTTTTGAATTTCTTTAACTGGTCTTTGATCTTCAAACGGTAATAAGTATCTATAATAATCAACACGAATCGGTTTCCAATATTAAATACGTGAATAATTTAGATACTAATGTTTTATATGGTTACGGGCTGAATCGTGCGTATGTAAATGCAAAGAGACGCTTTATTGGTTTGGCCATGGGCGATATTATGCTAGCCACTGACGATATCTTTAATTAAATAATAATACGTAATCTATAGCTTGCCTTGTCAATAGATACCTTCACATCAGCGCATCAGTGTTCTATTATTTATTCACGTCATGAGTGGTGAATAAAATTTACAATCGATGATCGGTATTCAGATGCGATGTTTCACTTTACTAATTAGTCGAATCCGATCAGAAACATAGTTGCACTCTGTGCATGGACTTGGGTTGGATAAAATAAAAATAGAATTGTGTTATCTGTGATGTCACTGTCTTGTCGAGGTCTTTTCGAACTTTATCACCTACTGATAATAACAATATCAAAGGCACGTACGTGTCTAAACTCGTAAAGGTGTCTCATTCATCACTCATTCTGTAAGATGGTAATATCGTTGTATTGAACCTTCATTAGAATCGTCTTCTTTCCACCAAACTTTCGCTGAAAAGGCTTCTGTTCGATTAGCGGAGTGCAGTGACCAGAATTGTTAAAGAAGAGTTTTGAATCTCGGCTGATCAAATCCAGCCGGTTATTTTTTGCAATAAAAGAGGCCTCGGATCAGAAGCGAACGGCGTGCGACGTGGCGCGGCGAGCGAATTTTCTCCTTATTGCGTTCTTAACTTCTTACGCTAATCTCATCGCGCAACGGTAAATAAAATTGTCATAACGAGTCTATAACAAATTCGCTCATCGCGCCGCCGCGCGCCGCCGCCGCCGCTCTGTTCCATGGCCTGCCGTAAGTTAAGATGTGAAGAAGCCGGTTTGTCGTCAGGTGTCGTCGTGGGTGGCGGTGACGGGGCTGGTGTCGTACGCGCGCATGTGGGTGTACGGGTGGGCGCGGCGCGGCGGCGCGGCGGGCATGCGCGCCACGGGCGCCGTCACGCAGGCGGGCTCGGCGCTCGGCTCGCTGCTGCTCTTCATGCTCGTCTACTACACCGCCGTGTTCACGCAGCCTGAGGCCTGTCCCGACCGCATACACTTCTAGCCCACACTTACTGACGTTCCACACCATGACCAAAATTTTCCTAATAATTCCCAATAACCCCCCATCTCGAGTGGCAAGCTTTTTATTATTATTCATTTGAACGCTCGAGAACTTAAGTGTACAAATTAATAAACAATGGTGTCGATTCCGTGCAGCACGACTCGACTAAATTGACAGGACTAAACTAAGTACTTAAATTTAAGTTTGGAAACAGTCAATTTCTTTTTACCCGACCACAAGGAAAGGGTTGTTTTTCGCGCGTGTCTTTTATGTTTATGTAATATTCTCTATTACCTCATATCTTTCAAACAGCTAAACGGATTTCTTTCATTAATATATCGTTAGATTTGTCTAGACAGCCCAAGCGAAGCGTTCTTAGGTATGTGAAGTTAAAAAAAAACCAACATGGCGGCTATGCGGTGCTACTTAATAATGGTGGAAATAACGGCTGTTATGCAATAACGAGTAACAGTGTTGTGTTATTCTATAATAACTGTTATTATAAACTGTTGTCTGTAATCCTGTTATATTGTTGTTTTGCAACACAATAATGAACGAACTAGCTAACTACAAACAACAGCAACAGCAGGTTAAACTAAACTACCCAAAATT
This sequence comes from Catoptria pinella, assembly GCA_963556745.1. NCBI lineage: Eukaryota > Metazoa > Arthropoda > Insecta > Lepidoptera > Crambidae > Catoptria > Catoptria pinella. The sequence goes on along the minus strand of OY750765.1, from coordinate 308,808 downwards.
AAGTTATTGTGCTATCGACTGTACTGTAGGTACATTCATAATGTAGTTCTTATTTTCGACATTTTAAATGTTTACATTTAAAGTTTATTTATAAGATCACGATTTTTTTTTATAAGTGCACCACACAACAATCAATTAACTACCTACTTAAATTATTAAAAGAAGAATGAAATAATTGTTAATGAACTTTTTTAATTTATGTAGGCATACTCGGCACAATAAATTAGTAACCTGGTATTTTAGTTTAACAAAATAAGAGATAAGCAATTTCGCGCCATGCGATTGCAACGGTAATAAATCTATCACTAATAACTAATAACTGACAAAAACTCAACAACAGGTTGGCAACAGACAACAGGTAATTTGAATAATAACAGGAGAATAGTGTACGCAAAATAATGCTTTAATTCGTTCTAACCAGGGCCGAATTTAGAGGTGTGGAGGCCCCGGGACAATAAGGGAATGGAGGCCCCTAATTATTTTTCAAATAGGTTATATAATATTTTTCTTGCAAAGTATTTCAATCGTTTATTTATTTAGTCGTATGGCACTAAATAATATTAAAATCAAAATTACTTGGTATGTTTTCAAATCTTAAAATTAGAAAGGTACTCTTTCGTTGTGTAAGATTCTTTTTTTAATAAATACAATTTATGTGGAGACCCCTTTCTTGTGGAGGCCCCGGGCAGTTGCCCCGGTTGCCCTCCCTTAAATCCGGCCCTGGTTCTAACGCACAACTACGCGCGGTTGACGCGCGGTGAGATAATATAGCGCTATCAAGTAATAGCGCTATATTATAATTTTTTTAACTTCAGTCAGTAAGTACTGACTCACACTCTCCTGCTCCTGCGGTCGCGCCTCAGAAAATAACTAAGCGGAGGGTCGCGCACGCGCTTTCGCTTGAGCTGTGGTGGTAGGTATAGGTAAATGCGGCACCAGCGCAAGCGGGCGGATAATTAATGGATAACGTTTTATAAAGATAACAATCAATTTCATTCATAATTTCACTTTATACATGCCTCCGACTGCAATGTTATTAGTTGCCTTTAATATTTGATCTTGTTTCCATCTTTTCAGTTGACTTGTCTTTTGATGCAGGCGGGTTTTTTAGTTTTTTAAATTAATTTCGTATCGAAAAGACAAGGGCTAGAATTCAGTTTACTGTCCTGTCAATTTAGTTAAGTTATGCTGCACCGAATCGACACCACTATACCACTTTACAATTACTTATCAATTCCATATAATACAAGGCAGACATTAACATAAGCTTGCGACATATCAACTATTTGAACTTACAAGTTAGCGTTCAGACGATAGAAGGTAGGTATGCTAATTGACTGTGGGGGATGATGATATGACGCGCTGTGCCATCGATTCGATTCGATTGGCACGATTGACTGACGCATAGAGTGCACGTGCTACTTAAGATATTTTTCAGATCTAGAGAGTAGGTATTGAATACTAACTGAACCAACGCTGACTATCACACAAATCTTTAACTGATCTTTTCTTTCTTGATTTCATCTAAAATGTTATATACTTTAATAACTGTTTAAATCAGCAACTGTGCATAGTAGCAGCAGTGAATCACATTGGAACCTCGCCAGTGCATTTTTAATAATGAAATTTTATTAACTCTGACAAACGTAGAAAATAGTAGTTTATGAAACTGTTGCATAATGAGGGGTTTTAATTATATCACACAAGTGTTTTAATACCTAGTTATGTGCAGTTTCATACACTACTTTATCTACTCTCATACAATTGGGATTGAACCTACTAAATAAAATAAAAGATCAATGTTAAAAAATAGTAGTTTCTCGACTTTACTGTTAATACGTTAATACCTAGATTATGAGTCATTTCCGCCACTGGTTATATGTAAAATATCGGGCGGAGTCAAATTTTCTTTACTTTCACTTCTATTAGACATTTAAATGCAAGAATAAAAAATCCTATGAAATTCAGTTTACTTAACAAAAAGTATAAATTTATTCCCGTCTGAGACATTCCTGGTGGCGAGTTGTATTTTTTCTAGTATATTGGTATTGGTGATGGGCACTTTTCTCCGCATTTAGACCAATTTGGTCCGTTATGCGTGTTTCTAGTATATTATTTAGTATTGTATAAAAATAGCATTGAGAATGCTAAAATCTCAAATTTAAAAATTGGAATCAGTACTTATTTTATATTGCTTTAAAAATGGCGCGCCCCGCTTAAGCTATACCATAGACTAATATATAAGCAATACCACCACAGACCATAGATACTATAAAGGAGCAATGTCCCTGTATCGTAATAGTAAAAAAAATATTTAATATTGTTTTTAAATTTTGAGATTTAAGCATTCACAATGCTATTTTTATACAATACTAAATAATATACTATAAAAAATAGGACTCGCACCAGATCATGTTCTCGGACGGGAATCGAACCCGCGACCTTTGGATATCCGGTCCAATGCTCTGACCGCTGAGCTACCGAGTCACTAGTGTTGTTTAGTTTATTTAGTATTGTATAACATTGTTTTGTTAGCGAGAAGTGTTATAATACCTACCTATAACTTTTATTTTTCAATTTCGGTATTGTGTTTAAAGTATGTCAATACAAACTCGTTTTGAAGCTTACAATTCGAATTTTAGGATATGAGAGTAGATAAAATACATTTATTTTTTTGTGAACAGGAGCTAGTTACAATAGAGGACTCATTCAAAATTTCCTGAACAGTTTATGTTGTAACCAGCTCTTTATGTATGGCACTTTATTGGATGGTAGGTGACAGACGGTAAATCGTACCGTTTATAATTTTTCAAAACAGTTGCTCGAAAATGTGTTTTCGATGACAGTACAGCGTGCGGTAAGTTGATTTTACCGCACGCCACCGCCGTGCGTTTTTATTTACGGTGTTTTATTTTATTTCAGAAGGTACCTACCATGTTTTTTCGCAAATATATTGAAAAACATAGTATGGCACACGGTTGTTAAGGTTTTTCGAAACCTCCTTACCGACCTTGTATCATAAACTACTATAACATAGCACGAGACCCGCGGCCGTGCGGCTGCAGGATTAGTGTTTAATCTTGAGTAGGTTAAGGTTGTAATTACATTTATATCGATATAGTCAAAGTCCAGGGAACAATCCTTAATGCAATGGATAATTATAATTACCCGTGGTCCCCCGGTAATGGGTCCACCCACTGGGACCACGGGCAACGAGTAAGTGCGTCACCTAAAGAGACGTATCGCTCAAAGCTACTCGCAACCGTGATAGTGTAATGTGCTGTGGAAATAACGTAAGGACGACTGTAAACACACTTTTATTGTAAATGAATTTTTATAGATGTTTTTATACAATTGTTGGTTACCTAATCATATAAAAAACAGGTTATTATTGTTAATAAAAAATAATCTTCTAGAGTATGAAAAATTTTTATTTTATTCTGTTTAACTTTGTTAATCTGTGTTTGCAGCTATCCTTGAATTTAAGTAATGCTTGTTGCAATGGAATACATATTGTAGAAAAATAGAGATGATTGTGTTACCGACTCTAGTTTACTTTATTTTCCCCACTCGCTCAATCTGTGGAATATCAAATAATAAAAGAATAATTCGCTGTTTTTAAGAAAAAATCTTTATTTTAATAGTAATATAATACGCTTTTTACAAACTGTCAAGTTTTATGCACATCTTTTGCGGAATATCAAGACATTACATCGACGCTACACACCCACGTAAGAGCTCCACAAACGTCCGAGGTTCACATAAATTTTTGAAATTTAAAACCTCGCCATTCGGAACATTAGAATAAATTACTTATCTAATCGGCGTAGATAATGAAAACTGCGTGATTCGAGAGATCTTACAGGGCTATAAAATTTGGAAGCGAATACGAGAGATTAAAATTAATAACAATACGTAACAATATAATTTATAAAAAAAACTATACTCGAGGAACAGGCACTGAAAGCATTTATTTTTAATAATTTCTTTGTAATAAATAGACATTCAAATTCGTCACCCCCTAGAGGCGAGTGTTAAAATTTCATACTGAAAATCTACCACGGGCGAAAAATTGCACGGGGTTGTGGAACGCTTTCAGTATAAAATCTAGTCGTATTTACAAATAAAACGTAGCATTAAAATGCGTAAGAATAGTTACAATAGTTCGTAAACAAACGATGTCTAAAACAAAACACATTTAAGTTGGTGCTACGCAGGCTTCACAGAGCGGCGCCGCGGCCGCCGGCGGTCGTGCGTGTTGCAGGCTGCGGGCTGCGTGCTGCGTGCTGCGGGCTGCGTGCTGCGGGCTGCGGGCTGCGGGCTGCAGGTGCGTGCTGCGGGCCGCGGGCCGCGCGCCGCAGGCTGCAGGCCGCGTGCTGCAGGTGCAGGCGCGCCGCCTACTTGTCCTTGTCCTCCTGGCGCCGCCCCAGCGGGACCGCCGCCCGCACCCTGAAAACAAATACTCCTCAGTATTGTGTTCACTCGACATTCGTCCACCACGTAAATAATTTCAGAGAACATCTAGAGACCGCGCTATCGAAGAAGTCCCGTAGACGGCTCAATTTGCTATAATTGCAAAAAGAATTTTCTCACTCGACGCTCTGAATACGATGATTACATTTGAAAAAGGAATGCCCGGCATTCAATAGTCGATAGTCAAAATTTCTTTATTCAAATAAACTTAATAATTAAGCACTTTTGAATCGTCTATATTTTCCTACCGCCCGTTCCAGACTTTTTTAACTGACGAGAAGAATTCCTTTTTCAAATGCAATCATCATATTAGGAGGATGCCGGAGGTTCCACATTTACGTGGCAGTCCGGTGAATCACGTTCCAAATTTGAAATTCAGTACGAATTAATTTTAGTAGGTACATACTAACCTCCCGCACGAGCGCAGGAAAAACGAGTCGAAGGTGGCGCAACTACGCGCGTAAAAAAAACTAGAGAAATTTTGTATGGGAAAGAGGTTTGAATTAGTCAATAGTCAAAATTTATATATTCAAATAAACTCAGGAAACTTGTGTAAATCGAAAGCTAGTACCAATACGAACAAGAATTCTTAGCGACATAATCTTCTAAAACGTCACATATACGAGTTATAAGCTATTAAATTGGAACTGGTGGCGGCGAGACGACAACTCGGTCGATTTAAAGCTAAAATGAAACATATGAAATGGGCTCCAAAACTATTGCTTTACGGCCATCTAAGTCTAGATTAAGTGTCAAGGCCAGAAATTGAACATTTTGACCTTCACCATAAACAAGGCTGAATAGGCTGCGATCCTTTTGCATGTCTTCTAAGTGGACAAAAAGAAAACAATGTGTTTTTCCCTTGTCTTAGTCGGTAGCATAAAATATTTGCTTATTTGCTCGTTAAGTTTTAAATTATTTGTTTTGTTGTTAAATAGAGATTTTAGCATTCGAAATCCTATTTTTATACAATACTAAATAAAATACTAGAAAAAATACGAAAATGATCTGGCGCGAGTCGTATTTTTTCTAGTATATTGTTTGTTTTGTTTGGCACTTTATTGTTGACTTTACTTTCATAAAATGGGTGACACCGGCTCAAGTCAAGATCGTGTTATTTTTGTGCAGTTAGTACTGTACCTGGTCCACGGAGAATTCGGGGTTGGATATGATCCTACCGAATGGCCGATGATTAACTAAATGCCTATCCTTACCTCGTTGACCATTCTCGTCATTTATTTGCGGAGACACGACAGGTGAGTTATACTAGGTGTTACAAAAATACCCCTAATGCCGAATATGGCATATAGGGACCATCAAACTGAACAACTTTTACTATGAGGCCAACTCTGAAATCGCGAAAAAAAAATCAGCTGTTTCATACATTTTGATATTTTAATTTTTGTATGAAACAGCTGATTTTTTTTTCGCGATTTCAGAGTTGGTCCCAGAGTAAAAGTTGATCAGTTTGATGGTCCCTATATACCATATTCGGCATTAGGGGTATTTTTGTAACACCTTGCATTATCACAAGACTGACTTGATTGGTTAATACTTATTAAAATCTCTCTTAATACATATTAAGCCTATTACACTTGTCTAGACCTAGACCGTAAAACAATATTTTAGAGCCCGTGCATACGTTATTTTAGCTTCATATCTATCCAGTGTTGTCGCCACCAGTTCGACTTTAAAGTCGCGTCCACAGCATCGGAATCGCAGCGTACGGCGCGGACGGATTTGTTGCTTTGTATGTATTTCTATGGCACTGCGTGCACTGCATCAGCATTTCCGCGCCATAGAAATCCATACAAAGCAATAAATTCTGATGCAGTGGACGCGCAGCTTAATTTAATAGCTTATAACTCAGAAACATGACATTTTACGAATTTGTCGTTTAACAATAATTCTTGTTCGTATCGGTACTAGCTATCTATTTACACAGGTTTAATGCGAGGCCGCTATTTTGAAAAAAATATTTAAATGGCGGACAGTAGGCATGACAAAATATTCAAACCCCTTTGTACAACGCCATCTACCGCCGAAATGAGAAATCTTATTTCTCTTTTTCGCAAAAAATCCTCTGTTTTGTATGGGAAATTTATACAGCGCTATTTGTACAGATTCACTCTATCGATAGAGGATTTGTCTATGAGAAATCTCATTTCGCTTTGCGGCGGTAGATGGCGTTGTACAATTTCCCATACAAATTTATTCTATAGAATCTTTTTACGCGCGTACATATATATTTAAAAGCTCAAAGAACGAAATCGCTCACTGAGATCGCTTATATAAAAAGCCTCTCACAACGCAATTTGGTCACTACCAAAAATCCACAACGCGAAATTTGTGTTGTGGCTCTTCTAAAAACGCCCATGACGCGTTGTGATAACCACAGAAACACAACAAAGCGAAATTCGCGTCGTGGTCATCATACCAATTCATACCAGCATACCAAGTATTACAGCCTCGCAATGCGGGTGGTCGACGGGTGCGACGGGTGGGTACAGCATAGAACGGGTTACAGATGTTCAGTTTACTTACTTGCCGGAGATCTCGTTGAACTTGGCGCGCGCGAGCTCGAGGTTGGCGTCCACTTGCGCCTTGTTCATCTCGTATGCCTTCGGGAGCGTGAACAGCGCTATCCACCCTGCAAACGCAAACACATTGCACGTCAGCGAATATACACACAATTAGTACAATATTTTTGAGAATTAATAAGATTGAATAACTCGATAAACATAATGCTCAAATTTTTTTGGGCCCATGTAGGTGAGGCACACCACACAGCAGCATGCCGACACTAGTTAGTGTACCGACCTAGTATGATGAGCGTGATGCAGAGTGTACCGACCTAGTATGATGAGTGTGATGCCGTTGAAGCAGGCGCCCACGTAGGTGAGGCACCACAGCAGCACGCCGAACTTAAGCGAGTCCACCAAGTCCTCCACCAGGAACAACCTGAAACAAACAGTTTTAATTACAGTCAACGGCAAATGCTTTTTCCAAGACGGCCAGTCTAATAAGTGTATAGTTAAAAACATCTAGTGTCATAATGTTGTGACGAACATGTATTAATACTGTAACTATAGTCCGGTTTGGCCGGAGACTGAACACACATCGTATTCGTATCACACACAAACTAACATAATAGAGGAGACATAAGTGTGTAGTGTAGTGTAGTGTAGTGTAGTGTAGTGTAGTGTAGTGTAGTGTAGTGTAGTGTAGTGTACCTGCGCAGCTCGTGCAGCGCGGCGTTGAGGTGCGCGGTGGCGGCGGCGGCCAGCGACTGCGCGCGCTCCGCCGGCACGCTCAACTCCTTCTCCAGCAGCCACCTGCAAAATGCACCAAACAACGTGTAGGAACTTATACAAATACATACTCATAGCCTTTGTCAATGATTATCCATATGAACTAATTCATCTGTAATAATCACATCATATTTCAAAGTTTGAAACCATTCATGGACACTAATAGGTATTAACCATGGTTACCCCTTATCGTCCAAATTTTATCGCTTTGAATATGAATTCATTAAAGATTCATGAAGAATAGAAAATTTAATAATGAATAATATGTTGTTGAAGCGCAAACAAAGTGGTAGCTGCGCAAACATAAAACATGTGCGTAGGACAGCGTGGTCACGGTCACGTGGCTTGGTATACTGACTGTCCCGAAGGTGCACAGGCAGCACGGAACTGGGATCTAAATCACTGGTACCGTATAGAGTTACCACAGTTCCGCCGCGCGAGCGACTTGAAACAATAGGAGGCACTCCTAACGGGGACCGACTCGCACCGCGCCGCAGGTCAGCGTGCGACGTTTTCGACAATTAACACGTGAGAAAGATTTTTTGACAATTATATTTCACAAAATACTGTTATTGAGTCCCCAATATATTTAAAGTTATTAAGTCATCTAAATCTTCTACTAGTGGTGCACCTATCACGAGGAGAAGACTTAGATAAGAATATTATGCATAACTCAGGGACAAATTGCTTGATCGTGACACAAACATCGGCCTTACCACAAAAAAATTTAAAACACTGTTCAACCAAGCGTTTAACTTAGACACTGTTTAAATGTGATACTGTCACTTTTTGACAATATTGTTTGGAAGAGACTGCATCACATTAAACAGTGTTTTGAAATCTTTTGTGGTAAGGCCGTTGTCCCTAACAGAATCTGAACCGGAAAATTTTTTTGGTTCAGTAGGCAGGATTTGGTGAGACGGCAACGACCAAACTGTCGCCGAAACATGTCATTAATAAGTGAATACGATAACTTACTTGAATGGGTGTCAACTTACTTGAATGGGTGTCCATCATTGGTCTTCTGCACGGCTTGCAGCACGTTCTTGTATATGCGGAAGGCGACGGCGGCGGAGAGCGCGAGCAGCGAGCCGTACGCCAGCACGGAGACCACGCTGCAGCACGCCAGCGCCACGAGCAGCGCGAGCCCCGCGCCCAGCGCCGCGCCCGACCGCGCCGCGTTGCGCCAGTAGATCAGCGACTCCACTGCCACACACAACACACAGTTAGGTACCACCTTTTAGCTAAAAAATGTTAATACCACTATAGGATAACTGGTGATTTCATCTCATCTCAATACAGACCCTATCTATGGGTACTATACCTGCTGGTCATCTCAATGGATTCCCATTTAAAATTCACGAGGAGGGGAGAAACGGAGATAGTCTAAATTGTCACAATATTATTACGGCTACATAAAGGCCCGGCTGTATCTCCGCATCTTACCACGTCGTCGCCGACCATCTCGACCGCCCACCCGAGTGACATGTTATCACTAATCACTAACAACAGAAGCTGCCACCGCACTAACAACACGGACGGCGGCAGTGACCCGGTGCCGTCATTCAGCCGGCTGCCCGAGAACCGGTTTTCATAGAAAGAGAATGCTGCTCACACATACGATCGACGAAATGTGATCGTGCTTGCTAGATGCGATGGGACTGCACAACATAAAATGCGAAACGATTTTAGAATTGTGCGGAAACTAAAGCAAACTCGGTCTCATACATACGCAAAAATAAACGAAAAATAAAATTCATACAAACACTATCTAAATAAGCATGCATGAGTGGACTATTCTGACTAAATATAATAATTAGGTAATCTACTCACAACACATAATATGCGTATCCAACACTATATCAAAAGGTTTATTTCATGGCTCTACTGATAACTATTCTATCAATATTCCAACTTGTAAAACTCCAAAAATCTAATAAAACATGCAACACAAAAGAACCTTGTTTTTCCACAGGGCATAAGTGTTTCAAAAGTTTTAAAGTGTATATTAATCAACACGATTTCACGAAGCCTAAACTTGAAACTTATCAAGCAATATGTTCCTTTTGTCCACGTTGACACTTAAGACTTCCTCCGTCCACGTTTCCCGGGGCCCGCATATGAACTGCGCGGCGGTGTACTACCACAATCACTGCACTAAGGCACTCGTTCGTCGAAAGAAATGCACAGGACGTCATCCCGAGGGAAGAAAAGGGTTGTTTAACTGATGATCAGTGGATACCTGGTCCGCGGGGCGGGAGGGTTTCGTACTGCGCGGCGTAACGGGGCGACTGCTTGGGGCGCGCCATTTCAGCGGAGTGAGCGAGCGCTGCGCGGGCGCCGTCGTCGTCGCCTCCACGCGGGACAACCTTTCACACACGTCATCTGACCCACTCTCTCTGCCACACAGCTAACATGACATTTTCGCACGCATCATCGCTTATCAATCTGCCCGCGCTCCAGCGCCATACGCAAACTAACTACACCGAAATAATATCTCAATTTACATTGGCTATCATCGTAAATGTAAATAAATGACTGCACATATCTTAGTTATTTACGTAAGTATCTCAAAATTCGTCTACTACAGAACTCAAGTAAAGGCAGTTGAGGTTTAAATTGTCCGTAAATAAAATATTCCACTGTTATCTCAGAAGCGCAATGTGCCAGATGTCCATCACTCGGTGCCGTTGATCTCCTCAGAAGGCTAGATATTCGAATTGAAAGCACATCGACGACGACGGTCTCAATATAGCTGTATCGGCCATCAAGAGTCAATGACTCTGTAACAATTAAGCCACTTTCGTTCGTTTCCATTTTTAAGTATGGACCAATAGTAGCCATAGTTACTGTATGTTCACCACAAAAGAAAATGCAGGAAGTCAGACGAAATGAATTAATTATTGAATCCTTCTAATCTAGCCACTGATTTGCTTCTTTAACTTTTTGTCAAACAGAACAACAGTTAAGTACGCAGGTGAGTACCGGAGCCGCCTTTTGCTGTCACTCATGTGTCCGTAGGTGTCCGTCTTACACAACACAAAGCTCTAGTAGCTAAACCGACGAAGTTGCAGTCTTCATATTTGCACCAAAGGTGCCGACCCAAAGCCAGGTAAACAATGATTTTTATATATTTTAGAGGGGGGCTCCCAAACAAGTTTAAAGGGGCGTGAAAAAAAATGTTTTTACCCAAACGTGTGAGGTATCGGATTGTTTAGAACTACTATGTACTATGTAGAATTGTTAATAAATAATAAATAAGCGTAAATAAGTGGTAGTAAAAGTGACGAAAAGTCAGGAATTAAAAAAATCAATAAATACAAACTAAAACAACACCTGAATTAATAATATACGCGCTGTAATCCACAAGTGTTTTATTTCTAGTTCAGTTGAACTGTACGCGCTGAAGTCTTGTGTATACTATATCAATTTTACCTTTAGAATTTTAAAATATTGAAAACCAGCGCCATCTATTTAATAAGTTAGTTAATAATAATAATAATAATGAATAAATATTTGACGACATCACATACATTGCTCCGATTCCAAAGTAGGTATTAGGTACCTCTCTTAGGTATTTTAGGTAACTCCTGTGTTATGGAAATCAGAGACAACGGTGGTATCACAAACACCCAGACCTGAGCCAATATAGAAAAGTTCGTTTTCTAAATTGACTCAACCGGGGATTAAACCCGGGACCTCAGAGATAGCGACATCTCGAAAACCGGTATACAAAGCCACTCTACCACGGAGGTCGTCAAAAGGTAATTAATAACAAAGAAGCTGAATAATAAAACGAAATCAATACTACGTATGGTTTATTTCACCGAGTGTTTTATGCCTCTTTATCAAAAGTTAGCTTGTCAAAAGAAAAGTAGGTAATCAGTAATTGAATTTAGGATCAGGCATTGAATAGGTGCCTGTCAACTTTCTCTCTCAATAATTATGATGATATATTTTTAATTAGTAGTGAAATTGTGACAAAGGGTAAAATAGAGTCTCATGGGTGGGTATTTAATTGTGATACGTAATCGGATTCATTGAAGGGTGTTGCAATGCAACGTTAATCGATAGGTCGGTAAACGAATACTGCAACAAAGAGTGAAAGGAAAACGCACGTAACAACTCGCAACGCTCCAGCTCCATCGCTCATTATTATAGAAATCGACACGATGCACTTTCCATTTGTTCGAAGCTATTTGAATGCAATAATTGCTAAATGCGATTGCGATGTCTCCGAAAAACGAGAGCCCCAGCGAGAACGATCAAATAATACTGACGTGTAAGAAAATTAATTGATGAGATCTTTTCCAGGCTGCATCGCGCGCATCACAGCATTACTATTGAAGATAAAATTGTATGCAATCGATCGCATCGATCTATCACCGATTCGCATAACGTTGCCAAAATAAACAGGCAGGCGGCGCGGCGCTCGCCACGGACACGGTCGCTTGGCGCTGCTGGCAGAGTGCGCGCGCGCCGCGGCGGGCGGGGGGCGGGCGGGCGGGGCGGGCGGCCGCGGTCAATGCCACCGTGTCTTATCGATCACTCCCGTTTAGACAATTAGGGAATTCAAGCTGAAACCTGGAGATATGAGTTATTTCTCAACCAAGATATTTCGAATAAGAAATACGAAAACATTTACACAATTATACTTATTTTAAAATTGATTAAACATGAGTTTGTACTCAGTGAGTGAGTACAGAGTACAACAGAAACACACAGAAGTTAATATCGAGGAGCAATGAATTTATTAATTTGAAGTTCATCGTGCGTGTGCCCTCCATTTGCAGACAACAAGGTCACAGGTAAAAGAAATATTGTTAATGTTACAACTAGCAACTAGGTATGGAACAGTAGTTGATAAGACCTCAATCAAAGGTTATCTCCTCAAACACAACTCATGCTGAAAAACAACATCATGGAATAAATTAAAAAGTGAATAGATAAGTAAGTACTTAGAACTTTAGGTGAGATTACTCCGTCATACTACTTTTATCTCTACATTTACGAAAACTACTATTGTTTTATTTCTCGTTTATAAAATTAAAAGATTGTAGTTGTATATTATTGCCAAAAGTTAAAGTGAAAGTCGGTAATAAACTTTTGGTATTTGTGACAGGTATCTGCAGGTTTTCACGGAGGCGACTCAAATCGAATCGAATGGAAGTTAAAGAGAAGTAAAAAATGAATCAATTCTAAATTACTTGGGTAGATAGATTAGATAGGTACTCCAACCAGCAAAAAGTTTTGCCGGTTGCTGTCCCCGTTTATTCTCTGTACCTACTAACCAGATAAATAATCCACACTCACAGCAGTCGGTAGATATCAACATAATAGGTACAAGATAATCCTCCAATGATTCTGTGCGTAAAATAGAGCACGAGGTGGCAACAGATAACACCGATATCTGATGGTGGCTCATATCTAAGCCTTTTATGACAACTTATGGATGGACACGCAAGAAGAAACTGTAGAACCAAAACATAAGCTCATGCAAATGCAAATGAATCTTCGGGAATGGAAATAGTCTCGAGTTTTTATACAGACTCGTTGTGCAAGGTAGTTGGGCGGAGTTGTGGCGTGCAACATGCATCGAGTTACCACCGCGCCACTGCCGGCCACCGCTGCACCGGTGGCACACACACAGTATACAACTACGACTACATCTTCATGCCCATCATCTCAGGAAATGTACAGATTCAAACCTTTAAACAAGGGTGTGTTCAGAGAAACCTTTGAAGTTATAAATATACCTTTTAGATATCTATTATATTCGGCGTGCAAAACCAAATACCAAATTAGCATAAAGTAAGGAAAACCCAATCAATATTATATAAATAAATAGTACCTACATAGATTCTATAGAAGGATATAATTAATTAAACAAAACTATTTTGTATGAATGTTAGAAAAGAGTGTGACGATACAAATGCGAGACGTGTAAGACGGTTCATACAGAAATACAATGGGAGGTCGTGGTCGTTCGGTATAAATAAAGCGCTGCCGGAGCTTCCGCGCCGTGTCGTCGGCGTCGCGCGCGCGCGTCGGTCGCCGCTAAACTCAACTAGTTTCTTCAGGAAGACACTAGCTCTAGAGTAGGCAGCCAGCTACACGAGGTTACTACCTCCGAATATAAGTAATGTTGTTATAAATACCGTATCGATGGATATTGACATTATTATCCAGACTTAAGTCAGGACTCAGTACTTCAGCAGGACGGACGGATTCATCAAATCAGATAGACATTCGTTTAATTAGATCTATATTTTTTACTTTCTTCTATGAATTAGATATTATATCTACCGTTTTGGCCAAACCCAGCCTGTCAAAAGTATTAGCAGTACTAGGGTAACTCAAAGAGTGCCCGCCTGTATGGTATACAATACAGGGGCTACAGGGTGTCCTGTAAAGAGCACGTCATATTGATTGAGATGACAGCTTGGGTTATAAACTTATGAATGACCTACTAGGTATTAAACTAGCTCAGTGTGTTCGGCGAATTTATAGTTTTTAAGTTATTGGAAATTTATGGGAAAATTCGCATCAGAATTTCAACTACCTACACCATGATATTTTTTTTAATAAAAAAGAAATCTCATTGTGGAATTTTGTATCCCGTGGATTACGTTTGTTACTTTTTTTCTAAAATTATTTAGGCATTCTATAAGATTACTAGCGGCAGCCCGTATCTTCGTACTTTCATTAACTAATTCGCTCCCTCCGATATTCATTTTCGGGACAAGTGGAAGTTTATGTCATTGCCCACGATCTGCTAAAATTCATCATAATTTCAAGGTTCAGGTGAAAAGGTAACATATAGATTTATTTTCACATTTTTTATAGTATGGAAGTACGGATAGATATCGTTTAATATCTTACTCCATAGTACCTATGGGTCGTATTGTAAATTGTTTACTTAGGTACCTACCTACCTATGCAATCTCGCAAAGATAAGGTTTGCCATACATGTTTATTAAAAACTTTTTGAACCAAATGGAAAAATAATAGGGAAACATAATTTCGGGAACCCGCTCCAAAGCCTCCAACCTATCTATGCGAAAGAGAAGAAAGACTTGTCATAAAATGATGATTTCGAAATAACAATTGATATCGTGGGATAGTAAAGATAAAATGAATTCTTTATAGATTCGGCTATCTCGGTAAGTTGATATCTAGACAGTGTCATATTATCGTTATGTATTCAGTCTGTAAACCCCGAAGTGTACAAGAAGGGCGGGAAGTAGGTAATCAAACCGTAGTGCGCGCGCCGCCAGTCCGCCACAGAGCGCGACGCGACTGTTCGCAACAATAAACAAATGAAAAGCGAAACACTACCCGATATACTACCTCACATCACATTACAATCTACCTACTCAATAAACAGTATTGCAAACGTGCAAATTAAATCACATATACCTACCGCAGAGACGGGATACCTTGATCATTGGTCCATTCGTTGATGAACATGGCCACGTATACGCACCGACAGGAGGCTTGCTTAGCACCTAGCGCCTAGATAGTTACCTAGCCTGTAGCGACTAGCGAAGGCGCCAAGCACGCAGTGCGACCGGCTTTCGCTAGTCGCCTAGCTGGTAAAAGAAACGTTCACGAACATTCGTGATCGTTTCTTTTACTTCGCACGCTAGGTGACTATCTAGGCGCTTGGCGCTAAGCAAGCTACTTGTCGGTGCGTACGTGGCTTTAGGGTATAAGTAGGTATAATTGACTAAAACTTTACAAAGCGTCATGCTACGGGGGCATGCAGAGGCATGTGCCCCTGTAGCATGACCACTGAAACGACATAAATATTGTGTGATTAGCGATTTATCGACACTCAACTGTCAAAATCGATATGTATGTAATATCATATCGCGTTTAGGTGGTCATGCTAAGGGGGCTAAAATTTTACAGTTCGATTCTTAACACAAGGTAAATGACATAATAGATCAGGCAGGTACGCCTTTTAGCCATGCCTCACTGTTTGGTAAAAATGTTAACTTAGGGTTAACGTAAGCTGCCTCTATAGTACTTATCAAGTTACTGCTTTAAAAGAGCATACAAAGAGTTTGCCGGTCTAGTTGTTATGCTCCACAATTACCAGCTAAACCCAGATCTTATGTTATGACAAGGCAAAGGACAACGGACAACCGCTAATACCGTGTCAAGTTTCTCTCATGCACGGGCAGGAAAACAAGTCGGCCACAATTGCCTTTTAGGTAGTAATTGAATAAAACTACGGATCCATCAAGGAATGATCCACGCGTGGAATGGAATGATTTCCAATGTAGCGACTTTAATTGAATTAGGACTGCGTGCAGCTGCTACGGAATAGATTTCTCATTATCACCTGTGGGGTTGCTTACACATCGGAATCGTAGATCTATACCCATACAGAAGGCTTTTCGATACAATCTAGATATGAGCATCTGATAGCGTGAAATAATTTAAAGCCATAAATCAGACGTTACAGTCCTCAATGTCGGATAAAATCAGTCTAATTTCATCTTGGCAGAGTGTTGTCTCTACGAGCGGCAGGGCGCATGCGTCGCCCGCCGACACTCGCAATAATAATAATTCACACCAATAAATGAATAAATCTATTCAACGAAATATTAGCAACTATAATGATGAGTACTTATATTTTAAAAAATCTTACCTCGATTCAATATTCACATTCAGAATTTGGTTCGAGTATGCCGCTATGAGAGAACGTCGTTTACCAACCAACATTATACTAATTACAACCATTTTACTTACACAATACATTCATCTATTATGAATTATGATGCATGATGTGGGTTAATTAAAGATAAAGTCCAACTTTCAAAATGAATACGACGAGCGACGTAACACTTCGAATGTGAAGCGGGTATAATATATTATGTATGTACAAGTGACTGACAATGGCGTGTGCTAATACTACACAACCGGGACGACATGCATGAGGTCAGACCTTGACTCGACTCGACACATTGACAGAGTTATTATTGTTGTCACCGAGTAGGTGCACGTCGGTGGACACGAGGTGGTCGGTGCGGCGGCGGCGCGTGGCCATCTCCGTAAACACTGGGCTCACAAACACTACTACAGGGCTCCCGCGGGTCCGCGGCCGCTCGGCCAGCGGTCACTAGGTCACAGTAGGGCGTAGGGCCGCGCTCGCCCGGCCCGGCCGCGGCTTGGCGGAGAGCCCACTTAAGCGTATTTTTGCCCTCCGGCCACTCACCTTCGGGGTGCAGCCTCTGGGGGTCGAACCAGGCATCTGCAATAGAAGGCAGCGTGTTAGCGGGTTAGTCGCGACAGGGAGAAACAAGCGGGCGAAGCTAAGCCGGCGCGCGGCGGCCACTTACGGGGGTTGAGGACACTGCAGAGGGAGGGCCCGGAGTCCACCATGGTGGCACTTTACGTAACTAGCAACGTGAGGCGGTTAAAAGCGGCGGACCGAGCGCGCGACGCGCCCGACTCTCGCATCGATACTGGCGGCGCAGCCCCGCGCGCTCCCCCGCCCGCGCGCGCCGCGCATGCGCTGCCCCGCACGCTACCTGCCACCCCCGGGACCGCACCGCCAACCGCCAGACCAGCACCAACGGGACGCGACCGTCCGGCTGGTCCGGCACCCATCACCATAACATACTCCCGCTGCATCACTGATTTGGTGACATTAGCAATAAGCATCAAAACGCATTTCAGTGAATGACATCTGTTGTTAGAGATCATCATAATGTTGTTAGAGGAGATGTTAAAGTTAAGTTTTGCAAGAAATTAATCAAGAAAGTATGGAATGGAAAAGTTAGTGTTAGTACATTGTCGCAGTAACTTCTACTAGTGAAGGACACAAAAAAACGATACCTACTTGAGACTTGACTTGAGGTTATCTTTACCTAAAATAAAACTGTAAATCGCATCACGCAAAAACCGCTGATTTTGATGGGCTTTTCACAGTTTGGTAGCTTGGAGTCCAACTTAAAATCTAAGCCATGTTTCATCTAATTCGGGTGGGTAGAACCAGGGCAACAGCCTGATCTCTCCGTAGTACTCCATAGCTGTCATACTAAGGAGGTCATTTAAACTGGTCACCATATTTTTCTACTCTCCACGCGGGCGAAGTCGCGGGTGGCGGAGGCTAGTTGATTATAATAATTATGTGTAAAAGTAATATTGGAAGTGCCTAACGCCGAACCCTCCAATAACCACCTACTTCAAATACAAAAAAGCGACCTAAAAAATATGTAATAATATTTAGGTGTTTTTGGTTTTAGTAGACATTTACCTACTTATGACGTTATCGTTATTCATCTACCTACTAAACATTTCAAGGTCTCTTGAAGATGAATACGCTTGCTTGTTGGACACCTTCGCTGTCTTTGGTTATTGATGAGACTGTCGGCAAACTAAAGGAAAAGTAATTGCGTACTCGTGAAGCATCGGTTTCTTACAGTTAAGCTTCAACTTTTAAATAACAAAGTGACCTTGGACGATGTTAATGAACCGACCAATTGTTAGTCTTAAAACTGTTTACCACCATGTGAAAATGGCGTCACGGTAGGCGGCGTCATGATTCCAATGCAAAGCGCGTAGTCGCCGCGCGATACTTGGGAAGTTGGGAAGGACACGAACCGCAGTAGCGGGTGACTCATCGGGCCGGGCTCGGAGCCTCCGACTAATGATCTAATCACGCACCTACCAATAGCATTTACTAGCTCTACACCTACAGCTACGTGTAAGGCGATCGACAAGGTAACGTTTGGGAAACTTCCAAACTTTACTGTTGTGTCACTTCACAGTGTCACTAGTTCACTTGCATGATCGATGACAGTGCATTTGATAATGAATTGCGAGTAAGGCAATTATAAATGCGATGCGACGTAAGATTATAGCGAGGAGACAAGGCGCGCGCATGTCAACCCTATGGGCTATAAATAAATACGCAAGCGCGAGTCTATCCAGTGACGTCACCTCACACCTGCATTGTCACCCGCGCCGGCGTCGGCCGCCGCTAGCGATGATGGCCACAACACAGCTGACGGATGCAGACAGGAGTGCAGGAACCGTGACGACTGGCATGGCAACCCCAGACATTATTTCTCATTCTATTTATTTATTTCACATTCATCCATAGTTAAATCGTGGTACATCTCTTATATTCCTATCAATCCACATGGTGTTAGCAATGTAGGTACATATGACGTCACCTCAGTCTATACATGTTGACCTTGAGATCACCTTTATTCCCTACGTTATAAAAGGTGTTTTCGCAGTTTAACTGTTTAACCTGACGTGCTGTCGTGTGTACATAGAGTAGGTAATCACTACGTGCAATGTATTTCAATCAAAGTAATAATACACAAATACAATTCACCGCGATAAGAAGGTCAAAGGTGATCTTTAGAGCACAAAAACTTTCTACAGGTACAAGTGATCGGCAATTTTTTCTGCGTCAAGAAAATACACTGTAAAGAAGCATTTTTTCTGCGTCAAGAAAATACACTGTAAAGAAGCATTTTTTCTGCGTCAAAATCGTTTGTAAAGAAGCAAAGATTAGTGAAGCAATTTTTATTTTATCATCAACTACAGTACTTTTGTTGGAAACTTCTGGTTAGTGCCTTGTAGTTAAGACGCGTTTCAAATCCAAATATTTATTTTGTATAAGGGTGTACAGAAACAATACGTCATACCATTTCTTATGAGCTCCTATAAGAAATGGTATGACGATGAGGACATGATATCATGTCGACCGTTATCATGTTTAACACGAAAGAGAGAAAGGTAAGGATGTTCACTTGTTCAGAGATTGGTAGATGGGCTCTGTCGGTAAGTCCACGATAAGTTCGACTTTAAAGAAAATATAACAATTATTTTACCCTGCCTTCTTAGTGCCGTAACGAAGGTCACAATCACAACACAAGTAGGCGTTAATGATAACATTACTCATGCTCGTAAATCCATAAACAATATGATGACTTACGATAGTTTTGGATGTGTGACTATCACTAATGATTTTATAAAAATTCCATAACGATAACCAACATGCGTGGAATGTTTAGTAGGTCTAAACTCAATAAAATATTTATAGTTTAGACCACTTTAGACTGCCTGCATGATCCTTTTAATATTAGGAGCATAAGAGCAGACAAGACGAGTGAGTGCGGCAGCGGCTGGTAACGGGCGCGCGTAGAATATCGATCCCTCCCCCCGTGCCTCCCTTTCGGAGGCCTAGCCTGTATTGCGTCCGTCTGGGGTTTTCCACAAACCCAGGACTTAGCGTTAGCAGAAAACAAGGAATACCATATTCACAACGATTAATACAAAATCGTAACCCGCTGATCTCAATATCAACATGTAATTAATGTGATTTCGGACGCCTGAATATCGACAAAGATAAATTATCTAATTCCACCTGCATTGCACTGACTGGACCATATATTCTTGTCTTTTTACGTCGTTACAAAAAGTAGGACATCCGTAAAAAGCATCATTTTAACGAAGCTTGCATTGCACAAAGGGTACTGCGTCTCATTTGTTTGACAGAGAAGGGACTCGGAATTGGGTCAAGGGTGCTAAGTAGGGGCGTGAGGTCTCTCTTAACTCGACTTTTAGAGTGAAGAATTTTGTGAATGTAGAATAACACACTCAATGAGAATACAACCTTTAAATTACCAATAACAAAGGATGGTATTGTTTTGTTAATAGGCAAATTAATCTTTGACACTAATTAAAGAATACCCTAGCATGTAGGTATTTACCAGGGTATTCTTTAATTAGTGTCAGCGTATAACATTGATTACATCTACAAGCTAGCAGTCGACTCGATCGAAATCGAGTCGAATGTTTGTCGTCATAATTTTTTATTCATAGCTAATGCTGCGGTCGATTCGGGAAAATTGCGTAACGTAATATAACACTGAGTTTTATGAAATACAGGAGGCAATGTACAAAGTTATCAACATTCGGTAATACCTAATTGATGACTCATTTGAAATAATAAGTTCAAATAATATTCGACATGAATAATAATTTGTAACCACATTAATATTAAAGTCCGATACACATATAAAGGAATGATTGAAAGAAAAACCAGGAAATGTACTTATGCCACCACTAATCGATTACGAAGGTGCAGACACTCGTAGAAGAATCCCCAAGTGAAATGCCGAACCCATGTATGATAAATTGTTGAAAAGGTAAGTAAATTTTCCATCTGTGTAACATAGGTATTCTTTTATAATACTCACGTGTGATCGCATCATCGCTTCCAGATCCCATAGTATGAATTTGGTTAGATGCACAGTTTACACAAAATGTCTTTGTAACAATCAGTGAATCACTTCGGGACCGGCACGCGGTAAATACAACATGGGTAACTTAAGCGATGGTCTAGTAGTTGTAGGTATGGTAGCGGTGGATGGCGGCCCAAACGCGAGCGCACTGCGGCGGGGTCTTCGCTTGTGTGGGCGCTGCTTCCGAACTGCTGCTAAAATTAGCAATGGTGCCGACGCACTTGCAGACGCGTGCCACGCGCCCCTCCCTACGAAAATCATCACGACTGAAACTTTGCCGGTCGTTTACGAAGAATAGATATAAACTGTAGTGGGCCAAGTGACCAATCGAAGGTCTGTTTTATATTACATTTTGTATTCAATACCAATTGTCTAAGACATTTCATTCTTGGTTTCTTCATATCGCTACGTGCGCATTATGTTTATTGTACGGTTTTGAGATAACT
This sequence comes from Catoptria pinella, assembly GCA_963556745.1. NCBI lineage: Eukaryota > Metazoa > Arthropoda > Insecta > Lepidoptera > Crambidae > Catoptria > Catoptria pinella. Next base: position 287,301 of record OY750765.1, on the reverse strand, counting down.
GCACGCTTCTGGATTCTTAAATGATAAGATAAAATGTATTTTTTCACTTTACATCATACAATAAAGCCAGTATACACAACCTTGTGTACTGGAATGAAATACAAAGGATTTCGAATAATCTTTCCAGGAACATACCGTTCGTCATTATTATTATTCATGTCGATGACTCAGACGTGCTCAGACGGAGTTGCATGCATATCAGTATTTAAATGTACCGATTAACGAGTCCCCAATACCGAGGCATCATGTTATAAGTGCCTGAATGTGATTGTCACCAGGTAGACCAGGAACACAGTTGTATGTAACAACTAACAATGGCATTGTGTTGTGTGGCGTTGGTTCTTCGTGCAGCGAGCGTGGGTTTCAGCGGGTGCCGTTACCCGCGATGCATCGCGGTCAACGTACTCGACGCTCTGCCACCTTTGCAATTGACCCCCTCCGTCAGGCTCCTTGCCACATAATCTAATTACTATCGATTCTTGCTTCTTAACCAGTACAGACCAGCGGCCATTACTGACAGCGTGCTTTGCTCACCTTTGTGGTTGTGGGCAGTCGTCGTGGCGGCTTTAAATTTGTAGATGTGATTGTTCACGGTCTGAGGCGCTCGCCTTAAATCGAGGCTGCGGCAGCGGAATGAATGATCATTGTTTCACAAAAAAGTGGCTCGTGTATGTCGCGCTGTCCGCCGGCGCCGCATGCCCGCTGCGCGGTCGCGGAACTTCAGAAATGGCCGATGAAATCATACCGATACAAATAGAGCCAGAGTGGTGTAATCGAATTGAATTCAAAGCACACACATCGCTTCTCTACCTTAGAAATCAATTATTTCTAAAATTACTTTGAAAGTACAATAAATCAGAAAACATACATTACTTAATTAACCAGAAATGACACCTTGCCATACATACGAACTTATTAGGTACCTAAAGAATTACCTAGGTTAGTAAAATAGTTTAATTGTACAAAAACTTACCAAGTCCCATCTGGCAAAAGATGACTTCAGCCTCGATGATATGGGCCGTAGGGGCTCGCGGCTGCACTACCTCCGGCTTTGATGCCGCTGGTGGCATTGGCTTCGGCTGAGGAGCCGCTACCACTGGCTTCGGTTGCGGCGGCAGCTCCTGCTTGGGTGACTCTGGCTTCGGCTCAGGCGTGGGGACGCGCGGAGGCTCCGGCTTCATTTCGGGAACCGCTTCTGGTAACTTCAAAGGCGGAGCAGCGCCAGCGGGTGGGGCGGGTGCGGAGGCCGGAGCCAGAACAGGCGTGGGGTCGACAATCATGGGAGCAAGTGGCTCCGTCATGGAGGCGCTCGCCCTCGATGGCTCAGGTCGATGTAGCGGCGATTCGCCTGCGGTGTCGGCATCTGACTCACTGTCGGTGAACTTGTCAGCTAGTTGGTCGATCAGCTTGTCGGCGCCAGACGGCGCGCGAGGAGTGTCTACAAACTCTTCTCGCTCCATGTCGAGAAAGCTCTGCGAAGCGGCGCGGTGCTGATGCAGAGGCGACTCTCCTGCTAGTCCTAGTTCTTGTTTATCGCGCTCGAGGTGCTCGAAGTCATCCGTCGAGTCTTGGTCGCGTTTCAGTACCTGCTCCGCGCGAGCCGGTGCCGCTGCTGGAGGCAGGTTGTCGCCGCCTCCGAGGCCTCCCAAAAGTGCATCAGCGCTATTCATTACGCCTTATGATTTTTTTTTTAAAAGGACAACTTAATGATCGATTAGTTGCGTTATAACGTTATGAGCGGGTTCGAGTGTCGAGGGCGGGTCTTGTCTGGCTTCTCCTTCGGATCAGACTGAGGTTTGTTTGCGAGACACTTGCCGGCAGCCGCCTGCACGACGTCACTCAGCACGAAAAACGGTATTACTCATAGCCGGCGGCCCCACGGACCGTCGATGCAGCGCAGAGCGGGGGCGGCACCTTTCGCCAACCAATGTTCAAATTTCAAATTTACAAAATAAAAATCTCGGTAAATATACAATAAGAAAAATAAAATATTCAGATAGAAGGAACAAAATGTATTTTAACCAGGGCAGTTAAATTGAAAATGCTTCGTAAAAAGGAAAAGGCAAGAATTATCGACTTTTTACAATCTCTGCGGAATAGGAAATGCTGTTTTACCGACAAATCGTAGCAGAGCAGACAGAAAGTAGTGATTAAATAAATTCTCTTTGAGCAGAGAACAGACAAGATGACAGTTAAATTTTTGAGTGTGGTAATCATGAAGATTAATTCATGTATGACAATAAAAAATAAACGATTGTGATTAGCGGCGGTATCGGCTAAAAACATTGAAGTTCATGTTAACTGTGTTTTGACAGATGTATTTAATACATTGCTACTTTTCTTTGGTAGGTTTTTATTTGTGCCAAAACGAAGTAGCAATGTATCACATATATCTGTCAAAACGCAGTTAACATGAACTTCAATGTTTTTAGCCGATAGAGCCCCTGGTGGGGCTTAGTATTTTAACCCATCAAGGCCCGGAAAATGAGATACAATAGATATTCCCTTAGAGCATTAAGAACGGGAGATGGCAAATACACGCTCCCCTTTCACCAAAGTACATGACCAATTTGATCGTGTCAGTTTATAAAAACAAGTTGGTCTCGAACACCCGTCATTTTGTAAGAACACATGTCGCCGATCGCAGCTCCGCAAAAATGGTGAATTGTGCAGTGTTTTCGTGCAAAAGACGATCTGAAAATTCAAATTTTACTAAGAACGGGATTTTCTATCACACGTAAGTATAATTTTATTACCAAACTATAATATAATTACGAAGAAAACGCACTTTGTGTAAGATAATGGCGACATTGCGATAGCAAAACGATACCAAACAAATACCATAATAAAAGTCTTAGTGCTGCGACAAAGAGAACGAATGCTTATGCTCTAAGAACGAATGAATGATCAAGTGAATGAGTTTTAACTATTATTTTGATGTGATCAGACCAGCACATAAATTGTCAAAGATTATTTTTTATAATTAATATGTAATAGGTAGGTATTGACTTTTTTTGCAAAATCTATACATAGTATTAATTGGAGACACTGTCTTACGGGTGTGATGTTCTCCTTTTTTAATCTACTCTTTCTTTTAGGTTATCCCGGGGTAGTTACTAGTCCTCGGCTGTCTGTCGGTTATGTAGAAGTGGAGAGAATCTTATGAATCAGTCCTGTCAAAGCCCGAGCATAGGACACAAAAATCATTAACCAAAATAAAGGAAACTGATGCCGAGATCCTCAAGTCAAATTGTTCCGATTGTGCAGCTTCTGCAGGTAAGAAATTTCAAAACTTTTGTTTACTTAAATTTTCCTTGCAAAAAAATTACTTTCTACCAAAAAGGAGATTTTCAATTCAACCAATACATTTTTATTTGTAGATAGGTATTAACATATTATCATACCAACTTTTTCATTTTAAGGTGGCTGCAAGCATTCACTACTGCTTTTATTTTGGCTTGAAAAGCGGAGCTGTGAGCCTTCCAGCACATCTACACAAGGCTTCTGTATAAAGCCTACCTTGGCATCGGAACGAACTAATCATGTTTTGGCAGAACATGTATACAAAAATTTAATAATACCTAATAAAAATTAAACCCAAATCACATGTTTTCCAAGTATTTATTATTTCCTATCAATTGATAACCGCCAATCAATTGACAAACTGGGGTCCTCATATCGAAACTGTGCCAAAAACTTCGTGCTCTGTTAGCTAAATTAGTCAATAAAAAATAAAATACCGTTCCAAGGTCTATTTATTAATCCTGTACAAATCCTTGGTAGATATACAACGTTGTATATCAAACTGAACAGTTGTATATACAACGTGTTACAAAAATACCCCTAATGCCGAATATGGTAGATAGGGACTATCAAACTAAACAAATTTTACTATGGGACCAACTTTGAAATCGCGAAAAAAAATCAGATCAAAATGTATGAAACAGCTGTTTTTTTTCGCGATTTGAGAGTTGGTCCCATAGTAAAAGTTGTTCAGTTTTATGGTTCCTTTATACCATATTTGGCAGTGGGGGTATTTTTGTAACATGTTGTAAACATAATATTTTTATTTTTTTGATTCATATGAATGAAGAAATTTGTTTTTTCTTTTCAATACTGCTTAGTTCTTCTTCTTCTTCTTTATTTGTTATGGCAAACTACTTTCCTCTTGGAAGTATTTTTTGCCAGTGTCAAGTGTTAAATAGTTCAGTGGTAGATATTGTTTAATTTTTCATTAGAATGCGGGTGCATGGAGGTGTTTGGAGCATTTGGCATCAAGTATATCAAGACAGTTTACTTGGTTAGTTCTGCCGAGGAAGCCACCACTTCAATAAAAGTCTCAGCTTCACACAACCAAGATCTCGCCTATTTCAATTATCCCACATATTGTTTAGTTGCGTAGACACTTGTACCATATAACTGCACCAATTTTAAGACACAATATCCACTATGAATCAATTTGAAAATAATTAAAATAGACACCAAACCAAACTCGACAAAATGGCGCCAAAAAACTCCTGCTTAGTTGTATACCAACTATATATTTTGACGAATACGTAGTGACTGGACAAACCTAATCGGGTTTTACGTTTTAGTCGCTGGGTTTTTCTATAAATTGTATGTTTTACTTTGTTTAATAAATAAATAAATAAAAAAATTATGTTGAACATTTAATTATAAGCGCATTTTAGTGATTGTTGGTGTATATCACAAAATCAAATTAAAATCATTTAACATAATCTTGTTCGTAATCAATCACTCATCTTCCAATCATTCAATTTCATCGGTCTTTTGACGGCACATCACTAGCTGTTTGTTGTTAAGTTTGGCGCTGCCGTAGCGTGATTTGTCAGAATTTGTACTGAGATTGTTAGTTCCAAATTTGACCACTCACAATTATAACTGTGTGGGATTTTGTTTTTGTGTGCGTGTGTAACAACAAGACTTTTTTCTACAAGAGTGTGCGTGAATATGAAGTTGTGTGCTGTGCGTGTTTACCTCGTCCCCCTCCAAAATCGGTGAACAAAATCTAGTGTAGAAGAGTGCTGTTGGCATCTCCCGTTCTTAATGCTCTAAGGATATTCCATTGTTATCCCACCGCATCCGGCGGCCGCTCGGGCGTTGATGAATTAATAAACGTGACAATTGTAAATTTCCATGACAATCTTGTATCCATTGCGTTAACCGATTTGAAATAAAAAAATATTACAGACAAAATTGCTGAATATTTTTAATTGGTAGGAATTCAAAATTTTTGGTTGGGTAGATGAAAAAATATAAAAAAATTAAGATCACTTCGTCTTTGCAAATGTACGGAAGTAATGGGCCCTCCACATGCACAGGCCTGGCCTGCAGGATTGTACGGAGAGGCGCGGTCTCCTACTGCCTACCATACCGGCCAAATCTCAGCGTGTGTGGGTGGAAGCGTCAGTCATCAGAAGAACGCGTATCTCCCTCTCGTGCAGAGATTTGGCCGGAAAGCCGCGCCTTTCCGTACGTTCCTGCAGGCCGGGTCTGTGCATGTCGAGAGCCCATAACAGCTGTATGGAGATTGTTAATCACCACATTGAAAAAGTCAACTGACAGCAGTTGTCAGTTGACTTTGACATAAAATGGCAATGTAGAATGTCAAAAAGAGCAGTGGGTAGACCCGCTTTTTAATGAAAAGCTAAAAAAAAATTCCAATGTTACACATCCATCTGTCAAACCAAAGCTTACCTGCGACGGTATCAACTAAAAACACAATAAAAAAATTACTAAAAATACAATGCTACTTCGTTTTGGCACAAATAAAAACTTACCAAAGAAAAGTAGCAAAGTATCTCATAAATCTGTCAAAACACAGTTAACATGAACTTCAATGTTTTTGACAATTTGTGTTGCATGTTAAAAGTAACAAGAACTACATGAGTTACGACTTTTACGAGTGCCTTTACCGTTTTAGTTCCTCAAACAAGTTCGCTAAAATATACCCTTCGTCAATCACCTCCATTACAGGGTCATTAGCAACGATACACTGTGGACATTTGAAAAATCCCTAAGGAAACTTTGACCGGTATAAAAACTATTCTATGTTTTGATCCAGGCTATAAATTATTTGTGTGCCAAATTTCACCTAAATCTGTTCAACGTTTTTGCGTGATTCATCCAAACTTTCAAATTTATAATATTAGTAGGATTTCTTCTACATCTGGCCCAAGAACTGTCTGACCACCAAATTTTATTCATATTTAGTGGAGTGGCATGCCTAGAACGAACTGTATATTGGTAACTATTATGTTTAGCTACTCTGTAATAAACCCTCCACATGCAGGATCTTACGGACGCCGCGGCTCTCCGTAAGATCCTATCTTATCCAAAGTTATTCACCATCTATTCAGCTTTACTAAGTCTACTAATTTGAAAATGAAATAGGTAACACTGTCAAAAGAAAGTGTCACCTAATTGAAAAAATTAAGATAAATTAATAACTTCTAAAAATATTTTTAATAATCACTATAAAAATGTCATTTTTAATGTTTATTTCTTTTTTCTCGAAAGTGTTGTTATTCACCCCGCAGTTGCTAGTCATCCCAGTTTACCGGTACGTGTAAAATAAAGTTTTTATTGGTTCAATTTTTTTTATTACTATTGAATGCCTTTTTATGGGAAGTGTCAAATATGGATGACAATTCATCGTCGATAAAACAGTTCCAGCAGCCATGTTCCAGCCATCATGAGCCATCTTTCACATGCAAGGAATATGGTACGTATTGCGTTGAAGATAAAACACTAATATCCCCGTTATGAGTTGACAATACGATCGGTTTTTATTTTCTTTCAAAACTATTTGAAGAGCTACTTTTGAGTGACTTTAAACTTATTCCGCAGCAATACGGTTCATTTTTCTTGAATTGTTGCGTTTGTTTTCTCAAAGCTAGATAGACATAGATATTAAATAGCATAGCAGCAGTATAATAATTATTCATCTGTGAAGGTGAAGGATATCGGCGCGGCGATGACTGACGAAATCAGGCGTGCCGATGAGAATACTAAATTTTCTCACAAAATTATGGCAGAATGTAATGGAGAAGAAACAAATTTACTAAATGGGAAGGTCGATAATCAAAGTAATGGCCACATCAAATCAAAAAATCTCAGTAATGGTGTCACTGTGAGTAGACTTTCTTTTATTTTGTAACCTTTCCAGAGAAAATCTGTTATAGTATTTTTACCTACACCGATCTTACCTTCTTGAGAATGTTTCCCCTAGTTTTCAAAAAATAAGTGGTGGTAGCTAGTTATAGGCAAATCACCGATGTGCCCCAGTGATCCATATACCTATTGAAAACTCCCGGCGCGTCGCGACTTTAATTTTGTTGATTGATATGAAACATCACGCCACTCTGTCTTAAGAGGAAACACCACGGTCGAGAGAGAGAATTAAAAATATCTTATAGAAAGTTGACAAATTAACGTTTGGTAGTCCCCTGTGCCTCCTCCAAAACTAGACCGATTTAAATATGTTTTCATTAAAATTTAAAGAAATGAATTGGCTGTGTTCCTATGTTTTCTTTTTTTTCATAAAATAAATACTAAAAGAGATATAAATCTCCAAAAACCTAAAAAGAATTACCATTGTTTAGACATCCAGCAATCAAATTTGATGAGATTATATAAAAAAGCAAAACATAGGAACACAGCCAAATCCTTTCTTTATTTTTTTATGTAAAAAGTATTTAAATTGGTCTTGTTTTAGAGAAGGAAACAGGCAGGGCCGGATTTAAGGGAGGGCAAGCGGGGCAACTGCCCGGGGCCTCCACAACAGAGAGGCCTCCACATAAATAGTATTTATAAAAAAAGAATCTTACACAACGAAAGAGTACATACCTACCTAATATTACGATTTGAAAACATACCTAGTAATTTTGATATTAATATTATTTATTACTAGCGGTGTGTGTCATTTGAAACACTTTGCAAGAAAAATATTATATAACCTATTCGAAAAATAATTAGGGGCCTCCACTCCCCTGTTGTCCCGGAGCCTCCACACCTCTAAATCCGGCCCTGGAAACAGGGACTACAAAACATTGATTTTGTCAACTTTCTATAGGAATTTTTCAATTCTCGCAACTGTGGTGTTTCCTCTTAAACTGTTGTAATTGCAAATGACAAACCTTTGACTAAAGTATTAATGAAATAGATTCAACATTTTCTCTTTTATGAATATAGTAAATTTGTTATTTGCAGAAAGAGTTTAGTGATGGTCCTCCCCCATCGATAGGCGGCAGGCCTGACTATGAGGCAGACCATGGCTCATTTGAGAAGAGTACTCTGTTGACCGCAGTACTTACTCACCTTGGACTCTACATTCTAATGTTCCTTGGGTTTGTCAACCAGCTGCTGTTTACGCCTAAAGTCGCCACAGAGAAGAACAGAGAGGTATTATTTGCTTACCACATTGTTAAGATCGGATAAGTCAATTGTTTGCTCACATCCTATTATGGAAGCGAATTCTTATAATATTAAAATTCTTAAAATGTGTATATTCCCATGAAGTTTAATAGGCCTTGTTACAACGCAAAAAGATAGTGTTTGCTTTTTCAAAAATCACTGGCAGTAAAAGTAGGGGAAAGCAACCAATTACATTTGTAACAGGCCAATGGAATTTGTGTCAAAACGGGTTTATTTATAACATCTCACGGAGTATACCCTAGAATTGGTTAATCCTGGGATTATTTATGAAAGTTTCTAGCCTGGTTTCTAGCCAACACCTTAAAATTCGTATTATGGCGCGATTCCAGAGGCTGCATACTCAAATGAGTCTTCTTCTGTATTTATGTACTCTATCACATCCTGTGTGGTACTTCTAAATGCAATGCTAGATACTTCTAATTGGTAGGTAATGTTTTAAAAATATTGACGTTATTGGTTCATATCATATTATGTAGGATTTTATACATACTTTGTGTTTGTATCATAATAAAATATTTGATTTTAACAATGTATCAGTTGTACTGCTATTGGCTGATCATAATGAAAGCCCACTAATTTACTCAGTATTTTAGTTATGTTAAGATTATGAAGCTTGATAGAAGCATAGAATACTTATTGATGTAGTAGACATCAAGTTGATTCTACAATAATTACTAACAGCTGCCATTGGTTGTCTCAGTTCAGTGATTGCCCGCACATTGCTCATTTGGCAGTATCATATCTAAAATAGGCAACATTTGAATTAGTCACTACAACTGATAATTTTTGTTCTCACAAAATATTCCACATAATTTCGAAACTATTTATTTCACCTGTGCATTTTAATAATTATTATATTTGAATACTAATATCTGGGACTCTGATGCATGTTTAAGTGGTTTTAATATGGTGGATTACTGCCTGCCCTTGTTAGCGCGGCGCGTGCGCCTCCGTCACGCGCGAGCGACAGCGCCAGCGACGCGACAACGATTTCCATTTCCATTCCACAATCAATACTTTAATGTTTGAACTAAAAAAAAGAGAGAATAATTCACATAAAAAACTCAAAATTATTTATTCAGCCTAGGCGGGTACAAGCACTTGTGAATGTTAGGATTCGCGAACCCTTGCTTATTTCTCCCTGTATATTTCATACAGTACAGAGTCGTCAATTTGAAAAATGACCTCAGCATTTAAAGTGAGGTCATTTTCCATCTCAATCATTAGGTAATATTAGTTTACATACAATGGGCTGATATTCAAAAAGGTTGTTTATGCTGTTGAATTCTTTTTACCTTAGTACTCAATAGGTACTTTGAATAGTTTTTTAGGGTTCCGTACCAAAATGATAAAAAGGAACCCTTATGGTGCGACTCTGTCTGTCTGTGGTAGGATAAAAGAATTGACGATTTAAAAATGCTTATTATGTGAGCTTATTTGAATAAAGAATTTTTCAATTTTAATTTCAATGTCGCAACTTGAAATTTGGAATAGTTTTAGATGACGTTTGCCCTACTTTTTTGCAAATAAGAGAGAAATAAAAATATTCATATTTTTTTGCAACAAGGACTGAAAGGGGGTCTTAAAAATTCGAAATGAGGCTACTAAGGCATATAGGGTATCATATGAAAGAGCGCTGGTTGGACATTCTCAAACATTTTTTATGTTTGGCTGCATAGTTTTCGACTTTTGATGTAAAATGTAAAAAAATACCGTTCTCCCCCTTATCACCGAAGTTTGCATAAAGAAAAATAAAACGATGTCTCTAAATAGTTAACTTTTTCAGAATGATGATGGAAAGGACAGAACCCCTTGACCGTTTTTTTTTAAATTTTGTTATCAACAATCTCTAATGCCTATCGCTTAAGAATGATTATCGCGAGAATGTGATATTAAATGATTTTATTACTGAGGCCTTGGTGAATCATAATTATCATAGCCCAGCACAATAATCGTACTCCTTTGGTACCGCGATTGCGTAGTATACTATCATGTATTCTGTGGTGTTTGGTCATCCAACAAATGACACGCGTGTGATTGTTTGTGTTCGATATACCTTCCCGATATCGACCAAACCTCCAGTCTAATAAACTAACCTCCACTGCTATCAATAGTACACACGACAGCACGTCAGGTTATACGGTTAAACTGCGAAAACAGCTTTTACGTAGGGCATAAAGGCGGTTTCAAAGTCAACATGTATAGTCTGAGGTGCCGTCGTAGTGCGTACATCCCCTACAGTTCTACAAATACTACACTCGCGAGCAAGAGTATGGAATCACTTACTTGGAATTGACTTTGCGCGATCTTGAGTACTTAATAACTAGTTAAGAATAATAAAAATGGTACCATTTTAAAGGTTAGTTAAACTGTTAACTTTAAATTGATACCAAATTCATTTAAATCACATCAGTATTTAAGGAGATTAGTAGTATTTCGCCGTGCTAGTTGTGAGTAGAAGGTATCATCCCATTTAGGGGTCAGATTCCATACAAGTATTCACGGGCGGCGTTGGAAATATATTTAGCGCTTATCCTGTTATTTATTATTATATTCTCAACACTATCTTTACCATTGCAGGCTTCAAGTATGTTTTTAAAATAAGGGGAACTAACTGTTAGGCCGCATAGTTTTTGACCTTTGATGAAAAATTTATAAAAAATTCGTTTATATTGTAAGCTATCATGCATGATAAATTAATGAGTTAGTTACCCTGAGGTGGTCCTCGCCAACTTCACTCGAGTATGTATGGTGCACACAAATTAAAATTCACCGTATTGTACCACCACAAGCTACAAGCGCTCTAAAGTTGGTTATCGTGCACATTGTCAGATTAATCGCATTGTACCATGTGTGCGTGTTTGTGGCAGGGCTACGCACCGCTGTACAACCCGTTCGAGCAGTTCTTCTCGCGCTACGTGTACCGGCGCGTGCGGCACTGCTTCAACCGGCCCCTCTGCTCCGCGCCCACCGCTGAGGTCACGCTCATGGAGCGCCACTCGGACGACTACAACTGGTCCTTTAGGTATGCACAACCACCACTGTTGTCACAAATCCACTAACAACCTGCAAATTTTGTGCAGTTACTTCGTAACCGCCTGGTGCGGAACCTAATATTTTGCTCTTGCACGCTCCTGGTGCACTAATATCACACTAGTTTCTATAAGGGTGGCAGAGACAACGGTGGTAAACACACACACCCAGACCTGAGCCAATATAGAAAAGTTAGTTTTTCTAAATTGACCCAGCCGGGGAGCGAACCCGGGACCTCAGAGACGGCGACACCTTGAAAACCGGCGTACAAACTACTCGACCACGCAGGTCGTCATACAATCACAATTACAATTTAGTTTGCCTAAACCAATACATTCGTCCAGTGGTGGTTAATAGGACACTCGTATCTACTTCCCACAGCTGTCAAGATGCTATTGCTGCTGCCGCACACTCAGTTCAAGAGAGAGGCCACTTTTTTGCATAAAAATCGTTTGTCCGCGCCTCAGCAAACATGCCAGACGCGCTGCAGCGCCACGGCAACCCCAATAGCATCCTGAAAGCATTATTGTACTTCACACGTAGAGCCTTCTGCGTATATCTCAACCATAGGCTGCCGGTGTAAAAAGATTGGCAGAATGATTTCAAAAGAGTTATCTTTACTTGCTCTGAAGACCGAGCAAATCTTCGACGATCATGTTGCTTCTGACCGCCAGCGCCCGTTATACGCTTTAGCGAGCCTGCCAACACTTATAAGAACAAAAACTTATAAGATCTACACTTCTAAGACTTTCGCGCGTACAGTTCATTAGAAATAAAACACATTTTAAGGATTACAGCGCGTTTATTAATAATATATAATATAAAAAAGTGTTTTATTTATAAGATCTATTTTCAATTAACATCCGTAATAGCAGTAGCCGATCAAAACATGAGTCAAACAAATCCGTTTCATCATTTGTGCATCCCCTTGATTTTGTCCGATGGTCCGATGTGCGTGTGTCAGGTTCACCGGTCGCAAGGTGAAGTGCATAAACCTGGGCTCGTACGACTACCTGGGCCTGAGCGGGCTGCGGCCGCCGGAGGTGGCGGCGGCGGTGCGCCGCTACGGGCTGAGCCTGGCGTCGCCGCGCGCCGAGCTCGGCTCCACGCCGCTGCACCGCCACCTAGAGGCTGCCGTCGCCAACTTCCTCGGCGTCGAGGTCGATACATTACCTACTACTACTGTATTACGCAGCAACACAATACTCACGTTACCATTGTGTGCTGACTCTGAACTATTAGGAATTTCCCAATCGATCTATGACTCTACGTAGTCAGCACATAATGTTGACGGCACTATTTTCCTACTATTTGTGGCTGCAATTATTGACAAACATTGCTAGGTCATCACAAAAACATTTTATTTAATTTTATGGCTGAGCAATCGATTGCTAGACCACATGTTGCAATATGGCTGCAATAGTATAGCCAATGATTATGTGTCAATCAATGTTTTGACATACAAAAAATAAGTGACTATAATTGCTAGGCCTTTTCTCCAATGGCGGCGCTAGTGTGCTCGTAACATAAATGAACATGTAACGACACTGCCCACACACCTTGTGTGATTATTTGCGCTGCAACTTATACTGGAGAACATTCCATGGAAAAAATAAAAAATGCTTAACTTGTATACGATTGAATTTGGCCTTTAAATATAGCCAATAATATTTTCTACAAGTATAAAGTTTTGTCTTATTTTTAGCGCATGTAGAAAAAGAGTAATTTAATGATTAAATATTTGCTATGGAATCTCTACGAAAACACGAAGTCGTCAAAAACGTTCCGTCATCCACATTAAATCTTTAAAGGGCAGAAATGTTACTATGAAATTTATGAAACAAATTAAATCGGCTGCATAAACCATAACCCCTTCTGATTTTTTCGAAATTTAAAAATAAAATTTCAATTTAACTTCGATTTCGCATTGATAGCTGTCATTTATTGATAGATACATATTGTCACTATAGTCAGATTATGAATCACAGTTTAAAAAATAAAAATATACAAGTTTGAGCACAAAATGACGGGGCTCCTTTAGTTTTTTAATTTTCTAAATACTTCTATTAAAGTAACTGCCAACTTTAGATTCTTCTGTTTCATGACTGTCATAATAATATTGTTCGTCTATCGACTCTAGTTTATTGATATTTCTAGACGATAACATAGTTAAGCTTAGTATGAGAGCAACGCACACACACGTATGAGATTCCAGTTTGTTTGAGATCGACTTCTGTACTTTCTATTTTGTTTTGTAATTGTGTTCAGGCGGCGATAGTGTTCGGCATGGGGTTCGCGACGAACGCGCTGTCGCTGCCGGGGCTGGTGGGCGAGGGCACGCTGGCGCTCAGCGACGAGAACAACCACGCGTCGCTGATCCTGGGGCTGCGGCTGGCGCGCGCCGCCGTGCGCGTGTTCCGCCACAACGACCTGGCGCACCTCGAGCGCCTCGCCACGCAAGCCATCGCCGAAGGCACCTGGAGGCGCATCATCATTGTCAGTGATCACATTCGAAGTTCTTTGTCTTTCCAGTTATTCTTACATTCCAATTTTTGACATGTAGAGTCTCAATTTAGCCCTAATGTGCGACACAGTTCGGCAAAAGAGTAGAAAATAGTGGGGGAGCCACTTTCTTCGTCATCAGTGTTTAACACTCGACAATTAGTATATTATGCACGTACCGTGCGTCGCTAGTGGAAGTAATGTTAGTTCCGTACCTCGAATGCTAGACAAAAAATTGGGATCCCTATGTAATAATAAATATAATAATAATAAAAATCTTTATTTCCGTAAAAATTTTACAGTAGTACATATTTCTAGCCCCCACACTAGGCGTAGCCTGTCCTGTGGGGAAAGTATACGTTTTACAAAAACAATTACGGCAAAACAGGATAAACAGTAACATAACAAGAAAAATTAAAATTCGAAAAACAATGACCATAATGCTGTGGATAAATTACTATTGAAGTATTATTTGTGTGTTGGTGTGTTTATGTGTGTGTGCTTGGTGTATGTGTGTGTTTGTGTGTATATAGTTATCTGCAGCTTCATTTAATGACCTTAAGTGCGCCTTCAGTTTCCAGATAACTCCACTTCAATAGGGAAGTCGTAATGAGTGCCTTGGTTTCCCTTGCCGTGCGATCTTTAAGATTACATAAATTTGCAAACTTATTATATAAATGGGAAGAAAGAAAGTATCCAAAACGATGCGCAAAAGTTGTAGCCGTGCGAATGCTAGGTATCTTAAATATACGTTGTTGGGAGAGATCGTCGTATGATTCACAATTTAATACCTTTTTATGAACTGCGGACACTACTCTAACGATATACAATTTGCGGACACTCAATACACCGGCTTCCTCGTATAGAGCATCAGTGGAGTACCGACGGGGTTTTCTCAGCGCTGTCTTTAAAACTCCCCTCTGAGCTCTTTCGAGAGGTAGAATGGATGAAGTGGATGAACCACCCCAAGCCAAGATGCAGTAATTAATAAGAGACTGACAAAGGGCCATATATACCATTTTCAGAATTTTACCATCAATTGCTTCGCGTAGGTTCTTCATTACGTATATGACTTTTCTCACTCTCTTACACATTTCAGCCAAGTGCTCTCGGAATGTAAGCTTTGCGTCAAGTGTCACACCAAGATATTTTAAAGAATCCACCCGGCTGATTTCTCTACAGTCGCAAATGTTTCCCAACTCTTCGAATTTGCACTCTCTTGAATGGATCTTTAAGGTGGTTACTAAAGAGGGAGCGGAGGCAGCGGTTTTGTGAAAGCACAAAAACTTAGTTTTTGAAATGTTGAGGGATAATAAATTTGAATTCAACCAGCTTGAAACCTCCATCATCCCTCTTTCAGCATGTTGACAAACACCAGGCCAAGAGCTATCATGGAAGATGAGAGCGGTATCATCCGCATAACATATGATTTCTGACTTTAACATTGGAAGAGAGGCGATGTCATTCATATACAGCAGAAATAGAGTAGGTCCCAGGATGCTTCCTTGTGGAACTCCAAAAGCCACTGGTTTAAAACTGCCCATCGCGTCGAAAAGCTTAACACATTGACTTCGTCCTGATAAATAAGAAGCAAACCAACTCAGTGCTGTTCCTCTGATACCATAAGCCTCAAATTTCTTTAAGAGGATCGGTATTGATATGGTATCAAAAGCCTTAGCAAGGTCTAAGAAAACTCCGATACATTTCAATCCCCTATCTAGGTAAGAGGCTACGGAATCGGTGAGAAGAGTGACGGCATCTTCACAAGATCGACCTTTTCTGAAGCCGAATTGGCGGTCTGTAATAATTTTGTTTTTGGCTAGAAAATCCTCCAGCCTCTTATTAATAATGCGTTCGAGCAGCTTAGAAACGCTACCCAAGAGAGAAATGGGTCGATAATTGCTGGGGTTGTCTTTTTGTCCACCCTTAAAAATAGGAACTACAGCGGCAGACTTCCAGATCTTTGGAAAAGTACCAGATTCTATGCTCAAGTTAAAGATATGCGAAAGAGGTTCTGCAACTAGGTGTCCAATGTTTTTTAAGATCTTGTTACTTACATTATCGAGACCAGGTGAACTGTCTGTCTTAAGAGTTTTTATAAGAGTAAGTATTTCTTCGGGATCAGTAGGAACAATGAAAAATGAGTTTTTAACATTTTGTTTAATTTTAATTTTCTCTGCAAGGGATTCTTGAGATTCGTTTAACTTGTCTAGTATGACTTTAGCCAATTTTTCACCCACCGTTGAGAAATGTTCGTTGCATGCCTCCAAAGAAGCCTCCAGAGATCCCCCTATGCTGGAGATGTCTTTCAGTGAGCTACTTACCTTTTTCGATGGTCTATGTGAAACTTGATTCACAGACTGCCAGAGCTTCTTGGGTACATTTTTGTTCTTATTTATTTGTTTGCCATCATGTTCTGCTTTGAGATTTCTGAGAAGTTTAATGTAGAAGTTTCTGTACCTGCAATAAATCAATCTTCTCGTCGCGTCATCTCGGTGTTGCCTAGCATCTAGGTGTAGTTTGTCTTTATGTTTCCCGCAACGAATTAAACCTGGTGTCATCCAGGGTTGTATATTGAATTTTGAATGACTTACTTTGACAGAATGAGAAAATTTGGAGATTGAATTTGTGAGAACGGAGGTGAATTCGGATACCATAGCGTCGAGAGAAGAATTTTTCAAAAGGGACCAGTTAAAGCTTTCAAGTTCCGACCTAAGACCATCGTAATCAACTTTAAGCCTAGTTCTGTTCCTAGGTTGTGATCTTAATGGATTGGTCAGAATACCTAACATAGTAATGCTATGATCAGTAATATCAACGGGGCACACTACTGATTCCGCTTGAGAGTTAAAAGGGACAAATATATGATCTATACAGGAATTACCATGCGTTGGTTTGTCTACACACGAGGTTAAACCGTGTTCAGCTAGAAGAGTAAGATAGGAGAATGTGATCTCCTCATGTATAGAAGGTCCTACGATATTTATGTTTATATCACCAGTTATAATAAAACATGGAGTGTCTTTTAGCGAGTTTAGATGTTGATCCAGTGAAGACAAGAACCTAGAGGGATTCTTAAAAGAGGGAGAACGATATACACCTAATATAGTAAAGACCTTAGGAATTTCAACACTTAAAACATTTGCATCTTCTATGTTAGGCTCAGTCGCGTTAGCTGACCATTTGTTATTTACGTACACGGTAACTCCACCGGCCTTGTTTATGTATTTCTTTGTGCTATAAGATTTATAACCTTCAATCTGTTTAACGATGGAGGATTCTTTTAACCAGCATTCACTAAGGACCATGTAATCGAATGTAATATTAAGTCTGGCAAGAGTAATCAAAAAATTATCAAAGTTTTGCTGCATGCTGCGAATGTTTATATTGAGACCCTTAAAAGAGTATTTATTAATAATTTTTCCGCACTCCTCCGGGTATGGTATAGAATGGCATTCTACATTGAAAGACTTGTCTATGTCGGATAATAAATCAAGGGTAGTCATAGATTTTAATTGTTTCTTGAGAGATAGTTATTTTTCTGTAGTTAACGAATGCCATTTTTACGCCGAATGAGAAGAGTACGGAGTGTAAATGTGGTCTTATATAGTAAACAGTTGTAGGGAGGTTGAATGTATTGGGTGTGTTGATGTGGTGATTAGGAATTTTACAAAAGCATCCCTGAAGTTTTGAAGTTATAAACTGTGTGAGTGTTATTGTGTGTAATGAGAGATTGTGTATTGTGTGCGTGTAGGTGGTGGATCCACAACTTAATAAGTTTAAACAATAATTACAAATTAATAAAGTTATAAAGAGGAACATACAGAGACGCAAAGCGCTATGACCTAACTGGTAATTTATGACTTTATTTACCCTCACTTGTGGCATGCGAGCCTGATAGTTTTTCCAAGTCTCCAAGGTCTTGAATTTGTATAGGTGGAGAGCCTTCATGTCCTTCCCGCTTCCTGACGTACACAATACCGTTTCGAACCCAGCAAAACTTGTATCCGTGTTCTCGAATCCAGTTACGTGCAGCGCGAAAAAGATGACGGGTTTCGTAGGTGAGACGTTCGTTTACAAATACCTTTCGCTGAGGCCCCGTTCCCACGATCTCTTGACTATCCAGCTTACGACGAGATTTCGCTTCTTTGAGTAGCTCCTCTCGTTTGGATCTTCTTGTGAAGGAGACCACCAGCGGTCGCGGTAACTGGTTTCCATCAGGTTTGCTTTTGGTCTGTGCGCCAGCCCGTGATACGTAATCTAAGTCCTGTTCTTGAAGCTTGATCCCAATTTTGTTCGCGGTTGTCAAGGCAAGATGGTAGGGGTTTTCTCCTGGAGATTCAGTTAATCCTAGTATTTCTATCTCAGACCGTAGAGCAGTGTGAGTCTGCTTGTGTAGTTGGCCCTGAAGTTGGACGATCTGTGCCCTGAGTGTTACATTTTCCTTTTCCTTTTCTTCGAGTGATTTTATACGTACTTCGTAGTCGCTGAACTTCAGAAGAAGGTCATCGATCCGTTTGTTGAAATCGGACTGCATGTTGATCATATCCTGACGCAGCGATCGAATTTCAGCAATCACTTGATTGTTGGAAGAGTCCTGAATGTCCTGACTGGATCCTGTGGTGGTACTAGTTTTCTTGCGGAGAGTGATATTATCGTTGGTACGGATAGGAGTGTTAGTGTTGTCGCCGCCTTTCTTTGTAATTGCGTGACAGTCGGGGCAAACCCAGACTTCTTTTTGCTGCGACGTCAAACCGCGCGCGTGTCCATGTCCATCGTAGATTTTGGAAACGAGTTTAGTTCATGTGATGAGGCGGTGTCCATCAGCTTATAACATGGTTCGTACCGGTGCGTAGGTAGTGGAGGGCGTGTACAGCATGGAGGGGTCGATCGTGCCGCTGCGCGCGCTGGTGGCGCTGAAGCGGCGCCTGGGGCTGCAGCTGTACCTGGACGAGGCGCACTCGGTGGGGGCGCTGGGCCCGCGCGGCCGCGGCGCCGCCGACCACTGCGCCGTGCCGCCCGCCGACGTCGACGTGCTCATGGGCACCTTCACCAAGAGCTTCGGCGCCGCCGGCGGGTACATCGCCGGTGCGTACACTACGGGGGCGGGTACATCGTCCGTACGTACGGTATAGGAGCGAGTACTTCGCCGGTGCGTAGGTACAGTATAGGGACGAGACCGCTTGCAGATGGTCGTGAGATACTTTGACGATGAAATTCTCTATCGTTACTGTAAATTAAAACCGACATTGTTTTAGATATTGGTACAGTTGCGTTTGTTGTGCGTAGGGTCGTCGCGACTGATCGCGGCGGTGCGCGCGGGCGGGCACGCGCACACGTACGCGTGCGGCATGGCGCCGTGCGTGGCGGCGCAGGTGCTGTGGGCCATACGCACCATCGGCGCGCCGCACGGGGCGCACCGCGCGCACACGCTCAAGCGGAACGCAGTCTACTTCAGGCACAGGTGCGTGCGGATACTAAGTTATTGTATAATATTGACGACCTCCGTGGTCGAGTGGCTTGTACACCGATTATCAAGGTATCATCATCTCTAAAGCACCGGGTGTGATCCCCGGTTTGCTCAATTTAGAAAACAAACTTTTCTATATTGGCTCAGGTCTGGGTGTTTGTACTTCCACCGTTGTCTTTGATATCCATAGCACGAGTGATTTACTAATTACTTTTGTATCAAAGCAATGTTTGTGATGTGCCTAGCCACGCCTTCGAGACCATCAACAATACGATGAATCCTTCTCGAAGGACCAATATAAAGATGTAGGATGTGCACAAATTTTGAAAAAATAGAAAATTTATGATTAATAGAATTGTTTTAATATTATTAATTATAGTTGAATATTGACAAGTATATAAAAAGTCAAAACAATGCTTATTCAATCCAACTTCAAAATTAGACGCTTTTGGATTGTTGTATTTCTCCCTACCAACAATTATTTATTAGTAGAATGGGTGCAAGAAACGTACAATGCTATTATATTGACAATAGACAGTGATATGCGGCAACTTCACGCCTGTAGCACACCTCCGCCGCGAAACACCGCAGTAGGTTTCGCCATGACTTGTCAGTTGTACGTACAACACGCGAAACAAATGCGAAACTGCCTAGATTTAACCATGATGCGTGCTGTCTCTTTCACGTGCGATTTCGCCAGATCGGCTCCGACCTTTGGCAGACCTCCGCCGCGTAAATAATGACGCGGCCCGCTACGTAGATGTGATCGTCATATATCGCCGTCGATAGGAGATAATTTATGGCAGACACACTACGATTTCCCTGGTATTTTTTCGCGGCGGAGGTGTGCTACGGGCGTCAGAGCGATTGCGGTACAAAACTACTCTCTCTCTCTCTCTCTCTCTCTCTCTTTGCCATACAATCTGAAAGATGTTGCAGCGCAGCGGATCACTGTCTATTGTCAATTTAATCGCATTGTATGAGGTTTATTAGCCGTTAAATATAGTTAGTATGTGTGTACTTGTATAGGCTGCGGGAGATGGGCGTGGTGGTGTTCGGGCAGGAGGCGTCGCCCGTGGTGCCGATGCTGGTGTACTCGTTCAGCAAGATGGCGGCCACGGTGGAGCGCCTGGCGGCGCGTGGCGTGGCGGCCGTCGGCGTCGGCTTCCCCGCCACGCCGCTCTGCAAGGCGCGCATACGGTCAGCACACAACCTTACTATCATTATGAGCCGATGCTGGTGTACTCGTTCAGCAAGATGGCGGCCACACTATGGTCAGCACTCATCCTCACTTACAAACTGGCGCATCCGCGACGTGGTGCTGAGATCTGTAGGCGCCCGTAGCTCGAACATCTATCGAAAAAAAAACGCGCGAAACAAAATTCGATAAGCAGTTTTGTATGGGGTACGCCATAAGCCAAAACCGAAATGAAATTTCCCATAGACTTAAATTATAATATATTATGCATACATTACTCGACCGAAAACTTTTACGCGCGTTTTTTTTTCTCGATAGATGTTCGTGCTACGTATACTGGATTATTGTATCACCTCCATCTGTCAAATCAAATATTATTTTAATTTCAAATTTTTAGCCGATAGACCCGCTTATCTCAGCTGCAAAATTGGTTGCGGAAACAGCGACCGACGGCG
Organism: Catoptria pinella; assembly: GCA_963556745.1. Lineage (NCBI taxonomy): Eukaryota > Metazoa > Arthropoda > Insecta > Lepidoptera > Crambidae > Catoptria > Catoptria pinella. The sequence continues at coordinate 266,186 of OY750765.1, read as the reverse complement.
TCGCGGCGCACGCGCGGTTTACGTTTATTTCACTCGGATATGGGGCTTTTGAATATTTCCGCTTGCTAAGATAGCGCAAAATTCCGCCGCGTTTTTCAACGGGACGGAGATTTCCCCTTTCACAATAATCCATACTATAAGGAAAACACGCTGCTACGCCACTGTACATAGCACGGGCACAGTGCGCACATAAACACTACACTGTATGTATCACTCGATATCTCACTAGATGTCGCCAAAGTGAAACTGCGGCGCTATTAATAAAAATAAGCTATTGTTAATAAATTTATTCCAATCGATCTAGAGCGAGAGCGACTGTATAATTAACACAGATATTATCATTTCGACACTTTAGTTAGGGCAATTTTGATGTAGGACACCATAGTATCGTGAGTTCCTCCTGGGCCCCTAGCCAAAGTAACATTAGCAAATATTCGTTATCGCTTCGCTTTCGAAACATGTATGGGATTGACATAAGGCTTCGTTAACAATCTAATTTCAAAACGTCAAATCAATACATGTTTCGAAGGAAGCGATAACCAAAATTTGTAAATGTGACATTGGCTACGGGCTCTGTTGCAATCAAGAAACTCACAGAAATCGCAGTTACATTGCTGCTTTAATTAACATAGTTGTCACATTGATTCTTACTAAAGCAGCAATGTAACTGCGATTACTGACAGTTTCAATCAAAAGTTGTTAGAAACAGAGTTACAAAATCAGGGGACATACTTATATTAAAATAATGTTCGCCTTTATTGTAGCTAAATATAGAATCGCGATTGTATCAACTGTATCAGTATTTCAAACGCCTAATCTACTTGACCTGCGGTGTTATCTTTACCGTTGAATAGTCAATACACCAAATACTAACGTTACAGATAAAACAAATAGTATTAATTTTATTACACAAAGTTTTATCATCCGGAAGATAAATAACAAGTGTAAATGTATTTTCTCTAGTGGAATGCAAAAAGTTGTCAGTGCCTCCCTGAACCGAGGGGAGGGTTGTCAGATAGCTTATCTCTATAGTATAGAGTACGACAACGTCAACTTAAAAGGTGTTTTGTGTTGACTCTGTTTGCTGTTGTGTTATCAGCTGGCTGTGAGCACCTCGGCTCCCACGCCCTACACGAGGTGTGTGACTAGTTAGTGAATCATCTGAGGAGTGTTTTGCGACATAAGCTACATAATAATAGCAATACTTTCGTTCGCGACGTCGTACGCGTGGACATTGGTAAATTCTTAGGGCACCATTGACCGGGATAAAAAGTATGCTATATTTTAATCCAGTGTGCCAAATTACATCCAAATGTGTTCAATCGTTTTTGCGTGATTGAGTAACAAACATCCATACTTTTACATTTATAATGGTAGGGTTAAAAAACAGTATTTTTTGGTAGTTGAAACTAGCGGCTGCCCGCGACTTGGTCTGCGTGGAAAGTTTTTTCTCTCGGGAACAACTTTTTTTCGACATGAAAGGTATCTTATGTCCTGCTCTGCCAAAATTTCAAAACGATCAGTTCTGTAGTTAAGACGGGAAGGCGTGACAAACAAACATTCTTTCGGATTTATAATCGGATATAATAATACAAATCATTAGTATATGTAAAAAAAACAGCTGCCTCGACTATTTGAGACACCCCTAAGTTTGTCATCAAAAATTAAAAAAAAAAATCTCATTTAGTCTAGGCTGTTACAAGCACTTGTGAATGTCAAAGAAGCTACGCCATCGGTTCGCAAACCCTAAGCGGGAAACCTTGTAACGAGAAGAACCGGTAAGAAACTCGTCAAGAGCTGCTTTTTTCTCCCTGTATTTTTCATACAGAGTTCAAAATTTGTAACAAAAACAAAGTTTACATTCAATGGGTAGGTGAAATAAATTTCAACTAGTTGAGAAATGGCTGTCTACTACTGTCTATCAGTACTATGACGAGCTCGATGGTACACTAGGTTAGCGCATTCGCCCCGCGATTTCGGCAGTTAAGCAACATTCTCAAGGGTAGGTCATGGGAGGGGTGAACAACAATGTACTATTTCGAGCTTTTCTGTGAAGGCATGTGGAGCTGTCGGTCTCGGCTGTATTTTCAGTCGTTAACATCCACCAAACGCCATTCGGCCCACATGGCGGGCTATCCTACTTATCCACACATAGGCAAGACCTGTACCCCAGCAGTGGGGACATTAGAAATGGCCGAGGAGGACGACCAATAGGCCTGTTCACGTTGTCCCCCACTGGTGAATATCGGGAAATAAAGTATGGACGGTCTATTCCCGTTGTCCGCCACTAATAGAAGTATTTGTGTTGTGGCGCGCAGGTTCTGCCTGTCGGCGGCGCTGACGCGCGCGCAGCTGGACGCGTGCCTGGAGGCCATCCGGCAGACGGTGGACGAGCTCGGGCTGCGGTACTCGCGCCGCCCCCCGCCGCCCGCGCCCGCCCCCGCCTGCTGACCGAACACATAATACTCACTAATAAATTATTTTTCACGCAACACCTCTTTTATTAAACGGTTTTATTTAGCATGCCCTGTTTGTTGTTGTTGTTTTCTTTTTGGGCAAAGGGGTATGAGTAATTTTCTAAGAAGAGATGGGTATTTTTTTGCAATGTCGCTTCCAAAGAACTGTTTCATCGCAACTATCTTATACCACATATTATTTTATAAAGTTAAAAGTCTCAAAAATTTACCAGTGTAAATATTTTTTTTGCTTATTGGGATAAGATCTTTGAGATGAAAGTTTTTTCGAAGCGACATCGTAAAAAAAAATGACGCCTTATTACTCATACCCCTTTACGTCCGTGAAGATGTTCGTTATCTATAACGTATTATTACAAAGAAGTATGTCGTCGCTGTTTTGCACTGATTATTATCTATTACCCTGATTCACAGCCGTAGTAAAGCATGTTATGACCGAATCAAACCATGTGTTACATTTGGATTAAAAAATAAATAAACATGTGCTGAATTCTGATGAAAGTTATAAATGTTGGATACATACACCTCACATTGTGATTTCGGAATATTATTACAGATGCCGACGAATCGGTTCGGTACTTGAACTTGATAACCTCCTTTTTTGAGACTGCTAAAAATTGTGGCTCGAACATTATCAGCGTGTTAATACAGAAGCGATGCCTAACTGCGTACCTACCGCGATGCCATGCGGCGCCGGCGCTCGAGTCGCTCGCAGACCGTCCGCTGATTAACTGATTGTATACACGGAAAGTGGGATTAGTCAAAATGATTTGGTTTAAAGGGTGGTTGAATATTGACACGATATCAGGAGTAGGTACGCGATAAGTCTGAGCATCGGTGCGATACCGGTGATAACACAATCTAGTTCGGATTTCTACGGGTAGGAGCGAGGTGTTGCGAGACCAATACACCAAAATCGAAAAACAAAACAGTAAAATTTATTTATGATATTATAAGAGAAAATCTCAATAACTGGAAAACGAGTTTCTCAGTTGTTTAGGCTAGTGTATTGGTGGCGTGGCAGCCGTAAGATAGGCCGGTGTATTCGCGGCATGTGAGTATGTGCGCGAGGGCGGTCGCGCTCGCGCTGTGGCTGGTCGCCGCCGCCGTCGGCGCGCGCGCACACCAGAATGTCACCATCACACAGATGCAGTAAGTCATATTCATTTCCTATTACAACAGCTACAGTTTAATTATGTTGTATAACATTTTAATAACGTTTATCAGTTTTCTGTGTAGTGCAATATAGGGTATCATAGGTGCTTTTAATTATAATAGACAATCTATTAAAGTACAAGTACATAATTTGTTTACCATTATTATTGTCTGATAAATTCTGTAGTCTTCATTACTCGAACTATTTCATTGCGAAAAGGGTGTCTTTGTCCGAGTGCTGTGACAACAAAAAGTTACTTTACCTGACTATTGTCAACATCTAATGTGGTCAATGCTTTCATAAAATTTTATCCGAGTGGTGGATGAAGGACTAAGAGTATGTTGCAATGCCAGGCTGTCGCTGGAGGAGACGCACGAGCTCATGGTCGACCCCACCTCCGAGTTTATACTGCACTTCAATCCGGTAAGTTATTCGCTTGTTATTTCACCTAAAGGGCTTGTGAGTTTATACGCTCTTAAGAAAATGATGAGCTACTAAGGCAGTACTTTGATGTTTAGTACACAACTAAAACAGTGTGGTCAACGTGTCATTATATTTTGTGAGTCTTCTATATTATATTTCTTTATTTATAAAGAAGGCGAATAACCGAAGATCTAACAACATATGTCTCATTTAAATCTGTTTATTTAGGCAATGGATATTAAAAACAACTTTACATACTATTAAAATGTTAGAATCTTTACAATATGTCTTCATTTGTTGTAAGATAAAATTCAAAGATTCGAGGAGCCCGATGGCGCAGTGCAGTGGTCATATTACTATATATCATGTTTGTATGTAACTGTCCGGCTTAGCCGTTAGCGTTAGCGTATTCGGTCTGCGACTGCGGTGGTTAAGTACCTTTCGCTAGAGTCGGTCCATCCCTAGAAAGGCCTGTTCCAGCAGTGACGAGATTAAAATGGCTAATGATAGATTGATTGATGTTATCTTGTTTGTGTGACTGACATAATGTGTTGTAGAACGAGGAGCAGGCGCAGTGGCCGCAGCGCGTGTGGGTGGAGGCGGAGGGCGGGCACCCGGCGCGCCCGCTGCTCGTCACCTACCGCCAGCGCGCCGGTGAGTACATCCCACAACCACACTATTCGACGGACCTAGTGGCCGATGGACTTATGGTCTTACTTTTTTTCAACCGACTTCAAAAAAATAGGAGGTTCTCAGTTTGTTGGAATCTTTTTTTATGCGGTCAAGTTCAACATTACCCCCGTAGTAATAAAGATCATGCGCAGACTTAATCAGACAAAAAAACCGTTGTTTGCTATTAAATCGCATATGCACTATACTTTTATTTAAGTCTTATACGTTTATGTAGCTATGCTGTCTATTTAACTGTCACAATCAGTCGTCAAATCTCTTATCAAAGTTAACAGTTACCGTGTCGGTTTGTATACAGCCATCAAAAACACCTACCACCCACGTAGTGATTCCATGCTCTTTGCTAGCTACTAGCTATGCATGTGGGTCGTCTGCGACGTATAATTGTTTGCAGGCGCGGGCACGTGGCAAGTGCCGTGGGTGTCGGGCTCGCAGCTGCAGTTCGAGCTGGAGCGCACGCTGTGCGTCGACGACCGCGACGCCGCCGCTCCGCCCGACTGCGGTCAGTCACCTCGACCATAACTGTTGATAATCAATTAGATTAGATTCTAATGTCTTACGAGAACGGCCTGCCTCCCTAGACAAAATCACATTTGCAAATCTTCTATCGTTTTCTTTCCGAAACCTGCCAACGCCTAACAACGGAACAGGGTAACCGGGGAAGTGACGAGTGAATGCTCTCTCTCTGTATTGCACGTCAAATCGCTCGCTGCGCCGGCGCCGCCCGCCGCGCGCCGGCCGCTCTGTTCCTTGCGCAGGCCGTTAGCCCTATCATCGCACACGCAACGTTACGTTTTGCTTTCGATGATGTTTGCAGAGGGTGATGAGAGCGAAACGCGCGGCTGGGTGTCGCTGCACGTGGTGTCGTCGTGCCGGCAGCGCGTGCGCCTGCGCGTGACGCCCGCGCGCGACTGGGCCATCGCCTTTGACCAGCCGCTACTCACCACCGCCACGCTGGTATAGACATTTTTAGGCAGACATTACGCATACAACACTATTTAACGACCTAAACGCGATTGTTGGCGCTTATACAAGGTGTTACAAAAGTACCCCTAATGCCGAATATGGTAGATAGGCACCATCAAACTGAACAACTTTTACTATGGGACCAACTCTGAAATCGCGAAAAAAATATCAGCTGTTTCATACATTTTGATATTTTCGTAATTAAATTTTGTATGAAACAGCTGATTTTTTTTTTATGATTTCAGAGTTGGCCCCATAGTAAAAGTTGTTCAGTTTGATGGTCCCTATATACCATATTCGACATTAGGGGTACTTTTGTAACACCTTGTATATGTCTCTGCCATTCTCACCTCACCTCACCACACAACCCACTCGCCACCCTGTTAACCTGCGGAGCACACTAATGCTGTCATCGCCTGTACTGAAGTCGTAATATTGCCACTTTCCAGTTTTTAAGGGTCTAAATCGTATACTTTTTCAGAAGCAGAGCGGTCTCCACCTTCAAAGTATGGATGATGTTTGATGACAAGATGATACGGTTGTGCGTTACAGACGGCGCCCCGCGTGCACTTCTACGCGTTCCCCCCGGGCCAGGAGCACGTGCGGCTGGCCGTGCGCTCGGCCGACGACGTCTGCGCCACTGTCACCTTGCAACCGCTCGGGGTGAGACATCCATACACAACACACACGCAGCGAACTTTAATCTATGGAACAAGCATTCCGCTCAAAAATAGCACCACACATAAATTACAACCAAGTTGCTGAAAAAAGGGCTAGCATTAGTAACGTAGCACCAAGCTACTGAACTCTGGTTGCATAATAGTGACCATAATCTGTATACTCAGATATTTTGTATTCTTAAACGAAAAAATATTTATTAATTATATTACGTTATGTCTGCATCTTTTTGCCTTCTTTGCTTCTTTTACACCGTTTAACTACAAAGGACACATTTCTGATAAATAGACCTTAAACACCTATGTTTAAGATCCATTTGCGAGACAATTATGCGCGTTATGCTCAATGGGGAATGTCTGAATAAAATAAATTGACTGAATTCATTTTATAGGTAGGAATAAGCTCCCTTATTAATAGGAAAAAGTTTCAGAATTGTCGGTTGTGTAAAAAAAAATCTAAAGAAATAAAATAACATCATCTTCGCAATAGTACGGGAGTAACAGCAGAGCATGGAGATTATTCCTTAGCCACCATCTGCCACAACTACATACAACATCTATTTTAAAAAAGTTTCTACATATTTATATGATATGATTCTGAAACGGAGCTTATAAAAAAAACAGCCAATATATTTTTTTCTGAAATTCCTTATTGTGATCTCAGCATTTGCTAATAAGCAATAATATCAATATTATTGAATGAGCCATTGATTTCGCTCTAACAGAGTAGTGTTTTTGGTTGTAGTGCCCGATAGCGGAGACGCTGGACCAGCTGACGGGCACCACTATGCGCATGACCGTGCAGCGCTCCGGCGCCGTGCAACTCTCGGTAATCTCGCTACTCTATGATAGATAAATCAATTTATTTATTTTGTACATAACCATTGAATTGGAATCGATACTAAATATACTAGAAAAAAAAAACAAATGCGAAAAAAAATTTCAATATTTATTTCTTTGTTTTTGAATAGTTCTTTCCTATAAATTGTTAATGAAAGCTGAACTTCCTTATTACGGCCTGTATAGTTGATTTAATCGTTTGACAGCCTGCGCCGAACTATCTTCGCAGATCTTCGTTTTTGCCCAATTAAAGTACACCGCGCGACGGAGGGCCCGCGCCGCGCGGTGCTCTTTGCTACCATCAGACCCGCTGCTTACTCCGCGCACAGGCACTCCAACAATGTACATACAATGGCTGGATAGTTTTGCTGATTCACAAATCGTTCACCAGTCTGCGCACTACCGCTAACTTGTCGCTAGTAAAGTGGACCTGTCATTTTGTTTTCTATGTGTTTGCTATAAATTTTTGGAAGTTTGAAGCAAATTTTCGTAAAATATATTAAATTTTCGTAAATATTAAAAAATTCGACTAGTCACCAGAATTCACTCAGGCGGGAATCGAACCAGGGACCTTCGGAAGTCCGATGCTCTTCCAACTGAACTACCGAGTCACTAGTGGCATCGTCGAAATATTTTTTCCTCGATTCCTGCCTGAGACAACTGGTGACGAGTCGATTTTTTCTAGTACCTATATTGTTTAGTATAACAAATAAGTAGTCGTGTAGAAGAACCGTATGTTATGTGTCAGCGGTCGCGTTTCCCGCGCGGGTTCCTGGTGGTGTGCGTGGTGCAGGAGACGGACGCGGGGTGCGAGGACGAGCGGCGCGCCGCCGACGACTGGCTGTGGGCCGCCGCGCTCTACGGCGAGCCCGCGCCGCGCCCGCCCGCGCCCAGGCTCAAGGAACTGCACATACAAACCATGGTACTACCGGCGACCACGTCGTCTGACCGACCGACTTCCGACCGACCGACATAGCTCATCAATTCACAAAAATCAACCTGATCTCGAGACATCGAGGTGCACTTGCGTTTTTTGTTAGACGACGAATGATAGTGCGCCTTATGCCCGTTTGCACTAAAATTGGGTTAGGTTTGTCCTAGTTAAGATACACCTAAGCTTAAGAGTAGCCTAACTAAAAACTTGGTTTGCACTAACAGTCCTGTCTCAGCTGTGACGAAAATAGGGAATTGTGCCTAGTAAAGGGATTGACGAACGATTGAAATGATAGATTGTTTATGGTCTATTATTAAAAATAAAATCTGTTTGAATTTGTCAACGTCTTTGACGGAGTTTTTGGCGCCATTTTGTCGACTTCAGTTTGGTGTCTATTTTAATTATTCTCAAATTGATTCATAGTGGATATTGTATCTTAATATTGGTACAGTTATATGGTACAAGTGTCTACGCAACTGAACAATATGTGGGATAATTGAAATAGGCGCGATCTTGGTTGTGTGAAGCTGAGACTTTTATTGAAGTGGTGGCTTCCTCGGCAGAACTAACCGAGTAAACTGTCTTGAAATACTTGGTGCCAAATGCTCCAAGCAGCATTGGAATGCGATGCAACCGCATTTTAATGAAAAATTAAACAATATCTACCACTGAACTATTTAACACTTTAAAATTACTTCCAAGAGGAAAGTAGATTGCCATAACAAAAAAAGAAGAAGAACGTCTTTGACAAAGAATTTGTTTTCGTGACATAAAATGACATAACAATACTTTTTTATTTTGTTGTTTGTCAACCGAAGTTGGAGAGGCTAAGGAAACCTCCATGCTGTAACACAAAAAATACTCTTAAGTATCGCCTTACGCGTTGAGCGCTTCTTGTTCGGGCTCATAAAGTTAGGAATCTCCTAAGTGGAGTTAGGAATGGCTTAAGGTTAATGCAAGCAAATTCGCCAGGAGTAACCTAAACAAATTAGGCAAGAACTTAGGCGATTCTTAAATTTAGTGCAAACGGGTATTAATGTCTTATCTTTAAATAGTTATAAAATATGTATTTCAATATTTCTACAGTTTAAACATAATTTTTTATATACAGGGTGTCCCAAAACTTTGACACACGGAGGGAAAGTACCTTAAATATTCAAGGTAGGAATTTTACTGAAAGAAGACTTTATTGTTTTTAAAAAGAATTGGAACTGCATTCAGAGATTAATTAATAACTAAATAAATAATAATCCTTATGAGTAACCCTTTCGATCGGTATCGTAAATACGGTAACCGAACCCACCTCAACCAGGAACCGAACCCGTTCCTGGTAGAGACAGGCGATTTTTGAAAAATCTTTGAATGCAGTTCCAATTATTTTTGAAATCAAAATGAAGTTTTATTTCCGTGAAATTTCCTACCTTCAATATTTAAGGTACTTTCCCTCCGTGTGGCAAAGTTTCAAAAAACTTAGAAAATATTTTCGAAAAATAGTGTTACAGCTAAATTAGACCGATTTTTTTCCATAGAAACAGACAATTTCAATTTTTTAAAAATAAGACCGACCATACTAACTTTTAAGACCTATGTATCCTACATAAGCGTATGAAGTTTCATTAAAATCGGTTTATTCATTTCTAAAAATAAAGACTTAAAAGTTTGTATGTTTACATGTGTACTTTTACTTATGCTGCGGCTACATTCTCGCGCTGTCGCGAAGATTTTCGTCGTCATGTTTAATTCTTGTAATAAAATGAATTTTAATTTCTCGATTCAACGTTTCTGATTGTACAACACGACAGTGAAAATCTTCGTGATAGCGCGATATTAAAGGCGTAAGTCGGCGGCGCAGGCGAGAGCGGGTGCGTCCCACCCTGCGTAACAGAGGTGTCCTAACCGGACCGAGGGCGGGCAGCGGGCTTTCTGTTTATTGCTCACGCGACAGTGTCGGGATAAAGATGTGCGAGAGTTATAATTAAAATATCTCGAAAAAATCGCGACGTGTATATTTTAGAATGCAGTAATATTTAATGACGAATGATGACCCGTCACCCATTAAATCATGAGAGACCCCAATTCGGAGAGTTTCATACGTTATACAAAGTTTTGAGACTTTACCCTTCAAGGTTTTACGAATACTTATACCAGAATCTCCATACAAACATTCAATTACGAACGCCACCATCGATGAACGGGGAAATCAAACTGACGAGCGGCAACACGCGGCGGGCCGCTACCCGCTCCGCACCCGCTCTCGATTAGGACGCGCCTCTTCTTTGGGATTTCATATTTGTCATTCGGCCGCTCCCACCAGGGGGCCGATTCTCGCGCACTGTGACATATCTCGAATTCGAAACTAATTCTAATCACAAATCTCTATTAAAAATGTCACTAAAATCTCTATTGTAGCCAAAGAACTTATTCTCTGCGATTTTCGACATTAGATTTCTTGACTTTTTCGATATAACTTTAGGCCAATATCTATACTGCCAGCACTTAGTAAAATATTTGAAAAAATTATATATTTCCAATTATTAGATTACTTAACATCAAATAATATACTTCATAAAAATCAGTTTGGATTTTCCAAAGGTAAAAGTACTACTGATGCTGGAATTGCTCTTCTCAAACATATCCTTGATGCTTGGGAGGGAAAGCAAGATGTGATTGGTATTTTTTGTGACCTTTCTAAGGCATTCGATTGCGTTGATCACCAAACACTATTAAAGAAGCTAGAACATTATGGTGTCTCTGTTAAATCAGTTAGTCTTATGAAATCTTATTTGTACAATAGAACCCAGAAAGTAGTGATTAATAGAACTGAATCTACTGGAGCCCCCATCAATATGGGCGTGCCACAGGGATCAATATTGGGCCCTTTGCTGTTTTTAATTTATATAAATGACCTTCCTAACTACGCGAATAATTTATGTGAGGCAGTGCTATTTGCGGATGATACTTCTTTAGTTTTCAAAGTCAACAGAGGTAATAACTGTTCTGACGAAGTAAATAGCGCTCTCTCTAAAGTTTCATACTGGTTTAATAGTAATAATTTAGCACTCAACCCCAAAAAAACTAAATGTGTTAAATTTTCATTACCGAATGTTGAGCACGTCGAATTGAATATTAATCTGAATAACGTTGAAGTTGAGTTTACGGAGAGTACAAAATTTCTAGGTATTACACTAGATTCACGACTGCAATGGGATCCTCATATTGAAGCTTTGTCAAGTAGACTTAGTTCTGCGGCCTTCGCCGTTAAGAAAATAAGACTTTTAACTGATATTGAAACGGCAAGGTTGGTATATTTTAGTTATTTTCACAGTGTAATGTCTTATGGGCTACTATTGTGGGGCTCGGCTGCCAATATTCAAAATATTTTTATACTTCAAAAAAGAGCTGTTCGTGCCATATATAATCTTCGTCGGAGAGATTCCCTGAGAGAATTGTTTAAAGAAATAAATATACTAACTTTGGCTGGCCAATACATATATGAAAATTTACTATGTGTAAGGAAACACTATGATTCATTTGCTAAGAACAGCGATAATCACCATATTAATACAAGGAATAAAGATAAACTTGCCGTTCCAAGATTTAGGCTTGCAAAAACTAGAGGTTCATTTATGGGGAAACGCATAACCTTGTTTAATAAAGTTCCACAACAAGTGATTGATCTACCTTTGCATGAATTTAAAAATCATGTCAAAAAGACGCTCATGGGTAAAGGTTATTATAAAGTAGACGATTATTTGAAAGACCGGAATGCGTGGAAATGATGTAACACAATAACTCGCTAGTAAGTTTTATTGTTAATAACCTGTTGTATTTTTTTTGTATTTGGTAACGATATATTTAAGTTTGTAAATATCGTTACTTATTTCTGTTAAAGCTGATAAGTTTCTTGCGCCTGTTCTTCTTGTCAGTTAAAAAAGTCTGGAACAGGTGGTAGAAAAACATAGACGATTCAAAAGCGCTTAATTACTAAGTTTATTTGAATAAAGCAATTTTTTACTTTTACTTACTTATACCTCGAATTTGCCACTATGTCACGCGCCCGAGGATCACCTCGGACTATTCTGACGTGTGTGTGTGTGTGTGCGTGCGCGTGCGCGTGCGCGTGGTTGTGGTGGTGCGTGCAGGCGGCGCTGTCGCGCGGGCAGTACGCGGCGGCGGCGGGCGCGACGCTGGGCGTGTTCGCGGCGTTCTACCTCGCCTTCGGGCTGCTCGTGCTCGCCCAGCGCTGGCCGCCCTTCGCCAAACTCGTCGCGCCCAAGGCAGTGCTCGCCGAAGGTCAATATTAACTATGCGATTCCGACCTTTTACCCTATGCGCCCCACTCAACTTTATGCTAAAATACTTACGCCCGTCTCCCCACGAACGATGAAGAAGAAGAAGATAGGGGCGTTTACTTTTATTCAAATTCGAGTACTGAGCTTTATCGACGAGCAGACACGAGAGATGCGCTACGTATCGATGGCACCGCCCGCGCCCGCGAGAAAATATAATTTTTAATAAGTACTATGTAGATACAGTTTGTCTGGAACCACTCGACTCAGTAGTCGTTTTCTACGATAGAAAAATGTGTATAACTTCTACGATACATAACTTCTCTAAACTTTGATGATTTGATTTTAATCTCTTGTAAAATTTTATTTTTAGTCATGCTTAACCTATGGGCGAATCGTGTTTTACCAGTACATATAAAATTATAGTAATTGATTCCTTGATTTCATTATACAGAATATACGAAATCTTAGGAAATCGGACTATAAGTCGTTTTTACACTCGTACAGACGCTGCAATCGGCCCGCAGTCGCAGACGGACGCGGCGCGCGATGTTTCACGGCGACGAGACTCGAGTAAGTATTATCATTCATGAAACGTAAATGCTATACGATACAAACATTCCATACCTGTCCTAGATGACGGCCTCTATTCCTGCTCTCCTACTCACGACGAGGATTGACGGAATCGAGTTCACATCAGGATCGAATAAAATAAACATTTAAAATCTGTTATTTTGCATTGAAAACGGTTTCCATAGTACCGTTTTGACGTTTACTAGATTCCAACTCGATCTCGATAGAATCGACCGCGTCGGGAGTAACCCCCTGGTTGCCACCACCTCGATCTCCACCACTGGTGGATATGGATTTTTTTACTGATTGCCGCTCTGCCCCCTAGCATGACCACCGAAACGCTATTAGCGATTTATCACGTTGAACTTGATAAATCGCTAATAATTGTTGGATTTTGACAATTGAGTGTCGATAAAACGCTGTATCACGCGATATATAACGTGTTTCGGTGGTCATGCTAGGGGGCAGTGGTGGTTATGGCTAAGAGTAAAGCACGTCTAATTTCATAATGTTTCCGACCAGCGGCAACTTTCGACAGCAGCGACAACAGCGACTCCGACGAGTCGGACACGGAGGTCGCGTCACGCCCCTCCCCCGCCCAACTGTCCTCTCCCGTTTCCGCCCGGGCGAACGTTCACCCCCCTACCTCCTCATCCGCCGACCGTGCGTCCGACCGTTCGCCAGACACGAGGACTACGGACACGCGTTCCCCCGACACGGAAGTCGTCGATAGTGCTCGACTGCCGAACGACGAGAACCCGACGGCGACGTCGGACGATGCCGCGACACCGGTGCGAGCCTCCGAAAGTAACGGAATCAGTCACGCGGACGTCGTCACCCCCCAAAATGGCCACGCCGAAGTTAATGGCACCCGAGTGAGTCTTTAAATCGCTATCACTGTCTTAATCGTAAAAGACGTTCGGTCTTTTAAACAACAAACAATCGTATGAATACAAAAGTCACACATAATATACGAATACGAGCCGCGTCCGATCGAATACATCAACCGAAAAATTTAACCAAATCTTTTCTTGATAAATAATAACTTTTAAATTATACTTGAGGTGCTGATTTTTCTGTTATTATAAGAATCGGCATATCTCGTATGATAGAACTGTCGGAGTGGTGTAGGTACGTGGTTGTACGTTCGCAGGTCGGTGGTGTGGGCGGTAGGGCCAGCCCCCCGTTCGGTCTGCCGGCGCGGCTGCGCGTGGCGGCGCTGGCGCGGCGGCGGGCGCGGGTGCTGCGCGCGCGCACGGACCGCTACCTGACCACGCTGCTCACCGTCGCCGTCTTCTACGCGCTGCCGGTGCTGCAGTTCGTCTTCACCTTTCAGATCGTACGCGTACTGGGACCCGATCGCGATCATTTTCAACGATAAAACCGAAACTGAATCGTCACCGTTTCGGTTTCGTCACAGAACACGTAATAGTACGAGTACGGATGGGACGTTCCGCGAGATCGTTTCGATAATAGCGACGCTCACTCCGACGGAAAAAGTGCGATCTGCTGCGACGTGTTCGGAACGCACGCTGTAGATTTTGCTATCACGTTCCACCGCGAAGTCACATAACACCTCGTCTGAATACGTCGTCGACGTTAAACGTGGATTCACGGAGACGACTGCATCCCGCTTCTGTAATATTTGATATTGTTAAGTTTAAATGTCCTGAATATCTTTACTGCGAATTGAAACATCCCACTGTGAGACTTTTATAAGTCGTGAATTCAGACTCGTACGTCCAATATTTGCGATTCCGCAGCACAGCACGGCAGCCTTTAAATCGAAGCTTCCGCTGTAACACGACGAAATGCTGAAATAATATACCACCACCGATAAGGAATTTGACGTCGAAGTTTACATTCAAGAAAAACATTAAGGTTTTTCTTCTCGAATGTCAAAAGTTTGAGTACTAGCACTTTTTGCATGGACGGGCGGTTTTCAATTTTTGTTTTATTAATTATTTAAAAAAATATGGGATATTATATAATATACTAGAAAAAATAGGACTCGCACCAGATCATGTTCTCGGGCGGGAATCGAACCCGCGACCTTTGGATATCCGGTCCAATGCTCTGACCGCTGAGCTACCGAGTCACTCTGTCCGACTTCAACCACGTGTTCTCCAACCTCGGCTACCTGCTGCTCGGCGCGCTGTTCATACTGCAGCTGCGCCGCCGCAAGGCCAAGCGGGACGCGACACCTAGTCACTCGGTAGCTCAGCGGTCAGAGCATTGGACCGGATATCCAAAGGTCGCGGGTTCGATTCCCGTCCGAGAACATGATCTGGTGCGAGTCCTATTTTTTCTAGTATATTATTTAGTATTATATAAAATAGCATTGTGAATGCTTAAATCTCAAAATTTAAAAAATATGGGATATATTTTACACGATTTTGCAACAATTTATTTATTATTTATTTATATGAAATGAAATGAATACCTACCATATTTTTTTTAATTTTACTCATTGAATCCAATTACTATTTAATTATCATAAAATGCATGTATGATTAATCCCGAGCACTTTTTGCCTCAGCGGGACCTCTATGGTTTCGGCTGAAAATCAGTGATTTGCTCTAAAAAAGCAAATACATCACATGGTACAACACGCGCGACCACACGCGACGTGGCGCGCCTGAGTGAGTTTTGAACTACGCGCTCGCGGCCGGTGCGCGGTAGCCCTCTGACTTTGACCCGGTTAAATAGGCCCGCAACGTAATTATAGCTTCATAGCTTTTGTTAAAATCGTTGAAACCTATGCCCAAGGAGCCTAGGATGCCGATCTTGGGCGATTTAGATGAGAACTCTAAAGCTAAACCAAAGATTTTTAGGTAAACATAACCTAAATGACGACGTAATGATTTTGGTTGTATCGTTTAGAATAAGCGCGATTGGGCCCCTGAACCTCTAAACAAAACTGTATCGCGGCAACCGGACGTGCGTCTTTCGAATAACTTGATTTTGGACTTTTTTTACATACACTGTACTTTGGCTCGTGCACCGTTTTCAGTTTGCAATGAATAATATATGTTATCGTGGAAATACAGTACTGAGTATACGACATACTATAGTTGTGTGTTGTCAGTTCTTGAACGTGTCGGGCTCGCTGGACATCTGCTACTACAACTTCCTGTGCGCGCACCCGGCGGGCGTGCTGTCCGACTTCAACCACGTGTTCTCCAACCTCGGCTACCTGCTGCTCGGCGCGCTGTTCATACTGCAGCTGCGCCGCCGCAAGGCCAAGCGGGACGCGGCACCTAGGCACGAGGTACTACCCTATATGTCTGTCTCGTTTCAACCACGAGTTCTCCACCGCTAATCTCATATCCACTAATATTTTCCTCATGGTCCTTCGAGCCGGATATAATAGAGAGACGCCAGTGTTAAACTGTAGATGAATACTGGTCGTGTAAGATTGCGTCGCTTGCAGGAGTACGGCATCCCGGCGCACTACGGGCTGCTGGTGGCGCTGGGCGCGGGCATGATGGTCGTGGCGCTGCTGTCCGCCAGCTACCACGTCTGCCCCAACCGGCTCAACTTCCAGTTCGGTCAGTGCATACCGCATACCTCTAGCCTGCCGTTATGTCGTTGCTGATTTGTGAGATTTGATAGTCATACATCGAGCAAAGTTGATCGTTGATTGTCGGTGTTTGACGTATCTCTTTGATTGTTCATGTATACCGTATTTAATGCAATTTTCGATTGTCTGATTAAAGTTACTCACTTTAGATTTTCTCACTTTGGTGTGTACCCACAATAAATTGTCGAAGATGAATTTATTTTTCTGCAAGCTATTTACTTATTTAACGTCTGAGTTTTATAAGAGAGATAAAAAAATATCAGCTTTATTTGTCAAGTTTAAAATTATTTAGATCATTTTATTACGATTGATGTTGTTCAGATGAAATCAATTTAAATTATTAAATTGAGATTTGTCGCATTCACAATGCTGTTTATCTAATATATTATTTATCTCAATTTAAATTACCCAAGGAATATCGTTACTACATAAGTAAAAACTACATAGTAAATATTTTAAAATGAACGAAATGTGCAATTACTAAAAATGTGAAACGTCATTATTGTGTCCCTAATAAAACCAGATTTTATTTTTTTTTCAAATAAGACACACAAACACTCGAGCTAAACAGTATTGTACGCTGCAGACACGTCGTTCATGTACGTGCTGGCGGTGCTGAGCATGGTGAAGATCTACCAGTCGCGCCACCCCGACGTCAACGCGCGCGCGCACGCCACCTTCGGCGTGCTCGCCGTGCTCATCGCGCTTGGTATAAACCACTCGCCCGCCAACTTCCTTCATCCCTCACTCACTTCATCTCTCCTTGTCCTCTACTTTTCGTGTATCTCTTTCATTTATCACGATACAAGCATATTTCTTTACTTACCCTCTACCACAGAATACATAACAGTACAAGTACACTGGATGCACTCCGTAAAATCATTTAAATGAATAGCGACTCTTAGCGGCTCCGACACAATAAATAACAATTCAGGTCACACAGCGCTCCGTTCCTTACAATTATATTCGCCTAGAAGTTGCCTCTCTTTCTATCGCGTAACTCTTATATTTTCTGACGACTTTAGCTCTATGATATTATTCCGTCCGGACGCAACCGCCGGCTACGTGTAGCTTCATACCTAAAGCGCGGAGTGCGCCTGGCCTGTCTCTACTAGAAGCACACACCCCTCGCACATTAATAACGTGACATAATCATGACATACTCAGATCAATCAAACGTTTGATATAATTGTATATACAGGCATATCACACCCAGATTCCTGTGGTTAGGATGAGTAACAATGGTGTTGTTTACGTGTGCAGTGGTGTGGGGCGTGGTGGGCGGCGGCGCGCTGTTCTGGGGCGTGTTCACGGTGATACACGTGTTCACCTTTCTGCTGCTCTCGCTGCGCATCTACTACCTCGGACAGTTCCGCTTCGGTCAGTATCCGTTTCAGTTTTAGCGTACTCAATTGTGCCGGGGCGCCGAGGAATTTATGTTAGAAAAATATAAACAATACTTATACTGTATAATACTTGTGCGTACAGAAAAGGAGATGCTGCAGCGCGCGGCGCGGCAACTGCGCGAGGTGCCCTCGCAGGGCCTGCGCCCGCTCTACACCGCGCGCCTCGTCATGCTGCTCATCGCCAACTCCCTCAACTGGGCCGTCGCGCTCTACGGGTATACACACACGCACACTACACACACTACACACGCACGCAGGGCCTGCGCCCGCTCTACACCGCGCGCCTCGTCATGCTGCTCATCGCCAACTCCCTCAACTGGGCCGTCGCGCTCTACGGGTATACACACACGCACACTACACACGCACGCAGGGCCTGCGCCCGCTCTACACCGCGCGCCACGTCATGCTGCTCATCGCCAACTCCCTCAACTGGGCCGTCGCGTTTTACGGGTATACACACACGCACACTACACACACTACACACGCACGCAGGGCCTGCGCCCGCTCTACACCGCGCGCCACGTCATGCTGCTCATCGCCAACTCCCTCAACTGGGCCGTCGCGTTTTACGGGTATACACACACGCACACTACACACACTACACACGCACGCAGGGCCTGCGCCCGCTCTACACTGCGAAAATACTTCTTTAACATAAAAGAAAATACTACCAGTACTACTATTTAAAAGAAAATACTACTTTAACGTTATTATTTGTCGTTCTGACGAATCTATAGACAAAACAGGCAAAAGCTACATCTTCCGAAAAAGAAACATTTATGTGTCATTACATGTCAATATGTTGAAAAATAATAATGTTGGAACAACGGCAAAGTACCGGAAGACTGGCGTAAAGCCGTGGTCGTGCCGCTGTACAAAGGAAAAGGATCACGGTAGGATCCTAAAAATTACCGTGGGATTAGCCTTCTCAGCATTGTCAGCAAGTTGTATGCAAAGGTATTGATTGAAAGAGTGATGCATGAAACTGATCAGAGTATTTGGGATGTGCTTCAGAAAGGGGATGGGATGCACGGATCAGGTCTTCTCCTAAGGTGCTTGACCGAAAAACATCTGGCTAAGCACAAAAAGGTTTACTGTGCCTTTGTAGACCTGGAGAAGGCCTACGATAGAGGCGATAGAAATGAGCTGTGGAAGGTGTTATCTGAATACGGACTGGAGGGCAGACTGATTCATGCACTGAAATCCCTCTATGAGGATTCCTATGCATGTGTCAGGGTTAACGGCGCATACACTGATTGGTTTAGCATCTCCAGAGGTGTCAGACAGGGATGTGTTGCGTCACCAGGCTCTTCAATCTGTTTTTGGACAGCTGCATGAAAGGCCTGAAAGAACTTGACTGTGGAATCATGATGAAGGGGACACAAATCAAGTGCCTCCTCTATGCGGACGACCAGGTTATACTTGCGTCTTCTGTGGGGGAGTTACAGGAGATGATGTCCGTTATGAATGATGATTTTGTGAGAAAAGGGATGTACTTACATCCCTTTTGTATGAATGTTGAATGTATCTAAGACGAAAGTGATGGTGTTTGAAAGAGATGTAGAAATGACTGACTGTACGGTAATGATAGGCAGCGAGAAAGCTGAACAAGTGCGTGAGTTTGTATATTTGGGAAGTATGTTCACAAGGGATGGAAAATGTGACGAAGACATAGAAAGAAGAGTGAAGAAAATTTAATGGCGCTATACACTGCGTTATGAATAGCCAAATCGTACCTGAAAAGGCGCGAATGGCTATTCATAACGGAGTGCTGGTGCCGACACTTGATGTATGGAAGTGAGTCTTGGGTGTGGCAGAAGAAGAATGAAAGCAGAATAAATACTGTAGAGATGCGATCGTTGAGGAAAATATGTGGGGTAAAATTAAGTGATAGAATGAGGAATGACGTAATTCGTAAAAGTGAAAGTGGTCTGAAAGATGATATAGTGACAAGAATTGAGAAAGGAATGCTTCGGTGGTTTGGTCACTTAGAGAGGATGAATGAAAGTCGAATTACGAAAGAAATATATTGTGCTAATGTGGAGGGAACGAATGCGCAAGGGCGTCCCAGAAAAACCAGATAAAAAAGGCTGGTGTACGCAGTGAGAAAAACCGCCGAGCATGAATGAAAAGGTTGATGGATGTAAATGAAGCGAAAGAAGTGTGCAAGGATCGTAGCAGGTGGCGATCCATAGTCTCTGCCTAACCCCATGGGAAATAGGCGTGAGTATATGTATGTATGTATGTATAGCGCGTTTGTCGCTATGGAGCGATTATGAATAATGATTTTCAAGAATATCCTTATAACAAACTTATAGGCCTTCCATAACTTTTTAGGAATAAGACAAGACAGTTACAATAGTAACGTATATATGGATTAAAAACTAAAGTTCAGATTTGTGTGTAGATTATTCAACCAAAGCGCGGACTTTGCGTCCCACCTGCTGTACGTGCTGCTGGGCAACACGCTGCTGTACATGAGCTTCTACCTCGTCATGAAGCTGCTGCACCAGGAGCGCCCGCGCTGGTACGCCTGGGCCTACACCGCCGGTAACTACACTCTGATATCTCACGACTCTGTCTTTTACGGGTTCGCTCCCACAGCTTCCTTCTAGTGGTCGGCGTGCGAGCCTAGTTTCGAGGCAAAACCGTAAATTGAAGTACAAGATAGCCGTTTGACACACGTATACTTGAGGTCAAAACAATTGTTTTGAGCCGCAGATCTTAAAAAAATTGCCCTTAGGAGAAGAGTTACGGCGACATCTTTGTTTGTATAGGAAACATTTTTTTGTTCTAAAACCTATCGTGTCATCGACCATCGTGTGCGATACCAAATGAAAGTGCTTTCTGAGACGATTCTAAAATATTAATTGTTTTAAATTAAACCAAGCTCACCATATTAAATCAGGATTTCTTTTCAAATATATATTAATTATAGCATATTAATAAAAAAAATCTACCTACTCTTTTTGTATGATATTCTATATGTTTACATTACACATAATATAAGTACCGAGTGCATCGTGACCACACGTAATTAATAATAATAATCTATTTATTTGATTCTAAACGTGAACAACTGTCGTTATGGCCATCTGCTTCTAAATATTAACCACGGACGAGTAAAAAAAGATATTAACATTAATTATGTTTTTGTGTGCTGTCGGCTTTCCATTAAAACAAATAAAAGACCGACAATCACGACGTATGGAAATGTCAACTTCATACATAATGTGACCTCTGTTGTATTGGAATAGTCGAAAAGGCAAGCGTTTGCTACTCGTCTAGGGCCTCTTTATGTTCAGTTTAACCGAATTGATTTAGTAGTCGTTTGTGTGGTGTGGTGTGGTGGTCAGGCGCGGCGGCGTGCTGGGCGCCGGCGCTGTTCTTCTTCACGTGGGGCTCGTCGTCGTGGGCGACGTCGGCGGCGCGCTCGCGGCACCTCAACCACGAGTGCCTGGTGATGCAGTTCTACGACGCGCACGACCTCTGGCACATGCTGTCCGCCGTCGCGCTCTACCTCTCCTTCAACGCCATGCTCACCTGGGACGACGGGCTCGCCGCCGTGCCGCGCACCGAGATCGCCGTCTTCTGATTTTCTCGATACCTATTCTACGTTTCCTTTGACAGTATTATCAGCACGATAAAACGACCCTCACTGTACCCAAGTTTCATACGAAACAGTAGAGATTGTTATTTTGTTATAGAAGTAGACCGTAGAAAATCGTCGATGTTAACGGACATATCATTGTGTTGTCTGAACTTACACCTTCGTTGCCATTAGATGTAAATCCACGTTCACCAAAGATGTAAAATAGCGATCTAATAAAGAGGTATTTTTGTACAGCGTATAAATAAAATATGTTTATTATTTTCAACCACTAACGAAACAAATATTTTTTATAGAATAGAATTTTCATTAATTCAGGCAAATTACATCCATTTGCAAAAATATATTAAAAATTCATTAGAAATAAATTGAAATAATAATAATATTGTATTAAATTTAAAATTTAAAATTAATCAAATTAAAAATCATGAGAATTAAATTATGAAAGCGGAGTGTCCCTTCTGTACTTGTACTATTAAGTATTCTGTATGTACAGGCTAGAAAATATTGTTTAAGCGATAAAAAGTACCACAAAACTTCTTCGAGTGCATTTGATTTAAGCCAAATGGACTCCGAAGTTTGCATAGAGTAAAATCTGAAATTATTTTATGTGATGGAAGTTTATGTAAAGATTACAGGAAAAATAAAACTATGTGTCTAGTGTTCTAAGTTCATATATTTTATTTCAGGATTTTTAGATTTTACGTTAATTAAAAAAACTTAAATCTAGTCCAAGTTGAGAAAGTAAGGAATTTTGAGTTGAGTCTCTTTGCCATAAGTTGAATAAAATCAATTGTCAAATTTGACAGTTACAATTTGCCATGCGCCCGAAGGATAGTGCTTGCCTACCAACTATCAACACCATTATCGAGTATCGATATTTTATATTGGATTTCTAAAAAGAATAACACCCGTTTTCACTAAACTTAAGAATCGCCTAAGTCTTTTCCTAACTACAACTCGACCAAGATAAATAGGCGCATGAAAGCTAAGTGAATGACACCGTTTTAAGTTGACCCCAGACCTATCATTTTCATTTCTTTGCTTTGCTGTTCTAGTAGAACAGGGGCCGTATCGACTAACGCATCGAACTTCGGAAAGTCTGCCGGGCTTCAACTTAAAACAGATAAATCGAAGTAAGAAGTTCCGTATTGTAGTTATTTAGAAGATATCGATGTTCGTGTGACATTATAAATTAGGGTTCGCCATTTTGGCCCGATTGGGGCTCGATTTATCTTATTTAATTTGAAGCCCGGCAAACTTTCCGAAGTTCGATGCGTTAGCTGGTAGTCTTAGAGCATTAAGACATACTTTGTACATACATCACTCCATTTGGCGCGATGGACTGACCGTGAGGGTCCACCTTAAGCACTTTCAATGGTTATAATATTATGCTCTAAGGTTTATAATAATGTTGATTCAGTCAGATTGACGTCACACGTCATCGTATCACTGTCGTCCAAACTGTCATCGGTCTGCGTTCTCATTATTTTTATTTATTTCGCAATTTCTAGATGACTAAATCCGAATTCGTAGCTTACACAATTCAGAAATTTTCGAACTGTTTAGTGATTATACTTAATTAAAATGGATAATCAGTATTATTACAAGTTGATGGCGAGTTATCTGTCAAAACGCAATTGCGACGAGTCCTTTATGAGATACTTTTTTGGAAAGAACTCTCTGAAGAAGACGCCAGAAGAATTAGAACGCGCCGATGAAAGAAAGCGGCGGCTACAACGGGAACGATCGCGTCGGTACCGAGCACTAAAAAACGCGCGGCGCCAGAACGAGGGTGGCAGTGGAGGTGCACGCGACGCCAGCGACTGCGATAGCTCAGCCGGACGCGGCAAGTCGCGTTCCCTGCTGCTCGAGGAGGAGTTTAGTGACGGCGACGAGCCGCCAACTCTGTGCGACCTCAATTACGAGGACAAGTGGCGAGCCGGTTCCTCGGACTGTGCCTCCGATGACAATTCGGCGCAGTCTGCCCCCGATCCCAAGGAACCGCCGCTCACTGGTGATGTCTCTCTCAGCCTCAAGGAGTTCCTTAGCTCTCCGAATACGGAGCTCGACTACCCTACAGTGCACAGCCTCATGTTCCACTGGTTGCAGACGTAACATTACTGTTGTCGTGCGTAGATCGCAGGGCCGCCCGCGCCGCCTCGCGGCCCTCATTGTATCGTTGTGAATTCAAAATTTTGTTATGATGTGTTAAAATCTGTTTCATAATATTGTGGTATTTTAAAAGTTGGACTTGTAAACATGAACAGAATGTAGATATTGGATGTGATAGTTTAACACATATCGCATGAAATTAGAATGCTGCTTCTATATTGTAATAGTTACAAATCACAGCACATCAAATCGACAAAACCGTCCTGCTATAATTTTAAACTGACTAATAATTAGATGGTAATTTTTCAAGTTCTCTAATTGTACCTAGTAGTTTCTTTATAATAATATCTGATGATGACAAAGGAGACATTAAGAAGACATAAAGCACTTCAAATTCCATCTTCCTTGTCACCTGGCATCACAAGTCTTGATGCCATCCCATGAGATTCATTTATGAGGAGGGGAACATTAAGATGTGTCCAGATTTATCATATGTCATTGATTGCACATGACATGTGGTAAAGCTATTATGTCACAAGGACAATATAAACGAAATTTTAGAGCCTATTCTGCGTGACTGGGTGTCTGCAGCAGTAGAATATTCCACTAGACAATAAGTTGTTGTTAAGTTGCCATATCCCAATATTTAGATACTCAACTATTATACATTATAAATATATATGCATATAGAGAAGTATAAAATATATAAATGTATAGTTTGTGATACAGATGAATTTTTACATTTTGTGTGGATCTACAATATTAGTTATAATTTACATAGATAAGTGTGGGTAGGTGCTCTTGGGTCGTAAGAAAACTATGGCCATTGCTATGTGTTTTTTTATGTGGAAGTGTGATAAAACTTGTACTAACCAATGGCTACATTGAATTTACATTCCTGACAACAACTTAGTATAAATCATTAAAATATATGAGCAGTTGATTAGCTCTATGCATTTATAGTTGAATACTCATCAGTCAGTGACTGAAGCTCTCTTTCAGACAACTAATCAATGAAAATAAAGTGATGCAAGTACATTTAGTGAGTTTGCTTGGGTTTGATTAAATACTGTATTTTTACAGAATAAAGTTAGCTATTTAAGTTTAGTAATGGGCACCTCTTGTTAGTTCCAGATTATTGTGAATTGATGTGGACCCATTTCTAGAGTCATGCTCTGTTGACTGATATTATGAGGGTTTTAGCTGGTAGTTGTGAAGGTGTTATGATTCAAGATAAATGAACACTAATAATTTGCTTCATCACTATTTGTGGTGTTTTAGGACTTGCTATAATGATTATAAAGAACACATCTTTAATCCCTACTAAATGTTAGAAATTCTTGTGGAGAAGCCCTGGCTTATCCTGATAAAATGCCTGATGTTTCGATTTTCATGGTAGCATTTTGTTTGGGCCATGGCTCTAGTAAAAGGCTTGTTCATAACTTGTGCTGCCATATTTTAATACCGAGTGAGTTAGCTTAACTTAGTTCCAAGAAAATAACTGTTTGCATTAGTTAGGAAATCCATGTAGGATTACCAGATCATCCCATAATATAGGTACTTGCAGAATCTACTATATTTATATAAGTGCTTTTTCTATAATATAATTAAGCCTCATCTTTACCATGTTATTTGTTTTATGATCAAATTAAAATAATATCCAACTATTTATACTTACTAAATTAAGATGATGATCTGAATCTTGAGAGTCAATATTAACTTTAATGAAAGCCATTATTTTAGCCATTATTTAGAATTTAAATGAGGCTCTGTGTTATTTTGCATATATTTTGTAGAATGACAACAGAGATTTTATGAACACTTTAACAATAGATCTGACAGCTCACACACTGTTGTAATCGTAGATGGATAAGAAACTTACTTGTAGTAAACGGTGCGATATAATTTAACTGCGTTCCAAAAGCGTGTTCCAAATAAAATTAGTACCTAATTGTATTTTATATTACAGCTGTAACAATTAAAAAGAGTATCGGAGTGTCCATAGTCTTATCTCACGTACGTACCTGAAGACACGCTAGGGACATGGTAGATAAGAAAGAAATAGCTTTCTTGTATCATCTCTTTAAGGGCTAAGTAGCCGTTAACTACTAGCGCCTGCGGCCCTAACGAGCCCAAACTCGATGGGGTTGTATGGTTTTATTACAGAAATCCTGTGACCTTCTTCCGGCTCCATCGCCAGATCCTGGACACTATTTTCCAACAGAGTACTCGTCAAGACGAATCAAACGAGCCCAAACTCGATGGGGTTGCATGGTTTCAACACAGAGTTCCTGTGGTCTTTTTCCGGCTTTCATCAGACCCTGGACCTCGTCTCCCATCAGAGTCCTACTTGACAAGACAAATCTAACGAGCCCAAACTCTGGGATTGTATGGTTTTATTACAGAGTTCCTGTGGCCTTCTTTCGCCTCCATCATCAGATCAGCTCCATGACACCATAATATATTGCATTGGCTTCCAGTTCTGACCTATGTTCAAAGTTTTCGAGTCTAGCTCTAGTTTGGGCTCATCGGAAAGCTATATATAAAATTGCTTGCTTTGTGGACAAACAAAGAAACAAATAAATAATTAAAAGAAAGCAACCTAATAAAATCGTGTTAGAAAGGTAAATAACCAAGAGGGCTCAAATATTTATTAAATAGTTCTTCAAAACTTGACATTATTAGCACTATACTTTTAGCACCCTCGCGACCCGTCCACCCACTCATTAGTTTTAAACCATTTTAAGACGGATGCAAAGAATGGAATCTTGAGACAATATAAGAGGGTATGGTTGTTTCCTTTTTTAATTATGACCTAGTTTATGAGTGATGATAATTATATTGGCGGCGCTAGGTTCATTTATTTTCGTTGGATCCCAGTTATAGATCCCATTTTTTAGATATTAACGATGGGTCCCATTAGCTATTTCCATGGAATCTCATGTTATAACAACATGTGTACTTTTCAGAAGAAAAGTTATTTACCTTTATCAAATATTTAAAAAGTAGCGTGTGTTCGGCCCACTGACTTCAAATTATTGAATGAATGAAAGGAGGAAGAATCATTAATGAATTTACATTTTATTTGTATGTAATAGGTCAGGTCAACTCTTTACACTAAATTCGAAGCTTTTCCAAACAGTCCTATAGAGATTTCTTTTTTTATATTGTTGCAAGACATAGGTAGTCAATCCATTGATTTTTTTCTTTAATCTCAACATTTTGATTACTTGGGAGTCCAGCAATTATTTTCACATTGTTTCATTCTAACACTGTACATGCTAGCGTCTTCCATTAAGACAGCCAAGATATGCATAATATTAGGATTTTATTATAAACAATTTTGTTGATAAAAGTTCCCGCATTTAATTTTTTATAAGCATTAGAGGTCCAATCAACGCAAATAAAACGTTTTTCTCTTCCAATTTTAGAATGTGGGATCCAACGGAAATACACAATAATGTTTTGTGAAATCCAACGCCAACAATATTAAACTGGGATTCAAAAGTGGGTTCAACGAAAATAAATGCTACAAGCCCCGGAATGATTGTAATGTAAAGTAGTAAAATACAGATTTTGGAATACGCTTTTGATCGCGGTCAACGATGCCTTTATCGAATGTAATTAATATAGACATAATGCTTAGGTAGGTAGGTACTTTAAAGTAGTGCCATATTAAAAGAGCTTCCTGACTATTTTTAAATAGTCTTTTATTTTTACCCATAACCACACACCGGCCCCGGACGCATATAAGCAAAATCTAACCACGAAGTTTAGATAGTGATCTCCGACTTGTCAAATAAACTCGGTAGTTAAGTTTGCGCGCAAAATCTAACTACTGAGTTTTTTGACCAACCTGTCTTCGAGTTTTTTGGTGTCTTCTATATTATTCGCTGGTATCTAAGTAGGTGCAAGTCTAACAATCTCCCACATTTGCGGGATGATCTGATCAAGCATTCAATTATATTAATTCGCGCGTTTTTGGTCACCATACTAACCTAACTAACCGAATGATTCTAAATTATGATTGAGAACGCACGCCATGAAAAGTCTAAAGAGTTGGTTAGGTTAGGTTATGGGTCAACCCACCGGGTCCACGGGTAAACAGTGGGGCGCACAGTGGGGAGTGTCCTTTCTGTAGGTAGTACTTATATCTATTCTGTTCCATACATAACAGGAAGCGCCTCCAAAAAGAGATATTTAAGTAGGTTGAGAGAATTTACAACTTTATAACTCTGCTTAGGGCGGGCGGGAATATATCACACCACTGGGTGGGCTTCTAGGGACCGACCGAATTCTATTTATGTAGTCATAATACGCCACCGCGTTGCCCGTCCCGTCGGCATCGTCAGGTAATGGTAATCAGCCTTGAGAAAGCCCTTGTACCGATCTCAAAATTGTGACAACTTAGGTACGTCGTGGCGTACTGACTCTGCATGTTCCATGATAATGCGGTATGAATACCTTCTAATTTTTTTGTACTATTCTCTAGTAAGTAGGTTACTGCCAAATTTGAACATTGAGATAACTCGTCTTGAGCATGTCGAAATTTTATATACTTGAAAGCGTGCTGACGCCAGGTGTTCCACTTCCTGGCCTTGCGAGTAGGTGCTGACTCACTCACACCCTAAACACTCTACTATATCATCTTGAATGATGGGCCTTGAGATACTACCTCTTGCAGTATTTTATCACTAGCTTCGTGACATAAGGTCCGTTCGTTAATTTATCATTAACGAGGCAATAATAAAAAATAATACTAGTCTTCTTTTTACTCAATATTATTTACTTAATGATCATTTATAGGTACATAATAAAAGTATTAATTAAAATATACGAATACGAAAATGCAACTCATGCGACAAAGGAAAAAATCATAATTATCATAGGACCTAGGTACGTACAGTCGCCGTAAAATATACTTATTGTAAAACAATGTGACCAAATACTTCTGAACAGCTTAAAATGTCAATAAGTTCCATACATTACAAGTTACCAATAATATCTGAACATTCGCTAGGTACTTCATTAATATCTGAGCAGATGCATGTCAATAAATTCCATACACACAACTAACACAATAGGCACACAGAAACTAAACAAATAATAGTTGTGTAAGTATAGGTATAATTTATTGACATGCATCTGTTCAGATATTAATGTAGTGGCGAATGTTCAGATATTATTGGTAACTTGTAATGTATGGAACTTATTGACATTTTAAACTGTTCAGGGTGCGTAGTGCCAGTTTTTTTACTTACTCGACCGCGTTAACGTAAACTTCATTTTGTATAAGATTGGTGGCCCGACATCTGGCGGAATACGCGATGAACTTCATCAACGCCATACAAAATTCTAACGCGCTCACGATCGAGCGTGAGGTAAAAAAACTCGCACTAAGCACTCTGAAGTATTTGGTTACCTTGTCTGCTACAATAATTATCTAACGGCGACTGTATGTAGATACTAGGTACCTACATCACAGTCCTCCAGACTGTTATATATTCTCTACCTTCAGTCCTCAAAGGGAACCCTTCTAGAATCACGACGTTTTTAGACAATATACATATACGATGATGCACAATGTCCAACAACAACATGCATCACACATCACATCACAACTTGAGTAAAATATAAGTACCTAGGTACTTACCTACCATGTTACAAAAAAATATGTTACAAACACCCTTAGAGCATTAAACACCAATATTAACTAAATTATAAACAATAACGTAAACCACTAACTACTCTTTCAATACTTTCTAAGATGTATATGTTATTTGTTTTCATAAATTACATACCTAGGTTTTAATAGTGATATCACAACATTAATGTAAATTGATGTAGGTATTAATTATACTTATACCTACATTCTTGTTAAAATAATACCAACCACCAACTTGGAAAAGTTGGCGAATACTTAATAATTGAGATAGGTAAGTACTTAATACAGTTTACTATCACTCTATCACAGTAAATTCTTACATTACAAACGTTTTGTACTTACACCTCAACATTCAATATAGGTACCTACCTACCTACTCATTTTCTAAAGAAACTATAGGTACATTAGTATTTGGTTCATATCTTGCAACTAGATAATGATAAATAAATACCTACCTAGGTAACAAAAATAATGATACGATAATAAAAACCAATGAACTTAATGATTATAAAGAAATAAAAATGCATAATCTTTTTAACCCCCGACGCAAAAAGAGGGGCGTTATAAGTCTAACGTGTCTGTGTATTAGCGTCTGTGTATCGTTTAGTTTTTGTTTTTGATGATATTATTTCTAACTCTTTAAGAGTTAGCTTTTTTGTATGGGTTTTTTTAGCTAAGTCGTTGATATAACACTGAATCCCAAACCGACAAGATTTTAGCCTACCTAGGTACCTAGTTACCTAGCTATTAAAATAGAATTAGGTAGATTATCGACTATCGCAACGCAAATTCGCATTATCAATAGGCTTTGAATATCGAAGCTCCCTTCGATATTAATTTTCGCGACTAAGTCCACGATACTGAGTAGGCTGTCCCTTAATCGCCAACCAAAAGCATCACCTCTTTTGCTCTCATTGACAAAACAATAAACCCTAATTGATTGGATGTCCTCAAGACATTGATTTGGGTCACTTTAAACTCAAATAGCTGGTTATAAATGTACGATGCTGTCGAAACATGATAAAATATTTGGTACCTAACCTACCTACTAATATTATTTGCTAAATAGCATGCGTTCATTCAACAGGTAGTGCATTCTTGATTGTGAAATATAAATCCTCAAAGTCACTTCCATTCCAATCCAATGCCGGCAGCCGCCCACCGGCTCACTCAGTATGGTCAGGTGCAACTTGTAACATTAAAATCAAATGACCAGCTCAAGCGCGGTTCTCCATCAGCGAGCAGTGGGCGGCTAACCGAATTAATTAGCCACTAGGCTGCAACGCACTTGGTCAAGCGGAAACATTCGCTGATATAAAGTACTCTGTGGCTGTAACGAAACAGTAAAGTAACACTAAAATTTTTTTTCAAACTGTAAAAGTTAATGAGACTTAGTAATGAATGCGCGTGCGGTTCTGAGTGGGTGAGCAGCGACGCAGTGCGCGCGCGGCGGCGGCGAGGGCACCCGCACGCCGCCAGGACCCGATGCCCGAGAGCCCGACACGTGCCCTGCCGACCACGGAACCCGGTTACCGGACCGCTCCACCCCCTCATCGCTGATCATGAAGTCATGCACCATGTACAAAATTACATATGTGGCCAAGAAAAATAAGGTAAAATGAGCACTTTCACTCCTATCACGATTAATGACGTCACTCATAAATACATGCGGTGGTTGGTGGCTTACTTTTCTATGTCTCTTACGTCTGTTGAACTGTCTCTGCCAAGAAGTGAATTTTTAACAGACCAAAGTAGAGGAAATTTGGTTTCCCCCTCTGGTTGCACACGGCAAATCCCTCTGAAGTCATCTGCGTTCAATGAGTAGATCATGGCACCGCGTAGCCCGTGCTGCTTAATAAAATCCGCCTTAGTGGCGACGCTCGCAGGCGACTCGTAAGATACCCACTCCCTATTTTTGTACAAGTATGGGACTTTTGCCTCCTCGTCTTGTTTTATCAATACATCTCTATGACTTGCTACAAATAGACATATATCAGGATAGTTCACAAATCCCATACCTCCCAAAGCACCAACACCAGACGCCGGGCTTGCCACTCTAGCATTGTCTGAGTTCACCAGTGTAAATGAGTGGCCATATGTAGGTATTCCAACTACAACTTTATTTCTGTTTAGCCCTTTACTCAAATACATCTGAACTGTATAGTTTATGTTTAAAGTGGCCATATACAGCATTTCATCATGTCTCGGGTAGAGTGGCGAGTTAAGTCCTGTGAATGGAGTATATTTAGTATAGGAATGAAAGTCATAAGTCATGAGATTAACATAATCTGTATACATATCAAGTTGGTCCACATCATAAGCGACATCAACAATGGTTTGGGGCGCAGCCACTGCTACAGTTAACAAGTAATTTCGTTTTTCTCTTACATATTCCATTCTTATTTCTCTCAACAGCTGTGAAAAGTGTTGTCTCTCACGCTGACCTGAAACTTGTTTTTTGTCTAGATGGATAGCTGGGAATTCCCAATCAATGTCTATCCCGTCCAAGGTGTAATCGCGAAGAATACTTTTAACAGATTTGATGAATATTTTTCTAGAAGCATGATTCGCCACCATCTCTGAGAACCCATTCTCATTGCCTGCACCCCCCACTGACAGCAATATTTTCAGTGATGGATTTGATTTTTTGAGTTTAATTATGTCTGCCAGAGCTTTATACTGAGAATCTTCTAACTTTATTTCTTTGTCGACTATTCTTGCAAAAGCAACATTAATGTGAGTGCACAGATGTGGATGAATATTGACTGGCAATAACTGATTGGATCCATTAGGGTCAGGAGTGTCATAATAACATGATACAATTTTTTCTGGTTCTTTGGGAACTCTGTTATCAGAGTAAATTGGTTTTACATGGTTGAATTCAAGGTTTCCGTTTATAGAGTACAAATTTGCACGAATGTATGATTTTATTAAAGAATATGAATACGAGGATCCATAGTCAATGTCTGAAGATCGCTGAGTGACCACGACAAATACGGCAGTTAAAATTACGCCCACAACACTCACCCCAGCAAATGCACCAAGCACTCGCAAACATTTGTTTGAACTGGTATAATAATTCCGTGTCCTCGATTTAACGCTACAATGCGTTTGGTCAAGCTGTTGATAGGGTTTATCACACATGCTTAATATATTCTTTGTGAATGCGATGTTTATTTAACACAAGTGATGAATGATAACACAAGTGATAACATAACAACACAGACACACACTTCTTTCTTTCACTCGTAGGTATGTACAAAGTACGTAGGTAGGTATATTTAGGTATTTGTGGTATCACTGTTCTTCTTCTTCTTCCTAATGAGTGGCTTGCTCTGTGGTCTATGCACAATTCCGCCAATGTCACGTTCTTCTTCTTAATGAGTGGCTTGTGAGAATATTTTGAAACTGTGTTTCAATGTCAAATGTCAATAATCAAGTCCTACGTACGTTTATCCATATACGTATTTATACTGCGTTTATCATGCAATATTATTATATTATATGTACAGTCGACCAAATTGAATCATTACCCACCTTAAGTTTATATTCTTACAGTCATTCAAATACAAGTAGGTTAAAATTCGCTTGTAGATGAACTTACATATTTTATTTTACAGTACACTGACTGACAATCACTGTCTGTCACTGACTTGACTTAGCTATGGTACGGACGGTCACTCTTAATGCTCTAAGGTCAGACTCGACTAATATTCCTTTCGTTCGTGAGGCAAAGGCTCTTAGCGTTTAGTTTTTTGTGGTTCGAATATGGACGAATAATCATCCAAGGTTTCGAGTCATTTAACCGCTGACGTCATTGAATACACATTATTTATTATCTCAGTCTTGTGGGCGTTATTGCATTTATCTTGTTTAAGTATTGAAGGTATTTATAGTTTGTGGTTATGATTGGTGAAAACAAAAACACATTATTATTACTTTAAAAAGGTATCAAGTGTATTTGTTTAAACTATTTTGAGGCAGAGAGGTGCATAATCACAGTCAATATGGAAAAAAACGTTCTGACTGACTGAGGCCGTGTTCCGAATCACGCTTACATCACTATGAGACATGAGCGCGTTAACACCCGCGGCGGTATCGGCTAAAACATTGAAGTTCATGTTAACTGTGTTTTGACAGATGTATGTGATACATTGCTATTTTTCTTTGATAAGTTTTTATTTGTGCCAAAACAAAGTAGCAATGTATCACATACATCTGTCAAAACACAGTTAACATGAACTTCAATGTTTTTAGCTGATAGAGCCCCCGGTCCGATTCATGCTTACAACGCTCTCGTAAGTTGAAGTGACGTCAAAGATGCGTCATCACATGTGCTAACGACGCTCAGCGTATTTCACCAAAGCACTGTGAGCGTAGTCAGTGTAGCTGTCAAACTTGCTTGTCAATGTCTTGTCAAAATAAAAAATACGCGGTTTTATTGTTTGTAATTGTTGTGGATGTGGATGTTGTGGTTCTTTGGTATGTACCTAGACTACCTAGTGATAATTTGTGATTTTCACAAAAGATCCACAAACGATTGCTGAATTTATACCAATTTGCTTCTTCTAGTTATTGGTCTTGGATCGTTTTCGTCATCGCTTGATGATGATGAAAATAATAACATTTCTGCATCACTATTCACATCGCTATCAAAAATCAAAGCAGCTGCTTGCATTGAAACTTGATTCATAGTAATTTTTATTAGTTAAAAATTATATTACGTATAATTTTTTGAGATTACGTTGTCAAAAACAATCCAACGTTAGCGGCGTAAGCGCTCTCACGAGTGGTCCGAATCAATAGTATCGTGAGCGTGCTGACAGCGTGCTAATGATTCGGTCGGGTATAGAATGACGTCACACGCTGTGAGCACTGTTGGCGTGAATCGGAACGCGGCCTGACAGACTGACAGACTGACGTCATAAATAAATTTGACGTCTTGTTTGACTTTTGACACTGACATGCACACAAGTCGCCGTCGCAAATGGAAAAAAAAATAATGCATTTTACTATATTCCAATCCAATTCAAGTTTGATTAGTTTTATAGAATTTTTACTAGTGCAATGATTAGTAGTTCTCATGAAAAAGGTTTTGCTTAATTATCGTGTAAGAATCTTACACTATCAGCTATGGACAGCGCGTCCATGAATCCTTATGAAGAACAGCTGTACTCAGTCTTTAAAACCTTCGACGTAGATAACGAGGAAGCCCTAGATAAATCCGCAGTGCTCGATTTGTGCGACGCGTTGCAGTTGGACGACCGCGGCGCCACCCTCGTGGACACCTTGTTCGAGCGACGCTCCGACCGTGTTACTTTCACGCAATTCCGAAACGGGCTGCTCTCCGTGCTCAGCGGAGGCGAGCGCTCTCCCGCCCCCACCACGGCCATCTCGACACCCGCAGCCCCAGCTCCACAGAGTGACGAGGATTCATCCGGCCGAGAAGTAGCTCCTAAGTTTGTCTTCGGATCAAAAAAGTACGGCCGTCGTTCGAGACCTCAGCGCTCAACTTCTACATCTGGCGGGTCCCCCCGTGCTGCATCTGTTTCTCGACTCGATAGTGAAGAGACTCGAATACGTTCATCGCAGCGAATGCGGTGTAGACGCAGTGCTTCTGCGATGGAATGTCGCGAGCTAAATTCTACCACCGATGACGACGACGCTGTTTTGGCGGGCTTCGACCACGACCGCCGCATCAACTGTGACCAGGCTCTCACACTGTGCCACAACCTGCGTATGGATGGTATCAACCGTAGTATCGTCGAACGAATATTCGACGAATCACAAACTGAAGAGACAACCGTTGGAGAATTTTTCGATCGTCTAAATGCGTCGCTCACGTCATCAATTGAAGTGTCACGCGACACCAGTTCCGTTAACGCCCATGGCGATGAAGGCTCGGATGAGGACACGGGAGTCGCTAGCGAACTCGTCGTGGACGCGTGGGAGCGCGCCGGAGTGCCGCGACCGCGCCGCCTCTTGCTTGAGCTGGGATTCGCAGCCACTTCGGTTCGTCCCCCGGACCTTGAGCGCGCGCTCGACGACGAGCTCGCCGCCCTTCCCGAGCCGCTCGGCGACCGCCGCGACGCCCGTTCGACGCTGCTGTCGGCTGCGCTAGCGCTCGGTCGCTTGCGGACGGCGCGCGCGCGTCGACGAGCCGACCTCTCCACCGCCGAGAGGGACAAGTTACGCGCCGACGTAGTAGAGGCGAACAAGCGCGCGCGGCTACTCGCGCAGGACGTCGACGAGAGTCACGCCCGCATGGAGGCCGAGCTCGCGGCTAACCTGCGCCGGGCCGAGGCGCGCCACGCCGAAGCGTTGCGGCGGGCAGCCGACGAGGCGGCGGCGGAACGGGAGCGTGCGGCGGTGGCACGCGCGCGTCTCGAAGAGGAAATGGTACGACGCGGAGAAGTGGAGACCCGCGCGCGAGCGGAACTCGACGCCGAGAGAGCGCGGGCGGAGCGGTCGGAGGCGCGGGCGACGGCGGCGGAGGCGCGCGCTTCGGCGGCGGAGCGGGAGGCGGCGCGCGCGGCTGACGAGGCGCGGAGGGCGGGCGACCGGAGTGGGGGCGGGGAGCAGGGTGCGAGAGAGTCGGCGGCGGCGGAGCTGACGGCGTGCTTGGAGGAGGTGCGAAGAGAAGCGGCGGCGCTCCGAGACCGCAACGACGAACTGTGCGCGCTACTGGAGGCGCGCGGGGCAGCAGCCGACGTGCCAGCCACGGGAGGCACAGGTGCGGCCGCCGGTGACCTATCCGCGGAGCTTCGCTCATTGTTAGCTCCTGAACAAGTCGAGGTAAAAATTATGATTACTCTGTACTATTTAAACAAAATATTTTCCTTACTCAATATTTTAAGCAACCAGATGTGTCATGTTGACGATTCACAGGCCTTTTTATTTTATTATTCTTGGTAATTTTACTTTTATTAGTATTATTATTCCAACTACCTATTTGCATTATATTACACCATTGATATCATATTATAATAAATAACCTTTCATTCTCATATCATCATATTTACACAACTTTGTTAAAAATAGAAAAGTAGTACTCATTTATAAGAGTTTTGCTCATCTATTTTGTTTTCAAATTGCAGGAATGTGATTCATCGCCAGCTAGTATCGAGCAAAAAATTATGATTGACCATCAAGAAGTGGCGCGAAGGCTGCGGGCTATATTGCAGGCCTTCTGCGCTCTATCACCGGCGATCAACAAAACTTGCGAGTCTTGTGTGGCCATAGACAGTTTAGTGTCAGATGTGGGCGCGCGCGTGCAGGAGCTTAGCGAGATCGTCGGGGCGGGCGCGGAGCCGGCGCTGGCGCGGGCGCGGGCGGCAGACCGCTCTGCGCCCGTGGACGCCGCCACGCAGACAAACCTTGACGAGATCAACAATTCTGATGGCAATCAGCCACCTGAAGAGTCGCTCAGGAATGAGCTCGTCATAGCTGCACGTAGGCATGAAGACGAGAAGCAGAAATATAATGATCTGATCAGGTGAGCACCCTCTTTTCCTAAAACCTTTTTAGGGTTCCGTACCAAAAAGGATAGTAGTCTACAAACTAGATTGTGACTGTGGGCTCTCTCTTACATCGGACAAACAAAGAGAAGTATAGGGACGCGCGTTAAAGAACATGTAGCTGACATGAAGCATAGGCGCGATAACAAGTCTGCAGTGTGTGAACATGCATCAAAGGGACCCAACCATTACATTAGATTCGATAAACCCTAAATACTTGCTAAAGAACAAAGATTCATTCCCAGAATGCTACGCGAGGCTATTGAAATCAACAAACATCCAAATTTCAATAGAGATGATGGTTGGAGAGTACCACCAGCTTGGGACCCCATAATTCATCAACTAAAATCCCATCCCAAATCACACACTGCAGGATCTAAAGATATAGTTAGTTCGTTTTGTAGATAGGGATCAAAAGGGAGGTCGACACAACCTCTTTGAGTTTTCTTCCGCCAGTTCTTTCTCTCAGAGGCCTCCCCAATTTGTGAACTGGTAGTAGATTCAGTAGCTAGATCTTGTTTTCTAATTAACTTTATGCAATTTAATTCAGTAATAATGATCAAATCAGAACGCAGAAAAAAAAAAAAAAAAAAAAAAATTAACAAACTTGAATACATTTTTATAAAATTTCGAGCGGGTAATTTCATAAAAATATGAGCAGCCTATTTTGCTTTAGTCCTCCCGTGACCACGGCCCCTGGAAAGGTGTCGAAACGTCGGGAATTCTAAAAACCAATAAATACAAACTAAATAATTCCAAAACAACACCTGAATTAATAATATACGCGCTGTAATCCGTAAAAAGTGTTTTATTTCTAATGAACTGTACGCGCGAAAGTCTTAGAAGTGTATAGAAAAAATATTTATATTTTTTTGCAACAAGGACTAAAAGGGGATCTTAAAAATTCGAAGTGAGGCTACTAGAGCATATGGGGTATCATATGAAAGAGCGCTTCTTGTACATTCTCAAAAATTTTTTTAGGGCGCATAGTTTTCGTCTTTTGATAAAAAAAAATTAAACAAAATTAGGACTTCCACCAAGTGACGCCTAATTCAATCAAATAAAAAAAATACCGTTCAGGACTCAAGATTTCACAATCACAGCTGTTTTAAAAATTCATAAAATAAGTGGAAAATAAATAACACACAATAATAAACCAGTCAAACATGGAATATTTATTCTTTCTTTTTTTACTATGAAAACTACAAACTTCTTTCTGGCAACTTTTCCTACACTTTTTAAATATTTTACTCTTTGCCACAAAACCCGAAGAGGCCAAAGATGGAGCGACCTTTAATGATATGCTGGCGGAAATCCATTTTTCTTAATTAAAATGAGACACGTGACCAAGACAACTTGTCTTTCTTAAAATCTCAAGCGCACGATAGCTATATGTTTTCTAAAGAGCTTTTGACATAATTAAATTACATTACTTCTACTATCGAGATGGCGCTGACATAAAACTGCAATAATCTACAACGTAGTGTGTTTATATATAACTGCCAATGACCACAATACCAAAATCCATTAATGTTGCTTTAGTTTCCAACCTAAAGCCTAAAAAACAGTGATTTTTATATTAAGATAAATAATTTTAGATAAAATACTAGAAAAAATCGACTCACCCGTAGCACCTCAGACGGGACCCAAACCCGCACCCTTGGGAATCCGGCCCAATGCACTGACCAATTATGCTACCGAGTCGCTAGTGGGAGCGGCAAAATTTTCTAGTGCTTTTTACTTCTTCGCTGCAAGCCAGCGCAATTTTACTTCGAATATCAAGGATTTCCATACACATTTCTTCCGCCT
The DNA here is from genome assembly GCA_963556745.1 of Catoptria pinella. Classification (NCBI taxonomy): domain Eukaryota; kingdom Metazoa; phylum Arthropoda; class Insecta; order Lepidoptera; family Crambidae; genus Catoptria; species Catoptria pinella. Next base: position 227,459 of record OY750765.1, on the reverse strand, counting down.
ATTCAACCCTTAAGGGTGGAATTATCAAAAACGCTGCTTCAAAACCAAGGCGACTTTCATATAAATTTTCATCCCCTATTTCAACCTCTTCAACCCTTTTTTCCACGATAAACGGAAGGCTTTTTCCTTTTTAACCGACTTAAAAAAAAAAAAGGTTATCAAGTCGACGGTATGTTTCTTTTTTTTAATATTATTATTTTTTATGTATGTTTTAACATAACTTTACCAGTTGTTAACCGATTTCAATTATTCTTTTTTTATTTGAAAGAACACAGTTCGTGTGTGGTCCCAAAAAAAAATTACAGAGATTTGGCTAGTAGTTTTTTCATAATCCTGAAAAATAACAATTATTTGGCTTACCATCGCACGAGTTTTTGCTGATTTTCAGGTATAACTTCTTTGTTTATGAACCGATTTCGATGATTCTTTTTTTATATACACTTCTAAGATTTTCGCGCGTACAGTTCATTAGAAATAAAACACTTTTTACGGATTACAGCGCGTATATTATTAATTCAGGTGTTGTTTTGGAATTATTTAGTTTGTATTTATTGGTTTTTTAGAATTCCCGACGTTTCGACACCTTTCCAGGGGCCGTGGTCACGGGAGGACTAAAGCAAAAAGGCTGCTCATATTTTTATGAAATTACCCGCTCGAAATTTTATAAAAATGTATTCAAGTTTATTAAATTATTTTATAGCTGCGTTCTGATTTTAATAATTATTACCGAATTAAATTGAATAAAGTTAATAAGAAAACAAGATCTAGCTACTGAATCTACTACCAGTTCACAAATTGGGAGGCCTCTGAGAGAAAGAACTGGCGGAAGAAAACTCAGAGAGGTTGTGTCGACCTCCCTTTTGATCCCTATCTACAGAACGAACTAACTATATCTTTAGATCCTGCAGTGTGTGATTTGGGATGGGATTTTAGTTGATGGATTATGGGGTCCCAAGCTGGTGGTACTCTCCAACCATCATCTCTATTGAAATTTGGATGTTTGTTGATTTCAATAGCCTCGCGTAGCATTCTGGGAATGAATCTTTGTTCTTTAGCGAGTATTTGTGGTTTATCAAATCTAATGTAATGGTTAGGTCCCTTTGATGCATGTTCACACACTGCAGACTTGTTATCGCGCCTATGCTTCATGTCAGCTACATGTTCTTTAACGCGCGTCCCTATACTTCTCTTTGTTTGTCCGATGTAAGAGAGCCCACAGTCACAATCTAGTTTGTAGACGCCCGCATCTTGAAAGGGAATATTACACTTGACAGGTCGTAAGAATTGGTTTATCTTCTTCGGCGGCTTGAAGTAGGTCTTGATGGACGCACGCTTCAGAATACCTCCAATCTTGTCAGTGACACCTTTCATGTATGGTAGGATGGCAGGACGTCGTTCTACTGTGGCTGGTTTGACACGGGTTCTGTGATGAAGGCGTGGTACTGGCAGTTTGTTGCTACGCAGTACGTGCTTGACATGCTGAAGCTCAGCTGTCAGGTGTTGTTGGTCACAGATCCCGCGTGCTCTCTGAAACAAAGATTTCCCTACGGTAGCTAACTGTAAAGGATGGTGGTGGGATTCACCACTGAGGTACTTATCTGTATGTGTTGCTTTTCGATACACAGTGTGGCTCTCCATAGTGAATTGAATTAGAGGCAGATAATAAACTAGCCTTCCTAGACATTCTTATCATCAGGAATTCTGATCAAACCTTGAGCCACACTGTGTATCGAAAAGCAACACATACAGATAAGTACCTCAGTGGTGAATCCCACCACCATCCTTTACAGTTAGCTACCGTAGGGAAATCTTTGTTTCAGAGAGCACGCGGGATCTGTGACCAACAACACCTGACAGCTGAGCTTCAGCATGTCAAGCACGTACTGCGTAGCAACAAACTGCCAGTACCACGCCTTCATCACAGAACCCGTGTCAAACCAGCCACAGTAGAACGACGTCCTGCCATCCTACCATACATGAAAGGTGTCACTGACAAGATTGGAGGTATTCTGAAGCGTGCGTCCATCAAGACCTACTTCAAGCCGCCGAAGAAGATAAACCAATTCTTACGACCTGTCAAGTGTAATATTCCCTTTCAAGATGCGGGCGTCTACAAACTAGATTGTGACTGTGGGCTCTCTTACATCGGACAAACAAAGAGAAGTATAGGGACGCGCGTTAAAGAACATGTAGCTGACATGAAGCATAGGCGCGATAACAAGTCTGCAGTGTGTGAACATGCATCAAAGGGACCTAACCATTACATTAGATTTGATAAACCACAAATACTCGCTAAAGAACAAAGATTCATTCCCAGAATGCTACGCGAGGCTATTGAAATCAACAAACATCCAAATTTCAATAGAGATGATGGTTGGAGAGTACCACCAGCTTGGGACCCCATAATCCATCAACTAAAATCCCATCCCAAATCACACACTGCAGGATCTAAAGATATAGTTAGTTCGTTCTGTAGATAGGGATCAAAAGGGAGGTCGACACAACCTCTCTGAGTTTTCTTCCGCCAGTTCTTTCTCTCAGAGGCCTCCCAATTTGTGAACTGGTAGTAGATTCAGTAGCTAGATCTTGTTTTCTTATTAACTTTATTCAATTTAATTCGGTAATAATTATTAAAATCAGAACGCAGCTATAAAATAATTTAATAAACTTGAATACATTTTTATAAAATTTCGAGCGGGTAATTTCATAAAAATGTGAGCAGCCTTTTTGCTTTAGTCCTCCCGTGACCACGGCCCCTGGAAAGGTGTCGAAACGTCGGGAATTCTAAAAAACCAATAAATACAAACTAAATAATTCCAAAACAACACCTGAATTAATAATATACGCGCTGTAATCCGTAAAAAGTGATTCTTTTTTTGTTTGAAAGGGTATACCTCAAGAGTGGTCACATTTAAATTTCATTGGTATTGGACCTTGGACTTCGAAGATACACAAGGTAACTCCTCAAAGTCAAATAGGATATGCATAGTGATTGAGATATTGGTAGGTTTATGACAATCCAAAACAAACCGAGCTATGGTCTGCGACGTTTAGGACTAGACTTGGACTACGAAGTACGAAGGCACAACGGAACTCCTTAAAAACAAACAGCGTGAATTTGGAAATTGAGTTATGGGCGTTGTACCATAGAAAATATTATATGAAGTTAAAAAATATTTACACGCTTACATACCTTACCACAAATACTATATAAAGTAAAAAATATTTACACGCGTACATACCTACCACTAAAAAGTGGAAAATAAAAAATGCTTTTAAAAAAGAAAGAAACCACCTTTCAAAAAACCTAAAAACAAAAACAAAAACATCTTCAAAATTAAATACCTCTAAAAAGCAAGAAATAATATTCAAATTATTAGTTACGCATATGAATATTAATATAACACGTCTATTGAAGTCGGGTGGGGCGGGAGGAGCCTTTTCTATTTCTAATTGTTAAATTCCCACCCGACTTCATTTTTTTTGTTATTAGGTTTTTTGAAGGAGGTTTTTCTTTTTTTCAAGCTCTACTCTATCTCTACGAAATATATCGAAATCGGTTCAGTAGTTAGGTCGTGAAAGCGTAACATACAGACAGACAGCGTTACTTTCGCATTTATTAGGCATATATTAGTAGGGATGGTTGCTTTTAGCTATGAATATCATAAAAATCTAAAATGCGAATCGTCCCTAGGTCCTTCTTTATTAAACATAATAAGTCACGACCGATTCTCGTCACAGGGACCTCGAGGCGAGTCTCGAGCAGATGCGCGAGGAGTACGAGCGATGCGAGGAGTACTGGGCGCGCAAAATCGACGAGGAGCGCTCCGCGCACGACGAGGAACGCCGTGCGGGCGACGAGCGGCTCGCCGACCTCGTCGCGCGCATCGCCGACTACGAGCGCTCGTTCGCGCCCGAGCGCGCACGCGCTCTGCCGCCCATCGAGGAGCGCGCCGCGCTAGAGGCGCAGGTGGCCGACCTCGAGTCCGAGTTCGCCGAACACCGCGCGCGCTCCGAGCGCGAGCTGCACGCACGGGACGAGGAGGCGCGGCGGTGGCGGTCGCGCGCGGAGGCGCTGGAGGAGGCGGGGGCGGGGGCGGGGGCGGGGGCGGGCGCGGGCGCGGGGGGCGGGCGGCGGCGGCGCGGCGCGTGCTCGTGCGCGGCGCTGGCGGAGCGCTGCGGGCGCCTGGGCGCGTGCCTGGCGGCGGTGCGGGGCGCGGGGGCGCGCGAGGCGGCGGCGCTGCGGGGGCGCGCGGCGCGGGCGGAGGCGGCGCTGCGGCGCCTGCACGCGCGCCTGCAGGCGGCCGACCTGCTCGTGAAGGACCTGTACGTGGAGAACTGCCACCTGGCGCACCGACGCGCGCCCTGACGCCGCGCCCCGCGCCCCGCCGCCCGGCCCCCGCGCCCCGCGCCCGGACGACTCCTCGATCGAAAGTCACCCCTCGCGACGCTGCGCCTCGAAGCGATTACGAACGACCTCTGTGATATTTCGAACCGGAACGCTATCGTCGTCGAGTTTCTCGATTTTATTTCGTGTCGATTCGGCAGATATAAAACCGTGTGACCTTTCTTTCTTACGAATGAATCTTTCAGAATAAAGGAAACCGACGACGGCCGCCGCCGTGGCGATGATTTCATCGAGAGGTGAGATTGAACTGACGGTCAAAAATTATTGAATACACACTTTTCTCCTATTTTATAAAAAAATATTATAAATTGAATTGTCTATAAAATAATGAATGAGACTAATTTAGTTTCATGACATTATACGAAATAGGTACAACTCGACATATACAAGGTGTTACAAAAGTACCCCTAATGCCGAATATGGTATATAGGGACCATCAAACTGAACAACTTTTACTATGGGTCCAACTCTGAAATCGCGAAAAAAAAATCAGCTGTTTCATACATTTTGATATTTTCGATTTTAATTTTTGTAAATGTCCCATTGTAAATGTTGAAAAAGTTTGATGGTCCCTATATACCATATTCGGCATTAGGGGTATTTTTGTAACACCTTGTATCGATGAGATGAAGAAAATCTGTGCTATCCTGTTCAATTACCTACTTATTTGTAAGTTACAAAATATACCCATGCTGAAATCACAGGAATAGGTAAAAGACATTTTATTTTACATAAATAATGATATTATAAAGAATAGTGAATACATATACTTAGAGAAAAAAATTAGTGCTATTTCAAACTTTTTTCCAAAGAACAGTATAATCTATTAATAATAATAATAAAATGTACTGAACGAGGATAATGGTGTACAGTTACAGATATTAGTATCATTCCAAAATTAATTTATAATTGGTGTAAATGCGAGAGAGTGTCCTTACTTCTACACACACACACACACACACACACACACACACACACACATTATGCTGTAATAGGGCTTTAATGTAAATGTATTTGATATCTTTCTTACCTTCAACATACAAAAGGTGACATGGCAATTAAAGGAAGAAACCTAATCAAAATTATTCAAATATGGGTGCTATACTATTTACTTTTTAGATTGATCGAGCAATAATATCCTACAAGTCCTAGGAATAATGTACTGAAATTAATATTTTGCCTTCTAACATCCTCAAGCCAGTTTCATACTCTGACCACAGAAACGTATTAAGAGCTTATTAGACCTTCCTGAATTCGGGATCCGTTATTCAGAGTCCGATTTAGCATCCGTTATTCAGTCGCCAGAGCTTCTGATTACACCTTCCTTGATTCAGCTTCCTTAATAGGGATGGGCGAATAAATCAAATGTATATCGTATCGATATTTTTTTAAATATATCGAAACATATTCATGTATAAAAATAAAAAAAAATCGATATATTAATATAGATAAAAAAAATATCAACGATATATACTATATTTAAAAAAGTAACGTTATTTTGATATTTTTTTACAAGGCAACTAAACACATGCAGCCTACTTATGTTAAAAACGTTTTTTTGGTCGGATACAAGACGTCATGATAAGATCTTAAAAAAATATCGAATTTGATACGGTTTTCATGTTTGGAAATATCGATATTATTGAGAAAAAAAATATCGATCTAATGATAATTATATCGAGAAAAAAAACAACGATAATATCGTTGATATTTATTGACTATATATTTATTATATATAATATTATATATCGATATTTAAAAAAATATATACTTAATGATATTTTTTACTGGAAACAATATTTACTGTCACCTAAGTTTAGATGTGTCACTAATCTGCAATACCCTAATTATAATATCTATCCCTAAGAAATATATTAGTCATCATATTTATCAAAACTGTCTCTAAGTATAAATCACCGTATTAATGTAAATATGTCTCTTAAATTATAGTTTGATCACTTTTTTCTATAGCCTAAATATAAGATCTGTCCTCTAAAAAGTAATTCCCTGGCAGCAATAATATATTTGTACCTAAAATAGTAAATCTATCACCTTATAAATTTAATCAACAAACTATTAGTACCATTTAAATCGTTCAATCATCAAAATGATAGATGTGTCACTTAATTAATAGAAAAAATCTTAAGTAGGGGCGGAGTCAAATTGGCGGGCTGTGAAAATTCACCAATCAGCTTGACCGCTTGCTTGCTCGCGTGACCCGACCGGCCGGCGTGCGGCCGGCGCGCAGTCTGCAAGAATATGTTACCGGCTAAACCCGATTTCAGTACAAACTAGTTTTGCCTAGGCTAAACTAGATCGTCCTAAACGCGATAGGATTAACTGGTAAAGCCTAGACCAAACTAGTTTGTCCTAAGCCCGATAGGATAAACCAGTTTAGCTACAAAGAAAAACTTTAAATGTAGGTTAGGTTAGTGCTTAGATCACTCGCAGCGGAGCGAGCGAAGCTCCATCATATATATCGTTTAATTTCAGTTGAATTATGTAACAAATTAATATTATTTTTCAATGATCAAATATATTTTTTAGCTAAACACTTTTAATTGTTTGGTGATTCAGTTTTAGTGACACTTTTATTGTTTAGAAACCCAATATAATTATTTGATGATTGATATTATTTCCAAGTAATTCGTAATTAATATTTAGGTAAGCGTTTTTATATTATTTGGTGATTTAATTTTAGTGACAGATCTACTATTTTAGGAACAAATATTATTTATTAGGTCACTGAAAATGCATTTATTAGGTAATTGATAAAATCATACCCAATTAGTACCTAGTATACTAATGTCTATGTTCGAATAATAACAAATAATGTTACGCCATTTGAGCCGCAAGTTATCGATAACGTAGTTCATTTAAACATTTTAAACAAACCCTAGCGTCGTCGTCAGAAAGAGAGAGAAGAGACGTCGTAGGAACTGTAGCGGTGTCCGATCTGAATTGCGCTTTATTGAGTCGCAGCAAGAGTCGCTATTTATTTAAATGACTACTGTGGCGGAGAGTCCTAAATGCGATTACACTCTCCTTAATTTAGCATCCGTTATGTCGGAGACCATTTCATCCTGAATTAAGGATGCTAGATAGGATCCTACCTTCCTGAATGCAATTAAACTTCTCTGAATTTAGGAGCGACTGAATAACGGATCCTTAATTCAGGAAGGTTTAATAAGCTCTTTAATACTAACGCCCGGACCATGCCATGAACGCGTATGAGTCACGAAAAAAAGTGTTCCGTGGGCCTAGTACGACTTTGTGTTTTCACTTTTGAGCAGTATATCCGATAGATACCTATGCGAGAAGTGAAAACACCAACTCGTACTAGGCCCTCTGAGCACTTGTATGCCCCCTGCCGAGCAATCGTCGGAAATTCCCACTCGCCACCCCCAGCATCCCCACCGGTGACGTCTGGGATTTTTTCTAAACATATCCCATTCCTAAATAAAAGTTCCATAATAAAATTTAGGGTGCGATTCGGTTGCCATAAAAACAGTAAATCTAATTTCAATGTCACTTCATCTAATTTGTATTTTGCCTAAAAATAAATGATAAAATTTTTATTTAACCTATTATTCATTTGTCATAATTTATTATTTGCCATATTTACATTTGCTCTAAAGTTTTATTTTAGGTATTTACATTCTATGATGTTACATCAACATTGTTACCTACTTGTTTAAACAAAAATAACTGTATTATTTACTAAAGTGAAAACGAATAAGTGTTTCAAAATGTATAACGTATTCCATGTTATAATTTGTAGAGTGGCCATGGCCAGGGTTATAGGTATCAATCACTGGTTGGGTCGAGTGACAAATCATTTCATATCAATGTTATATCCCTCCACGTTTAGTTGTAAGAGTAGCGCTTAGATTAAACTTGGTTTAATCTAAGGAGTAGCGTTTGTTATGCATCAAAGAAATTATAATCGACATAATGACCTCATCTGTAAACATAACTATGTCTATTTTGAACTTTAATCATATAATAGTGTGTGTAAATCTGTCATTTTTAAACGATTTTGATTACGTATTGTTTGATGCATTTTGGGACTTTACCATGGGATTTAATCAATGCAAGAGTATTGTTATAAAAATAATTACTTGTATGTAAGTACAAAAATTAAAATACCTACTTTGTTTTCTAAATTTGAGATTTTAGCATTCACAATGCTATTTTTATACAATACTAAATAATATACTAGAAAAAATAACGCGGGTTCGTTTCCCATCCAAAAATATTATCTGATGCTTAGATCGTATTTTTTCTAGTATTGTGTAAAATACTTTGTGTTGACAGCACAGATTAGTCTCATTATGGTTTTGTGAATGAGTTGAGCCTGAATCAGTGCGATGCGGATTCCGCGCGCGGACCATCTGCGACGGACGGCAAAATGTATTAATTTTTTTGCCGGAAGTGAAGTAGCTCTGTGGTGCAAACGGTGAATCTACGTTGTTTTGTTATGTTTCTTACTTCCTGGTTCATTGTCGTTTATTCGAAAATCTTATGCATCACAACGAAATTTGCCATCATTTACGTTAGAGTACGACAATAAATTATATTAATTTGCATATTTTTAACTTATTTATTGCGATGCATTGGATTTTTAAAGATTTTCGAGTAAACGACAATGACGCAGGAAGTAAGAAACAACGTAGATCCGCCCAAACAAACATTCAGAAAAAACGCTGTCACTGTCAAATAATGTGACATTTTGAGTGACCTATTTTTTATGTGGCCTACTACGTAAGCAAAGGTGTATGCTTTTGTCGTGCCGAGCTGTGACGTCACTAAAGGGTTTTTACATTTCATTTATTTTCTCGCGCTCCTGAGGGGCAAATCTAGAAACGGTTTTATTTATTTTGGCAATATATTTTTTGTCGTTCCTCCGCGTCTGGTCCGCGTCCGCGTCCGGTCCGCGTCGCACTGATCACGCGGCCTTACACCTATTTATAACTAACAGTGCCTACTTATATTATTCTTAGGATCAATTTCAAGGTTCCGGATAACTAACTTCTAATTCAAAGTTTAAAAGAAAACAGTTTTTAATGTATAATCTGTCAAGTAAGTTGGTTAGACTTGACCGGAACCTGTGAATCAGGCCAGGGGGCCAATTCTCAGTCCATTTGATTTGCAATCGACTTTGATATTATATCGTTGCGTATCGAATCGAGTGCTAACACTGGATAAATATCGCATTTGATATCACGAGAATACCGAATGTCGAAATAAGTTGATATTCGCCATGTTTTTTCGATAAATATCGAGTTGGATATTTTGTCAGAGGCGCGAGAATTGGCCCCCAGGCCTTTGTAATTTTAGATAGAGTAATTTCATATGTAGCGACACAGTTGCTTTGTCGCTCCCTCGTCTCAGGTTTAGTCAAACCTGACAAGGACAGTTTACAAGCATGCGCTATGTTGTGACGACTGGTTCCTTATTTTGTGTTCATTGTGATATTATATTATGCGGTTCGCTCATATACACAAGTAGTGCAAGGTTCGCACGAGTCACTTAAACTTTGCTTTAGCGAACGGTCAGTTAGTCCCGGTTCTAGTTGATTTGCTTTGTTGTGATGTATTGTGCGTCGACGAACCCTCGTCGGAGCACTGGACGCCGCGCGGCGCACATGCCACATGTTATCGGTTTTAGTATAATACGATTAATTTGACTTCGCACCATACCCCATACATTATCGAGTGAAGTTGCTGCCGACCACTATCCATTGTCAAATTAATCGCATTGTAATGACACGCAGCGGAGGCTTATTTATCTAATGCGGGTTATTCCGTATGAGTTGCGCCCAAAATGGGATGGGCCGATGATGGCCCCGCGTGGCGTTCGGCGCGCTGTTTTGTTGTAGTATCGTGGAGCACGGTGCTGTTCGCCCACAGTTTAGATTCGAGAGATAGATACATATTCATATATATCCATGTGATTATTAAAGTGTTGAACCAAAATGGACTTTTATTTTTTGTTTTGCACTTTGTTATTTATAATATGCCGTGCTCAGTGGCGCCCCCGTCATAAACAAGTTGACTACCTACTCGAAGGTACGTAAAGAAAAAAATCCTCGACCTTTATGATTCTAGTGAAGTTACAGTAGTTACTGAATTAGAAACTATTAACAGCGAACTCTATAAGTAAATAAAGTAGCAAAAATGCCTGCCATACTGCTTTCAAGACTTCTCATTTTAATTGCCTCAAGTACCTATTTGACAAGTTTTTTTTAATAGGTATAGGTTCAGATGTGAATGTGATACTGTGGATCGGTTTAAAAGGTCAGGAAAATGTAAAATAATAAAGTCTTTGGTTATTTGTAATTTGGTAATATTTAATTCAAAAATTAATAGTCAAATCTGGCTAGAAAACGTAATAAGTTTAAACAATATTACTATTATAACTAACTAAACACAGTTTTTATAAACAGGCAGGCCGATATTAAATCGCCATATTTTTTCGTAATTGAATATAAAATAAATAGTATAATAGCGATACTAAATAATCGATACTTATAATAAACCCTGATGGTTCTTAATTCCATCCAACCACGAGTACATAGTGGTATACCGTGGTCCTACCAGTAGGGCAAATCGGTAGGCCCACGGGCCCGAAGGGGATATGATAACTAAAAAATAATATTTAAGTACATTGGATCCTACTTATGGCAGGTAATCTGTCTCAACTATATACGCGTGACGCACCTACTATTGTAGCATGGTTAGAAACATGATAACGTAATATCGGCCTCAAAAGGTAAGCTTTTGGGTATGATGATCCCAGTACACGCTATGGCCGCACGACTGGAGGACTGTGAGTCTGTGAACCATGTGCTCTACAAACAAAAGGCGATAACGTGTCCCACCCTCTAAACCTTCACCTTCCTAGAATAATGTATAGTACATGCGTCCACTTCTGTCTGTTCTGAGCAGGGATTCTCAAACTATTTTGGAAATGAACTGATACCTCAGACCCCAATAGCCAAATTACTTTAAAAATCCTATTAAATATCAAGTGTAATTAACAATTATAATTATTCGTTTATGTCAACCCCTGGGAAACCGATTTCGACCCCAAGGGCTCGCTTTGGAAATTTGGGAATCCCTGAGTTAAAGGGTTGGGAATCTCTGTTTTAGAGGGTATTAGTGATGGTGCAAAATGCACTTTTACCCTCGTAGCAATAATAATGGCGGCGGCTCTGAGATTTATCCAAAAAGATATACTTGTAGATTAAGATACTTATAGTGTTAATTTTCTAGAAATTTTTATGCAGTATTTTATAAATAAAATTCTGGTCTCTTAGGCGCACGCTAGGTTATTGAAAACTCTCTCAAATTATTAATTTTTTACCTTAATATATTGAATGAAAAGTACAAAATCAATTGAAAAATATAATTTTGTGTACTAGGTACCTATAGTATGGGCAAAAGCTTTAATCAGAAACAATCCGTTTATCATTTGTAGATCGTAAATTGATCTTCAACGATCTTGCTGTTCGTAACTGAGAAGCTTTTTGTAATTTGAAAGGTGCTCTGGTATATTTGCCTGACGTGACGCGTTAACTCGCCCGTTAGATGACATCGGTTTGCATGGTAAATGTTACCCATGGCACTACCGGTAGAGTCACGGGAAAGAAAAAATCCAATGATACTAACTACTGGTAGTGCCACGAAGTAGTGTCACGGGCAAAAAATGACTAGAAGCACATTTTATCTAATAATATAACTCGTTTATATAAAATACGGCGCGTTGACACGTACGTCAGACAGCACCCTTACCGCCGGCCACACGAACGGGTGATAGGCGACGCGACGAGCAAATTCTCTGATACGCCGTACAGCGATTAATTCACAATTCACAGCATCATACATTTATTATGTCTGTGGTAATACCGCCATCATAAGTAAGTGTAGCGATAGGTATATCGAAATCAAGAATTTTATATGCATGTGTATCGAAATGCAGGCGACGGACGCAGAAATTCTATGGACATGTCTGCATGTCTACAAAATCTGTAGGTCTCAGCATACGCTTAGCATGTATGTAGAGATATTACAAGAATGCGCTGGTCGGGTCGCCGATAGCCGTTCCGCGTGGCCAGACCGTTTGGCCACGGCTTCGACGCGAACTATATTTGCAGTGATTGATGAGCATATAACTCGGGAATAAGGTAAATCGAACGATGTATGTCGTCGTTGAAACCGCGGCGTTAAGGACACACTGAACCGACGCCGGCGGGCCGGGTGGCCTATTTACGGTACCTAAATTTAAGCGAGTGCATACCAGCGCGGGTAATGTCGCCGCGCGCCGGCTTTGACCACCGCCGCCGCCGGCGCCGGCTCGGTGTGTAGAAGCCATAACAATTGAATCCTATCCCTCGTTAACGGTTTCCCCTGGTTCTGAAGGTGTCGGGTGACGACGCGCGGGGCGTCTTAGAGGTACATGCCGTTGACGAGGTAGTCGGCGTCGTGCGCGAGCGGCGACTTGCCGCGCCGCATGCGCCGCCGCGCCGCGCGCGCCCGGCACCCCACCATGCCGCCCAGCACCGCCGTCATCGCCACGCCTGGTGGGAGCGACCCATCGATTAACGATACGTGGTGGTTGAAATGAGATAGTGGAACCTACCTTTTAAAAATATTATCATTTAAATTTCCCCAGCCTTTTCCTCGAATCGAGTGGTGCAGATCGTCTCTTACCGAGCACGAGCAGCAGTATGGCGGCGGGCGGGTGGTCGCTGAGCCCATCGCGCTCGTCGGCCGCGAGCGGCGCCGCAGCCACCGCCGTGATCGCGCCTGGCTCGTGGTTGTGCTCCTTCTACAGCCAAAGCAGATGGTAACAATGTAACACTTATCTATGTTTTGTTACAATGTATCATTTACTTTATTGCAAAAGAATTTATATCCACCAAAGTTATATTCAGTTATCTAGGTATAAGTATGTAATTATCCGAATTCTAAGTAGCAATAAAATTGGATGGACTGTTGCTTAAACTAGGACAGTCCTGTATTTTAGGACTCCAGGTCTCTCACCCGTGGTGAAAGACTAGCGTTTGGATATGGTACTATACGGTACGGTACGTGTGTGTGTGCGCGTGTGTGTTTGTGCGTGTATGTGAAGATGTATGTTTGTTAATATAAAATGGTAAAAAGTGACTGTCTCTATGTAACTCAAGTTCGATATGTAGTCAGTAACTGTTCGTTTGCATTGATATAGTGATTTTGGGTAAATATCTAATGCTGAATTTAATTTGTTGTATACCTACTGTCTCTCTTCGAAAATTACCTACAAGAGAGGACTCAGGTAGTGAAAATTAGCAGTTGCCAGAGCGATGTGGAAAATATTACATTTGGTATCCCCCAGGGGAGTATTCTGGGCCTCACACTGTTTTTGGTATACATCAATAACTTATGTAAGCTTTGCATTGACAGTTGACAGATTTGTTCTTACGCAGATGATACCGCTGTTATATTTCTGGCCCTAGTTGGGATGATGTATATAAAGGGCTGCTGAATTGGGTTTGGCTGGAATGGCCGAGTGGTTGAATGCAAATTTATTAACTATAAACACATCAAAAACTAACTTCATCTGTTTTGCTCCCAGTCGGAGATCCCAGTCAAAATCTGGTTTTCAAATTAAATTACATCGCTGTGGTTACATTCAAGATATAAACTGTGGTTGTCATTACATTGAAAAAGTCGGGTCTCTTAAATATTTAGATGTTATCGTTGACCAAAGCCTGTCTAGGCACAGCCATATAGAACTAAAGTTATAAGTAGGGTAAGAAAATTTATTTTTAAGACGCTAAGGCATGTCATGTCAAATACACTACTAAACCGGATCTATATGGCCAGATTTTTTCTTTCTGCGCGGGTTGTGCTCTGTAGATTTCACTGTGCTGCTGGCTGCTGTATATTAGTTGTCTGTAGTGACATGCAACACAAATAGTTGGTTGCCTTACTGTCAAATTTTTATTAATGATAGAGGCTATAAGTTCGGCTTGCGGAACATTACCTTGCCTTGAGCAATGATATTTAAGCGTTTTAGTTAAGGTAATAATATAGGTTCGGTTAGGTTCTAGTTTAGGTAGGTAGTAATTGTCTTGCACGTCCTACCCCAAGCTGTTATACATTAGTTTAGTACCTATAGATGTAAATTGGACTAAAGCGAAATATACCGTTTTAGGAGAGTTGGCTTAAGGATGTTTATAAGCTTTTTAAATATCTACATCAGCTTTCGCGTGCATGCAGACAAAAGATTTATTTGTGTCTTCCAAGATAGGTTTTTATCGAGTTCAATGCCCACGTATCTTATTATTATTTTGTATTAGGTTCAACGAACATTTACAAAATGAGGTTATACATATACACTTACATAAGAGCTTATCAATTTTGTTAACAACCACGATATCCACTACATTACATTTTTAAAGAGCATGTAACCTTATTGGCATACCTACCCAGTCGGCCATCTTGAAAAATCGTAAATTCGTCGCGACTGCTGAAATCTTATGTGATCAGTTCGTTCCAAAAGCAGACAGGTACAGTTGTGGTCTATTAAGGGTGTTATTGTTTTTTGGATGTGGATTTGTTGATGGAAGAAGGACGCTGCCCTGTGGGACTCCACTTGATTTAAAATCAAACCATCGTATTAAAAGCTCGCATTACAATATTATGCGAAGGAATGAAGGTATCCTGAGCAAACAGTTCGCCATCTTAGATCGACAGATTAGAGAAGCATCTCAGACTATGATGCAAGTTAAGAACCAACTAGAGTTGGAACTATATTTTATGTGGTCATCACTGGCAGCAAACATACTTATTATCACCAGATTCACCTTACATAGCATTCCATCTCCAGCGAGATCTACTACTCCTTCTAATGACTAATGAGATTCTGACGTCAAAGAATGTTTACACTTATCGAAAAATCGCATTTTATGCTCTACAAATAAACCCATTTATCACATTCCATCCATAGGTCGCTGGTTTATATCCGGCTCGAAGGACCAAAAACTGTATTGAACTACAGTTTTAGAGCTCTGTCTGACAGTTAGCGAAGGGTAACGACGTAGGAAATTACCAAACCCAACGAGCACTGTCGTAACACTGATTTAAGACGCCGGCCGGAACAGTGAGCTTCCCATACAAACGTACTTAATACCAAAATGATTTGCAATTTGAGCATAATTAACTCTTCTTGTGATTTTATTCGGATTAAGACAGTATTTGTCTAGGTTTCTATTAAATAAAAAATCCAAAATACTCAACCAATTAGAAATAAATACGATTTGCAGTTTTGTATTAAAAAAAAAAATGGCATTTATTTTGAATGGGGTTAGTATTTTGGAATTTTTATTTAATTCCAAAATAATAACTTTCATACTCATCTGTTTCGAGCAGTGTGATTAATTAATTCAATTTTGGAGAACTTTTAATTTTGCAATTTTATTGAGATAATGTTTGTAGTATTTTTAATGTTGTCTGTTATTCTAATAATTCTATTCTAAAACCATCAGTATCATTGGTGTTAAAAGTTATTTAGAAAGAAATTGTCAAGAAAGCAATAATTTTTTAATTTACTCGAATGGTGTCGAGTTTGAATATGTGTCCTGAATAGTGTGTACCTAATAATATATGTTTACCTCGTGGTCGCGGTTGTGTGCGGGCGGCGCGGGCGCGGGCGTGGGCGCGGGCGGCGGGCGCGGCGCGGGGGAGGGCGGCGCGGGCGCGGGCGCGGGGGGGCCCTTCTTGGCCGCGTCCCGCAGCGGCGGCGGCGCGCCCGCGTATTCCACCGGCAGCTCCGGCATCGTCTTAGGTGGAACGTACACCGGCATCTCCTGCCCAAGCATAAGTATGACTTATGTACTTATAAAATTTGCTATTTTCAGATGACGATACTGAATGACGAAACCGAATTGACGGTGATGTGATAATTTTCTTTTCATTACTGACATAATCGTTAATACCGTCCGCAAACACACAATATGCAAATTACTGCCAATAATATAGCGCGTGTGCGGTTAGCCTTTGTATGAAATAACTAGTGGCCGGCCCCGGCTTCGCACGGGTACAATGTAGTTACTAATGTGGTGAGTGTGAAGTTATTAGACTATACTACAGGATAACTATATATAGTGGTGGCCACAAAATTAAGGACGCTAGTCCATTTTCTTACAAACGAAGTAATTTTTAAGCATTGCTTCCCCGCCAGGGATTGACCGAGCGGTGATCTGGTGATGGCCATCCAAGGAGTGAATAGAGGAGATCCAGATTTCTATACACACCAAAGTGATCTGACCAGCATTTTAAGAGATGTAATGATATGTTTAAAAAAACCGCGAATATAGTATAGAAATGTATGAAAACTTGCAACTGAAAATTCTTATGCTTACGTCTCTTAGAATGCTGACCAGATCAGTTGGGTGTGTATTGCTATCTTAATCTTCTCCATTCACTCCCTGGATGGCCATCATCAGATCACAGCTAGTTCAATCCCTAGCGGAAAACCAAGACTTCAAAATTACCTCGTTTGTATGAAAATCGACTTGTGTCCTTAATTATGTGGCCACCACTAATATACGACGTACACAACATACGCAAGGGGTGTTATAAGTTTGACTTGTGTGTGTCTGTCTGTCTGAGACAACCTAGCTCCCAAACTTATGGACCGATTTTGATGCGGTTTTTTATGCATAGTTTAAAAGATCTAAGTGTACAGACGACGGGACTCCTTAACCATTGATCCGATTATGATGAAACTTTGGTGAGTGTTCTGCTTACTACCGGGAAAGTCCCTGGCTAAAAAAACGGAGCATTGCAATATGCATGCCGGGTGCAGCTGGTTCTAAATAAAAATATGTTGTGCATTATCAGGATTATCAATCTTGATCATCCAACACTTCTCTATAATATACAACATGTTACAAAAATAACCCTAATGCCGAATACGGTATATAGGGCCATCAAACTGAACAACTTTTACTTTGGGACCAACTCTCAACTCTCAAATCGCGAAAAAAATCAGCTGTTTCATACATTTTGATATTTTCGATTTGAATTTTTGTATGAAACAGCTGATTTTTATTTCGCGATTTCAGAGTTGGTCCCAAAGTAAAAGTTGTTCAGTATATATACCTACCACATTTCCTGCCATGTTATCCGGTTGCAAAATAAAAAGGCTATTCGGCGAGCTGACTTTCGAGCAGACTACATTAGAGCTGGCCATGGGAGAAACAATCACTGCGCAGATCTACACCAGCCGCTCTTAAACTTTGTCCCTGTGCTTTATTAATTGTCATAGCATAGGCGACTTGACAGAATATTGTATTCTTTTAAAATTAAACTGATAATTATATGGAATAATTTTGCACCTTATTACAACGCAATAAGGAAAAAATGACAGCACTGTCAACATAACGCCATAGGTACTATTCAATGCCTATGGCGATAACGCATTCTACCTACTCTCAGGGGAAATGACCAAAGAGAATGTAATACTACGTTGATATGACAAATGATATTTATTTTTCTTATTTAATCAATCAAATGCACAAAAAAGTTTCAATTCCGACGTCGAAGTCAATCACAGCAAAAGTAGCTTTTTATCACTTTTTAACCCTGTTAGGTAATAAATCTTTAAAAAATACGAAACACGTGTTCAATTAATTTTGTGAAAGAATGTCTATGCCAAATTCCAAGTCAATCGGGCCAAGGAATCGCGTTCTCCCATACAAACTTTGCCACCCTGTTTCACCCCTTTAGGAGTTGAATTTCGCAAAATCCCGTCTTAGTGAGCACCTACGCCTTAAAAGGAACCCCCATGCAAAATTTAAGACTCCTAGTCTAAGCTTCTAGCACTGGCAGTTTCTGGGATTTCGTGATCAGTGAGTGAGTGAGTGAGTGAGTGATTTTCCCTTTTATATATTATATAGATGAGGTGTATGTAGTTTCGCACCTGTCGCGGCGCGGGCGGCACGGGCCAGGCGCGCCGCGGGTCTGTCTCGCCCCACCCACCCGCCGCGCCCCACTCCACACCTGTGCAACACACGACACATTAGTACATGATTCCCTATGTATTTGCATAAAATTTTAAGGCATATATGTCATAGCATAATATGATTTCGCCGAATGATGTTTACGCATAATATTACTTAGTCATAACAGCTTCAACATATTTTTTAAACATACTTAACTACTTTAAGCATAATCATGTTTAAGCATAATAATATTCTTTAGCATAAATTTAAACACGCATAATGCAAGCATTATGGAGCTCAGCTCGCTCCGCTGTGAGTGGTCAAAACACTAACCTAAACTAGTGCATTAATTTTTTTTCTGTCGTCGAAATAATATTAGTCGAATAGACAATATGCCTTAAAGCATTATGCGAAAACATAATTATTAGTCTAGAATGTGTAAATGATAATTATGCTAATTTAAATAGTATGCCAAAAAATAAATTATGTCAAAGTATTATTATGACAAAAAAATATGCCAGATCCGTTATGCCAAATAAAATTAGATATAAGACCATTATGCGAAAAAATACATACTCGTAACTCGTAAAGCCAGTTTGAAGGGGTCGTCCCTTAAACACGTGATGTTTTTAGAATCTTTGGAACTTCATGTATTAACCCCCGACGCATAAGGGACAATTAGACTACACAATTTCCAGCATGCAATATCTAGTCTGTCTTGAAATCGACTAAGTCTACGCACTATTTACACTACACAATTTATCGTACGCTAGACCGCGCTAACTATTGCATAGTAAAATAGAAGGAAGTAATAATCTCTAATGTCTTTTTCAACGTAGTATTGGAGTTATTTACATTGCAGTTTTTGTCTTTGTTTGATTTCTGTTTTAGTAACCATAACCATCGTTTGTCAATAAGAGGTAAATAATAAATATATGGTCGTAAGGTGACGAGATGGGTACCGGTCTGCGGCTGCGGCCAGAGGCGGCGCGCCCAGGGCGAGGGCTGGTCGAAGGGCGCGTACTGCGGCGGCGCGCCCTCCGCCTCCTGCAGCAGCCCGCCCTTGTGCGCGAAGATGTGCGACCCGCGTGACACCTCCGCCGCCGCCGCCGCTACTGCATCACACAAACAACATATTACCACATTCTATAATTCTTACAGTAGTTACAGTCGGCCAACGGGCACGTCTAGACAGAGCAGTCGTGAGGGGTGTGCGGGGGGAGCGGGACGCGGAGCCACTCGGGCTCGCCATACACTCGGGAGTCTCGGGCCGTCGGGCGGGACACACGCGTCCTAATAATAAAACGCATGTAGTAAATTTTAATTTATTTTTATAACATTAATATTGGTTCATACTACATGTGCTATGAGAGAATGCATTTCATCTTCTCGTGTTAACAAAAAATTGAAATGACAATTGAAAGATAACATAGTATTAAATACTGAAAAAGACATTACGCATATAATGCACGAGTGTTGTTCATTAAATTTTAATGTACAACACACATGCATTATAATATGCGTAATGTCTTTTTCAATATGTTTTTTTAATGGACAAAAGCCATTTTAGAATCGAGATTCGAGATGCAAGATGGCGGAGGTGACTTTTTAATGTATAAAAATTATAAAATCAATATGGGTAGGTACCTATCATTTCCATGGTTTTTGGGGTGCCGATTTCGAATACAACATCTATTTCGAGATCCAAGATGGCAGACGTGACTTTTTTTATGTAAAATCAATATTATTTACTTAAGGATCATGATATTTTTCTCAAACCTGCTTGGATATTCGATCATTATTTTGACAACCTTCTTCGAGCTAAATCGGAGTAGCAGGACAGGCCCAAAACACGCCGGCAATGTAAGTATGAAAATACATTGATTGCGTGTTTTGCGGCCCGCAATGTTACTATGAAAACTCATAATATCTCTCGTGTAATTAAAAAATAGAATCAGCTTTCTCACAGAAACCCGATATCTTTTGTTTTGAATTTTTACTATTATAGTAGTTTTGGTTTAAGATTATTTCTGCTGGTAGTTTTAATTTTTTATGATTTTTACCGTGGTAGTTTTGTGTATGATTTATGTTCCCTTAGAGCATGGATGCACAGACTTATTAAGACTAGGGGCCACTCGGGCAAATTATGAACTGATGGTGGGCCACCAGAAGTATAGGTAATTAAAGACAATGAAAAATTGATAATAATGTATTCAAATTGAAAAAGAATTTATTAATTTGAAGCGTGGCACTGCATAGTGCTTACAATCTTTTTTATATTTGGCTCAAATTTACTTGTAGCAACACGTAAAACTGCTTCCAAACTTTCATTTACAAGGCGGTTTCGATTTTTTGTTTTATTATTATTTAGGATTGAAAAGGTTTGTTCACATGTATAGGTAGAACCAAATAAGCTTGCACATTTCAGAGCGTTTATGCGCAACTCTTTGTACGTATTTTTATCAATGCAGCGGTAAAAGTTCAGCAAGTCTCCTTCGTTGAATTTGTTGCGTAAATCTTGGTCGTTCTGAATGTCGATAATTTCTAACTGCATTAACTCTGGCGCATTTTCAACTGAAATCGTGAAAGGATTGCTAAATATGTCCAACAGAGGTTTCACTGTTTTAAACTCCGAAAATCTGTCTTGAAAAGATTGAATCAAAATATCTAGCTTTTTTACATAACTGAAATTAATAGCAGTTTTTTTGAATTTTTCAGCCATTTTCTTATAATTCGGAAAATGATTGTAATTTCCAGAATTCAATTGCGATCTGAAAAGTGTCAGCTTGCATTGAAAGGATGATACATGTGCGTAGAGCTGGGATATCAGTTGATTTTTGCCTTGAAGCCGTGTGTTCAAGACATTCAAATGATTTGTAATGTCAACTAAAAAAGCCAAATCACACAACCAATCAGGACTTTTAAGTTCCGGGACGTCCCTTTGCTTTTCCGCCAGAAAAATATCAATTTCTTCTATTAAATTTAAAAATCGTTCCAGTGTCAATCCACGACTTAGCCACCTTACTTCTGTATAATACAGTAAATCTCCATGTTCGCATTCAATGTCATCAAGGAATTGTTTGAATTGCCTGTGATTGAGTCCTCGTGATTTTATGAAATTCACAGTCGAAACTACCACTTTCATGACATTTTCAAATTCAATTTTTTTAGAACAGAGGGCTTCTTGGTGTATAATGCAGTGAAACTGCATGAGATCTTCAGCGTTTAAGTTTTTTTCTTGCAAATGCTTTTTCAACAAAGTAACTAGCCCAGAATTGACACCAATCATCGAAGGAGCACCGTCAGTCGAAACTCCCGATAATTTCGATAAGTCCAAATCAGTTTTTGAACACTCGTCCAAAAGTACATTGAGTATATCAACTCCTCTGGTTTGACCTTTCAATGAACACATTCCTAATAACTCTTCGAAGACTTCAAAATCTTGAGTAACACCTCGTATGAATATAAGAAGTTGAGCTGTGGAACTAATATCAGTGGATTCGTCGAGTGCTAATGAAAAAAAATCAATTATCTTAGTTTTTTCATTTAATTGTTCCGCAATATTATCTGACAAAGACATAATTCGTCTTTGGATGGTCATACGATTCAGTTGAATTTTCTCAAACTTTTTTGCTGCTTCTGGACACATTTTCTTAGCGGCAATTTCTATGCATTCTTTTACAAAATCCCCATCATTGAAGGGGCGACTCCGCTTTGCTATCATTCGAGAAATTTCATAACTAACTTCTGTAGCTGTTTCTGTATCTTGAATGGGTTTTGTAAACATAGCTTGTTGACCAATAAGCTCCCGTTTTAAAGACAAAACTTTTTGCTTTCTTAATTCGCCTGTAAACTTCGTAAAAGTAGGATGCTGCGTTTCATAGTGCCTTTTTACATTATATTCCTTTGCAATCGCAACAGAATTCTTGCAAATTAAACAAACGACTTTGTTATGCGACCATACAAAAAAGTATTTCTCAGTCCAAATTTCTTGAAACTGCCGATTTTCATCTTTAACCTTACGTTTTTTACTAGTTCCTGGCATGTCCATGTTGCGTTTTAATCCTGACTAGGATTACCACAGCACCTAAAACCAATTACAGTTCCTAATTAATTACCAAAAATAATTGATAAAATATGTAGATAAAATTAATAACAGTTTTACTTACGATTTCACAACACAATTATACACGGCACTTGACGGGAAATCTACGTTGAATGTGGATCAAAATATATTATAATTATGACACCGGCTAGTCGAGTTAAAATCTACACTAGAACTAACGACACTTTACTCAAATTAAAACCGAACTGTCGGTCGCTGCGGTTAGCGTGGCTTTTATACCACGCGCATAGAGTCGAAAACTGTCTGGAGAAATCTCGAAACCGACTCTGGAAGCTTCGTGTATCTACCTACGCGAGCTATCGGGAATTTGGGACTATTGCTATCTCGCTCGCTCGAACAGTATAACGCGGCGCGCTTCCTCAAGAAAACGAATTTAACCGAGATCAGCACGAACATTACCGACCGCTGTTACCGACGCATGCACGGCGCACCGATAAGATTGATAGAGCGCGCGCGCGAGATTCAAATTACTTTTCGAACATTTGTTATTGGTTTTATTCTGGAATAGAACTCAATATTTTCGAATGTACGAGAGTATTATTTTTGCTGTCGGCGGGCCACCAGTATTCGACCGGCGGGCCGCATGCGGCCCGCGGGCCGTAGTCTGTGCATCCCTGCCTTAGAGCATTAAGTATGTTCCTATAGAAAAACTACCATTTTGAAAAATGTCTACCATTTTGGTAGAAATTTTTCTAGAATGTAGTTTTGGCCTAGGATCATTTCTGCTATTGTAGTTTGTGTATAGATAGATTTTAAAGATGGTAGTTTTTATTTTTAACATGGTACCTAGCTTTATTTTTCTTGATTTTTTACTATGGTAACTAGGTAGTTTAGTTTCTGCCATTTTGAAAATTATCTACGATAATATTTAGAATTTCCACGCATTGTTTGAGAAAAGTACTATACAAGCCTTGGCCGCAACTAGTCATTGATAGACTCACGTATGTGTGCCTCGGCTACGCTTCGGCCCACATTTTCACGTTCGTCCTTCAATGCCTTTGTTGCATGCCGCTGCAGTAATCTACTAAAACGTACCTCCCAATAAGCAAAATATGAAATAGACTAAAAAATGAATGTGACAACCCTGCAACAATGACGAATATGTCTAGTCTAGACGATGGCGGCATTTCGCGCAATTCAGAGGTGTTTGACCACTGTAAGTTTTTAACACTGTGATATGACTCATTTTCACATCATCATCAGGCAGTCGAAGATAAACCAAGAATAAGTGTTAAATAATCTGCCTTGATTTTTTGGTTATTATGGTGAAACACTGCCTAAACCTTTTGCGGGAGAAAACGGAACGCAGCTGGATGTGTGTTTGCGCGAAGAACCGCAACGCGGCGCTGTACAAAAAATACTTCGTTGGATCGCTCGAAAAAAAATGGCGGCCGGCCGCTCGGTCTTCCTGAACTTATTTTAATTCTTAAAAACTTATATATCGTTGCAAGTGTGTGTTTCTTTATAGCATTTTATACCCGGGGTTGTTATATGAACTAATTGTAAGATCAGAACCTGGTCTACTATCAATATTGTGGTAGTTTGAAACTTGGCTACGCCGGCGTCGGCGGTGGTACGAACTCCGAGAGACGAAGCAGCAGGCTGATGGTAAGTGCTTTTACTTTAATGGCCTTAAAATCAATCAGATCGTACGAAGGTATCATAGTTTGATATCTCTAATATTCATTTTTAGTGAAATACAGTCCACAATCACTTTTCTACCAGTGGCAGGCAAGTTGCCGCCACAATAAGTAATAGGTGTTTTAATTACTTTCTGGTTTTTATTTTTAAACGGGGGGACGGAACGGATTTTTTTTAATTTTCATATAAATTTGCAAACTATGCGGCCCAAAAATATTGAGAACATGATAACAGCGCTCTTTCATATGATAACCCACCACCATGCCATATAATATAGTGTCCCCACTTTGAATTTATAAGAGCCACTTTCTTTGAGTCCCTGTTATAAAAAAAAAAAATTTCTTTTAAAGTTATTAGCCGACAAGGCCAATTAATGTCAACACATTTATTACGACCTACTTAAAATTTCTTTATTTGAACTTTCCCGCTTAGTTAGCTAGCTAACAAGCCTGGCCACACACTACATACGGAATTCCAAATCGGAAGGATTACGAACGCCGCAAATCCATACAAATCTGGACCTACCACATACATGCGTTATTTTTCCGTTCACAATTTTCATACATTATCGGTATTCCGTTTTGGAATTCCGAATAGATTCCGTCTGTATGTGGCCGCTCGCAGAGGCGGCGGCAGCAGCATACTGTGTGAAAGTGTAGTGTATGATTAGTACGTTCATTATTATACAAGTGAGCTATGTTGCTCATTGCACACGAGTTTCATACGACGTTTTTCAACACATTTGCGAGAAATAAAACAAAAATGCTAAAAATGAAATATGAAAATTATGGGAAAAGGCGCGCAAGTTTTTTTCACGCGCCCAATGCAAGAATATTTTCAAACTACCTTCCGCCCGCGACTTCGTCCACGTGGACATTCGAGAAAATACAGGCGACCTATAGTATAACCAGGATAAAAATTATTCTACATAGGTAGTTATATGTTTTAATTTAATCAAAATTCGATCAATCTTTTTTACGTGATTAGGGCGGGTCCCCACCAAGCTGCCTCACGCGAGGCAAGATTTTTGCAACATGCGGCGGGCCTCGCACGAGGCTGCTCGCTTGGTGGGAACCCTAATCACTTGAGAATGTAAATCAGAATGCTCTGTTTACTTGCATATAACTTGCAGATAGGTACTAATTTAACTTCGTAGGAATAATTCTATTACGCACTAGTATGTAATGTTATTACGCACGTGTGTGTTATAGCTCGGTTTATGGCTCTATAAGCGATGTAATAAGGCTCACTTTACGAGCAAGTGTGTTGAAAACTTACATACCATTGTATCTGTGCGGCGGCGGCTGCGCCTGCGCGAGGCGGTGCGGCCAGCGCTCCGGCGGCAGCTCCGCCGCCTCGCCTGCGTCCCTCAAGCCCTCGCCCTCCAGGGGATCTCCCAGAATCTGCGACACATTATTGATAATGGCTTGTTTTTATAATTGTTTAATTGTCTGTCATACCCTATCGAAAAACTTAAAGGTGTGAATGGAATCGAAAGTTTTCAAATGTGAAATTGTTTTGGAAATCTTAGTTGTATTCCTTTGACGGAGGTAGATGGCGCTGTGTACAACTATTTCTCATTCGACACGAATTCAATACCCACTTATAAATAGTAATTAGTAACACGGCAGTGATAAAACTGCGTCCTGTGCGTGCCTACACTTAATTTGAAATTATGTTGCAGATAAGTACTGGCTAGTATACGTATGGGAAACACCGCGTTTCTGCCCGTTCAAGGAAATAGATTTACAAAACGATGGAGGCGAAAGTTACGATGTTAATGATTAAGGATGATGGCCTGGGATGCCTCTACATATAAGTACTGCAAAATTAATGGAAATCCTATACAGACAATTATTTAAAGGCCGAATTTTTAACGGGGTGACTGACAGTGACATACAAAAGACATCAACGCGTGAATAAATCTACCCTACTTGGAACCTTTTTAAAATATCGTAAAATTAAAATAAATATAAAGATAAAATAAAAAAAACAACAAACGTCAGAAAGAAGCTCCTGTCTATCCTACCTACCATTACAATGAACAGCGAAAACCAATAATCGATGATGGTGAAGCCAGTTCGGGAGAGATCAGTTTCTTTATAATAATTCAATTCCATTTAGTATTTTTAACTACCTACTTACATTAAATTAATTGTTTTCTATTGGTATTTGTAGGCAAGGCAATCAGTACCATTATAGATCTACCCAATGTTTCTCATGGTTTCATCATTCGTGATTCACATTAATCTTCAAGGTGTGCATTAATTGTCTAAACTAAGTATGTAAAGACGACCTCCGTGGTCGAGTGGCTTTATACACCGGTTTTCAAGGTGGGTTCGATTCCCAGTTGGGTCAATTTAGAAAACGAACTTTTATATATTGGCTCAGGTCTGGATGTTTGTGATACCACCGTTGTCTTTGATTTCCATAACACAAGTGCTTTAGCTACTTACTTTGGAATTCGAGCAATGTATGTGATGTTGTCAAAATATTATATTATATTAAAAAAGGATTCTAAGCGATGATGGCTGGGGGAATTCCCCGAGGATATCGAAAATTCTTCGATTTTTAGCGTCTGTTGATGAATATTTTTAAGGATATTTAAGAATATTAACCTGCATGGGTTTTATCTGGGGCGGTGGATGTGTTGGCGGCTCGGGCTCGGGCGTGGGCGGTGGGCGCTGGTGCTGGCGCGGCGGGGGCGGGGGCGGGGGCGGCGCGGGCGGCGTAGGGCGCGGCGCGGCGGGCGGCGGCGCCGGCGCGGGGCAGCCCAGCTCGGGCGCCTCGTCGCTGCCGTCGGCGCACTGCGGCACGCCGTCGCACGCGTTGTACACCGCGATGCACTCGCCGCCGTGCCGGCACTCGAACTGGTAGCGACTGCAGCGGCCTGGTTCTTCCGAACGACAACCACGCTAAAGCTCGCTGTATTCGCTTTATTTAATTATTACGGCCACTTTTGACTAATAGGTGCTATTGGTATTAATATGAGCTAGATGAGTTGGTTGGTTTGTTTCTTGAACCCATAGTAGGTACTTGAAGCGGTTATAGATATTAAATATTATTTGATAATAAAATAACAATAATTATTATCTAAGTATTTCAAACAACAAATGCACTAAGAAATCAGAACATGATCAGAACTGTAATTTTCTGCCATAATGACACGATGCCATAGGTTTATTGACATTACAGCTCGGCTTACATTTTACAGCGCGCCAGGTGACAGAAAATGGAAGTAATGACTTGATTGAACCAAGTCACCTGCCTAGCGGTTTAGTTAAATGGCTGGATACCATTGGTCACTGATTAGACGGAGCCGTGACCAGTTAATAAAACGGCTGATTAAACCAGTTAGCTGCGAAACATCCACGACACACGTAAGTATATAATTATTTAAGTATACAAACATTTTCATCACCTAATTAATTTTATTTCTTACCTACCTTACTGTCTTTTATTTTCTATAAGAACCTGCACTACTGTCTACTTTACTTAGGTACAGAAAAACACTTCAACTGGTCGCGGTTTAAGCTTTTACAAATATCAATGTCAATTTACACGAGGAATTGTTACTAACAAGTAATTATTAAGTATTTCAATGTAAGTAATTAGATTCCTTCCTAAGCAGTTACCTATAATAATATGTAGGTACCTACAGTCATGTTTAAAGATATGTAGGTACCTATAAGTACAGTTTAAAACCTTTTCACTTGTAGTTATCAATTTGTCATTGATTTCTGTTTAAAAAAGTAATAACTTTTAGAGTGACAAAGTAATAACTTTATACATAGACGTGACTGAAGGTGGAAACGGTAGGTACTTAGTGTTTGTAAAAGAATTTAGCTAGTGGCTAAGGCTAGTGGCTGCTTAGTGAGTTTCGTGAAAAATTGGAATGACCATATTATTTTGTACTGTTATGATGACTCATTCATCACCATAACTGTATTAATCATTAAGATATATAATATTAGAAAAAATCGACGATTAGCGGCTCGGTAGCATAATTGGTCAGTGCATTGGGCCGGAATCCCAAGGGTGCGGGTTCGAGTCCCGTCTGAGGTGCTGGCGCCATTCCAGCCGAGTTCCATTTGTACCTACCCTTTGATTAAAACAAAATACCTAGGCCTAACTATAAGAGCGGCGGGCGCGTTGTTGGCCGCCCTTGGCTGTTATTATCAAAGGGTTTAATCACTGTCGTGTTTTATGACATGATAAGGAATCATTATGTAATTATAATCATGATCTGTGAAAGCCGGCTGTCTCGAATGAACCAAAGAAATCGCTCTAAAGCACAAAATAAAGGAGCTCTCTTTATTTTGCCGTTGCAGTCTCTTATACACTGCACTTATTTTGAAGAATTCCATAACTTAGCTGAGTTAGGCCATCACAAAATAAAATGCCTACACTGGCAAAGATTTAGAAATAAGCTTATTCTTAAATTCAGAAGATATTGATGTGTTATGTGTTACTGAGCATTGGTTGAAAAAGCACGAATTAGTTTTAAGTTTGGATAACTATAAAGTTGTTAGCTCGTTTAATAGGAAATCTGCTATAAGAAGGGGTTCACTTAGTATTTTTTCACGAAACTCACTAAGCAGCATTTTGTACATACGAGGCGGGTCCGGCGGTCGCGGCGGCGGCGGCGGCGGCGGCGGGGCCGGCGTGGTGGTGGCCGGCGTAGTCGGCGCCGCCGTGGTGCTCGTCGCGCCCCTGCCAGGACAACACACCACGTCAATGATAACCCACCAGCGCCTCCAATGCAAACATTATCGACATTAATAAATGCAACAGGTACTTAACTATGACTGCGAATGAAATTGAATAATCTAAGTAGGCTTTTTTTTTTTTTTTTGCTGATATTAGTTGTTTCTCTTTTGAATTATAATATAATAATGTTGTTTTGTTTCAGGTGGAGAGAAGGAAAGAAGCAATTGGATACTTCTGACCGTTGTGAATCGCAAGGGTAAGTATTGTATAATTTGTTATACATATATTTATTGATTTTAATGATTTTAGTTGCAAAACTCTTGAGTTGTATTAATGACGATTATGTGTTATTGAACTGCTTAAGGGTATTTCCAATGTGATCTATGAATACACTTCTAAGATTTTCGCGCGTACAGTTCATTAGAAATAAAACACTTTTTACGGATTACAGCGCGTATATTATTAATTCAGGTGTTGTTTTGGAATTATTTAGTTTGTATTTATTGGTTTTTTAGAATTCCCGACGTTTCGGCACCTTTCCAGGGGCCGTGGTCACGGGAGGACTAAAGCAAAAAGGCTGCTCATATTTTTATGGCAGTATGTAAAAATATGAGCAGCCTTTTTGCTTTAGTCCTCCCGTGACCACGGCCCCTGGAAAGGTGCCGAAACGTCGGGAATTCTAAAAAACCAATAAATACAAACTAAATAATTCCAAAACAACACCTGAATTAATAATATACGCGCTGTAATCCGTAAAAAGTGTTTTATTTCTAGTGATCTATGAATTTAAGGAATGACATGGTTGAGGTTTCTTTTTTGGATACTTCTATAATGTTAAAAGGGTTCACTTTGAGATTTCTGCATGTCATGATATGATTGTATCTCTGCATAAGGTACTTAGGGCATGATTCTAGTAGGTGATCTAGGTCTTGTATGCTTTGGTTGTCGCAAGGACAAAGATTCTCTTCAGTTACTTTGAAGCGGTGTAAGTATGCTTTATGGTACCCATGTCCTGTTAAAATTTGGGTAAGACTAAATGAGATGCCAGTAGAGGCAATCACTGTTTTGATGTCCTCAATGGACGGAAGCTATTTGCGTGTGGTGCTTCCTTGAATGGCCGAAGAGTATCTCTTCTGCCATTCGTCGCGTGATCTTCTGCGCAGCCGTGTTTTGGCGAAGGTGTCAGCGAAGCAATCGTATTTCAGGCCACGCTTGGCTCCGGCTGCCTGTCCTGCCGCCACATCAGCCGCCTCGTTGTCAATAATGCCAACATGGCATGGCAACCCATGCCAAGCGAATTTGTCCAGGATGTCTCCGTAGTACTTCATAGTAGTTAGGTACCTGTCGCTAGAGGTTCTTGGTACAGCTCGCGCAATATAACATTAATTACATGAACCAAATCATAGACAAAGAGGCTTGCGCACTAAACATTTTTTAAAATTAAAATTGCTACTGCGCAAATCATATGGTACTAAAATTAGGGTCAAGTTATTTTGCGCGAGCTGTAATTATTCGTACACACGTACCTATCCATCTACTTCATGTAATAAAATTTTCCACGGACGTTCACCTATCTTCTTTATCTAAAGTAATTTTTAGTGTATACGGACACACATAATAGATTAGGGCTTCCATTCGTTCCGTTTTTGCCGGACATTTTAACCATTTATTTAGGCATGCTGATTAAGCTTTGGCACAAATAATTTTAACAAATTGGAACTTAGCCTGACCGGCGCCTTCGTTATTATAATAAAGGGTAGAAACATAGGATGAATAAAAAAAGGGTTTATAAAGAGATTAACAATGTCACTCTTTTCTCAAGAGCTGGTGTGATGAGCACGTGTGTGGAGACCTGAGGTTGGCGAGCTCCTGCTCGTGGTGTGCGAGCCGTTCCTGGTCTTGAAGCTCGGCCAGCCGGCGGCTCAGCGCCAGCACGCCGCTGCTGAAGTTGCCGTGCGCTGTGAATTTGCATCGGAAGTCCTCCGGCGGCCCGCAGTTGAACAGGTAGCAACTGCCGGGGCTCTGCAACCGGTACCACACCAATACTCGCAGTTAAGTTATTTATTTTTATTTTTTTATAAATTTATTTAATTGAGTAAGGATCAAAACCTGTAACTTTTGTCAAAAAATCGAACGTTCAACCGATTTAAAATCAAATGCGGCTATTTCCCCTGGTAAATGGAATTACTCGTATTGGAATCAAAGACACGAAATCCACCAAATTCGCCATCTTGATTTTTTATTTTTCGTTTTACCACTAATTAGTAAAATAACAGATAGCCAGTTTTGATTCCAAATGGAAGGTACGAAGACTCAAGACATTCGTGTTCAATCATAAAGTTATATTAACTTTATGTTTTAAATCGTTTTCGATAAGAAAACAACCATTGTCGATTGTTTTCAAACTTTATTGTAAAATGTCAAACAAATTGTGACCTTAATTTTACCTGTAAAGACTGTCTCTGAGAAGTTGGTTCACAATTTGATCAAACCGTAAAATTAGAAACGGATCAACAATATTATGTAATGTAACTATTTATGTATATTTTTAATTTTAAGATTTTAGCATTCACAATGCTGTTTTTATATAATCCTAAAAATATACTAAAAAAAATACGACTCGCACCAGATCATGTTCTCGGACGGAAAAATATAAAAACAGCATTGTGAATGCTGCATTGTGATTTACTATTATATATTTTTAATCACTGATGACCTGAATGCCAAAAAAACTTTGCCTCACATGCACGATAGAGGAGCTTGATGGCGCAGTGGTTTAGCACCTGGCCCAGCGATTGCGGAGGTTAAGCAACTTTCGCAAAGGTTGGTCATGGGATGGGTAACCAAAAATGTTTTATCTCGAGCTCCTTCGTGCTTTGGAAGGCACGTCAAGCCGGTCCCGGCTGCATTTGCAGTCGTTAACACCTACCAACCCGCATCGGCGCTGCGTGGTGGGTTATGGCCCAACCTCCTTATCCACCCATAAGGAAGGCCTGTGCCCCAGCAAAACAAAACACACAATGCACATGCACACAAAATCAAGAATATCCTAGATAACGCTTCACGAACTAAAACAGCACAAAAATCGATTGAAAAAACAACTGACAAAACAAAAAGCGATTCATCCCCACATGAATATTTTTGTCTGAGTACAAAATACTATTTATAACAAAGAACAAAGTACCTACAACTACTACTAGTACTTTGTACAAAATAAGCTCCCAGACAAATAATATTAGAAAAAATACTAGAAAAATCGACTCACCCGTAGCACCTCAGACGGGACTCGAACCCGCACCCTTGGGATTCCGGCCCAATGCACTGACCAATTATGCTACCGAGTCGTCAAGTCAATTATGAGCGATTCAATTGTGAATGCGAAAAATCTAAATTTAATAATAAGCTCCCAGTTTAAAAATGGAGCGTTACTTCGAGGTGCCGTTTTTGAGACTGACCGGACCTCTAGCAATGATATTTTTTATATCATTGACCTCTAGGGTATTCTTGATCAAAGCTCAATATGCTAAGTTTTTTTTATCATAACGCATCGTGCGGGACGAGAAGTAAATCGAGCGACGGGGACGTTGATAGGCCGCTACTACGTTGCGAGTTTACTCAGGTGTATTGTCATAATGACTAATGAAATTCACGCGTGCAGTAAGTAATCAATAACCGCAACGAGAATTGCACACATCTAACCAAAGATAAATAATTGTCCTCTTTTCTCCCAACCAACCAAATAACATTACCTATCGATTGACTCAACTCAACGTGATAAACCAACCAGCCCGCATACCTAAAGGTTAATTAATTAGGTCTTTAAACAACGATACTGTTACTGCATGATTTTGATTTCAATTCATCAGACCTATCGAAAGTGTCCCTGGCATAATTCGCCATTCATACAAGTTTAGTGAACTTAAAAGAATAGCGACTATAATCAATTGAATTGAGCGGAAATGTCCAGTTAGTTATTTAGCCAGATGCCATTGTTTACGTTCTTGTTTTGTATTCATCCAACAATATTAAGGACAGTTAAAACTAACCTCAACAACGGTTAAGACACCCATGTTAATGAGTGGCACGTTTTCCATATGAGATGAGATAACAGAGATTGTATTTCCTGCTTGTAATGTTCACTTTACATTATCTTTTTATGAAAAATAAACGTGAAGAGCTATTGTACAATATACTAACATAATAATGTTGACATCATTTTAGAACTGAATAAGCATTGGGATTAAGATTGTGAAACTGTTCTTCATCTGTTCGATCCTCACTTTCATGAACTCGAGAACACCATGTATGCTGTGACACAACGTCGCCGTCTCGTCTCAAAATCTTCCCCAACTGAATATTTACACTCTTGATATAACCATATCGATGTAATAAGTGTACCATCTAGGTACACTTATTACATCGATATGGTTATATCTTTAGAAAATGCTACTCTAAATCAAATACAGTAGATGGTAGGTACTTTTAACATGCAAAAATAAAATGGTATACCTTCTCCTCGTAGACGAAGACGTCACAGGAGTCAGTCTCGCAGCAGAGACGCAGGCACTCGTGGCGCGTGCCCACGTCCAGCTCGGAGAGGTAGCGCGCGCCCATCTCGCGCGATTCCTCCGTGCGGATGATCTTGTCGCGTTGCACGTCAAAGCGCGCGCTGCACGCCGCTGGATCCAGCTCGCGAGCGCGCACTATCGCCAGCGCAGCCCACCAACCCAGCGCCGCTCTTAAACATGCTCCTACGCTTCTCCTCATCTTCAAAGTTTTCAACTCCTTCGCTTCTTGAGCAAATCAAGAAAGTCTGGAAGTGATCCCGCTTTTGCCATGTAGGAAGAGTGGGTACTTGCGCAACGATTCTAACTCGCTCGAATGGGTTGCCTCTTCTCCCTCGCCTAGGAAAGTGCCGTCTTTCCTGTGTAGCAACTCACTCGCACCTGATCGGCCGCTATCGGTTGCGGCAGGGTTATGCGGATCGATCGCTTTGCGGCTGCGCTTTGCAGTAATCACCGAGAATGTACGAATGTATGGAGGTTTCATACTTATTATGGCCTAGAAATATATAATTAGATCGCAATCGTCTGACTGAAAAAAGAAGAGGTAGGTAAGACTAGGATTGAAAAAACCTCCTTCAAAAAACCTGAAAACAAAAACAGCTTCAAAATTAAATACCTAGCTAGAGCATATAAATATTAATAAAACACGTCTATTGAAGTCAGGTGGGGCGGGAGGACAACTTCTTTTATTTTTCTAATTCTATAAGCACCACCCGACTTCACTAGACGTGTTTTATTAATATTGATATGCGTAACTAATAATTTGAATATTATTTCTTGCTTTTTAGAGGTATTTAAGTTTGAAGCTGTTTTTGTTTTCAAATTTTTTATTGATATGTGTAACTAATAATTTGAATATTATTTCTTGCTTTTTAGAGGTACCTATCTAATTTTGAAGCTGTTTTTGTGTTCTGGTTTTATGAAGGTTTTTCTTTTTTTAAAAAAAGCTTTTTTATTTTCAACTTTTTAGTGGTAGGTATGTACGCGTGTAAATATTTTTTAACTTCATATAATATTTTTTATGGTACATACAACGCCCGTAACTGAATTTCCAAATTCACGCTTTTTTTAAGGAGTTCCCTCGTGTATCTTCGAAGTCCAAGGTCCAAAACCAATGAAATTTAAATGTGACCAGTCTTTAGGTATACCCTTTCAAACAAAAAAGAATAATCGAAATCAGTTCATAAACAACGAAGTTATACCTGAAAACTCGTGCGATTGCGATGGTAAGCTAAATAATTGATATTTTTCAGGATTATGAAAAAATGTTTTATAGGACCACACACGAACTATTTTCTTTCAAATAAAAAAAGAATAATTGAAATCGGTTAACAAATGGTGAAGTTATGTTAAAACATACATAAGAAAAAATACCGTCGACTTGATAACCTCCTCCTTTTTTTGAAGTCGGTTAAAAATAAGAGATAAACTAA
The DNA here is from genome assembly GCA_963556745.1 of Catoptria pinella. Classification (NCBI taxonomy): domain Eukaryota; kingdom Metazoa; phylum Arthropoda; class Insecta; order Lepidoptera; family Crambidae; genus Catoptria; species Catoptria pinella. The sequence goes on along the minus strand of OY750765.1, from coordinate 192,583 downwards.
CCCCACTTCTATTTGAAGTGGCGTCGGTTTAATGCTGAAGGATGGGTTCTCGTTTGTTTCGCAGGTTGTTGGTCGGGGGCTCAAGGCGGGCGCGGCAGTGTCGGCGTGACCGCCGGCCCGCAGCCCGCAGCCCGTAGCGCTCCGGCCGCCCTCATGTCGCTGTTCTTCAAGTTCAGGAGCGGCGTAAGTACATACCTCACCATAGCCTTCACCCCACTCATTGCTCTCCCGCGTTAGGACCGCGGGGCCCTCCTACCACATTGCCCCCAGGCTTTTGTTTTCTAAGCCTATACTTAACTGCAACCAGATGCACATTCGACACGCCCTCATGATGACCTGGCGCGTTGATTGTTTATAATAAGTATAGACGAACATTTCTCCACAATGATTCGATTGTCAACTTGCTTGATTTTGCGTAATTGTATGTTTTTTTCTTTACTTCTTGCATGAATGATGTATTTGAAAATTAACTCCACAAAAATTATAATTTAGGGATAACTTAACTTTTAATCTAGTTTAATTAAACCAAATGAGACAGTCTTCGACAGTTTCAATTCCCATTGTAGCCGGACACCGACAGACAGCCAACTTATTTTGTTTAATAATAAATTCCTCAAAATATTCTTACATAGTACCTAATATCTCGTCAATCTCGTATCGTATAGGTTCTGACTGTAGCTAAGTAGTACACTTCTTATGTCAAAGAAAACAACAAAAAATTCATATGAATAATAGTTAAATAACTAAATAACTATGACTTACTTTTTACGGATTACGAAAAAGTGTATAACTATTATCTTCAGCTTTAAGGCGCTGAAGATACGTAACGGGTACAAAATAAAACTCTTTTTAGTACTTATATGAAAAATAGGCGGTAAATACATATGTATGTATAGGTAAAGTTTGTATGTACAAACTTACCTTTTTTTTCTCAGTTTTCACAGTCATGTCTTTATTTATTAGTAAAACCATCAGTTCTTGGTTCAAATTGTCTTTGATAGTTACCTATACATATAATAATTCATCCGTTATTTTCTTCTCTTTATAATACTTAAGCAATTATATTTTTATTATTTGATTAAATGCTTCGTCAATAAAATTTGGTAGGTAAGACAGATATTATAACACGATTAGGTACTCTTTTGTCCTGAAATATCCAAAAGTTTAATCACCGTAGCACTTATTGACGTTTACTATGGATGGACTAACAAATTAACGTCTTTCTTATCTTATTACTGGGTACGTAAATTAGGTAGGTACTTACATGCTATGCGCATGCCGCAAAGTATAGAGGTATATACATACCTAAGTATTATATTGCTTCAATTAATGACTTTCCACATAATTATCATATATATTAATCAAGGTAGGTAGTTAGGTATAATCCGCGCGCGATGAGAATGGGATGGAACCTTGTCAAATTGGGACGCGTTTACTTTGTTCACCGTCCAGCCACAGCCACGGGGATCCAAAAACACGGTGTCACGAATCCGAGGTGAGGGAACTTTTGCTGCAGCAACTTCAAGTAAGATAACAAGTAAACAATTAGTTGATTAATTAAATTAACTAATTAGTCAATTTTCGATTTACTGACAAAGTTCCATCCCATTCTCAACGCGCGCAGATTATACCTAAATAGATAAGTACAGTTTTTAATAATTTAATAATTTATTGACCGCAGTTTGTTTATGTAATGTAAGTAGGTATACCTAATCTATTACAGCTACGCTATTAGTTATTATGTGTGTGAGCTACGGCACAAAGTAATATTTTGTGGTAGCCACAAGTGGCTACGACGCGATAAGTCTATCTGCGACAAAAATAAAATCACGTTTAAAGTTAATGAATGACGCGATATTGTCTGATAAACAAAACGAACGACCGAGAGGTGCCACTGGTCCCGCGCCGCGAGCTTCCCCGGCTATATCAGCTGAGCGCTCCGCGTCGTCGCCGCCGCCGCCCCCCGCACGCCCCTCCCGCCACCGCCGCTGCGCCCGCCGCGTCTCCTCTCTCCTCTAGTCGGAGCGAGTCGCTTCGTCGCTTGCTTGCCGACGACCGTCGAGCGTCGACCTACGAGCAGGCCCAGTCAGTCATCCAGTCATCGCCAGCCAAGACGTGGCGTCCGTCGTACTACTCGTACTTAGTCTCGTTCGGTTCTCGCGGCGGCGGCGGTAATAGTGGTGTTGGTTGTGCGAATTGGCGTGCGCGTGTGTATCCGCAGCCTCCCATTCAGTGCGCAGTGCAGCCACGAGCCGAGAGCTCCCGCGGCCTCCGTCTCGGGCGGGGGCACTGACCGCCCGCGATCTCTGTCCGGACCTGCGGCACGACTCGGCTCGAGAGTCGAGACACTCGCGCGGAACAGCACTCCCTCTTTGCTGCTACGTCCACACGTTCATTAGGTACCTACTGACAACATACGTAATTATTATCGTTTGTTACTAAACACATGAAAAAAAGAAAATCAAATCAGATTTGATCACCAGCTTTACCTCGATCAAATCTAATTAAGGAAGTGGGTCAAGCAAATGGGTGCGACTTTTCCAATTCCTACCACAAATAATAAAATAGGTAAGTAGGTATATACAAGGTGTTACAAAAATACCCCTAATGCCGAATATGGTATATAGGGACCATCAAACTGAACAACTTTTACTATAGGACCAACTCTGAAATCGCGAAAAAAAAACAGCTGTTTCATACATTTTGATATTTTCGATTTTAATTATTGTATGAAACAGCTGCTTTTTTTTCGCGATTTCAGAGTTGGTCCCATAGTAAAAGTTGATCAGTTTGATGGTCCCTATATACCATATTCGGCATTAGGGGTATTTTTGTAACACCTTGTATACCTACTGCCACCTAGGGCTACACATTTTGATCACATTTAAATAAATCTCTTTGTTCTTTTGTACAAAAACAGTGTTGCAGCAGCTATTTCAATGGTTGCGGTTGCATACCAGCTAGAGAGAAAAGAATCGCTCATTGGGCGAAAAAACAGCTCACAAATTTCAACTCAAAAACATTCACTGCCAAAAATCCACTACGCGAAATTCGTGTTGTGGCTCTTAAGAGCGATACTCACCGGGAGCATTCGTTTCACGAACGAACGTTTGTGGCATACTCGAGCACATCCTTCGTGAACCAAACATTTTGGTGAGTAGGTATGTTAAAACGAATATCGAAATTTGTGCTCGAGAAGATAATGTAGGGACGGTACCTATACTCACTGGGAGCATTCGTTTTGCGAGCAGTAACTAAAATTCGTACGGTAAATTTTCATCCATTATTATCATTGAAAATGTTGGACGAGGCGGTGGTCTGCGCTGCTGCCGCATTTATTCTAATGCGATATATCTATATGTATATGTAAAAGAAGTGGAAGAAAACGCTATTAGTGTGCGGAATAGTACGGATTTATTTCAATACATTAAATACACTGGGCCGCAAAGAAAACGGGCCAGCACATTATTTTCATACAAACAAAGTAACTTTAAAGCCTTGGTGCTCCGCCAGGGATTGACCTAGCTGTGATCTGATGCTGGCTAACCAGGAAGTGAATGGAGGAGATCCAGATCGCTATACACACCCAACTGATCTGATCAGCATTCTAAGAGATATGAGGTTCAGAGTTCTCATCTCAGTTTCAGGATTACCATACATTTTAATGCAATTTTCGCGGTTTTATAAAACATATCCTTACATTTCTTAGAATTTTGATCAGATCAGTTGGGTGTATATAGCGATCTGAATCTCCTCCATTTATTGCCTAGATAACTATCATCAGATCACAACTAGGTCAATCCTTGGCCGAGAACCAAGGCTTCAAAGTTATCTTGTTTGTATGAAAATAACGTGGAGGCCCGGTTTCTTTGCGGCCCAGTGTACTAGGGCCTTGGATAGCGCCAGGCAACAAAAATAACAAACTAAGGTAAGTACCCCAGTGAATGTACACCCTATTGAAAATAAACGAAAGGGTTATTCTAACCAAATAAATCAATGTCGAGTTATTTACACCATTTATAACTCAAGAACGGCTGGACGGACATAGATGATATTTGGCACACAGATGTTTATAACCTTGATTAAATGTTTAAAAACATAGGATACTTTTGTCCTCTTCAAAGGTTCCCTGGGTCCACGGGAACACAAAGTTGCGGGCGACCGCTAGATTTTCAATAAATTAGTTATATTTTGTTACGTCAAATGTAATATGTAGTGTTTCTATGGACTAAAATTAAGGACTAGGGTGCGGTGCGACAATGTATTTTGATTTAGCTTTTAGACGTTATATGTATATGAGTCATTGTAAAAAGACAATTAATTTCTTTAAATGTGTGTTTAGTGTTTAGTGTATTTAATTATTTTTTTCAACAAAAATAAGTGTTCAATTCATTTTAGTTAATTAAAGAACCGGTATTTATTCAAAGGCTCAGATATTTTTTTTCATTTTACTTTCTGTTAACGGAGTTGGTTCATATTTAGACGATAGCTTAATAAACCAATGTTAAACCTTTGGCCAATATTTAAGCTGGGTTTTCAAAATCAAATGATTGATCTATCTATCTATACTATAGTAACGTCCAACCGTTTTTACACTGGGTTCGCCGTTCATGCACTGGTGATTTGGGGAATTTTTTTTTTCAATGCAAATTATTTGAATAATAATGAGCATTTCTGTCAGATTTTAGAATAGTAGCATAGTTTTTTAATAGTAGTAGTAGTAGAATTGCAGAGGAGAGCAAAAAAAAATTAAGAGTCCGTCATATCCATGCTTCCGTGTCAATAACGGTCAAATCCAAATTTCAATCAAGGATTTTCGAATTTATTTGTATGGGGATAAGGTTTTTTACTAACAAAACAATATATAAAAATAGTTACAATCACGCGCGCTTTATATCAGACATCAGTGGTGTTGCCATGTACAGAATTTGGTTTTCAGCCGCTACTGCCGTTTTAGTAAAACTTGAGTTGGCCGAATTCGATTCTGATCTACTCTTAAGTGAGTCCATTAATCATCATCATTAGATCAGGGTTATTGCGGTCGAACACAGAGAACATCAGTGGCGTATTTTGAGGCGCCCCGGGCCAAATAAGTTTCGCCGCCCCAGAGCCGCCGAGCAGTGTTGCCATACTTTATAATTATTTACCCATCGGTGTAGACTTTGTAAATAAAAAATACCTACTATGCCTAAACAGTAGGCACTAAGGCACTGTTTTCGACAGAAATAGAATAAGTACTGTATCGGACTTAGGAGCATCGACCATGGTAAACCGTGCATCTACCCTAGGTACAGACAGATCGAAGCTAAGGTTCTATAGTTTATTTACAAACAATAACCTCAGCAGTTCTTTGGCAAAAAGCAAAAGTGGCCACTTTAGGCACTTTCCTAATAGTTAGTGACGTGACATGACCGGAGTTTTAAATAAACAGCGACTGGACTTAGACCTAGGAACCTACTACGGGATTACGCTTGAAAGCCTTTACCTGACCTAATAAGTTAAACAAGTACCATACCTAATATAGAAAGAAAGAAAATACACTTATTGTCAAAAACTTACTTTTATAAACAACGGCCCGCCCCGGCTTCGCACGGGTACAATATAGTTGCTAATGTGGTGAGTGTGAAGTTATTAGACTACTACAGGATATCTTATATGTAGTGGTGGCCACATAATTAAGGACGCCAGTCGATTTTCATACAAACGAAGTAACTTTTAAGCATTGCTTCTCTTTAAGAGATGTAAGGATATGTTTAAAAAAATCGTGAATATAGCATTAAAATGTATGAAAATCTTGCAACTGACAATTCTGATGCTTACATCTCTTAGAATTCTGACTAGATCAGTTGGGCGTGTATTGCGATATGAATATTTTCCATTCACTCCCTGGATGGTCATCATCAGATCACAGCTAGTTCAATCCCTAGCGAAAAACCAAGACTTCAAAAATCGACTTGTGTCCTTAATTATGTGGCCACCACCATATGTATATACGACGTACACAACTAACGCAAGGGGTGTTATAAGTTTGACCTGTGTGTGTGTCTGTCTGTCTGAGGCAACCTAGATCCCAAACTTATGGACCGATTTGGATGCGATTTTTTTTGCATAGGTAGTTTAAAAGATCTAAGTGTACAGACGGCGGGACTCCTAAACCATTTATTCGATTATGATGAAACTTTGGTGAGGTCCCTGGATAAAAAAAACGCGAGCATTGCAATACGCATGCCGGGTGCAGCTAGTTCTAAATAAAAATATGTTTTGCAATAAATAATCAAAGGTTGTGCATTATCAGGATTATCAATCTCGATCATCCAACACTTCTCTATATACTCGTACCTACCACATTTCTTGTCATTTTATCCGGTTGCAAAATAAAAAGGCTATTCGGTGAGCTGACTCTCGAGCAGGCGACATTAGAGCTGGCCATGGGAGAAACAATCACTGCGCAGATCTACACCAGCCGCTCTTAAACTTTGTCCCTGTGCTTTATTAATTGTCATAGCATAGGCGACTTGACCGGATATTGTATTTTTTTAAAATTAATCTGATAATCAGATGGAATAATTTTGCACCTTATTACAACGCAATAAGGCCGCCAATACTGCCAATATAACGCCATAGGAACTATTCAATGAAATGCATTCTACCTACTCTCACGGGAAATGACCAAAGAGAATGTAATATTACGTTTAGATGACAAATGATTTTTTTTTTCTTATTTAATCAATCAAATGCACAAAGAAGTTTCAATTCCGACGTCGAAGTCAATCGCCCCAAAAGCAGCTTTCTATCACTTTTTAACCCTGTTAGGGGATAATTATTAAAAAAATACGAAACACGTGTTCAATTAATTTTATGAAAGAATGTGAATGCCAAATTTCAAGTCAATCGGGCCAAGGAATCGCGTTCTCCCATACAAACTTTGCCACCCTGTTTCATCCCTTTAGGGGTTGAATTTCGCAAAATCCCGTCTTAGTGAGCACCTACGCCCTAAAAGAAGCCTCCATGCTTGCCACTTGTAGTTTCTGAGATTTCGTGATCAGTGAGTGAGTGAGTGATTTTCCCTTTTATATACATAGTATAGATATAGGTACTTTGTCAGTTTGCTGAGATGAGTTAACTAAAGTAAAGACCATTCATTGCCTCACATTTGTAAAATGACAAAATACCTACAAGTGCCTAGTCAGGTGCCTGTTTTTGTGGGTAGGTGCCTACCTACAAAACAATTATTAACTTATTTTATTAGGTACCTAATGAATGCTTGCTTCAGAATGTGTTTGCTACGCTACGTGAGTGAGCGTTATCTGCCAGATTTGTGATGTAACTATGATAGATAAAAAATTAATTGGGTGGGTAGGTAAGTAGGTAGATATGATGTGATTCATGTGATAACTGCGAGATTATTGCGATAAAAAGCCTAGCCAACCGAACCAGGTAGCCGTGCGTAATTTACACATACCGTCCTTACTTATTATATAGTTCAGTTATAGAGGCGGTTAATTTAAAGAGACTACCAGACAATTTTATTGATATTTAGATACCTACTTACAGCTGACTCAAATTATGATCCAGAACTAAGCAACTTGCTCATTAAATCCAAGTTCCTCTTGCTATCTAGTTGCTCATACCTAAATAGGTACCTATCTACTCATTTAAGGCAATAGTGGCCCTAGTAGCTTCTCCCTAAATTCAGTTCCCAAAACTTATAATTTTGTGTTTTATAGGTGATATTGTAGTTATACTAACTACGCAGTTCATACCTAAATTAGTTAGGTAGGAAACCTTATCAAAGTAAATACTTAAAATTATATTTTGTGTAAATAATTTTTAGTAGGTACAAAGCTACGCCATTTGTGTTAAACTAATTTAAAAACTATACTATAACTATACAGCAAGGGCTGTGCTTTTTTACGAGTTATCTGTTATTTAGATTAGTCCAGATGGCGCTGCGCGGTGTCGTAACGATTTTTTGGTAAACATCGTGTGAATAAAGACTTAAATAATTAGTAATAGTAACGAACGATGCATTGTTTTTTGCTTGTATTGAGCTAGTGAAAAAAAATAGTCACTTGCATTGAGCTGGTGAAAAAATAGCTTGCTTTGTTGAGGCTTCATTCTCTAGGCAGGTACGCCACTGAATGTGTGTTTTATTTATTATTTTTATGTTTGTATCGTACTACTAGGGACAAGACACTTAAGTAGGTAGGTACCTATTTAGGATTGTGTTCAATTAAATTACAAAATTATAAAAAAGGGCTAAGGGGCGGGGCTTATCTATGCTACTCGTTTGACCGCAAAATTAAGCTGGTTTGTTGGTAATAGGAAAATGAGGGAATTTTAAAGAAAAAATCAGAATTTTCAATAAATTGGTATTTGTTGGTAAAATACACGTAATAATGAACATTTTCACCAAATTTCAAGTTTATAGATCAATTGGAAGTTAAATTATGACCGCTCATACCGTCGTTTAACCTCGATGGTTGACTACGTACTTTAATGATTATATTTTTTATGATATAATTACAAATGTGTAGTTTTCAGATTTTTCCCTGTACTTGTAGTATAAGACGATATTATTTGCCAAATTTCAAAGTTCTAGGTCAATGGGAAGTACCCTATGAATCTTAATTCCCTTGAGGGTGTCGAAATATGCGTTTTTGAGGCATTAATGGCCGTATCTTTTTTTTACGTTAACTTAGAAGTTTAATTTTTTCACAGCTGCAAGTGCCCGTAGACTTGAGTATATGATTTTAATTTCAACTCTATACATCCACGCGTTCCTGAGATATAGGGTCTTGACAGATGGACAGACTGACAGACAGACGGACCACAAAGTGATCGTATAAGGGTTCCGTTTTTTCTTTTTGAGGTAGTTACGGAACCCTAAAAAATGGTAGGTCTGCGTAGGTTCTTGGATTATGACAGCTCCTGCGTGCGGCACTGCGGGCAGAGGCAGAAAGAATCACTGCATTTTTCACGAAAGTCATCGTCAGCAATGACACAGTACCTAATGATTAATTCTGCTATCCCGAACATTTCCACCGTTACTTCACATCACACTGCACTTGCATTCATATTTTGTTCGGTTCACAGCATGCTTCGCCTTAACGAATTACCTAACCATGAACTAACGAACATTAATTTGTGTTAAGTTTTTGTTTAATAATAGAAATATAAAAATGAAAATTGAGCATCTGTATGGACACGTAGGTTCATTTGAATTCGCAAAACTCAAGGTATCGTCCGTCATCGAACAATTTTATTTAGCTTATCTAGGTATTAAATGAAAGGCCGTGATGAGCACATGTTCCAAATTTTTTACATATGGGTATAGGGTTGCCAGATGGGAAAATTAAAATGTGGGCAAAATTTCAAAAAGTAGGGATGTAAATTGTTTTATTACAAAAAATTAAAATATTCACAAAAAAACACTGTCAAATTATGTTATGAATCATTAATCACTTATTCTAAAATACTCATAACTATAGTAAGATATACACTCTTTTAATTATTGTTTAATTAGGTATTATGTAATTTTAAAATTTGTTTTGTTGTTAGGTATTTGTCGGGACATTTTGTATTTTTTCGGGACTTTGGACATCATACGAAATGTCGGGACAATCCCGTCCATCTGGCAACTCACTCACATTGACTTTGACTATGAGCATTCTGTAATTAATTAAAAACTGCACTTTATGTGCACGTCACTATGGTATGGTTGTTTCGAGAAAAAATACTTTTAAAGTTTTCGTGGGGCTATTCCGTCATTCGTAAATTTTTCGTATATTCTGGGGATGGGGGACATAACAAGAACTTGGTCATAAAAAAATCGATAAACGAACCAAATACTAAATTAATTTATTTGTTAAGTTTTAAGAAATAATTTTCGGCAATAATTATTATGTACACTTAATCTTAGTAAGTAATATTTTCATAAGTCTTAAACCAAATGTAGTCTTTTTTAAGCTTAGCATTCAATTAAGTGGGGCCTATAAATGTTAAAAAAGATTATTTCAATTAATAAAGTGAAAAATGAAAAATCCTAGGATAAACTCTTTAATAAACATTATTTACCACTTACTTGAATATAAATATCGACGTGTAAGCGAACCTTATGGACATCACTAGTGTTTTGCAAATTCATACAAAAACGATGGGGCTACTAAGCCACTCCAATCCGACTGAATTACCCGCCTTAAAACGCGGTTCATTACGTCAGACTCGATAGCACTGTGAAATGAAAGCGTAGGATTAAACCAATGGTCTACAAAGAATATCTAGTTATTAATATCGTCCTCACTTTGATCAGACATCGAAAAAGCCACAAAAACTATACCTAAAATGAAATAAACTTGAAGTAGATTAATAAAGCCAGAAAATTCCAGAATCCGTTACCTAATTGAACGCTGTTCAATAACAGTATTGTTTTACAACAACATCAAAAACATTATTTATTACCTAAGTACTTACTACAAGTTAGATATTTTTACTCGAGGACTTTTTAATCCTCGAGGCACAGTTTATATTTATTGCTATTATATTGATGTAATAAGACAATTAAGACAAACAGTTTGTAGCAATCTGCGGTATAGACACACTAAATGAATGAATATTGGGCCACGGCAAGGCATTGAGTGCCGGCGGGTGATCCTGATCCTCCGCTCGTTTCAAAGGGCCCTTTGTCTCGCTCGACATGTGCATTAAAATTTGTTCTTCGACATGTACATACTCAAAGCAGCACCCTAGGCTTTCAACACCTTTTTAGGGTTCCGTACTTCAAAAGGTAAAAACGGAACCCTTATAGGATCACTTTGTTGTCCGTCTGTCTGTCTGTCTGTCTGTCTGTCTGTCCGTCCGTCTGTCAAGACCCTTTATCTCGGGAACGCGTGGAGGTATCGAGTTGAAATTCAAACCATATACTCAAATCTAAGGGCACTTGCAGCTGTGAAAAAATCAAACTTCTAAGTTAACGTAAAAAAAAGATACGGTCATTAATGCCTCGAAAAACGCATATTTCGACACCCTCAAGGGAATCAAAATTCATAGGGTACTTCCCGTTGACCTAGAACTTTGAAATTTGGCAAATAATATCGTCATATACTACAAGTGCAGGGAAAAGTCTGAAAACTATACATTTGTTGTTAAATCATTAACTGTCTGTCTGTCTGTCCATCTGTATATCAAGACCCTTATCTCGGGAATGAGTGGAGGTATCGAGTTGAAATTCAAACCATATACTCAAATCTACGGGCACTTGCAGCTGTGAAAAAATCAAACTTCTAGGTTAACGTAAACAAAAAGATACGGCCATTAATGCCTCAAAAACGCATACGGCAACGCATTTCGACACACTCAAGGGAATCAAAATTCATAGGGTACTTCCCGTTGACTTAGAACTATGAAATTTGGCAAGTAATATCGTCTTATACTACAAGTACAGGGAAAAATCTGAAAACTATACATTTATAATTATATCATAAAAAAATAGTCATTAAAGTACGTACTCAATCATCGAGGTTAAACGACGGTATGCGCAGTCATAATTTAACTTCTAATTGACCTATAAACTTGGAATTTGGTGATTATGTTTATTATTACGTGTATTTTACCAAGAAATACCAATACATTGATAATTCTAATTTTTTTCTTTTAAATTCCCTCATTTTCCTATTACAAACCAGCTTAATTATGCGGTCAAACGAGTAGCACAGATAAACCCCGCTCCTTAGCCCTATTTTTATAAATTTTGTAATGCAATTAAACACAATTCTAAATAGGTACCTACCTACTTAAGTGACTTGTACTTTGTACAAATGTATACTGTGGTGGTCGATGACTTAGCGATCCGTCTGCTGAATGCACCGATCCGTCCGTTTTGGGTACTGAATTTTGGGTGTAGCTCGGAAAAAACTGAGACTCGATTTCTGAACTATTTATAATGTAGGTACGGAACCCTCGGTGGGCGAGCCCGACTCGCACTTGTCCGGTTTTTTATTTTAAGGGTGACAGGAGTGGCTCTGCGATAGGTACTTACCTACCTACTTGAAGAACTCCTTCGTACCTACTTACATAACGCTTTCATAAGTGAATAATATTTTAATAACGTATGAGTCGCCGTTTAATAATACACCGATTGGTGCTGGGTAGGTAGTAGGTACGACGAGGTCGAGCGAGACGGAGCCGTTATGCGTTGACGTAAACGTCGCGTCTCGGGTTTCAGCGGGCGCGGGCGGCGGCTGGCGGCGGCGGACGACGACGACGACCGATGTCGCGTCGCCCCATTTGTATTGGACATTCTGATAGGTGTGGGTGGTAAATAATGAGCTCCTTGAAAATTGTGTACCTAGCTTTTATTAAGTATTGCTAGATAACCAACCTCTTATGTTGGAACCTGGAGGTATCTTATGTACTAACTTACTCCGCGACGCGGACGACGCACGCGGTTAACAGGCTCGCAAAAAGTACGAGGAACCACGCTCGGCTGTGTATTTGGCTGGTTAGGTTTGATGACGATCAGTATCAGCGAGCGACCCGCGAGACCGAGACACGATGTTGTTTGACACGCTAGCTAGTACTATTATTTATTCTGTGGAACAACACTAATTTAATGTGATGTGACCACATTATGAAAAGAAACAGAACTTATACTTTATTCTGCAGTGTTTCTCTAGGATAGATAGTAGGTATCCGAATTCCGACGCTTGAAATGTTTTTTACCGATATTCGATAGTAAGGGCCCGCACTCGGGCCACTAACCACAACCACAAAACGGCCCGCCACTGACCTATTTCCTGAAGCTTTTATCTATATATTCTTATTATATACAACATATCACAAAATATACATTTTGATATTTTCGATTTTAATTTTTGTATGAAACAGCTGATATTTTTTTCGCGATTTCAGAGTTGGTCCCATAGTAAAAGTTGATCAGTTTGATGGTCCCTATATACCATATTCGGCATTAGGGGTATTTTTGTAACACCTTGTATACTATACGTGTTACAAAAATACTCTGAAATAGCGAAATAAAAATCAGTTGCTTCATACAAAAAATAAAATCAAAAATATCAAAATGTACGAAACAGCAGATTTTTTTTTCGAGATTTGAGAGTTGGTCCAATAGTAAAAGTTGTTCAGTTTGATGGTCCCTATATACCACATTCGGCATTAGGGGTATTTTTGTAACATGTTGTATAATAAAAAAAAAGAAAATCCTCCTTCAAAAAACCTGAAAACAAAAACAGCTTCAAAATTAAATAATTCTAAAAAGCAAGCGGGAGGACCATCTTTTCTTTTTATTCTAATTCTAAAAGCCCCACCCGACCTCATTAGACGTGTTTTATTAATATTGATATGCGTAACTAATAATTTGAATATTATTTCTTGTTTTTTAGAGGTATTTAATTTCAGGTTTTTTGAAGGTTTTTCTTTTTTTTTTAAAAAGCTTTTTTATTTTCTACTTTTTAGTGATCTTAATTTTTGAATGAAACAGCTGATTTTTTTCGGTGGGGCGGGAGGACAACTCCTTTTTTTAATTCTAAAAGCGAGTCTCCTTATACGAACGTCGTTAGAAAGAACAAAAAAATTGCTAAAATAACCATAAAAATAGGTACTTAAAATGTCAACATTTACATGAACTTCACATCAATGTTCTTACGCGGTAGGAGGGCAGATCAGGGATTCTTCTGCCACATTTTTATTTTATTAATTTTAATTATGCCATACAATCGTCACATGTGGTATGAATGTATGATGCCTATGCATGCATTCGGAAATCAAGTGGACGACCTCGATAATGCTCGTCTGTCACCTAGCAAAATAGTAAAAATATTAAGACAACATTTATCGTTTCTTAGCGCCACGCTTACAGTTCCATACCTACTATTTCATCTTATAGCTAAAATGAATTAATAGTAAATAACTTTCAGAGCCGCAGCAGCGGCGGCATGGAGTGCGGCGTGGCGGCGGCGGCGGCGGGCGGGTTCCCGGCGCCGGCGCCGGCGCCAGCGCGCCCCCCGGCCCCGGCCCCGGCCCCGCACCCCGCGCTCGAGCCCACCGAGCGCTCGCCTGCCAAGTCCGGCCTCCACGTCAACTTCAGTGACAAAGGAGAGGTAAACATTCACATTTTTTTTTTCATCCCAAGTTATGAAAACCCCCGTTTTCATAGTTATGAAAACGGGGTCCTATTACAACAATCTATAATAAGGACGATGTTCGTCATTCGAAAGTTCGGCTTACGTAATTATTACATGCTTTGGACATAATATATGCTCTAAGGTTGCTTTGGACCGACTTCGGGCCTTTTTCTTAAGTTACCCCCGTATGAACCCACCTAACTTTCGCCCGATTGTTGTGTTCGATTTTTTGAATAGGCTCTCAGATTCTAGTTAGGTATGTCATTGTTAAAAAATAAAAAAGACTGCATAAAACAAAACCTAATAAAAGAATCAAATAATATTTCTACTCCTAATATTATATTACCGATCCAACCAATATACAGCCAAACCAAATGTCACGCCCGCAACATTTTGCCACGCATTTACAATGCGATAAATTTTACAATGTACGCACGACAGCACGGTAAGTTAAACAGTTGAACTACGAAAACTGCTTTTACAATTTTTACATCATACCTACTGCTCGGTAACTAGGATTTACTAGTTCTTAGAGGCTGTGTAAGTTGGCATGTGCAACACAGTGCATTGTTTAGATAGAACGTTCCATTTTCAAATCACTTTACAATTCATAGGGTAAATGCTTTAATTTATTGTAAAGTACACTTTTCCATTCAAGCTATGTAAAACTCCTTGGTGACGAAACTTTTTACTGAAAAAAAAGCAATGAAAATTATTTTTTTCTCTCTATTTCTCTCTAATAAAAAAATCATTTCGTCGTACCAATATAAATGTTTTATTTACCTCGCATGAATGATGTAAAGTAGGTATAATGCTTAGGTACGTCGGTTGTAAGTAGCTATTACACCCTCGATCCAATAGCGCACTTTGCGAGCTGCGATCGCCACGTTGGATCTTGTTCTGTAATAGCTTGCTTACGTCCCTTGTGTAACAAACTACTATTATTACATACGGCATAAAGACGGCTCTCTCTTGCGGGTCTTTCGGCTAAAAATAATGAAATTCATGTAAGCTTTGATTTGATGTGATAGATAATACCTACCTACTTACATTGATACTTCGTTTTGGCACAAATAAAAACTTACCAAATAAAACTAGCAATGTATAACATTCATCTGTCAAATCAAAGCGAATTATGATAGCAATGTAAGTTAGTCGATAGAGTCCTTTGTTAACATGTAAGACTAAGTATACTGTGTGACTGTACAACAACAAAGGCACTTCACTCGAGAATGTATGGTGCGCAATAAGAGTACCTATACTATAACATCGTATCGTATTGTATGTACCACAAACGCTCTGAAGTTGCCGTTGTTGTTGTGCATCGTCAAAATAATCGCATCGTGCGTGACATTTGTAAGAGAAGAGACATTTGTCTAGGGATATTCTACTTAGATGATGAGGTAGTCCCATCCACAACATATCACTGATATTGTCTCCTAATGTATCTGAGGCTTTATAATGTATAGCTCGCGCAATATAACTCGAACCAAACCCTAAACGAGGTAAGCGCACTAAATATTTTTCTACCTAAAATTGCTACTGCGCAAGTCACGCGGTACTCAAGTATGTGTCAAGTTATATAACGCGAGCTGTAATAATCGTGCAGCAGAGCCAACCTCAGAATACAGAATAGACTCTCGATCACAGGTGAAGGAGCGACGTGAGAAATTCCTGACGGCGAAATATGGCAGCCACCAGATGGCGCTCATCCGCAAGCGGCTCGCCGTCGAGATGTGGCTGTACGACGAGCTGCAGAAACTCTACGAGACCGCGGTCAGTCACCGATAAAACCACAGCTGCGACTATCGATCGAATACATCTCTAAAAAAACCCCGTATAAGGGTTCGCCCGTCGCCACCACTATCGGTATCGACAAAGCTCTCTTAAAAAACTGAAGAAAGGCTAACAAAAACAGCTATAAAAAGCATGAAATACAAATTTCAAATAAATTCTATGTTGTCTGTAAGAATTCTTCATCGCGTTTACTTTTATAGGAGAGCAGCGGGGGCGGGGGCGGGGGCGGGGGCGCGGGCGGGGGCGGCGCGGCGGCGGCGGGGGGCGCGCAGGAGGTGGAGGTGGACGTGGACGAGCTGCTCGACATGGACAGCGACGACCACCGCCGCGCGCACCTCGCGGTCAGTACTGCGCCCGCCAGGGCTCTGCACGCGACTTACTTAACTAGTGTCTTTAATCTAATAGGGTACACCGGCTGGGTCGACTCTCTGAATAGGTACATAATATTGAAATTCAGAGACTCCTCCGTTGAAGTATTATTAAATTGTATTCTGTAGTATGTATATACTACGTGATACCTCTAGATCTCTACCCGGCGAGAGATCTACTGCGAAATAATCTATCGCCTCTACCGGTCGGGGTGGAGGGACGAGTGGGCCGAGTGTAGGATCGATATTAGACGAATTCGAGTTTGGGCCGTGGAAAAAATCGAGGTGGTTAAAAGTCGGGCCACTAGGTACCGTTTAGTTTTTTGTGTACTTATTCGATGATTTCCGAGTGAGACTGTAGGACTCTATTCTCGGATTCCTCCGGAGGAACCGGAGTCTTTTTTGCATTGGTGGTAAATTTTCGTCGATCACAAATGGGAATCGGCGTTTAAGATTTAAATAGGCAAATATTATTATCATTCAGAATTTTGGTCTCAGCGTTGCGTGCGTATCGATCGATACTTTTTAAACGGGTACCTGAGTGGGTACTTTACTATTTTGTTCAGCCAAAATAAAGTTTTCGTTAATTTTGTTTAAATCAATCGAGAAGTGTTGTATTGTATGTAGCACAGAATAGGGAGTGACTAGTGAGCGACGCCCGCGCGAGATCTCTTTTCAGTGGCTACTTTCATAGTCTAATGACAATGTCATGTGAGGATCTATCCTACCTATCTGACATAGGTACATTATTGTTTTTGTGTTGTCACCGACTGAATTTTCATAATGATATAACTCACTCTTGTAGTAGAGCACAGCTCAGATGTTTGACAATCAATCAGATTAGCAAGAGTTTTGGGCTGGATTTCTAAAGGTAGTGGGTTCAAGTCCCATCCGATGAGCTGGTGTTGAGTCGTTTTTTAATAACACGTTTGATAAGGTTGCTTTCTTCTCGCAGTGGCGTAGCGTGAGTTTGCGCCGCCCGGTGCCGACTAGAAATTTGCCACCCCTTCCAATTTATCATTAGTCAAGAAAAATAGAAAAAAGTCCAAGTAAAAAGACCTCCCTGTCGCCAGGCCCGCTGTTAGCTGTCTGAACGTCCTCTGCAATACCCATAGAGGACTATACTTACGCTGAGCTTGTCAGAAAGAAAAGACTTATTTAACTGGGAGCCAAACTTAATTTTAATTCTTCCCCGCGCTTAGTTTTAGTAAAATTTTCTACACAAGTGGGTGGTTTCTTAAAAGATGCCTTTATCTTTGTATTCACTTGTTGTGTCCGCACGCTCCGGACCGTGCGACGATTTAACTGTACTTACAGCGCGCTTAGTTTTAGCAAAATTATACACAAGTACTTAGATGGTTTCTTGAAAGATGCCTTTATGTTTGCAGTGATTCCTTGTGTAGCGCTTCGCACGCCGCGACTCGCCGATGTTTACCACCTAAACAAGCCGCGCAGCGTAACTCAAATCGAATATTTACACTGCAATTCCACCATTTTATTATTTCACTACACACTGCCATAATTATATAAAAACATCTAACATGTAAAAGAAATTAAATACTTACCAAAGAAAGTCACAATTTGCACTCAAAGCTATAATTTACGCTTCGGAGTGAATGAAATAATAAGCGGATCTGACGATCATTCATTCAATTAGTGCCAATAGGGTGCTTAAGGAGTGAGAATAGCGGTTGTAAGAAATTAAATGCGCTAATATGACACTCTACTGGATCTATTAAAATAAGATTCAAATAGGTTCCAAAGTCGCCCCTTTAGATCTAAAGCAGCTGCAAAAGGGTTGCATAGCGCGTTATGCAGTTGACTCTTGCAGCTTATAACTGTAATTATATACGCTATACAACGTGTTACAAAAGTACCCCTAATGCCGAATATGGTGGATAGGGACCATCAAACTGAACAACTTTTACTATGGTACCAACTCTGAAATCGCGAAAAAAAAAATCAGCTGTTTCATACAATTTGATATTTTCGTAATTAATTTTTGTATGAAACAGCTGTTTTTTTTCGCGATTTCAAAGTTGGTCCCATAGTAAAAGTTGTTCAATTTGATGGTCCCTATACATCATATTCGGCATTAGGGGTACTTTTGTAACACGTTGTATAGGTCTTAAGCAGACGTCTTGTGCTAGTTGGGATGTTCGCTATTCGCTAACACGATGCGAAGCGGTAGCCGGCGAGCTCGCATCATATTATTATAAGTAGATTTGAAAAATAAATTATTTAGCACACGAGTCACACTCGGCAGAGCCACACAGAGGGAGCCGAAGATCCGCGGTTTGCCGCTCGAGTGGGCTCGAATGTTTGTAGGTTCTAACAAACATTATTGTGGATAGAATTTTACAAAAACTAAGCGGGGAAGAGTTTTAAATGAAGTGGAGTGGGTAGTTTGACAATGGCTTTGAATATTACGTGATGAATCGATTGCCGCCTGTGGAGCTGGGGACAGCGCGGGCACGATTTGCAAAAGGATTTTCTAATTTAAAAATGCCGCGTTTGCCGCCCGGGGCCATGGCCCTCCTGAGAGTGGGGGGGGCCCCCACTGCTTTCTCGTTTGTTTGTTTACTTGTTTGTCCACAATTTTATCAAACGATTTTACACTAGCTTCCCGATGAGAAAGACAAATAAAACTTTGAATAATATATTCAAAGTTTCAGTACCTATACCTATAGGTCAGAACTTGAACACATTGCAATATTAAGGTGTCGTTGAGCTGATCGGTCCATATTAGTAATCCCCACTGTCAAGTGAATGAATTGCCGACCATGAATTGTATCCAAGTCATAATATGAATTGTTGGCAAAATGGCCATTTTACGATTGTGTGTCTAATTCATAATAAGAATCCAATGAAAATTGCGCAACTCGGCCTTTTTAGACCCCCGATGATGGAGCCGGAAAAAGGCCACAGGAACCCGGTAATAAAACCATGCAACTCCATCGAGTTTGGGCTCGCGTTTAATTCGTCTTGACGAGTACTTTGTTGGGAAATAGTTTCAAGGGTCTGACGATAGAGTCGGAAAAGGCCACAGGAACTCTGTAATAAAACCATCCTACACCATCAAGTTTGAGCTTGTTTGATTCGTCTCAACAAGTACTTTGTTCAGGGTCTTATGATGGAGCCGGAAGAAGGCCGCGTGGCCTGTGGAACAACTACCTATTATAATACCACATAACCCCATCGAGTTCTACCCTACCTCTGTTTTGTTACAGAAGCTTCTAGCAGATGCCAAAAAACCTCAAAAGGATATAAATGTAAGTATTGTTAACTAGCGGCCGCCCGCAACTTCGTCAGCTTGGACTGTCAGTATCTATCTCTCGAGAACAGTATTATTTTCTGAATGAGAGATACCCTGTCTTTCTTCGTACCTCTGACAACGTGTATACAAAATTTCATGATGATCGGTCGAGTACCTACTCAGTTAATACGTGAAGGCGTAACAAACAAACTTACTGTCGCATTCATAATAAAGTAAAGTAAGGATGACAATTTTTATTCAAAAGATAAACACTATAGAATATTAATAATAAAACGCCAAAATGTCTACACATGTCCCAATAAATCCAGACTGAAACGGTCACCCCAGGAAAAGGCCCTAGTACAATATTTGTAAAAATCTAACTGGTACCTAAATAATATTATGTTTATTTCCAGAAATTTATCAACGAACTGTTAGAGAAAGCGAAAACTCTGTAGGTTAACGGACAACGGAATCTAAATCTCTGAAGCGAACGTGAAGTGGTGTGTGGTGTGCGCCGCGCGCTGTGCTGTCTGCGTCGTGTCGCGCTCGCGCTCGCGCTCGCTCTCGCACTCGCACTCGCACTCGCGCGCCATAGACGCGCCTGTATTGTATACTCTGTTTGTGTTGTGTGAATGTGTAGCGTCGCGCGTCGAGGAGGCTGGCAGATACCTAATACACTGAAAAACTAATGCGGTCGTAGTAAATAAAATTGACGAGCCAACATTCACATAATTTAGAAGCGTCACTCATTCGAAATAATACCGGTATGCGCCATTTAACCGACTCGATTAAGAATTTTGGAGTTTCTTAAGTTCCACTTATTGCCGATCGACGTCATGTGATGTGACGTGAACCATGTTTTTAGATTACTAATAGTCGAGGAGCCGCGCGTTCCGAACCGTTTAGAATGTTGGCTAAGTAGATGTTAAGTAGGTAAGACTATTTCTATGTAACGTCGACTCGGTATTTACAAATATTACAATACTGATTCGATAATGCCAAGGGGTAAGATAAGTCTGGGAGCGAACGAGTGCAATAAACATATCATAACTTTGAAAATTATATGACGCGGTCGGATGTGGTGCAGGACTCTAATATAGTCCAATACCATAAAGCCGACAGAGCATTTTAATTGTTACTGAACACATGCGAGGAAACCAAAAGCCAGATTCACAAAATAATAACTTTCCTATTAGTCCAGTAGCCAGGTAATTTTGCTAGGAAATAATTCAAGAAGTTTTGATTTCTTGTGCGTCAGATAACACCAAGGGCTGTTAATTATATGAACTTTGAAAAAAAAAAGTTAGGAAATCAAAGGGAACAATTTATTATACGAAAACATTTTGATCAATGTATAGTTAAAGAGTGACAACATAATAAATATGAGCAATCGTACATACAAACATCAGTAACACTTATCCATGTTGATTGCGTTGTTTATCAAAATGTGGTAGTAAATAAATTATTGCAAATGTAGTCCAATAGTTGCTTTCCTAACATTTTTCTTTTTAAGGCTTTTTTTTTCAAAGTTCAGATATTATCAGAAATACAAGGGCTCGATCACAATTTATTTTTTAAACTTCCACACAGTTTCCAAGGTAGCAAATTTAATGTACCTATTATTAACAGCCCTTAGTGCAATCTGACGCAAAAGAAATCAGAACTCCATAAATTATTTCCAGCTTACCTACTGACCTGACTACTGGGGCTTTATCGGCTAAAAACATTGAAGTTCATGTTAACTGTGTTTTGACAGATGTATGTGATACATTGCTAATTCGTTTTGGAACAAATAAAAACTTACCCAAGAAAAATACAGTTAACATGAAATTCAATTTCGGCTTCAGACACGGAAATAAACATGGAAAAAGACAACGTGACTCCACCTAACTTTGTTTTCCACCGCAACAAAAGACCTAGAGAGGAAGATAACATTACAATTGCGGCGCAACTTAACGATTTTAAAGAAGACATGCGTAAAATGATAGCGTCGATATTAACATCCCAAGGAAACGAAGTTACAAACACCTTAAAAGAGATTAAACAGTCCAATATAAACATAGAAAATTCTGTTGTTTTTTTGACCTCGCAAAATGAGGAATTTCAGAAAAAAATCGCACAACTGCAAGAACAACAAAATGAAGATAAAAAGTACATAACGATGCTGGAGAACAAAATCGAGGAAATGCAGTCGTATAACAGAAAACAGAATTTGGAAATAAAAAATGTACCTATTAAATCAAATGAAACTAAAGAGGACTTAATTGAAATGTTTTTGTGTCTTGGGGAATCCATAAACTGTAAAATAAGTAAAACGGACATAAAAGACATTTATAGAATACGCAATAATAAGATCAATCAGCAAAAATCTTCTCCGATAATAATAGAAACAACTTCAACACTGATTAGGACTGACATCTTGAAAATGGGCAAAGCATTCAATATCAAACACAAAGCCAAGTTGTGTGCACAACATCTCGGGTTCAAAACTGATGAATATACACCTGTGTTCCTCTCTGAGCACCTGACAGCAAAAGCAGCGCGGCTCCACTTCTTGGCTCGAGACCTTGCAAAGTCAAAAAATTATAAATTTTGCTGGACAGCATACGGAAAGGTCTACGTAAGGAAGAGTGAAAATACTAGAATCATACCTATTACAAGTGAAGCTCAGATACATAAATTGTTAACGGAAGATTGACTAGATATGTCTAACTTCGTTCTTGACCATTTTTATCTTTACATTATTATTGGTTTGTTGTCAATTATTTTTATTTTAACTATTATTTCCTACACTTCACACAAACTTCATATGAATATACGAACCACTAACACAAATAACACACAACAAGTTATCTGGTATTGCACCTTATCTATTTATTACTCACACACATCTCTAAACACATATTACATACTAAGACAACTGCTAAATCATCGTTGCTCATCCTGTGTGGCCATGTTTTCAAGTCATTTTTCGCCTCAGTACAGACTGTCATATGGTAAGCATGATTTTAATTTGCACTTTTTCCGTACCAAAACACATTTTAAGATAAATGTTATCATCCAAAACCCAATTGTGTTCTGTGTCTTACAATTTTTATTTAAACTCAAGCATTATAATATAGAAGTGAGTAGCCATTATTTTATTAAAATAAATTATCAGTTATTGTTTTCACTAATCTTTTATATCTTAAAGTGTTTTACTACTTTCACCACTTATATACTTAATGATGAGGAAAATATGTATGGAGCTTATTCTTTTGTCTCTTTAATATGGATAACACAACTCTAACTATAAATGATATTGACAAATTAAACTGTGCAAAGTCGGTAATGTGTGATATCTCTGAGTTGACAAAATATTACTCGGTACAAAATAAGGACCTTAAAATAATATCACAAAACATAAGGAGTATAAATCACAATTTTGACGATTTTATTCTAAATTTAAGTAGTCTTACCTTTGATGCTGATGTCATTATTTTAACGGAATGTTGGCTTGATCCAACAAAATCAACACCTAAACTTACAAACTATATATCTTATGCTACCTCCTATTTACAAAATCAAAATGATGGCGTTGTGGTATATGTTAAAAATAACCTAAAAGCTAAAGTAACCGAGATACGACTAACACAATCTTCATGTTTACAACTTGAAATTTTAAATAACATAGTTCTTTGCATATATCGTTCGCCTTCAAATACTAACGCTGAGAATTTTGTTAATTCGGTATCTAATCATCTTGCTACGATAAATTCTCAAAAATCCATAATTATTGCTGGTGACATTAACATTAATATATTACCTAGACCATCAGAACCGTCGTATGAATATAAAAATAGGGCCCACTATCTAAATACCTTGGCACAATACGGTATTATGCCAGGGCACACAGTGGCGACTAGGAAAGACAGTTGTCTCGATCACTTTATGATAAAAATAAATGTCAAGAAATCGACAGCTTTTATTGCGGTTCTGACTACTTCTACGACAGATCATTACACAACTTTCCTATCTTTATCCAAAACTAAAAATAAAAACAGTGCACATAAAACAACAACTAGAATAAATTTTGAAAATGCCCTTAGTTCTTTACAACAAAAACAATTAAACGAACTTCTGTTGTTTGACGATCCAAATATGGTTACTGATAGGTTGATAGATAAAATAGTTGAATCTGTAAAAGAAAATACAATCGAAACTCGTATCCCAAAAAGTAGACGTATTTTAAAGCCGTGGATCACGCCTGGCATCCTACGGTGCATTAAGAATCGCAATAAATTGCAAAAACAAGCTCGGGAACAACCTCATGACGAAGTGAAAAAGATCACGTTTTCTCGTTATAGAAACTACTGTAATGGTCTCATAAAAAAATTAAAAAGAAAATACGAAAGAGAACTGATTATCAACACAATGAATAATAATAAACTACTTTGGAAAACTGTGAAAAACATTACATATACTAATAAAGATATGAACCCTAATCTCGAATTAATACACTTAAAACCTACCCCAAAAGACTCAGCTAATTATATAAATAACTTTTTTACTAGCGTAGGTGAATCATTAGCCAAAGATATTCATTCTTCTATTTCTCCAGGAGATTTTGACAGATACCTGAGAACTCTGCCAAGTCTACCTGATTCATTTGTCCTCCTTGAAACTGACCCAGAAGAAGTACTTAGTATAATATCTAATTTAAAAAGTAATAGTGCCTCAGGATGGGATGGTATCACAACCAAATTTCTTAAATATATCAAACTTGAAGTATCGCCAGTTATTTCACACATTGCTAATATCTCATTCCGAAATGGCATATTTCCCTCCTCATTAAAAACGTCAATAATCTCTCCGGTGCATAAGGGCGGGGCCAGAGATGACGTCAATAATTACAGGCCTATCTCGGTTTTATCAGTGCTGTCCAAAATTCTAGAAAAAATAATAAATAATAGGTTGTTAAATTACTTAAACACAAATAATATTCTTTCTCCAAACCAATTTGGGTTCAGGCGTGGTATATCTACCGAGAACGCTATCGAATCACTCAGTACCCATATAGTAGACCAATTGGACAAGGGTAAAAAATGCCTGTCAGTTTTCATTGACCTCAAAAAGGCGTTTGACACCGTCTCTGTCCCCATCCTTCTGCAAAAATTAGAAAAAATAGGTGTAAGAGGTAACCAACTTAACTTATTTAAAAGCTATCTTTGTGATCGTCAGCAAAGAGTTAAATTGGAGCAGTTCCAAAGTGAGGACAAAATCGTGTCATACGGAGTTCCCCAGGGTAGTGTTTTAGGTCCTACCCTGTTTCTCATATATTTAAACGACCTCTGCAATATGCGTCTCAATAATGCCAAAATCATTTCGTACGCGGACGACACAGTTATCGTTTTTACTGGCTCTTCCTGGGAAAGCGTAAGGAATTGTACTGAAATCGGACTGTCGAGGGTGGCTAAGTGGCTGAAATATAATCTCCTAACCTTAAATTCGAGTAAAACAAATTTTATGTGTTACAGCATTTACAACAGTTCTCAACCTTGCCAGGATTACACAATTTTCATTCACTCGTGTGATAATAATGCCGGCAACTGTAACTGTCCATCGATAAAAAAAACCGAACAAGCCAAATATTTAGGTATTATAATGGACCAAAACTTATCCTGGTATCCACAAATTGAACAACTAGCTGCAAGGATCCGAAAATTCATATGGATTTTCAAGAATCTTAGACATGTAGTCCCAATGTACACTGTGTCAAATACGAAAACGCCAAATAAAAATAAATCAAAAAACCTACTGAATTCCATATACATATCCCTTGTTCAGTCTATTATAATTTATTGTATCACTATATGGGGAGGTGCATATAAAACACGCTTTTTAGAGGTAGAACGAGCTCAACGAGCTTTAATCAAAACAATGTATTTCAAAAAGAGACGTTATCCCACAGAGGACTTATATCAGGAAAGTAATCTGCTATCTATTCGCAAGTTATTTATTTTACAAACAACCCTAAAAAAACACAAATCCACTAATTTTGACTTGGTCGTTGCAAGCAAACGAAGAAAAGATATGGTTGTAAAAGTGCCACTAACAAAAACTGTTTTTGCTAGCATGCAACACAAAAAAAAATCTGCCACTGTGTACAACAAGATCAATAAAGTGCTAGATATATTTTCTAAAACTCACCGTGACTGCAAATATACTATTGGAAACTGGTTAAAATCATTAAGCTACGATGAAACTGAGAGTTTACTGAGAAATGCTAAATAATCTTGCTAACTCACACACACGCACGCATGCACGCGCACTCACAAAATCGCACATACACACATACACACACACACACACGCGCGCACTCACACACACACACACGCACACACACACACACACACACACACACACACACACACACGCGCGCACACACACATTCAAACAAACACGTATACACTTGTAATTAATTTGTTTTTAATTTGGTAATTATTTAATGTAAGGTATGGAGGAGCGGATACTCCTGGCACAGGTATAATACATACTTAAAAGGAGTATCCAATTTCTAGCTTAAGAATGTATACCTTTTTAAAGAAATAAAGATTTTTCTATTTCTATTTTCTATTCACAACCACAAAAAAAAAAAAAAAAAAAAAAAAAAATGTTTTTAGCCGGGAGTTTTCGGCGCCATTTTGTCGAATTCGGTTTGGTGTCTATTTTAATTATTTTCGAATTGATTCATAGTGGATATTGTGTCTCAAAATTGGTGCAGTTATATGGTACAAGTGTCTACACAACTGAACAATATGTGGGATAATTGAAACAGGCGCGATCTTGGTTGTGTGAAGCCGAGACTTTTATTGAAGTGGTGGCTTCCTCGGCAGAACTAACCGAGTAAACTGTCTTGATATACTTGGTGCCAAATGCTCCAAGCAGCATTGGAATGCGATGCACCCGCATTCTAATGAAAAAATAAACAATATCTACCACTGAACTATTTAAAACTTGACACTGGCAAAAATTACTTCCAAGAGGAAAGTAGATTGCCATAACAAAAGAAGAAGAAGAATGTTTTTAGCCGATACCGCCGCTGGACTATATGGCCACAGAATATACCTAGTTTTGCAACTCCTCTTAGTGGGTACGTTCCAGTGTTGTACGTCTGATCTGATCTATCAAATATACTGTGTCAAGTAACAAAGCAATAGATAGCAATATAAGTGAAATTATTAGTAAAATAAATACCCACTAAATAGAGAGGCATGTCCATATAATTTAACCGTGTGAATTTAGTGAATTGATTATTTTATTACTATGATATTATTATATACCTAATACATGTATAAAAATGTTAGTCATATTACTTAGGTGTTACAAAAGAAATGAGTTTGATATTTGTTCTAACTATGCTAGCCATCGCTAAGTGAGTACCATTAAGCTGCTTATGTAATTACCTTCTGATTATTGTAAATTAGGTTTGGGGTAAGTTCATTTTGTTAGCATCTGCAAGTATTGTGACGGCAACGCAACGCAAACTCATGTTATTGCAATGTAGCCTCTGTAGGAACATGTTATTCATTCTGCAAGTAGGATTCAAGCCTGTTGCAAGTATGTGTTTAAACGAAAACCAACGACTAAAAGTGTATTTTTTGCACGAGTATAAGTAAATTCTCAATCTGCCTGGTGGTCGCATCGACATCGTACACCAAGACCTACCTACTATCTACAGATAGGTGGTTATAGGTATGTGTATTGTTATACTATTGTTGTCCATTGCCGTGACGTCACGGGCGTGCCAGTGTCGGGCTTCAGCTCCCAGGCTACTTTTAACCATTGCTGTGACGTCACGGGCGTGCCAGTGTCAGGCCTCAGCTCCCGGGCCTGCAAGCTCGATTTTTAAGATAGCTACAATGGATTAAATGGCAATTTTGTAATAAACCTTTTTCTAACAATGTGAATTTTTTCTGTCCACCACCTACCTAGGTAGGTACCTACTTATTGAATGTTTACAAAATAAGTATAATTATATAGATTATACAACAAGTGAATAAAAATCCGATAGAATACCGAGCATAGCGAGGGATTCTAGATTAGAACCCCGAGCGCTTGAACGGATTTTTTTTTTCACTACTATTTACCATTGACTGCGAGAAAAGAAAATGAATAGAAGATTAATAACAAAATTACAGCAGACCAATCGCTAAGTCATCGATCACCACAGAAAACATTTTAAACATGGAACTTTTTTATTTTCTATGGTTAAAATAATGTACTCTATGGCGATCGCTGATTCATCGATTAGTCTGCTAGTAAACACGGTTGGTGAATAAAATCCTCGTATTATTATGAAATATTCTTATCTATGAGTGGCGATGGTTAAAAATTAATTATTGCGAAAGATAAGATTTTTGTGAGGGGTCGAAAAATACGTTTAGCGCCTGAGCCAATTGTAGGTAGCACAAATTATAAAGAAAGGCAGCAAAAGGCACCAAACAGGTAAATATAAGAACTTTGACCAGATTAAATTAAATGAAAGTATAACAAAAGTAAGGAATGATCCGATTTATTAAAAAACATAAAAACAAGTCTGTAACGTCTCTCTCTGTATCGATACCGATGCACGGCCAGATAAAGCTCGCGGGCTTTCCAGGAGGCAGCCGGTCACACGACAGAAATAAGTAACGCGTTTGCTGGAGGCTCTTCAGGTCTAAATTTTCGTTTCGGTATCGTCGTCACGGGTTTCAGTCAGCTCGCGCTCTCCACCTAAGACCAGCAGTTTTATCGTTCCTCCGGCAGAGCAGCATTTTAGGGCCGTTCCTCTTCAGGCTGAGTGATATTATAAATCAAGGCTCGATTAATGTTAGGAGTTTCGTGCGTCAGTCAGTAGTCCACGGGCTCGTGCGCGTGGGCGTGGGCGTCGTCGAGCAGCCGCCGCAGCCGCAGGTAGCGCCGCTTGAACTCGAGCCCGCAACCGCGCGAGCGCCGGAACTCGAGCAGCGTGTGCCCCTCGCCGTCCGCGCGCGCCGCCCACGCGCGCATCGTCACCTGCGAGTCGCACTCGATCGCCACCTGCACAGTGCACGAGCATGACACACGTTACTTTCGCCATCCTCTCGAGAAAAGCATGCATATCGTATTTATCTTTCACGAGAAGAATCTTAGCTTTGATCGGGAGTTCCTTCCTGAGAAAACTAAATACGATGCATGATTATGATGATCATGGGATATCATCTATCGCATAAAGAGCGAGACTGGCTCGTTTGAGCAGTTCGGCCCACGTGGCCCCTTCCGTTCGTGACGTGAGGCCGCGTCCAGACGATGGACACGACATGACAAAGTTATTAACGGCGGCGATAGAACAGAACGTATGGAATAGTATGAAGGTGTTCAGACGATGGACAAAATGTCTGGCGGTCAGGTGGTTCATCCGTGTCCGCCGGGCAGCGATGGACATGCCACGACAAATTGTCGACGCCCGCCCGACCGGCCGGTGTCCGCGCATAGATAGATAGAACGAATGTGTTTGTATAAGGCTGGCCACAGACCCTACCGGTTTAATTTCTTTACTTTGCTGTTTTAGTTGAACAGGGGCTACCAGGGGCCCTACCGGCTAACTTTTCGAACTTCGGCGGGTCTGCCGAGCTTCAACTTAAAACAGATAAATAGTAAAGAGTTTCGTATTGTACTATTCGCCGAAGTTATTTAGAAGATATCAATGTTCGTGTGACATCATGAATTGGGGTTCGCCATTTTGGCCAGATTGGGGCTCTATTTATCTGTTTTAAGTTGAAGTCCGGCAGACATTCCGAAGTTCGATGCGTTAGCCAGTACGGTCCCCTGTTTTACTAGAACAGCAAAGCAAATAAATGAAACCGATGTGACTGGGGCCAGCCTTAGAGCGTGCGCACGGCCGGCGCGGGCGCGTGTGTGAACGTGTAGTATATCGGGCAGGCGTACGCACCGTGTTGGCGGGCAGGCGGCGCGCGGCGTACCCGGCGCGGTGCGCGGCGCGGGCGAGTGCCTCCAGCGCCGTCGCGGGGGATCCCGGCACGCGCACGCGCGTCATGCGACGAACCAACACCTGCATTATACCCTGCCAAACATTCCTCTTGTCAACACACGTACATTCATTATTTATTGTTATTGGGAACAGATTCGTTCGATCTACGTCGATAGTTCTGGTTATATTGGCTTGGCACACGGGTGAAATCATTTGTAGCGCTCGGACATAGGTAAACCGAGTCGATCGAGACTATGATGATTACAAACTACGAAGGAGTACAACATCTAATATTTACACAAACGTGCACTATCGTCGACAATGTTAGATTAGTAAAATGATGTGGGCTTGTGGGCTGTGTAACGTGTGTGTGTACGTACCGGTTGGGTGCAGGGCTCCGAAAGCTGCGAGGCGAGCAGCAGGTCGTCGGCGTGCGCGGGCTGCGAGTGCGACAGCAGCGCGTCCACGGCCGCCGCCGACAGCGCCGCCCCGCCCGCGCCCCCGTCCCCGCCCTCGCGTCCGCCCCCGCCCGCCGCGTCCGCCTCGTCCGCCACCGCCGCCGCCGCCGCCGGCTGCGACCGCCACAGCCGACCCGGCTCTGACGTACGACGACTTTATAAGATCGACAGTTCCCCAATTACAAGTTTCACAAAAGACCATTACAGAATTACAAACATCATTCCACACAATAATTTAAGAGAGAAAACAATATGACATTGAACTTCAAACAGAAATTACAAACGACAAATCAAAAGTAAAGGACGATACTTTGTAGTTTTTAATTCTTCATAAAATTTAATATAACACATTTTTATCACAATACACAAATAAAGGGGTGTATCACTGCCTTTTTCTCCCGCTACGTGGCGCATTAGCGATGGTACCCAACTGTCAGTTTCATAAGAAAGTTGACATATTTTTATGATTTTCATAAAATACTGTGATAATGCCCCAGTGTGCGGCTTTTAATTGCAAAAATCGAGGTGTCCATCGTTTTCCCAATGACAAGAAAACATGCGATTTGTGGTCCCTGCAACTTAAATTAATGGTAGTATACAATTTAACATATTATGAGCATCAGTTAACCTTTCTATTAATTTTTCATGGATATTTATGATTAGAGAAGTGGCAAAGCTGTGCTGGCATTAATATCTTTAATGTTCCAGCAGGGGGATGAACATAACATTCATCATAATAACTATTCTAGACAGTCTTCTTCAATAGCACCAAAGTAACAATTTCGGTCGTACGATTCCAGTCTACGACAAATTAACGATATTATGACGACCTCCGTGGTCGTCGAAATTTAGATAACGATCTTTTCTATATTGGCTCAGGTCTGGGTGTTTGTGATACCACCGTTGTCACCAAGTGCTTGGAATCGGAGCAATGTATGTGATGTTGTCAAATATTACAAATATTTATTTATATTAAATAGATAAGTTCGGCAAGACATCATTTTACGGTTATCTTTTACTTACCTCTCTATTAAATCTTTCTTTCCTTTTAATGATGCTTTCCGCTTTCGTAATTCATCTTTTAGTTGAGTCACTGATAGAGTAGAATACATTATTTCCAACTTAATAAAACAAAATTGCAAAAAAAATTACATAATTTGTAAACAAGGTACCATTGCCGAGATCACCAACTACAAAAGTTTTGAGTGATACACCTGATTAGATGGACAGTATTTAATCTTCCTTTTTTTCCATTTTGGATGCTTCCATGTCGATAGAGCGACAACGCAGTGCTTTGGTAATCTAGCTTTATGAGCATTCAACACGTCACGGAGCTAAATCGCCAAAGCGCCACGCAGCGCGTTCAGCGCAGCGTCGGGTCGAACGGGCAGGGGGCGGGCGAGCCGGGGCGGGCGGGGCCGTGCTGAGGCACGAGGCGGCTCTGAGACCGCGCTCCACTCAGAGTCACCTAGTACCTGGCACGGCCGACATCGCCATACAATCGTGCACGACTCTCGCCGTATCTAAAACACTGATTTTCAAAAAAGAAATACAAGAAAAATATGTTGGAGATATGTTTACATTGAAATGTGCCGTGCGTTACCTTGTTTGTCGTCGTCGCTGAGCCACTTGGAGGCCAGCAGTTTGTCGAGCGTGGTGCGGTGGCGGGGGTCGGGGGCGAGTGCGCGTCGCAGCAGGGCGCGCGCGCCGCTAGTCAGCTTGCTGAAGGGCGGCGGCGCCTGCCCCGCGCCCGCCCCGCCCCCGCCCGCGCCCGCCTCGGCCCCGCCCTGCCAGCGCACCCACGCGCGGTACCGCTCGTCCGACTCGCACGCGCGCTCCCATGGCAACTCTACCGAACGATATCCACATACAAAACGATCCACAAAAGCACCGCGCTCGAGTGGCTACAGTAAAAAATCTGTTAAAGCCATCATCACCATCCATTACTAATACTTAATAACGTCATGAAAAAACATTTTAATGGCTTTTCTTACCCTGCCAACGTGAGACGCAAAGATAACTTATTTCTATATTTGATAATTGTCAATCTGCTGTGCCGTGCCAAATAGCTGTGACATCAATACAATGAAAATCATCGCGTGTTATTTAAAAAATACACAATGCGGAATCTCTAAATAAAGCCACTTTTATTTATAAATTATGTTTTTATTTTAGATAATGACTTAATTCTTATAATGTAATGTCTACATAACAAAAGCATGATAAAAGCTCTAATATAAAATATAGTAGACCACATCCACGAATGCAGCGATAAGGTTCGCTCAAATTATGCCGGGCCGTAGCAGGTCGGGTCGCATCGCAAAAATCCGCTCACGTCACTCGTATCGTATGTATTTTATATGTTTTCTTAGTTAACAGTATATGTATAACCTTTAGTTATTTATAATATGACCTTCCCATAAGAAATAAAAATTTGTTATGGAAGAGCGGTTACTTCTGATACAGGTGTAAAACAGAGAGGGAACCCACCCTAGTTAATAATTATGTAACACATGGTAAAGGAATAAACATTTTTATTTTATTTATTTATTTATTATATGAACTACCGCACACTATGCCGGGGCGCAGCAGGCCGCATAATCCGCCGCGATTTTGATTGCGTGCGATGCGGCCCGTCCCGCCCGACTCAGTGTTATTTTACTATGGAGTGAAAATTGAAGTGGAGAATGTAGCGGCGCGATCATATCGCTACACAAGCAAATCGACGAATGACGAAGATATGCAGGATCAGCGAAAAGTACGATATGTAAACACTAGTGAACCTTGTAAACTTATCACCTAGAATTTAATGGTTATCAATTTTACCTTGAGAACCAGCGTCATCTTTTTAATTACTAAGTTAATAACAAAGCAGCTAAATACTAAAACGAAAGCAACACTACGGTCCTTTTATCATTATTCAGACTAAAACCTCTTTATCAAAAGTTAGCTGTCAAAAGTAACCCGAAATGGCGATTCCCAAACAAAATAGATAGTGCGTTTCATTGAATATTCTCTATTCAATGAAACGCTTTCTACCTACTCTCAGGGGAAATGACCAAAGAGAATGTAATACTACGTTGAGATGACAATATTTATTTTTCTTAATTTATCAATCAAATACACTAAGAAGTGTATAAAATAAATAAGCAAAAAAATCACTTAGGAATAGGTAGTTGAATATAGGTCATTTAAAAAAAAAAAGACTTACTGATATTTAACCGTTTTGAATTGCTCTTAATACTTTTTTGTATTTTTTGTTAAATACAAAAACGTATTCCTAAGTGATTTTTTTGTTTATTTATTTTTTGACCAAATCTGAATACATCTTTGATTTTGCGATACAAAATGTAGTATGAGATATTGTAATACAAGAACTATTTTTTCTTAATAAAAATTGTTAGCAGGTTAGCGTCATTGATTATGGTGAAAAATGTTTGAAATAAATGATTCGTTATTCCTTACATTGCATTTTATTTACCAAATTCCTTATCAAATCTCTATTGTTCATAAACTCTAAAATCAGTCATTTGTAGAATAAGTCAATTGTAGAATCGGTCTTTTGTAGAATCAGTCTTTTGTAGAAGCGGTCATTAGTAGAATCAGTCATTTATAGGATTGTACATTCCACGAATCGGTCAATAATAGACTGCGTAGTCATTCTGCGAATGAGTCATTCCTAGACTAAACCGAAAAAGCGTCGACGACCCACCCCTAAGATACACTGTACTCAAAATCCGTCAATGCGCTGCGGCCCGGCCCGTCACAATGTGCGTAAGCATTTTGCGCTGCGCTGCGGCCCGACATGTGCGCGAACCTAAACGAAGAAGTCAATCCGCCGGAATAAATGGGTTCATCTTGAAATCAAATTACCACTTGTCAGCTTTGCTGCTCTCGTAAACGTTTGTAAACTTTGATTAACCAAATCAATGATATTAAAAAAGTTTAGATACGTTACCCGCACTCCACAATGGCAAGACGAAAGTAAGGTAATTGCCCGACTTTCAATTAGTCAGGCAACACAGTCTCGTGACACGGAAACACAACACTCTCGTCAGTCAGACACTCAAAAACTGTGACATTCTGATCAAAAATGCCTTACTGCGTCTTTGAACGATGTGCAAATTATACAACAGTGAGAGATCGGAAAAATGTTTCATTTCACACGTAAGTACAGTAAGTACTGTTTTTAACTGTAAAATGTATTTTCTTATTTTGTATTACTCTAATCGGCCCATTACTCTAATATTTGAATTTTAAATGTTTTTACAAAGAGCGAGATATACTCTGTTCTGCGTGTGAGAGTGAAGAGCGTATATCGCGCATGCACAAGGACTTTTGCCCACCTTCCCGATTACTGTATGTGACTGTCACTCCCATGATCGCGCCAATGAGCATGCAGCGTATCAGACGAAACTTATGATGTCTGTTATCTCTTTCTAACGAC
Organism: Catoptria pinella; assembly: GCA_963556745.1. NCBI lineage: Eukaryota > Metazoa > Arthropoda > Insecta > Lepidoptera > Crambidae > Catoptria > Catoptria pinella. The sequence continues at coordinate 158,122 of OY750765.1, read as the reverse complement.
ATGTATTCCGTATATTGGCGTTCATTCATTTTTGTCCCTATCTTGATGTAATATGTCAATGTGTGTATCTGCAGTACCTGTCGCCGTTTTAAATTGCATGATGTTGGCGTATGACGCATCTAAACTTTCTTAAATCATTGAACCAAATTAATTCATCAATGCCCGGGCGGCCGAATGCGACCGGACAACAATGGAATATCTATTGTGTCTCATTGTCGGGGCGTTGGTGGGTTAAGCCTACTCAAAAAGCTATCTATATATATACATAACAAAGCAATACTACTAAAATAATACAATTACATCACAAGTTCTCATTCTAACCTACAACAAACAAAATAGCACTTGTATATCGATCCAGAAATACGACATAATGTCGTTGTATTTCTTTCTATTATTAACATAATATCAATATTATAATCGAATAAATGTTTGGTGTTTAATCATACAAGACTTAACATGCGATACATTATTGTTACCTACAAAACACAGTTACATGCCTAAAGTCTCAGAATTTCCTAAAACAATAGATCCGTATAACTTGTCACATCTCCGTGAATTCGTAGTTCATCAAACAATTATGTTAAATCTATTATAACAAACCATATTTAGTAAGAAAAAGATTGTGGGCGAGCATCGTAGAATATATTATATTTGTAATGGAATTTGAATAGGAGGGTAAAAGTCATAGTTTGGAGTAACAGAGACACACTTGATTATTGATCTAGAAACACCAAAGGTAGTATTATACAAGTCGTGGGCCAATCGTTGAACTGGGCCGATCTAGGTCTGCCTGGGCAGATCACGATACGCATTTCTTGATTTGCCTTTTCAAAACCAGCCATATCGTTCAAAGCATAACGTTTGACGATTTGCCCGGCCATGCTTGGGCAAATCGATTCTGTACTAGCAATAGCAAATAAATACTAAATACTAGGGCGTCCAAAGTACTACCAAATAAAATCAAGTTTAGATAATAATTATTTTACTAGATAATATTAATCATTCATCATGTCACTTTATACATGCCTCCGACTGCATGTTATTATGTTGCCTTTAATATTTGATCTTGTTTCCATCTTTTCAGTTGACTTGTTTTTTAATGCAGGCGGGTTCTTTATTTTTTTTTTTTTTTTTTTTTGTCAATTGACTCACTGTTATTGTTTTTATTATCACAATTTTCGATTTCTTGTGACGCCGCCATCTTGCTCGTACGTAAACACACAGCTGACAGAGCGCAAACAGCGTTACAGCGCCACAAGCGTCGCGAAACGGAAGTATATTACGATGCGCCCAGCCATATCTCGATGTGGCCAAGTACTAGTAGAGCAAATCGACGAATAGGTTGCTTTTATCGATCTGCCTAATTTTTGATTGGGCACCAGGCAGATCTCGATCGGCCCACGACATACATATACGAATTTGGGGAAGATGGAAAGTATTTTTTAACTACAATAAATCTAAATGGTTAGCAAAAACAAATCTAACGTTTAATTATTTAGACAGCAAACAAATATTCGGTTCACATTAAAATAATTAAAATCAGGCAGCAAACCTTGACCTGCAGAAAATTTTAAGTCAGCAATTTAATAAACAGTTGGAGAGCAAAATATCTAATTGGTCAGCAAAATATCTAATTGGTCAGAAACATTTTCAAATTGGCTAGCAGAGAAAAATGAGGAGGGAGGGTAGGGGAAGGGGGATAGTGGATGTGTGGTGTATGGTATGGACTATGGGGCATAGGTAGGGGTGTGGGGTATGGACTATGGGGCATGGTGTATCGGGTTTGGGCTACGGGGTAGTATGGGTTATGGGGTATAGAGCTACTCCTCCTATTCCCCTTCCCCATACCCGTCGTTATTGCAGACCTAAGTGGTCACCCACCCCAAACCCAGGCCGGGTTTTTCCTAAAGTTTTCTTACCTAATTCCTGTTCAATCACCAGACCCAGGACAGAGTACTTGCCAAGACGAATCAAACGAACCTAAACTTAATGGTATTGTATGATTTCATAACAGAGTTCCTGTGGCCTTCCTGCTCCATCATCAGACCCTGGCCACTATCTCCCAACAGAGTACTTGTCAAGACAAACCTTTGTGAAAAGAGAAATATATGTAGCTTACTCCCGCAAAAATATATGCAGGATGCACCGCCCGCCCGCCCGCAAAAAAATTGCACATGCACACCACAAAAATATCAGTTCGGTGTTGGTTCACGCACGATCTAACTCCTGAGGATGCTCCGGGTTGGGGCGAAACACGTGTAGAGTAGTCTAATTGGTGAAGGTGCAAGGTGTGTCGCTGTCATGCTAAATGCAAGTATTGTGCACTGATATTTTTGTGGTGCACACCACAAAAATATCAGTGTGCATTTTGTTTGCGGGCGGGCGGGCGGTGCATCCTGCATATATTTTTGCGGGAGTAAGCTACATATATTTCTCTTTTCACAATGGTTTGGGACTTCCGCCAAGTAATGCCTGATTCAATCAAATAAGACAAACCTTGCTCACCAAAAATATATTAAACGCAGATTGCAGCAAACATTTGTGATGTCCAGTATGATATTAATTGCCGACAAATTTAGAAATATTTGCTAGCCAAAGTTGCTGACTAACTAAGCATTTTGGCTGACCGAATAGATTTTTCTGCTCACCTAAAAATGAATTAAACCACATCCTATTATTATCAGGTCAAGTATTCACGTGCGTTTAGTGACACATTATGTGCCATTTTTTTCAATTAAATTCAAATCATTTATTTCAGGCAAGGCCCATAAAAATGTTAGTAACAATATCTTAAGAAAATTTTAAGAACACAGACATTTTAATTCATGCAGGCAGTGTCCAGTGTCACAAAGTCCAGGCGAGATGTGCAGGTGCAGGTGCCAGCGCCATGACGAGGTCACTCATCTTTAGCGTGGTTAATAGTACTTATCACAAGATGTCCGTCAGTCCAAGGTTGTATTTCAGTCGTAACTACTCTTATGGGCGTATGACTATCATAGTTCAGTTTGATTGAATTAAGGACACGTACGTGCAGATGCACGTTCTGTTATTTGATAAATGCAACCAACAGACAAACAGGCGTCATTTGAATGCATTATACAGACAAGTGACCTCTTTCTATTCACAATCAGTCATGGCGACACGCTCCTAGCCGCGCTAACAACCAAAACACTACGAAATAAATTATCTGTATATGTATAAGGTGGAACCAAATTATGTGATAATACTGAAACAGGTGAGTGTTGCTAAAACTGAACAACATTCACAATACATTTTGCTCTAGGGAGTATGAATTTTTTTCTTCGTTTTTCGAATTATGTTCCATGAAAAAAGTTGTTTAGGTTAAGCAACACTATCACCTGTTTCAGTATAATCACATCATTTGGCTCCACCTTATTAGGTACTAGATTCGACGTCCCGTTTTGACTTTAATGAGGTTATTTGATTTCAAATTTCTCCAATTCTTTCATTAATTCGAGGCTGTATGTAAGATTTCGTACATGTCGTTCAGTGCGGGTTCTGGTTCAGCACAAACAACAAGCTTACCTCGCTCGCGGCGACAAGCGGCATTCAGGCGCGGCGAGGCGACGCATGCGCGGCGGCTCGTAACTTCGGTACCATAACTTTAGGGCTCTACACTGGCGCCTACAGCTAGGATACCAAAGAGGCGAGCCGCCCCTCACCCCCACGACTCTTCATCCGCTTCTTTATGCTGTCCTCGGCTTACGCTGTCTTACCGAATGCAACCAACAGTAATCTGGCTTCTTGGGGTCTTCTTTAGTCAGGATTCGATTAATTCTCTTGTAGATGAAATTAATAAATTGCACAACATGCTAAATAAAAAAACGTGCTACTAGGTTAGATATAACAAAATGAACTAGAATAAGATTTGGGTTTAGTTAGAATAATTATATGCATGTGGATATCACAACTCATGCCACATATTACGAAAAATTGACACAAAATATTTACATTTAATATTTCCTAATCACATGTGCCTGCCTAATATGCGTGAACCGCGTATATGTCCTTACGCGAATCTGACGGATTGAGTAAATCAGAAGGCTGGTGACGAATCGCGTGAATGACGAACAGCGTATGTGACAAGCGGCGTGTAATACGTTCGGAAAACCTATATCAAAGAGGGTATTTGTCAGTGAAATGGAGTCGGGTTTAAGTTCTGATGTCAAGCGAGCAGCCTCGCGAGGCGAAAGCTTCGGTCAACCTCGCCTGAAGTAAACTTTCATTTTTGTGGTGGAGTTTGTTCCGCGGCAAGCGAGCGAGGTGGTCTCGCGAGGGTGCCGGCCGGTACAGGCAGTGTAGTGTGTGTTGTACTGACCGCCGGCGAGCATGGCGGCGAGCACGAGCGCGGCGGCCCACAGGTCGGCGGGCGGCGCGCGGTACGGCGCGTCCGGCGCCGAAAGCACCTCCGGTGCCGCGTACGGCACCGTGCCGCACACGCGGCTCAACAGCCGCTCGCGCGACCCGTGCCTGCAACCGACGCACCCCTTTTAATACCGCCCCGCACGCACGACTTGGCCACGCGAAGGAGCGACGGCGAATTCCAAATATGCGTGTGATGCGAATAAACTGCTGCATGTGCGGTGAGGTGAGCGTCTCTAGCGCGTAATGAGAAGAATTCGCCGCCGCCGGTCGCTCCTTCATTCTCCGAGCCAGGCCGTCATCTCCGACGAGAGTGCAATGCAGATTATGTAAACTACAAAACGTAGTGACAGATGAACGTACCTCACCTAAAGAGCGTGGCCATGCCGAAGTCGGATATCTTGATGTTGTCGTGCGCGTCGAGCAGCAGGTTCTCGGGCTTGATGTCGCGGTGCGCGACGCCGCGCGCGTGCAGGTAGCGCAAGCCCGCCAGCGTCTGCCGCCAGTAGCGCCGCGCCGGCCTCTCGCCCATACCCACGTCCGGCTCTAAACCACAACACGCCATAGCTCACTTATGGGCAGGCCGACTACTTTACATAAACTAAGTGATCTAACTAAGGGGTCGACCGCGACCGCTTTCAGTTAATCAGAATTCATCCAGGGTCCAGATGGCTGTCCCATGCTCATTTTAGTAATGAGGACTTTGTTCCACTATAAACGCCCAATTTGTCCTACTTAGCGAGCTGGTCGCTCATGGTGCTCATGGTGGAGCCTGGTGACGGTGACGGTACTGACCGATGCGGTCGAACAGCTCGCCGCCCTGCGCGTACTCGAGGAACATGTAGTGCAGGCCCTGGTGCTCGCGCTCGCCGAGGCAGCGCAGCACGTGCGGGTGCCGCAGCGCGCGGTGCACGGCCGCCTCGCGCGCGCCCCCCTCCCCCCCCGCGCCCGCGCACGCGCGCGCGCGCACCGCCTTCAGCGCCACCGCCGCGCCCGACCGCGCGTGCACCAGCAGACGCACCCTGCGACACACGACACAACCTGCGCTCAGCCCACACTCACACACTACACACGGCGGACAACTTCAACTATCTTTACCTAGTACAATGACAGCGATTATTGTTTTGTTTGCTACGTTGCGTTGCGCTCCTTACATCGCGGTTGGCGATGCGATAGTATTTATTTGGAACAACAGTGCTAGTAAACTTGGTCAATTATCAATTGATAACGATAAGTTTAACTTGTTCGACGACATTTAACGCTTCGAACATGCGAAGGATGACCATGACCGTGTGTGGTCAGTAAAGTCCATCCCTGCCCCGCAACTGTTTTGAGTTGGAGAAGATTTCGGAAAGGTTTCTATTGCGAATCTCTAACTGGAAAATAATTTAAATACAAATAAGCTGTATTAATAAAATTGTAACTAGCCGATGTCTGACAATTGTACTTTCAGCAGCAGCATCATGTTAAAATCTCCAATTTATTTTGAATCTTAATATCTTAGCAGCATTTAAGGCACCTTTCTCACCTAAATTTATTGAAGTTGATTACCCTGTCTGTTGTGGTGGTAGCAAAGCGTGCCGTCGACTGTACAATCACGTCTATAAATATCTAGTATACAGTTAAGAACTATCCTACTTTTTACGTTTATGGGTTTGGTTGTTTGTTCCTCAATCACGCTTTAATGGCGGAACGAAATGGGCTGAAATTTGGGATACATATAGATTTGGATCCAACTTAACACATAGGATATTTTATCCCGGTTTTTTGTTCCCGTGGGATAATACAGGACATTTGGCTACATTTATTTAATAAAATAAGCATAAAATAAGTCTGATGGTCAACAACAATGGGAACAAGAACGAATACGGGAACGTCATATCTCTTGATCCAATTGGTTTGAACTTTACTTTACTAGGTTCGGTCCGCGACTTCCTCGCGATGCCACGTGCTTGGTGCGGACCCGCCTATCAATCATGTAAAAACGGCTGATCGGATTTTGATGAATTTAAAACAGAATACTTTCAATCCTGGTCAACGGTTCTCTATCGATTTTCTCCAATGTCGGAAGCTAGTGTCAATATAAAAGCCATTACTTTTTTGAACAGAAATCAATGACAACTACAACCAGTGAAGTTCTTAACTGTATACATATTTTTAGACGTGACTGTACCTATGCGATAGTTGGAAAGAATTAAAATTAAGAACCGACAATGTATTTCTGTAAGTCTACCTCAAAATCTGGCGTTGTCTTGTTATGCCGCTTAGAAGTTGTGTCATTAACAAACAGATTTTGATGAATTTTGGTATAACGATAGATTGAACCACGAGCAAGGCTACCTCATGACGCGAAAATGAAGATTTAAGTTAAATTAGTATGGGGACTCGGGACAAGTTCAGGCGGACGAAGTCGCGGGCGGCCGTTGTATACATAAAATATTAATATTTTTATACGTGTTACAAAAATACCCCTAATGCCGAATATGGTATATAGGGACCATCAAACTGAACAACTTTTACTATGGGACCAACTTTGATAGCTCGAAAAAAAATCAGCAGTTTCATAAAAAAATTAATTACGAAAATATAAAATAGTACGAAACAGCTATTTTTTTTTCGCGATTTTAGAGTTGGTCCCATAATGAAAGTTGTTCAGTTTGATGGTCCCTATCTACCATATTCGGCATTAGGGGTATTTTTGTAACACATTGTATACAAGGTGTATATGTATACAACATGTTACAAAAATAACCCTAATGCCGAATATGGTATATAGGGACCATCAAACTGAACAAGTTTTACTATGGGACCAACTTTGAAATCTCGAAAAAAAATCAGCTGTTTAAATTAGGGGTATATTTGTAACACGATGTAGTATACTGAAACCGCTTATTGGGTGGTGCTTAACAGACAGACAAAAAACTCTTGTTCAGACCCCTAAATAGTTATTTACTATTTAGGGGTCTGAACAAGAGTTTTTCATGCAAATGGCCAAGTGCATATCGGGCCACGCGCAGTATAGGGTTCCGCAGTTACCTTATACAATTTACCATATGGCTATAAACTTATATTTACTTCCCGTTTTACACAACTAACGCCTAATACCTAACTATTTAATGAACTATGTTCTACGAAAAAAAATTTTTCGAGTTTTTATTCGAACACTTTTTTGGCTTAAGTAATTAATATACACGTTCATGCTAAATTACATTTAGCACAGATTTTTTGTACTTATGGCCTTTAAGATAAACTATAAGAGTTCCTTGACTTGACTATGCAACCCTAAAAATTAAATATTTTGCTTTTTATTATCCATCATCGGTAAATAAATCGGTTAAACCTTCAAGGTATTCGGGGCATTAATCAAAACATTGGAAAAACTATAAGTAATCGCTTGCTCTAGAGTTTGGATTTGTTTGCGCAATCTAAGTGGTCATAAAAAATAGAGATTTAAAAATTGCAAACATAATGTGCAAAGGTGTGAGCCGAAAATAAAGAGTCGTAGAAAAACAAGCGGACGACGGCGGCGCGGCGGCAGTGACCGCGCGGGGTGGTTAAACCTTCAAGGATGCGCCGCGCGCGCAGGCCGCCGCCCGCCATCACTCATTTTTTCACCACCAATTGCATTCTCCGCTAGTTCCGCGTCTACTAGACGGCGTCATGCCTCCACGAGGCGCCCCCCGCCCGCTGCCGCCGGCGCCGGCGCCGGCGCCGCGCCGGTGACCGGCCGGTCGCCCCGTCGCCGTCGGCGTCGCCCCGCGCGCGCCGATACGGTGGCCACGCTGCCTACTGCCTACCACGATCTATCGTGCATTTGTGCGCTCTATATACCCACAGTCTACAAAACTAGGACTTGGGACATTTCTATGCTCTCACATAAATGCAATTAGTGTTGACAAGCAAATGTCACCAAATGCTAAATTTTGTTCATCTCTGCTCCACATGCATGGCCCAATCGACGAAAAAACAATTTCGCCGTACATTGCCGGTTTTGTAATAAATGTGTCAAAGAGGTTATTTCAAAGCGCAATTATTTTCCTTCATTCAAACTATTTCTATTTATGGCACAAAAAAGTACCTTATTAGACATAGCTCCGTAACCTTGTAAGAGTATTCGAAACTTTCCAACATGACTTTAACACATGTTTTGTACTTTATTTATGTATAATAATATAATTAAATATATAAAACTAACATGACTATACTACAGAAAGTATATACAAAGGTACTTTTTGTTATAATAAAAAGATCAAATTCAAAGTAATTGTATTGTTATAAACTCAAATAATATCATAAAACTCTGAAACCTAGCTGTAATAATTTTATGATTGTGATGGGTTACAAATTATTTTTTTACTTTGTTATTCCCCTATTCATTTAGGTATTTATACACATTTCAAATGATGATTGGCGAAAACTACAATTATGTAGAAATTTGGAGTAGATAAAAGACCAAATGCAAAAATTTGCCTATTTTTTAATTCATCTATTGTTAAATAATAATAATTAATAATAATAATTTTAATCAAAAAAATATAGATGGCACATTTCAATAAGTAAAGTATGTTGAGCCCCACTAAGATTGTTTTTCTATTGTTATATTTTATAGTTTTTTCTTCATCAATTGTCATTGGATATTATTAGGGATCGGCCGTCCCTGTCCTTCATCCACTGTGTACGGTTGAGTGCCAGGTTCTGTTCAATGTCGCATTCTTTCAGGTCGCGCTGAACCGTCGTCAGCCAAGGGCGGGGGTTTTCCGCGTCCTCGCTTCGTCATTGGGATGCTTAGACACTTTCACCATGTGATCGTCGGGGCGCGATTCTACAGGGTGATTTTTTGAACACTCGACAAGTTTTGTGGAGTGGCTTAGACCATCAAACTAAACAACTTTTCTATTGAATTAACCTAAGCCTGCCATCACCTAAATTATGGAACCCGGACAAAAATTGCAAAGACCCCAGACATTTGAATGAAATAAAGAATTTTACCCAGACACACTTGAAAATAAAATTTTACAATAAAATAAAACCCACACCCTCTCCCCTAACCTGGATTACAGCCCTAGACCAACCTAATCAGAGCAAAAAAAATAATCAGCTGTTCCATACATTTTGGTCGAGTAGATACCTATTGATATTTTCTTGGAACAGCTGATAATATTTTGCTCTGATTAGGTTGGTCCCATATACAAAGTTGTTCAGTTTGACGGTCTTAGCCACATCACATAATTTATCAACTGTTTTCTAATTCACCCTGTACATGCCATACTAACACTGCTAATGCGAAATACACACAGATATTTTGACAATATCTAAAAACATGGTTAAACTCCAAATATGTTTAGCAGCTGATATACGACTACAATAATTTATTCACAGGATTGTTACTTTGTCTGGCTCAAGCCAGCACTTTCAATTTGTAATTTAATGCAGCTTTTGTAAGAATTACTTACATTCTTATTGCCAAAACGGTTGTTGGTAATGATCAGTGTGATAGCAAAACAATAATAAAATGATTACTTATAAAGGTTATGGAAATAGATTTAAGTAGGTAGGTACCGGTTTTTAAGGAAATAAGAATAATGCCGACAAGCAAAGAAAAATAAAATTATTTCAACAAAATCAATACTTACCTACCTACTTTCAAATAGAAAGAATCTTCTATTTAAAAGAGTCAAGAAAATAGGTAAACACGAATGACGACGCTACTTACTCTCCGTAAGCGCCTTCGCCCAGCACCTGCGCCACCAACCAGCCCTCTACGAACTCTCCTCCGGCCGCCATGGGCCGTCGCCGCCTCTCACCTGCAACATCACGCGTTCATCATCATCAGCCACGACCACGACCGCATACCGGCTGGGCGGCCTCTGTCGCCGCCGCCCGACACGACAACCACGCCGACTTGCCACACCGCGCACCATTTAACGCGACATGCTATTTGTAGTTGAATTGCCAAAAATTACGAGAAAATAAAGCGAGGGCCGCTTCTGTACAATAGGCGATTCAAAGGAGTACAGTCGAGTTATCGTGCACAAATTAATTTTCAAAAAAACGATATATAAATGGCGGAAGGCACGTGGAGATCGGCGAACAAAGCGATCGCCATCGCCGATCATTGCCATTGCGGTGTCGCACCCGAGGTCGACATCATTTTTCCACCAAATAATGCTTTCGTCACTATTAAGTTACGTAAATATCGATTTCGTATAAACGAAAATACAGTACCGAAACTGCATTAAATAATGTAAAATTTTACTAACCTTTCTGGACACCACAGCACAGCACAGCACCATTTTGCCATTTTTCTTTTCGTTTCGTTTCATTTCGGCATGGTTTCGGCTCGGCTCGGTCAGGCCTCGGCTCGGATCGGAGCGGAGCAGTGTTACCAGATTAAAGTTATAGACTACCGTGCTGCCAGCTTAAAAAAATACCCTGAGTTTCAGGCTCAGATTACCGGTGCGTACATTTTAAAAAATATAAAAAATCTATAAAGTCGATATTTTTATATAAATTTAAACCATTCTACTAGTACATCACCAATTTTCATATTATGTGGGTGGGATAACGGCTGGATGGCTATCGTAAAACCTTTTGCATTTAATCTGACGCGACAGCGTGAATGTTCGCGGTTATCGCGATAGTCTTGCCGTAGCATAAGTACGACCTTAGAGCATTAAAGTAGTACGACAGTACTTTAACTTACTCGGTTTCCGTTTGAACTCGATTCAAATTCGATGGGTAGGTGTCTAAGAGTACGTGAAAAGATGGCCGCAAATTTTTCTCGTTTTACGTCGTTCCACTGAACTGAAAAACTTTTTGATGGAGCTCGGTGCGTCGATCGCGCAGGGCGATTATTACTAAAAGTCTTAATTGTTTGGATTGTTTAGTTTAGTCTATAAAAGATAAAAGTCGATAACAATCGATGTCAGTCGATTCTTAGCGACTTAAGGCGCGCGGCACGCAGTCATAGTCGACATGCAGTCATTCGTTACCCACGCGCACGACCTTGCTCTGAAAGTCAAAACTCTAAAAAGTAATCAATCGGAAGTCAAAGGTACATACTTAAAAACAACGACGCAACATCGCCCACTGCCCCGCGGCCTCCCCGCCACTGACCTCCATTTAAAAAAAATCAGGTCTGTGCCCTCCGCACATTGCACGCAGTGGCTCGCACTGCTCGCACACCGCAGTTCACTACTACCTACCATTTGGGAGCGTGGCCTACCTTTGATAGGTTGTGGTAATCACGAGACACCTACATCCTTTTAAGCATCGCTCCTAGAGGATCAAGATGTGATAGACAAGCCGAAAAATTTACGTGCTTGATAAACCATTCTTTACCGCTTAGGGGGTACTAAATTTACTCTCTAAACGATCAAAACTGCTTCTCAATAATTTACATTGCATTGGCTTGTCAATCACATTTAGATCGTCTAGGAGCGATGCTTGACAAGTCGAGTCACATGATTACCGTGGTCTAAGACCGTGGCCTATCAAAGGTAGGCCCCACACCTCAAAATGGTAGTGGTGGTGGTAATGCAATGTAAATGATTGACAAGCCATGCTTGATCGTCTAGCTAGGGGTTACTTAAGGGAGTTTTATAAAGAATAATTTTTAGTATAGTAGTTTATATTTTTATGATTTTTACCACGATAGATTTAATAAGAATGATTTCTAATGTTCCTAAACAAAAACTACCGTTTTGAAAAATTCCTACCATTTTGGAAAAAAAAATCTACTAAGTATGTAGTTTTGCTCAGAAGAATTTTTACGGCGGTATCGGCTAAAAATATTGAAGTTCATGTTAACTGTGTTTTGACAGATGTGTGTAATACATTGCTACTTTTCTTTGGTAAGTTTTTATTTGTGCCAAAACGAAGTAGCAATGATTCACATACATCTGTCAAAACACAGTTAACATGAACTTCAATGTTTTTAGCCGATACCGCCGCTGGTGTGCGTTCCGTTGTTTTGGGTGTAGTTGTTTGGTTAAGATTAACTCTTTTGAGTTACAACCAAGCCACGGAACGATCGAGTTGTTAAACTAAATGAACTTTAGATGTCATTAAGTACAAAGTTTTCGTGTTTCAACAAACAAACCTTCAAACATTCCTATAAACAAAATAAAATAAAATCTGTTTTTTTGAGGAGCAACCTTGAACTTTTAGACACAAAAACATCAAAATACAAAATAATGACATTGACATTATGACATAAACGTCAGAGCGTTTTTCAATGACCGATTTAGGTGGTTGTTTGGTTGCTGCACTCAGAGTAAAATTTCACCAAGCTACTGAACGGTTAAAGTGCGCACCCGAGCGCGCTCGAGTGCACTCGAGCGAAGCGACGGAACGCACCTCTAGACGATCAAAATGTAATTGAAAAGCTGATGCAATGTAAATGATTGACAAGCAGTTTTGATCGTTTTGGAGGTACATTACATTAATCGCATGACGACAGCACGTCAGGTTATACAGTTAAACTGCGATAACAGCTTTTATTACGTAGAGCATAAAGGCGTCTCAAGGTCAACATGTATAGTCTGAGGTGCCGTTGTGTGTACCTACCTCAGAAGAATGTAGGTACAGCTTGACTTAGAGCATGCTTGACCATAAAGAGTTGACAAAAATGAGGGCGCTACTTTCTATGCAAACACGTCAAAATCACGAAAAACTTTGGCATTGGCAACACTGACTATATTTTGTACTGAAAAATTTTAGTTCTATTTTATTTAATTTCTTCTCTTTCTGGCCAAGCTGTATATTATATTAAATTCACCAAAGAGTAAAGTAATTATGTTATTCAATACATATTCACTATTTAATTACTGGCCGAAGAATTTATATATTATTTGCACAATTTTCATAACAACTATAAAGAAATGATGGAATTTAAAAGGAAAATCTTTCTATCTCTTTCATTCCTAAGATCTTGCAGAAGAGCGAGGAGCAGACAGACTATTTTTATCTTCCGTCTCGTTTTTAAATTTTTCATTAGTTCAAAGAAAGTATCGTTCGTAGCATTTTGTAGAAAAATCTTTGATTTTCTGCGATTGTATTTTTATTTTGTTAAATCTACTGTTTCTCGAATTTGCGTTTTTGGACACTTATTCCTTGTTTGCAATGGTTGGTCTTAGTCGTAGAACCATGACACAACTAAATTTTGTATCGTTATTGTGAATCATGTAATGTTTATCTTTTGTTTTAGGCTGGGTATTCAGAAGATCAGTTATCAGGTGAGACTTTAATAAAAATCACTAATCTACGTACGCGGTACGACTGCATTAAAACTAGTACACTGAGTGCTGCAAACTGGTTGTGATGTTAAGTTAAGCAATTCGTAAGTAACGTACCTACGCGAGGTGTGTCCAGCCGTGGGCCGTGAGTCATGTCAATCAACGTCTACGTCTTTACCGAAAGCGGCGACTATTGCATGCGCCCTAGTTTCCTTATAAGGCAGGTGTTTTAAAACGATTCTGGCGGCCGGTTTCGGGTCTGGGACGTTGCAGTATCTTTTCTCGTGTCGTTCAATATGTTTGTGTACGAACCACCCACGAAACTGAAGCTCACATCCGTAGAAGGTACCACAGCTGTAATATTAACTTAAACACTGAATTTAGAAGTCTGCTTAACCAATATCAGACTCAAAATCTGTTTTTTATAGAATTCCAGGAGGCATTCCAGTTGTTTGACTCTCGTGGTGATGGCAAGATACATGTGGCACAGATTGGAGATGCTCTCCGAGCCCTTGGCCAGAACCCCACCGAGTCTGATGTCAAAAAGTGCACACTCCATCTGAAACCTGATGAAAGAATATCTTTTGAAGTATTTTTACCAATATATCAAGTATGTATCTAATATCGACATTAAAATTCAGTGAAGTTTATTGTAAGAATATTGTAACTTGCAATAATAGTTACTTAGGGCTGATTTTTCAATCCTCAGTTAACCAATATCAGTCAGTTCAAATATTAACCAAATAAAAGTCATTCTAAAAAAGTGACTTACAAACAATTGGCAGACATTTTCAATTTGGTGGCATAATACACTATCAAACGAATAAAGTTCTATCTAGAAATTGAAAAACCGGCCAAGTACGAGTCAGACTCGCTCACGAAGGGTTCCATAATAATCATGTTTGCTGTATGGGAGCCCCCCTTAAATATATGTTTTATTTCAATTTAATTATTTATTTTGAAATATTTCAAACGTCTACCTGTTGGTGTTATCAATATCACGTTTGTTGTATGGAAGCCCCCTTATTTATTTATTTTATTCTGTTTTTTAGTATTTGTTGTTATAGTGGCAACAGAAATACATCATCTGTGAAAATTTCAACTCTTACTGTCACAGTTCATGAGATACAGCCTGGTGACAGACGGACAGCAATGTCTTAGTAATAGGGTTCCTGTTTTACCCTTTGGGTATGGAACCCTAAAAATTTGCCCTTATTAGTGATAATGCTGATGACATTTTCAGCACTTTACTTAGTTGTTGCCACAGAATACATAATAGTGTTGTTGCTTAGTTTATTAAATTTTAACAGCTAATTTATTTACATTTGCCAGGCTATATCCAAAGCTCGTAGTGGTGACACAGCAAATGATTTTATTGAAGGACTCCGTCACTTTGATAAGGATGGCAATGGCTTTATATCTTCAGCTGAACTGCGCCATCTCCTGTCCACCCTCGGTGAGAAGCTGAGTGACGATGAGGTGAGGGCAAACATGATACAAGTCTCGGCCGGCACAAATCTCGAGTGGTGACAGTTAATGTGCAGATTTTTAGGTCTAAT
Organism: Catoptria pinella; assembly: GCA_963556745.1. Taxonomy (NCBI): domain Eukaryota; kingdom Metazoa; phylum Arthropoda; class Insecta; order Lepidoptera; family Crambidae; genus Catoptria; species Catoptria pinella. Next base: position 142,944 of record OY750765.1, on the reverse strand, counting down.
TACATGGTACTGGGCTACTGCAAAGATGTGCAGTAATCCCTTCCAATTTGTCTGACCGCTCACCATTCACCATTTTTGCTGACTCCTTTAGTTTACATAAAGAACTCTATGGACCTATTAAAAAGTCATGGATTAAAGTAGAGCCAATTGATTTGGCGAGGGCTGGTATGTCACATCGACAAAATTAAATGCAGTTTTTCAAAGTGTGGGTTGCGACCCGCGAAGTCTGTACCGATTTAATTTTTGTAATATAATAAAATAAAAAAAATACAGGTTAGAAACATTAGAGGAGGTCACAAAATATTTTTACGTACTAAGTGGGTCGAGCCATGAAAAAGATTGAAAAATACTGGACTAATGAGTATAATTTGTGCATCAGGTGGAACAGCTGCTGCAGGGGCAGGAGGACTCGCAGGGCAACATCAACTACGAGAACTTCGTGCACCTCATCATGCAGGGTTGAGAGACTTGCACCCATAACTTATTAAATTTACTACTACTCATATAATTCCCTATGATTTCCATTTAATTATATTCCAAACATTTATTAGTCGTAAGAGTTAATAACGTGATGTATAGTGTATTATTGTACAGGTCTGTACAAAACCAATCGAAGAGGATAAAATAAATTTATATTTGAAATTTTCAGTGTTGTTTGTATTAATGGATATCTTAACTTATCCCGTAAGTCGTCCATCCATACATTGATAGTGAAACAATAAGAATAAAATTATCATAATTATTATTTTGTATTATCAAGTTCTGTTTTCGAAGCCCTAAAGAGAGGACACACTGTCCTTGCCGGTTTACTTGTGACTTTGTACAATCTAGTGCTTGAATCAGAGACCGTGCCAGAACAATGGTGCATTTCCGATATTGTGCTCTTATTCAAAAAAGGAGATCCACTAAATATAGCCAACTACAGACCGATCACCTTACTGCCGAGCATATACAAACTCTTCACTGCACTTTTGCTCCTCCGAATAACAAAGGAAATCGACTCTCACCAACCTGTTGAACAGGAAGGATTTCGGTCTGGATTTTCAACTATAGACTACATCCATATACTAGAGCAGATGAGAAAAATTCAATGAGTTTAATAGACCTCTATGCAGTATTCATAGATTACAGCAAGGCATTTGACTGCATAAGCCACAACGCTATCTGGACAGCCCTACAAGAATGCAACATTAACCAGAAATATACAAGAAAATTGTTATACAAGGTGTTACAAAAATACCCCTAATGCCGAATATGGTATACAGGGACCATCAAACTGAACAACTTTTACTATGGATCCAACTCTGAAATCGCGAAAAAAAAATCAGCTGTTTCATGCAAAAATTTAAATCGTAAATATCAAAATGTATGAAACAGCTGATTTTTTTTCGCGATTTCAGAGTTGGCCTCATAGTAAAAGTTGTTTAGTTTAATGGTCCCTATCTATATATATAAAAGGGAAAATCACTCACTCACTCACTCATTGATCACGAAATCTCAGAAACTGCAAGTGCTAGGAGTCTCAAATTTTGCATGGGGGCTCCTATTAAGGCGTAGGTGCTTACTAAGACGGGATTTTGCGAAAGTCAACCCCTAAAGGGGTGAAACAGGGTGGTAAAGTTTGTATGGGAGAATGCGATTCCTTGGCCCGATTGACTTGGAATTTGGCATAGACATTCTTTCACAAAATTAATTGAACACGTGTTTCGTATTTTTTAAATATTTATTACCTAACAGGGTTAAAAAGTGATAAAAAGCTACTTTTGCTGTGATTGACTTCGACGTCGGAATTGAAACTTTTTTGTGCATTTGATTGATTAAATACGAAAAATAAATATCATTTGTCATATCAACGTAGTATTACATTCTCTTTGGTCATTTCTCCTGAGAGTAGGTAGAATGCATTATCGCCATAGGCATTGAATAGTACCTACGGTGCTATGTTGACAGTGCTGTCATTTTTTCCTTATTGCGTTGTAATAAGGTGCAAAATTATTCCATCTAATTATCAGTTTAATTTTAAAAGAATACAATATTCGGTCAAGTCGCCTATGCTATGATAATTAATAAACCACAGGGACAAAGTTTAAGAGCGGCTGGTGTAGATCTGCGCAGTGATTGTTTCTCCCATGGCCAGCTCTAATGTCGCCTGCTCGAGAGTCAGCTCGCCGAATAGCCTTTTTATTTTGAAACCGGATAACATGACAAGAAATGTGGTAGGTATACAACATGTTACAAAAATACCCTTAATGCTGAATATGGTATATAGGGACCATCAAACTGAACAACTTTTACTATTGGAACCAACTCTCAAATCGCGAAAAAAATCAGCTGTTTCATACATTTTGATATTTTCGATTTGATTTTTTGTATGAAACAGCTGATTTTTATTTCGCGATTTCAAAGTTGGTCCCAAAGTAAAAGTTGTTCAGTTTGATGGTCTCTATATACCGTATTCGGCATTAGGGGTATTTTTGTAACATGTTGTATATTATAGAGAAGTGTTGGATGATCGAGATTGATAATCCTCATAATGCACAACATAATTTTATTTAGAACTAGCTGCACCCGGCATACGTATTGCAATGCTCCGTTTTTTTAGCCAGGGACTTTCCCGGTCGTAAGCAGAACAACTCACCAAAGTTTCATCATAATCGGATCAATGGTTTAGGAGTCCCGTCGTATGTACACTTAGAACTTTTAAACTATGCATAAAAAACCGCATCAAAATCGGTCCATAAGTTTGGGAGCTAAGTTGTCTCAGACAGACAGACACACACAAGTCAAATTTATAACATCCCTTGCGTATGTTGTGTACGTCGTATATACATATAGTGGTGCCACATAATTAAGGACACAAGTCGATTTTCATACAAACGAGGTAATTTTGAAGTCTTGGTTTTCCGCTAGGGATTGAACTAGCTGTGATCTGATGATGGCCATCCAGGGAGTGAATGGAGAAGATTAAGATAGCAATACAGACCCAACTGATCTGGTCAGCATCCTAAGAGATGTAAGCATAAAAATTTTCAGTTGCAAGTTTTCATACATTTCTATACTATATTCGCGGTTTTTTTAAACATATCATTACATCTCTTAAAATGCTGGTCAGATCACTTTGGTGTGTATAGAAATCTGGATCTCCTCTATTCACTCCTTGGATGGCCATCACCAGATCACCGCTCGGTCAATCCCTGGCGGAGAAGCAATGCTTAAAAGTTACTTCGTTTGTAAGAAAATCGACTAGCGTCCTTAATTTTGTGGCCACCACTATATATAGTTATCCTGTAGTATAGTCTAATAACTTCACACTCACCACATTAGTAAATATATTGTACCCGTGCGAAGCCGGGGCAGGCCACTAGTATACCATATTCGGCATTAGGGGTATTTTTGTAACACCTTGTATAACAATTTTCAAAAAGATCTTTGAAAAAAGTACAAGTACATTGAAACTAGAACAAAGAGGGGAGAAAATACAAAAAAGCTTAAAAAAAAGAAAAACCTTAAAATACCTAAAAACAAAAACAGATTCAAAATTAAACACCTTTAAGAAGCAAGAAATAAAATTCAAATATTAGTTACGCATATCAATATTAATAAAACACGTCTAATGTAGTCATGTGGGGCTTTTAGAATTAGAAAAAAACAAAAACAGCACAAGGTTTGTTTTTAGGTTTTTTGAAGGAGGTTTTTCTTTTTTTTTAAAAAGCTTTATTTTCTACTTTTTAGTGGTAGGTATGTACGCGTGTAAATATTTTTTTACTTTATATAGTATTTGTGGTAAGTTATGTAAGCGTGTAAATATTTTTTAACTTCATATAATACTTTTTATGGTACATACGTACAACGCCCATAACTCAATTTCCAAATTCACGCTGTTTGTTTTTAAGGAGTTCCGTGTGCCTTCGTACTTCGTAGTCCAAGTCTAGTCCAAAACGTCGCAGACCATAGCTCGGTTTGTTTTGGATTGTCATAAACCTACCAATATCTCAATCACTATGCATTATCCTATTTGACTTTGAGGAGTTCCCTTGTATATCTTCGAAGTCCATGGTCCAATACCAATGAAATTGAAATGTGACCACTCTTGAGGTATACCCTTTTAAACAATAAAAGAATCATCGAAATCGGTTCATAAACAAAGAAGTTATACCTGAAAATCCGTAAAAACTCGTGCGATGGTAAGCTAAATAATTGATATTTTTCAGGATTATGAAAAAACTACTAGCCAGATCTCTGTAATTTTTTTATGGGACCACACACGAACTATGTTCTTTCAAATAAAAAAATTCTTTCAAATAATTTATATAAACATTTATCGTGGTTTCTCTTTCTCAATTTGATTTTTAGGGTTCCGTACCTCAAAAGGAAAAAACGGAACCCTTATAGGATCACTTTGTTGTCCGTCTGTCTGTCTGTCTGTCTGTCTGTCTGTCTGTCTGTCTGTCTGTCTGTCTGTCTGTCCGTCTGTCAAGACCCTTTATCTCGGGAACGCGTGGAGGTATCGAGTTGAAATTCAAAACGTATACTCAAATCTAGGGGCACTTGCAGCTGTGAAAAAATCAAACTTATAAGTTAACGTAAAAAAAAGATACGGCCATTAATGCCTCGAAAAACGCATATTTCGACACCCTTAAGGGAATCAAAATTCATAGGGTACTTTCCGTTGACCTAGAACTTTGAAATTTGGCAAATAATATCGTCATATACTGCAAGTAAAGCCCCACCTGACTTCATAAGACGTTTTTTCAATATCAGACATACGTAGGTACTTGAATAGTTATTATGCAGATTTGAATATTATTTCTTGCTTTTTAGAGCTGTTACTTTTTGAAGCTGTTTTTTATAATAATAATAATAATAATAATAATAATAATAATAATAATAAGCTTTATTTTGCAAGAATGCGGTACATAAAATAAGATCTTAAAAATAAATCAAAGAGCAGGACACATTCACCCAACCTGGGCATGCAAAAAGAAAAAAAATACAATATATTCAAATTAAATTAATACTTAATGTCAAGTTAAATTAATAATGTCAAAATTCAATTAATTAAATAATACAATACTATTGTTACATTTTATGGTCAAAGTACTCACTTAAACTATAAAAACAATTTTGAATTAGCCACTTTTTAAGTTTATGTCTGAATTGATTCTTTGTTAGCGTCTTTAGATCATTTGGTAGTCTATTATATATTTTAACAGCCATAGCATGACTGTTCCTAGAGGCCAGTGCTGTTTGCCTCGATGGAATTATTAAGTTATTTGGATGTCTACAGCTATGCGTCCGAGGAACATCACACAATCGTGGAAACAGCTCTGGATGGTTTTTGACAAAAATACACATCTCATATATGTATAAGCAGGGAACAGTTAAAATGTTTAGTTCCTTGAATAGAGGTCTACATGAAACCAAATTATCCACGTCATATATGGCACGAATGCATGCCTTTTGAGCAATGAGAATCTTTTTCGTGTAGCAAGAGTTGCCCCATAGAACTATGCCGTATCTTAAAATTGAGGAAACATGTCCGTAATACGCCTGAAGAGCAGTTTGTTTGCTTGCGGTTTTACCTAGTTTCCATAAGGCATAAACGTAAGAGTTAATTTTTTTACACAATTTGTTTATATGTTCTTCCCACGTGCATTTATCATCTAATATTATTCCAAGGAAAATAACTTCCTTTGTTTCTTTTATTTGTTTATCGTCATAAGTTATTTTAAGGTCTTTCTTATTTCCATTTTTATTAATAAATTGAATACTTTTTGTTTTATCTAGATTTACTCTAAGATTATTTTGATTAAGCCAATTTATTATGAGTTCTACCGTTTTGTTTATTTCTTGATTATAATTTTCTACTTTTACGCACGGCACCACTACTGACACATCATCCGCAAAAAGTACACAGGGATAATTTGTAATTTCAGGAAGATCGTTGATATAAATGAGAAAAAGTAAGGGCCCCAGAATACTCCCCTGAGGCACACCAAAGCTGTTTATTCTGACGTCCGAATGAAAAGACCTCAGTACTTTCTCATCATCTATATTTAAGACCTCGACATACTGTCGCCTATTCACAAGGTATGACTTCAGCCAATCGAGAGCCTTGCCCCTAATACCATACCTTTCACACTTAAGAAGGAGTAAGTCATGCGCAACAAAATCGAAGGCTTTGCTCATGTCGAAAAAGATGGCTGTTATAGGAGTTCGTTTATCGATATGTTCCACAACTTTTTTTACTAGTGAAAATGCTGCTAAGGTGGTTGATTTGCCTTTTTGAAAACCATTTTGTTCACATTTTATTAGATTATGCTTATCTATAAAGCATGCCAGTCTAGCCTGCATTGCTTTTTCCATTATCTTTGCCCATATAGATATTAAAGATATGGGTCTGTAATTACTAGCATCACATTTATCTCCTTTCTTGAACAAGGGTTTTACTACTGAAACCTTTAAGATTTCTGGAAATGTGCCAGAGCTAAACGATAAATTTATCAAATGACATAGCACTACAGCTATTGCGTCTTTGGCGAGTTTAATATTTTTTGTTGTAATGCCATCAAACCCAGTAGAGTTTGTTGAATTTAATGAGTCAATAATTTTTTTAATTTCATAAATGTCAATAGGGTATAGAAAAATACTTGAATTATTAAATTTTATTCTATTTAGTATCGATTTATCAATGTCAAAATTATTAGTATGTGTCAGTTTTATAAAGTATTCATTAAAACAATTGGCAATGTCACTAGGTTTGTTGATTTTTTTGCTCATGTCATTTACGACTGGTATAACATTATGTTTATTTGTTTGTCCCATTTTATTATTGATTATGTCCCAAGAAGTTTTCATTTTATTTTTCGCATCAGTTATGTATTTAGCATTTGTTATTCTTTGAGAGTGAAAAATACATTTCTTTAAAAATTTTGTATAGTTATTGTATTTACTTTTGTTTTCACAGTTCGGATGTTTATAATAGAGAAAACGTAGATTTCTTTTAACCACAGTAGCCTTTTTTAATCCAATTGTAATCCAGCACGGCTTTTTAACTCTCGATGAGTGTTTTATTTTTTTTATTGGAAAGCAGAGTTCATAAAAAAGTTTAAAATCTGCGTGGAATGTGTTGAAAGCGATATTTAAGTTTGTCTCTGTTAAAACTTCATGCCAAGACAATGCATGGAGACAAGACAAAAATTTTTGCACATTTTCCCGGCTATAATCTCTTTTAAACTCAAACCACACCTCTGGTGGTTTCTCGACTTCACCAACTTTAAACGTTAAGGATTGCGCTGTGTTATGGTCCGACAAACCTAAATGATGAAGCTGTCCCTTAGCGTCATGTATATTGCTCAAAATATGGTCTATACATGCGTTTTTCCTTGTAGCCTCAGTAATGTGAAAGTTTAAATTATAATTCACCGCAATTCTATTTAACTCGTTAGAATGATTAGTCGATTTTAATGTGTCAATGTTTAAATCTCCAATTATAATAATTTTATGTTTAGTTTTGTACCTGCATTTTATATAGCAATTTTTTTAAGGTTTTTTGAAGGAGGTTTTTCTTTTTAATTTTTAAAACCTTTTTTTATTTTTAACTTTTTGTGGTAGGTATGTATAAGTGAATGTAAGCAATGATAAATAATATTAGAAAAAATACTAGAAAAAATTTCTAGAAAAATTTTAACTTCTTCGCTGCAAGCCAGCGCAATTTCATCAATGTGAGGAAATACCCCCACATTCGAAAGAAACATCTTTCCAGATGTTTTGACAATCGATAAAGATGAAACAGCTATATAATTATTAAATTTTTAATAATTATATAGCTGTTTCATCTTTATCGATTGTCAAAACATCAGCTGTTTCATCTGGAAAGATGTTTCTTTCGCCTTCGAAAAATTTCGCCGCTCCCACTAGCGACTCGGTAGCATAATTGGTCAGTGCATTGGGCCGGAATCCCAAGGGTGCGGGTTCGAGTCCCGTCTGAGGTGCAGCGGGTGAGTCGATTTTTTCTAGTATTTTTTCTAATATTATTTATCTTAATATAAAAATAGCATTGTGAATGCGAAAAATCAAAAATTTAGTAAGCAATGATATAAATATATTTTATTCATATTTCACACTTTTCAATGGTATAATACTCCTAATAACTCAATTTCCACTTTTCGCGCTGTTAATTTTAGCAAGGGTCAGTCATGGGGTGGGTGACCAAAGTGTATTATCTCGAGCTCCTCCGTGCTTCGGAAGACACGGTAAGCCGTTAGTCCCAGCTACATTTGCACTCATTAACACCCACCAATCCGCATTGGGCCCGCGCGGTGGGTTATGGTCCATCCTATTCATCAGCCCATAAGTAAGGCTTGTATCCCAGCCCCAGCAGTGACACTAAAAATGGCTGATGCGAAACCTTTCAATACCGTAGAGTAATCACTAATACACTATACTATTTGATTTTGAAAAGTTCTCTTGAGTATCTTCGAAGTCCAAGATCCAATGTGTAGGAAATTTTAATGAAAACATCCTTAAGGTATCGTCTTTCTAACAAAACAAGAATTATCTAAATCGGTTTATAAACAAAGAAGTTATGTCTGAAGTTCTGTTAAAACTCGTGCAAAAGTTACGTAAAAAATTACAGTATTTTCAGGATTAACAGTCAGTTCGATAAACGCGTGTACACTACACTCAATATGTCCTTAATTTGTAAATGTGTACAATTTGAAGCGCTTCTTTATTGTTCATATGGGGACGTCAATTTGCGTTGCGAAAGAATAGCTAGCTACACGGAAGCAGCAGAAAGTTAACAGTGATTAGTTAGACTAAGAATAAAAGACGCAATAGGTAGCGTAGGAGTAGGAGGGGGGGCTTCCTGCCGATGCCTGGCGGCGCGGCGGGCGTCGGTAGCGAGCGCGTGCCGCGGAGTCGGCGCGGGCGGTTTGCGGTGTGCGCGTGCACTCCCTGTCGCGGCTGAGGTTAACCCGATTAGCGCTAGTTGCGGTCAATCGCCAGCGCGCTCTGAGCTCGTCCGGTCGTAATCGCGCGGGATAACTTTACTGGAGCCTGGACGATGCGGCGCACGGAGAATGCGCGTGCGTGTGCGTGGGCAGTGTGGTGGCCATGGGCGGCGTGGGCGGCGTGGGCCGCGTGGACTGCGCCGGCGGGCGGCTCGCTGCTGCCCCTTGAGGTGGAGCGGCTGCGCGCCAGCGTCGGTGGCTACGCCGTCATGAACTGCCACCTCGACTTCCCCTTCGGCAACGAGATACCCTACCACTTGCAGTGGGACAAAGATGTAAGTGTTTATTAGTAGGTATCTACTTACATAAACATATAGGTAAGTAGTTAAGGGAAGTTAGGCAGCCTGGGAAGATGGTGGACAAAAACACCGAATTTGTCAATGAACAATATTTCATCTATCTACTAGTTACTACCTAATTCTTTCCTTCTGCTTCTAATTCTAATTTGTACTAATTAACTGCCTATATTTAATCATCTTTGGAAAATGCAATGCTATCAAGTAGGTAGGTATTTGAAATTATAAGCAACATCCAACAAATTTTTGGTTATAAAAATAAAAGGACATTACTTAAGTATCATGCATTTGATCGAACATAAATAACTTATTCATAAACAGAGAATTTTAATTAACAAAGCATATCAAAGATGGGTAAATCATTATAACTTACTTACTTATATTATAATGGTGGTCCATAAGTCCATAAGTGAGAAAAGAACGCCGGTCTATTTTTACACAGACGAGGTAACTTTGAAGCCTTGGTTTTCCGCCGCCCCGCCAGGAATTGAAAGGGATGTGATCTAAGGATAGCTATCCAAGGAGTGAATGGAGAGGATCGAGATCGCTATGCGCACCTCACTGATTTGATCAGCATTCTAGAGATCAGATCAAATTTCTCAGTTTCTGGATTTCCATACATTTTAAATGCTATTTTCGCGATTTGTTTTAAACATATCCAAATACTTAGCACTTACCTGATCAGATCAGTTGGATGTGTATAGGTAGATATCGATCTGGATCTCCTCCATTCACTCCCTGGATAGCCATCATATCACAGCTCCGTCAATCCCTGGCGGAGAAGCAAGGCTTCAATGTTACCTCGTTTGTATGAAAATCGACTAATGTCCTTAATTATGTGGCCTTGGTAGGATCGACATTGATAAATCGTAACTCAGTCTCTTAACCGCAATACTTACTTGTGATGTAAAAATAAAACTAGGTGATGATAACGGAATGCTGGTGTTCCAATATAAATAAAATACTGAAAAAAAAACTTTTATTTTATAATAAAATAAGGTTTTTTAAACGGACTAAAAAGTATAAAAGCCAACTTTTAATAAAAAAACCCCCATATAAAAAAGCTAAGTCTTAAAAAAGTTTAAAATCCTAACCTCACAGTATACTTATCGGTCCAGACATGTATTGTGACGAGCTTAGATGTAAATCCATTAACTTAGCGGTCCCCTAACGTCTACGATTATTCCATAGATCTATTTATGACATGGTGATATGATGATATTATTTTTCAAGAGTTAGCTTTTTGTATGGATGTTTTTTTATTAAGAGTCTAGCTTTTTTGTGTCGGGGTATTTATAAATTTTTTATTTAAGTTTATTATTTGAAGCTTTTTAAACTTAAATTTTGGCGGCAATTTTTTGTCGCCATTTTGTTGTTTTTTATTGTACCTAAATTTTAATATCATTGAAGTAACACGGTACCAAATTTCGAATCGACTGGACATATGGAAGTTAGCCAGATCCCCTCATCAACTAGGAAAAGAGTTGATGATCTTCAAACGGCTGATCAGCTCATGGTTACCTTACCATCTTCTTTCAATGTCATTGAAGTAACACGGTACCAAATTCCGAATCGATTGGGCATATGGAAGTTAGTCAGATGGGGATCTGATCGGATCAACTAGAAAAGAGCTGATTATTTTCAAACGGCTGAATAAATATTTATGAAACATTTATTTATTTATTTGATACACCATCAACAATATCACATTACATTTATAGATTAAAGACTGCCTAACTTATGAGACTGTGTGAACTGTTTTTACAGGCGTATACAACACTTAAAACATGAATAAGAACACTCGGGATAAAATTATCTTTCACACAAAAAAAAACTAAACCAAAATTGGTTCATCCGTTTGGGAGCTATGATACCACAAACAGATATACACATACACAGATACAACGTCAAAGTAAAAAATAACTTTATTCAAATAAACTTAGTAACATTAAACACTTTTGAATCGCCTATATTTTCCTACTACCCGTTCCAGACTTTTTTAACTGACAAGAAGAACAGGCGCAACAAACTTATCAGCTTTTACAGTTATAAATAACGATATTTACAAACTTAAATATATCGTTACCAAATACAATGCAACAGATGATTAACAACAAAGTACTTTTATACTAGCAAGTTATGTGTAACATCAATTCCACGCATTTCGGTCTTTCAGATAATCGTCTACTTTGTAATAAACTTTACCCATGAGCGTATTTTTAACATGATTTTTAAATTCATACAAAGGTAGATCAATCACTTGTTGTGGAACTTTATTAATCAAGGTTATGCGTTTCCCCATAAAAGAACCTCTAGTTTTTGCAAGTATTGTCCCAACATCGCTTAGAAACATCGCTAGAAACTACCAGTAGTTTCTATTGGTATTTGAGGAAAAAATCTTCAAAATCTCCAGCGACCTCATCATCAAATTCAAAAGTTTGATCACCAATTTTTAAACAGAAGGAATTTATATTGGATTTTGTTTTGCCTGTTTCTTTGTTAATAATATTCCAAGTACCTAGCTTTAATTTTATTGTCAGCTGATACACAGATACACAGACACGTTAAACTTATAACACCCTTCTTTTTGCGGTAAAAAAGGAGGAGATTATCAAGTCGACGGTATGTTTATTTTTTTAATTCTTTTTTATCTCAAAGAACATGATTCATGTGTGGTCCCATAAAAAAATTTTCAGAGATCTACTCCAATCTTTTTTAAATCCAGCAAGCTCGTTTGAAGCTCTAAATTGTATCAATCAAATTCGTGCCATAACACATCTTTCCATCAAATAACAATTTTGTTTTGTGCTGGGAATGAACGAATGATTGATTACACTTTATCTTACCTTGCTTGGAATAAAAATCTTGGTTTAAAGCATACCTACATAAAGCATTGTAGTGTTGTATTAGTATTCAGCTGCTTTGTTATTAACTAATTATTTAAATAGATGCGCTGGTTTTCAATATTTTAAAATTCTCAAGGTAAAATAGATAGATTATATAAATTGTAAGTGATAAGAAGTTCACAGGGTCCACTGGTAGTTCATAATTTATCATATGTCAATAGGTAGGTATTTAGCAGCAAGCGCGCACAGCACGCCTTCAGGTTTCAAAATTACCTGCATAGTAAAATAATATCGTTAATTTAAAATGTAGCCGATTTAAAATTTTAATTTGAATTCTTAGTAAAGTGCTAGCTAGGTGGGAAACAGGAAAGTAAAATAAAACCGCGCTGTGTTAATTGATTAGCACTGTTTCCACAGATTACTGTTATGTATAAATGACCTATTTATAGATTAAGAATAGTAAAGAGCCTAATATTGATCCTTGGGGCATGCCTATACTAATGGTGGTTCTAGTAGATTCAGTTTTATTAATAAGTTAATTACTTACTTTCTGACTTCTACCTCACAAATTGATACACCAGATTGCATGAAATGATGAACTAAGTATAACTGATTTTTTAGAGACACCATAATATAGACTGTGCCATAATGTTGTGACTTCTTTAAGAGAGAGAGAGTGTTTTGTGATCAACGCAATCAAAGGTTTTAGAAAGGTCACAAAGAACGTCAATCAATACATCTTTCTTGTCTTCCTACACAAGCGTCAAAGTTGTGTTGGTTAATAGTAGCATATACATAGAAAGGGCAACTCAAATAGCATTGTGTTTTGTTGTGATGTGAGGGACAAAGTTCTGTAATCGATAGACGTATGAATGACCGACCGATCGGGGTGTGCCTTTGCTTTTCGAGATGACACAATGGAGGCGGCTGCACCCGTGCGTGCACCACCCTACTTGACTCGCCCGACTTAGAGGGAGACAGTCTCCCGGGTTTGCTTTACTGTACAGTAAAGTAACCCTCACTGTGTTACAGTGAGGATTGCTTTAGTTATTTTAATTAAATTTATATAATTTATTTTCATTTTTAATTTAATGCATTTTATTTTTAACCCCCGACGCTAAAAGAGGGGTGTTAATTATAAGTTTAACGTGTCTTTGTATCTGTCTGTTTTATCGTAGCTCCCAAACAGATGAACCGATTTTGGTTTAGTTTTTTGTGTGAAAGATAATTTTATCCCGAGTGTTCTTAGTCATGTTTCATGAAAATTTGTTCAGCCGTTTGAAGATTATCAGCTCTTTTCTAGTTGATGAGGGGATCTGACTTAATTTCCATAATATGTCCGATCGATTCACAATTTGGTAGGTACCGTGTTACTTCAATGACATTGAAAGAACAAAGTAAGGTAACCGCATGAGCTGATCAGCCGTTTGAAAATCATCAGCTCTTTTCTAGTTGATGAGGGGATCTGGCTAACTTCCATACGCCCAGTCGATTCGAAATTTGGTACCGTGTTACTTCAATGACATTAAAATTTAGGTGCAATAAAAAAAAAACAAAATGACGGCAAAAAATGGCTGCCAAAAATTCAGTTTAAAAAGCTTTAAATAAAAAATATAAAAAAAAATATTAAAAACCCCCGACACAAAAAAGCTCACTCTTAATAAAAAACCCCCCATACAGAAAATCTAACTCTTAAAAAGTTAAAAATAATAACATCATTATCATCAAGTCATAAATAATAGATCTATGAAAAAATCGTAGACGTCGGGGGACCGCTAAGATAATGGATTTACATCTAAACTCTAAAGGGACAAAGACTATACAATTTCCAGCATGCAATAACTCGTCTCTATTGAAATCGAGTAAGTCTGCGCTCTATTTACACTACACAATTTATCGACCGCGCTAACAGTCATAGTAAAAAAACCAAAACCAAAATTCAAAACTTAACATAAACAGAGAAGAGAGAGATTTTTTAGTTTAGAGTATCATCTGTCTGTCTCTGTCTGTCAGATAACTTCCATATGTTGACCTTGAGAACGCTTCTATGCCCTGAGTAATAAAAGTTGTTTTTGTAGTACAACTGTTACATCTGACGTGCCGTCGTATGTACAGTTAGACTCGATAAATTGTGTGGTGTAATTGTGTGGTTATCGCACGTTCGAGCACGCTGTCATAGTAAACGGGAAGGAAGTAAGTCTCTAATATCTTTTTCAATTCAACATATTATTCGAGTTATTAACATTGTAGTTTTTGACTTTGTTTTTAATTTTTTGTTGTAGTAACTATTAACCATTGTTAGTATTAACTAGAGGTTGATAATAAATATTTCTATTTTGTATTTGCTGTCGTGTCAAATCAAATTGAACCTGCCTCTTTACTTATTTATTATTAAATCACTTTTTACGAAACCGTAACCATAACCAAAAACCAAAATTCAAAACCTTAACAAAAACAAAAAACATAAAAACGTGTTATAAACAACATTATGATAATATTTTAACTTATTTGGCTGCTCTTTTACCATGGCAGTTTCATCTGTCTGTCTCTGTCTGTCAGATTATTTTCACACTAAAACGCCTTTATGCGCTAAGTAATAAAAGTTGTTTTTGTAGTACAACTGTTACATCTGATGTGCCGTCGTATGTTGGTACAGTTAGACTCTAGCTCTGTTTACACCACGCAATTTATCGGACACAATTTATCGAGCGGGCTCGGCCGCGCGATTTCAAGACTCGAACAGGCTAACTCCGTTTTACACTACACTGAGACTTGATATCGCACGCTAGAAATTGTGTAATGTAATTGTCCCTTAAGCTCGTCACATGTCTAGCTATACCTAACAGCATACCTATCAGTCCAGGTGGCGGCGGGCACTCCAATCAGAACGTATTTGAATTAGTTTGTAAGTAATGGATGTGTTAATGTTTAACATGTGGCTGTAATAGAATAAAAGAATAAATAAAAAAATAAAAGATGTTTTGATTTGCTAGGGGGTCTGACATGAATTAGATCTCGCTCGTCGCCGTCGTTGGTTCAAAAAGTGACAAATGAATCATGATTAATTAGGTAATAAAACCACATTTTAATGTTAATTACAGTTCTTATAGAACTGATATAGCAAATTAAACCCCTCTAGTGCCTCTACCATTATGCTGATAGAATTCCACCTTCTCAAATAAGAAAAGTCGTGTCGTGGATATACCTACTAGTTCAACATTCCGCGGTCCCTTGCTTAGAAATTAAGGTCACTTGTTGAAACTTCTTTAAGTAGATGAATGCGGGTGGAGGCAGCCGTCAGCCGCGCTACTAACACGTTGTCAGTTGTCTGTCACTACACTAATGGACATGGTCGCGGTGCGGTTGACTCACCTGCTGCGCCTGCGCTGCGGTGACCGCGCCAATCGCAATACTTATGTACCTATTCTGTGACAATACACAGACCGATCCGATACAATATGTATGTGCGCAAACTAGATTAAGGTCGCCATACCTTGTCACAAACAGACCAACACGCGAATGAGAATAGCCAAATACACCTAACACACGTAAAATGTGATGTGATCCGTTGATGCAAGCACATGACGTTCCATTATATGTAATAATTACTACCTTCAATCAAAATCGCAAAAGCTAAGATAGTATTTGATCAAAGGCGTTCGATTGCGGGCCGTGCGCGCGCGCTTGATTTTTACCCCCGATTTAATAGAACCTTGGCATAATTATTGTGAAATTAGAAATAAAACTTTACGGATATCAGCGTGTTTGTGATACCACCGTAGTCTCCGATTTCCATAACACAAGTGCTTTAGCTACTTACTTTGGAATCGGGGCAATGTATGTGATGTTGTCAAATATTTATTATTTATTATTATTATTATTATTTATTATCAGCGCATATAAAATTTTATTCAGGTGTTACTTTCGAACTATTTAATTTGGATTTATTGGTGTTTAGGGTTCCGTAGTCAAAAGTTAACAAGGAATCCTTATAGTTTCGCCATGTCTGTCAGACAGAGACCCTGAGTACTAGAAAGCTGTAATTTTAACATGAATATGTATATTAATTACACCTAAAAAGTTTTTTAGTCTAAGTATGTAGGTACGTATATACACACGACAGCACGTTACACAGTTAAACTGCAAAAACAGCTTTTATTACGTATGGCATAAAGACGGTCTCAAGGTCAACATGTATAGTCTGAGGTGCCGTCGTGCGTACCTCCACTACATGTAAAGTGTCAATCCCCCCCCCCCCCCCCTCTCTACCGGGTAAGGCAGGGTTACCAGTTACCAGTTAAAGAGTAATAGTCGATCAACTTATAATATTGCTAGATTTGCTAGATCAAATCTATTGATGGTACCGGTACCGGGTGGGTGCGAATGGTGACAGTGCGGGAGGGCGTGGGAGCTGGCAGCCCACTCGACACTCGGCCACTCGAGCCGCGCCGCGACCGACCGACGCGCGACGCCTCGATGCTCGAGGTGCCATCGTCCTCGTCCTCGCGCCACGGTAGACATTTCTCAGCCCCTCCCTCCCCTAGGCGTAGGCAGGCGCTAGGCGCTGCTCCGCTCCGCGCCACTATATTGCGGCGCTCTCACGCTTCAGGCAGCCACACACACGGCACACGTCACTCTACAGAAGAGAGTTATTATTGATATCATTTAAATCTTCGGGGTGCCGATGATGATTTACCACATTTCATTATGTATGTTTAATTCCCATAATCGGTTTTAATAATTTATAATAAAAAACTTCTGAGTTATTCCCATCCGATCCACTGTAACTGATCCACCAAGAATTAAAAATCCCAACCGATCCCCTTATAGTTTTCATTTCCCAACGGATCCCCTCATTGTATTTCTAAGCAAGAAAACGTAGGTGAGTACAGTCAGGAGAAAAAGAAGTACTAAAATCAAATATTCATTTATTGAGCAATTATTTTTAATGTAATAAATATCACAGATAAATCAGATTTAAAAATATTGTCATAATTGTTGATAATTAACATGTTAAAATTATGAAATATCCTTTCATTAGGCTAGAATTTTTAACTTATAATTTTAACATGCATTTTTTACACCATAAGAAAAAAAATAAGATCTCTATAGGTCACAAAATGCAAGATGCACCTGGTGCGATACACAAAAGATAGTTTCTAACTTGGGGACAATTGAGATTAAGTCTATTGTTGTGTTTTATCTATCCTGTGAGTCTATACTCAGTGCCGCCGACGCGGTAAAACCATAAAACAAAAGATAACAATTTTAAGGATCATGAAAATCGGGCTTAATCTGGAATTATATTATTCTTATTTGCACTTAGCTTAACATACATAATTACTTTCAAACAATAGAATCTAAAGAATTTCTAAGGCTTGAACCACTTGAACCCTTCAAAATGTCGGCTTTTGTTACCGATAATATCGTCAATTCAAGGTTATACTTTTCACTGAATCCATCACTTTTGCTTAATTATCATATGAATTTTATTTTGACTACAAATATTAAACTGTTAACATAGTAGTACGTTAGGTAATTCTGTAAGAAACCGTACTATGAAGATAAAACTTCAAAGACATTTTCAACATGACTGTACAAAAATAAAATGCAAAAAATATATGGGTGCAGTTGAGCATATGAGTTGGGGGCAATGGGTACTATTGATAGGGATCAGAAGACAATAAAAAAGAAAATTAATGAAATATTAAACTGCCGCCGGGCTATAGAGCATGTGACTTGTTGACTGTACCACTGTATCTACAAAAAATAAGCTTAGTGCTATAGGGTATCAGATGGGAATAAAATACTAATATTTATTCTTGATCCCCTACACAGGGGATCCGATGGGAATAAAAAATAATTAAAAATAAAACCGATCCACCAGGGGATCGGTTGCAGGGGATCAGATGGGAATAACTCAAACTTCTATAGCTGGTAGCTGGTTTATGTAATTATTATTGTTATTGTTATTTATTGTTTTGCCATATTAACTGATCAATTATCCACCAACGACCGCCGAGAGTAGAAAATTATTAAAATAAGTACTAATATCGCTATTAAAAAATAGGGGTTGGTGGTACAAGGGTGAAAATTTAGGGTTGTATGTAGTTTTAGTGCTAAATCATACCACTAAAAACACTCAGACCTACTGAATATACACACAACATTTCATAAAAATCGGTCAAGTCGTTTCGGAGAAGTTTTGTTTACAAACACTGTGTCACGAACATTAGATAATATTCCTTGGAAATTAAATTATCCAGTAGGTACAATAATTTTCACAACAGTTTTCTTTTACAACCATTACCTTCAATTGTTTTTTTTTTGCGTTTTCGAACGAATATAGAACACGAAAGAAGTTTTAATGTTTTAAAGTTTGTATTCGACCTCATTAGGCTGAATATGGCTCATACAAGGCCATTACTAAACAGCCTGTATCTGTATAAATGAAAACGATTCTAAAGATCAATACAAATAAGATAAAAGAGAAATAAATTAACTTCTATCCCCTTCGGGCCCGTGGACCAGCGATTTGCCCTACTGGTAGGACCACGGTATACCACTATACTAGGTGTTACAAAAGTACCCCTAATGCCGAATATGGTAGATAGGGACCATCAAACTGAACAACTTTTACTATGGGACCAACTCTGAAATCGCGAAAAAAAAATCAGCTGTTTCATACGTTTTGATATTTTCGTAATTAATTTTTGTATGAAGCAGCTGATTTTTTTTCGCGATTTCAAAGTTGGTTCCATAGTAAAAGTTGTTCAGATTGATGGTCCCTATATACCATATTCGGCATTAGGGGTACTTTTGTAACACCTTGTATATATCTCTATCTCTAAATGATTTGCGAGTCTAAGCTTTTCTGATGTCCTCTGTTCGTAAACGTAAACATTCAAATTCCAAGATTATGTAGTCTGGACGCGTGTCTCACGCAATAATTACAATACGGCATAGCATCGTGGCAAGTGATGTCTTCCTGTCAATTAAGAGGCGCAGTGTCTGCGGCCACCCGACCGTGGCCCGCACTCCTTGCCCACGGACTATTATAGAAAAAATACATTATACAATAGGGTAAGCTACTCTCGATGTATGACACGAAAATCTTTGTTAATATTTGGTCAACCACGGATAATGTAAGTTTGAATGCACCTCCGCTTGCTGAGCCCGTTCCTGGAGGTTCCTGTTTTTGTCGTGGAGCCCCATAATTATTGATATTTGCCATCTTCATAGTTCCTTCATCAGCACTACTTCGCAGTTTCCAAAATACAAAAATCAGTTTTCTGATACGAGAAGATACCGATTGGACATAACACAGTCATTTGAGACCCATATGTAAAATTGAAAAAATTGAAGGAAAAAGAGATTTTTTTTTGCTATTCACTTTTTCCACGTTTACGCTTACGCTTTCGCTAACACTTACACTTAAACTTACACTTACCATTACCGTAACCGTCCCCCTCCCCTTTCCCCTTCCCTTGCCCTTCCCCTTCCCCTTCCCCTTATAATTTTTAATCTTCATTGTCAGCCTAAACATATAATTTTTAACATCCTAGCTTTGAAACTAACACAACACTAACACTTCCACACAAACTTTCATCCCCTATTTCATCCCCTGAGTGTGAATTTTCCAAAATCCTTTCTTAGTGCTCACCTACCCCATGAAAATACCTTTCATTTCACCTTAGAGCAACGCGGGCCCTTCCAGGACGGAAGGCGCGTTGCTCTAAGGTGTCTACCTTCAAAAAATACTTTCAGCCGTTAGGGCTCTAGGCGACCCTAGGTAACCCAACAATCAATTTAGAGTTTTATATGTATAGATAAATTTTGTTACGACCACTTGACGGTTCCTTTAGGGCTTAATTTGGTTTTATTTCAGCCCGTAGTCGTTGTCTTATTGTTAAGTAATTTAAACGTATGCTTGTAGGGCGAGATGATCTTGTCGTGGTATAGCGGTGAAGCGGGCGGCGCTGCAGGCTCCGAGCGTTTGGCGGACCGGTGGGGCGGGCGCATACGGCGGCTCGCAGACGGCCGGCTCGGGCTCGGCCGCGGCTCCATCAACGTGACCGCCGTGCGCGAGACCGACGCCGGCCTCTACCGCTGCCGCGTTTCCTTCCCCAACCGCACGCCCCCAGCGCGCAACAACGGCACTTTTTATTTCCTCGATGTTGATGGTACGTACCTACTCCTTTGATTGATCTATAGACTATAAATCTATATAGAAGGTGGCAATGGTGGTGGCAAAAACAAATTGTGCCTACTATGTTTTGCACGCAGGTGGAAATTTGATAGTGACTCCACCAATGAACGTGACGGTGTTGGAGGGGTCGCGCGCGGAGCTGGAGTGCCTGCCGAAGCATAGCGAGGCGGTGGTGCAGTGGTACCGGGACGGCGCGCCGCTGGAGGAGCTGCCCGAGCTGGCGGCGCGCGCCGACCGCCCGCCCAACGGCAGCCTCGTGCTGCGCGCCGCGCACAGTGCCGACCCCGGCGAGTACGAGTGCCACGTGCAGGACCCCGACGGCACCACGCAGTCCGCTAGTGCCTTCCTTGATGTTCAATGTATGTATGGATTTCAATAGTTTCGCTAGTTCGCTAAGCTGACGGCCGATCTTCAGTAATGAAGAAGAAAGTATACTTTCTAAAAAATACCGGGCAAATGCAAGTCTGAGTGACTCGCCCGCGAAGGTTGCCTATTCGTACTAAATATTTGACTGTAATATTATTAGCTTTGAATGTTGAAACAAACTTTCGATTTTTATTTTTGTTGTACATACCTACAGTTTTTTCAGTGAACGATTTCAACGGTTATGATCTGTGGTGTTATAGATAAGGCGAAAGTGGTGTACTCGCCGGCGGAGCGGTTCCTGCCCTACGGCAAGCCGGCCAGCCTGGACTGCCACTTCAATGCCAATCCGCCGCTTACTAACCTGCGCTGGGAGAAAGACGGCTTCCTCTTTGACCCTTACAACGTGCCCGGTGTCTTCTACAGCAGGAATGGCAGTCTGCTCTTCAATCAGGTTTTGCTATTCAAAGTCATCAAGAAATACTTTATACTTAATGCATGTCACAGTCACTGAATCAAATTAACTTCGTCACTTTGCCGTCACAAAAGCAGTTATACTTACTTTATATAATTGCTACATTTGCAGATCTTTTAACTGGTCTGTTCATTCTCTATCATGAATTGCTGAGGCGACGAAAGTGTTGAAGCTGATTTAAGTGTTGTGGTGCCAAGGTGGATGAATCCCATGAGGGTGAATACTCGTGCACTCCGTACAATGCACTGGGCACGGAGGGTGCGTCGGCGGGCGTGCGCGTGCGCGTGGCGCGGCCACCGGCGCTGGTGGCGCGCCCGCAGCCGCTGTACGTGGCGCGTCTCGGCGACCGGCTGACGCTGCCCTGCTCCGCCGCCCCCGACCCGCAACTGCCGCCGCCCCTGCTGCGCTGGACCAGGGTAAGCATACACTCGAATATCGTCTTCACGTTCGTCTCCACGAAATACATACAAATTGCAATTAGTTTGAACCCATGAGAATCTATCCGAATTTAGAGATATGCATTTTTTCATTGACGTAGCAAGTGAGACAACTTTGAAAGCGGTATGTGATGGAAATGTAAATATAATCGATGACCATCTATTACCCTACATACTGAATATAACGGCAATTTGAATTTGAAGTGATCTGTTGCAGAAAGACGGAAGTGAATTACCGGAAGGTCGACACTCGATCCAGGACGGCAATCTGACAATCGACGAGGTGGCGGAGGAGGACCGCGGCGTGTACGTGTGCACGGCGTCCAACGACGCCGCCGCCGCCGCCGCCGAGGCCGAGCTCATGGTGGAGAACCTGCCGCCGCGCGCGCCCCACAACCTCACTGCTCGCGCCCACCACGACTCCATACACCTCTCTTGGGTGCCGGGTGAATTAAATCAAATTTAATAATTAATACCTTCGTGAACATTACGTCAATAGGATTATGCAATCACTTGATGCCAATAATTTCAAAAGGAAGGATGAGCTCATTTGAATATTTTACTTATACCTACTTCTTCATCCCAGCCAAATCCATCCATCCATCCAGCCATCTGTTAAAACCCACACGGGCTACTTGCCGCGAACGTATGTATTAGAGTAGAAGTGGAAAGAAAAATTTCTGAGTTTACTTCAGTAAACTTTTAGTTCAATTGTAGTTGATGAACTAGTTCACTGATCTAGTTCGTTTGGGTCGCTGTACAACTTTTTTTATTATTTTAAAATTATACAACTAATTAAAACTGTTTTTCGTTGGTATTAAGGCCATAAAAAAAACGTACCGACGCACAAAAAAACAATCAGATTTAAATCAAATTAGAATTAACGATTTGTTATTTTTTCACGTTATATTGAATAAAGTAGGAATATTACTATTTAATCTGTATATTAAGTCACTTTCCATGAGTAATTTTTTTGAAGCTAGAACTCGCTGTGTGTGACATCTAGAGGCCGACACCGAGATAGCGCGCAGCCCGCGGCGCGGCGCGCGGGGCGGTGGGCTATGGCCCACGTAGTATTTTGTAGCAAATGCGTTTGCAGCGAATTTTCACTATCTGTGACTGAAGCATTTACGGCCCGGCCATAGCCCACCGCCGTGGGCTTATCTTTTGTCATAATGTCAATGTCATTTGACATTATTTTGTATTTAGATGTTTTTGTGTCTAAAAGTTCATGGTTGCTCCTCAAAAAAACAGATTTTATTTATAGGAATGTTTAAATTATCCGTATTCCAAAATAGAAAACGAAAACTTTGTACTTATTGACATCTAAAGTTCTTTTAGGTTATAAAAACAACTCGGTCGTTCTGTGGCTTGGTTGCAACTCAAACGAGTTAAACTTTACCCAAACAACTACACCCAAAACGACGGAACGCACACCCAGAAAACACAATTGGTAAACGCTGTCACTGTCAAAGAATGTGACATTTTGAGTAACCTATTTTTTATGTGGCCTACAACGTGAACAAAGGTGTATGCTTTTGTCGTGCCGAGCTGTGACGTACGTCACTATTAATGCCCGACACTAAACTTAAAAATCGCCTAATTCTTTTCCTAACTACAACTTGACCAAATTAATCATGCAGCTTTCATGTAGGTACCTATTTATCTTGGTCGAGTTGTAGTTAAGAAAAGACTTGGGCGTTTCTTAAGTTTAGTGCAAACGGGTGTTAGGGATTTTTACATTTCATTTATTTTCTCCATAAATATTGCTTTAAAAATCGAAAAACGTTTTCTCGCATTCCTGAAGGACAAATCTAGAAACGATTTTATTTTATTTTGACAAAATATTTTTTGTCATATTGTCCATTCGCTTGCCGCGCCACTTTAAAATTTCTACACACAAATAAAACAAAAATGTGGACATTTAATGATATATATTAGCATGCTGTAGACAGTAACGGTAACGTTATCTCCAAAAAGATCAAAATAACAAAAAAAAAATATAATAAAAAAACCCACTCCGATTGTAAAAACGTCATTATACAAAAAAAAAAGACTTGAAATTAGTTAAAGTCTTTTGAAAAAGAGTTAAATATTTTTTACGAAAATCCCCCCACTAAAAGTGATGTAGGTACATACTATACATGTTTTATCCACCTATTCAAAAATCCGTCGGGGGCTGCCATTGCCATCGCTCTGTTCTATTTCAACTAAAATTTTAATTAATCACAACTGCAAGATATTAGTTTATTTCGGGGCAGGTCATAGCACCCCGACGGATTTTTCTTAAGTTTGTTATTTATAAATAGGTAGATGGTTTGTATATTAGGTTTTTTCATCCGAAGTGGGTTTTTTTAATTTTTTTTATGTAATAGGCCCGCAAAGTGACCGTCGGAGTAGCGAGCAAATTCCGAATACATGGCGTGCCGCGTGTGTGGTGCCAATAAGTATTATCCAAGAAAACTTTTTAACCATGGATTGATGAGGAAATCGCTCATCGCGCAGTCGGTCGTTAGGATTTCTTTCGTAAAGTTTGTTATTCTGAGCGGGCATGGTTTATGGACCAGGTCACAACGGCATGGAGGTGGACTACCAAGTGTGGTACCGCGAGCGCGCGGCGGGCGAGTGGCGCAGCATGAAGCTGCTGTCGCGCGGCGTCACCGACGCCACCGTCGTGGGGCTGCGCCCCGCCGCCGCATACGAGCTGCGCGTGCTCGCGCAGGACCACATCGGCGACGGACTCTTTAGCAAACCCATATACATCACGACACTCGGTAATACCTTATAAATCCTTGAAAGGTTTATCTCTTTGGCCGCAAGGCTCTGGCTCCTCCGATCCCAATACCATTAACACAGAATAAAGAAAAAAATATTTACGACTATTACCACAGTTATAGTTAAGGGTTAAATCGAAGCCCGCTATGCTTAGAATCTGCAATTTTACATACTTTGGCCGGGTATTGATCGTCCGATGTTCTATAACTAGACGGAGCGGAGATCGCCAGATCAGAACCGACTTGTTTAATTATTAATTTATTAATTGATTGAATATAGTGCAATGAGCTGCGAATTACTATTGTAGATACGTGTTTGATTCGGTTCAGATCCCGCCGAGCCCGAGGAAAGCGGTGCGACGGCGTATGCGGCGGCGGCGACGGAGGCGTCGGCGGCGGCGGCGAGTGAGGAGCTGGAGGTGTCAGTGCGACTGCTGGACGAGGGCGCGCTGGTGCGCTGGCGGCGCGCACCGCACCACGCCGCGCGCTGCCACGTGCGCTGGTACTCCGGCGCGCCACCGGGAGAGGCTCTGCTGCTCACCGCGCACACCACGCACGACTACATGCTTGGTCTGTTTCAAAATCATGTTCGAATTTCCAAGCATGTTTGAGTAATAACAGTTAACGGCCCGATTAGTTAAATAAAATCACTTCCAATATTTTTTGATGTTATTCCTTTTTTTAATTTTCTTTGTTTAATTAAATAAACAAATTACTGCTTCGACATTACGTGCAAATATAAAGAAAAATCAAGCGCTTAAGTTATAGTTGGCAGTTTCGTAGTTAGTTGATGTCTTAAAGTTGTTTCCGTAGTGAAGATAAAGGATATAAATTCGTTATTTCACACTAGTTAGTTAGTTGATAGTTAAGTTACAGTTTAAAGTAGATAGGTTTTATCTCGACCGTAGCCGAAAATAATCTCATAAGTAAAATAATTATAACTAAAAGGTAAATTCAAAGTGCTGACGCGCGACCTAAATCAGACGTAATGCTGCTCATTCGGCCAGTAACATCGGTGGCAAAAATGTGCGGTGTAAGACCGTACAGTGTATTTATTATTATTTAATTATTAGGAACACCAGCATTTGTTTACACAAATTACTAACACTAACTTATAGTAACATCTATTTATTGCTTAGTGTAACAGTGTACTATTATATTATCATAGTATTCGGTTATGTTGTTACAGTGAACGACATAGAAGAGGGCGGGCGGTATTGGGCGCGTGTGGAGTGCGGCGAGGTTGCGGGCGGCGCGGCGCTGTGGGTGCCGCAGTACGGGCGGCTGCGCGCCGTGGCGGGCGGGTGCGCCGCCGCCGCGCTGCTGCTGGCCGCCGCCGCCACCGCCGCCTACTTGCTGCGCCGCCGCTTGCGCCCGCCGCCGCCACCGCCGCCCCGCCATCCGCGCGACAAGCGCGCCCGCTGATGTCGACGCATTGCACCCTCGCCGCCACCGTCGGACAGTTCTGTCGTCGCTACTACATAAATAATAAACATTATCCTCGTCAAAACTTGACTACGATAAAGTCAAAGAAAGGGATATGGGATCAGCAGAATAAATGTTCAATCATTCTGTTCCTGTTTCCGCTTATCTTTACACCCTTAAGATTGGTTTACCGGTTTTCAGAGAATATTTTTTCTTTAGTCGGGTTTTAGTTTTAAATCGTATTTTTATTTCACAAAGTAAACCAAAAAGTAGTTCGACGGCGCGCAGGTCGATGCCTGCCGGAGGTACCGGTGCCACGTAATGACGAACAGTGTATCATCGTGCAAAGACAGGTTCGCAGTGAGTTTCGTATGCGTTGCTACGCCTATAAGTTTATTATTTATTTATTTCATAATGTTAAATGTTACTTTGCAATAAAGTTTAAGTTAAATTTGGTTTTTTATTTACTAATATAGTTACCTGCCATCATAAATTGACATAGGTAGTGGGCGAATAATGTCGATGTAGATATGTTTCAAACCGCTATGCAGGCAAAAAACTTCCTAGTGGTAAAGCCTATGCACTTTAGATTTTTGACAGGCTAGGCAAGTTTCACACGAACACAAACACAAGCACGAACACAAACACAAACGCAATCACGAACGCAAATACAAATGCGAACGCGAGCGCGAACATATACATAAACATGAACACGAACACGAACCACCCATCCATCCATCCTTTTGAAAGCACTCGAGGGGTTTCTTTCACGAAACACGTCCCTATCGCGAATTACTTGCACACATCTTTGAGAAAGCTTAAGGAGAAACTGCATCCGTCCCGTTCCGTTCCGTTCCGTTCCGTTCCGTTCCGTTCCGTTCCGTTCCGTTCCGTTCCGTTCCGTTCCGTTCCGTTCCGTTCCGTTCCGTTCCGTTCCGTTCCGTTCCGTTCCGTTCCGTTCCGTTCCGTTCCGTTCCGTTCCGTTCCGTTCCGTTCCGTTCCGTTCCGTTCCGTTCCGTTCCGTTCCGTTCCGTTCCGTTCCGTTCCGTTCCGTTCCGTTCCGTTCCGTTCCGTTCCGTTCCGTTCCGTTCCGTTCCGTTCCGTTCCGTTCCGTTCCGTTCCGTTCCGTTCCGTTCCGTTCCGTTCCGTTCCGTTCCGTTCCGTTCCGTTCCGTTCCGTTCCGTTCCGTTCCGTTCCGTTCCGTTCCGTTCCGTTCCGTTCCGTTCCGTTCCGTTCCGTTCCGTTCCGTTCCGTTCCGTTCCGTTCCGTTCCGTTCCGTTCCGTTCCGTTCCGTTCCGTTCCGTTCCGTTCCGTTCCGTTCCGTTCCGTTCCGTTCCGTTCCGTTCCGTTCCGTTCCGTTCCGTTCCGTTCCGTTCCGTTCCGTTCCGTTCCGTAAAAAACCGTAACCTAACATAACCTAACCTAACAAAACCTAACCTAACAAAACCTAACCTAACAAAACGTAACCTACAAAACCTAACCTTAGAATAGAAACAACTACAAAGTAAGAAAGTAAGTAAAAGAAAGAATTGTATTAAAAAAGATCATTTCATGTGCTTTTGGCATACCTACCTGTCCGTCATTTTAAAAAATGTCAGTTTTTGAGGCCTGTGATAAAAGTGATACCAGTGAAAAACAAAATCAACAGATTCACTTACTCCGCGACAATAATGCGATAACATTGGTACTTTACGTATTCCCTCCCACCAGATTAATGTTGATATCCTAATCATATCTTGCATTATTCGCACCATCCTTATACATAAAGTATAATTGGGATTTTTTGTAAGTATATATTACCTAATATTGGAGTAAATAGCATTAGCAAGATTATTTAGTTATTATTATAACTTAGTTGCTAAAGTCAATTTGACGACTCTGTATGAAATAAAACGGAGAAAACAACAGCACCGTTTCTTGCCGGTTCTTCCCTTTACAAGGTCTCCCGCTTAGGATTTGCGTTGTTTGACATTAAAGGTAAGGACGGCTTTTGATGATGATGATGATGATGATGATGATGATGATGATGATGATGATGATGATGATGATGATGATGATGATGATGATGATGATGATGATGATGATGATGATGATGATGATGATGATGATGATGATGATGATGATGATGATGATGATGATGATGATGATGATGATGATGATGATGATGATGATGATGATGATGATGATGATGATGATGATGATGATGATGATGATGATGATGATGATGATGATGATGATGATGATGATGATGATGATGATGATGATGATGATGATGATGATGATGATGATGATGATGATGATGATGATGATGATGATGATGATGATGATGATGATGATGATGATGATGATGATGATGATGATGATGATGATGATGATGATGATGATGATGATGATGATGATGATGATGATGATGATGATGATGATGATGATGATGATGATGATGATGATGATGATGATGATGATGATGATGATGATGATGATGATGATGATGATGATGATGATGATGATGATGATGATGATGATGATGATGATGATGATGATGATGATGATGATGATGATGATGATGATGATGATGATGATGATGATGATGATGATGATGATGATGATGATGATGATGATGATGATGATGATGATGATGATGATGATGATGATGATGATGATGATGATGATGATGATGATGATGATGATGATGATGATGATGATGATGATGATGATGATGATGATGATGATGATGATGATGATGATGATGATGATGATGATGATGATGATGATGATGATGATGATGATGATGATGATGATGATGATGATGATGATGATGATGATGATGATGATGATGATGATGATGATGATGATGATGATGATGATGATGATGATGATGATGATGATGATGATGATGATGATGATGATGATGATGATGATGATGATGATGATGATGATGATGATGATGATGATGATGATGATGATGATGATGATGATGATGATGATGATGATGATGATGATGATGATGATGATGATGATGATGATGATGATGATGATGATGATGATGATGATGATGATGATGATGATGATGATGATGATGATGATGATGATGATGATGATGATGATGATGATGATGATGATGATGATGATGATGATGATGATGATGATGATGATGATGATGATGATGATGATGATGATGATGATGATGATGATGATGATGATGATGATGATGATGATGATGATGATGATGATGATGATGATGATGATGATGATGATGATGATGATGATGATGATGATGATGATGATGATGATGATGATGATGATGATGATGATGATGATGATGATGATGATGATGATGATGATGATGATGATGATGATGATGATGATGATGATGATGATGATGATGATGATGATGATGATGATGATGATGATGATGATGATGATGATGATGATGATGATGATGATGATGATGATGATGATGATGATGATGATGATGATGATGATGATGATGATGATGATGATGATGATGATGATGATGATGATGATGATGATGATGATGATGATGATGATGATGATGATGATGATGATGATGATGATGATGATGATGATGATGATGATGATGATGATGATGATGATGATGATGATGATGATGATGATGATGATGATGATGATGATGATGATGATGATGATGATGATGATGATGATGATGATGATGATGATGATGATGATGATGATGATGATGATGATGATGATGATGATGATGATGATGATGATGATGATGATGATGATGATGATGATGATGATGATGATGATGATGATGATGATGATGATGATGATGATGATGATGATGATGATGATGATGATGATGATGATGATGATGATGATGATGATGATGATGATGATGATGATGATGATGATGATGATGATGATGATGATGATGATGATGATGATGATGATGATGATGATGATGATGATGATGATGATGATGATGATGATGATGATGATGATGATGAGTTAGGTTAGTTTAGGTTAGGTTAGCTTAGGTTTTTTTCTCTCTTCCTTAATTGAGGTGCGTACAATTTCTGAGATGTTTTCAACAGTGAGGGATGGCGAAGTCACAGAGGTGGTGTTTGTTTCCGTCTTGCTAGTTGGTTGGGTCTCCATAGTAGGTATTTTCGTGGAGCTAGCATAGCAGGTGGTAATTGTCATTTGACAAAGTTGGATAACTCGAGCCTTCTGAACCTTCGTCAAGCCCTTCGGACTGGCCTGGATTAAGTTGATCACTTCTTCTACATTCGTCTTGATTTTCGCAAATGACAGGGTCACCATCAACATCTTCATAGTCCGAAACGGGGCAGTGAGCCCCGCCAGGCATAAATTGGTTAACAAACTCTTCGTCGTAGTCAGACATGTTGGTAGAGGGCCGCCATCTTAACAGATGGGGGCCGAGAGGAAGACAACCTCAGAAAAAATTACCTGGTGGAGACCGCTTGGTCTTCTCCCGCTTTTGCGGGTGTTGTAGGCTCTGAGTTGGCGTCCTAGATATTCTGGGTAGCGGCGACTCGGTTCGGGCTCGGCTGGCGCCCTGGAGATTCCGGGAAGTGGCAGTGCGAACGTGGGCGGCGGGTTCGTCTGGTTGCGGTAAAACGTGATCGGCGGACGGGCATCTGTGCCAACCGTCGGCAAAACCGGTGACCTAGTCACGTCTTAGGGCCGGTGAGGCTGCCCTTAATTGGGTGTCCTCGCGAGGAGATAACCTCCATAAAAAATCCCCAACCCCAAGCTTTTTGTCGCGTCTATGGCGAGGGGGTGAATGGCTGGAGGGAGTCCAGTTAATACACGGCAACGGAGCAGGGGACCAGCCGCCCCCCTGTTTCGAGAACCCTAGGCTTACCCGGGTACAGGGGTCTCTGCCCGGGTGGACTGCATAATTCCCCCATACTCGTGGGATTAAGTATGGAGACATTAAATTTTAAAAAACTTTTTAGTAGTAGGGACGAGAAGTCCGGTGAGAAGAAGGAGGAGACTGCTTCAAAGCAGTCAGAGGTGGCAACAACATCTGCCGCCAAAACAGCAGAAGGAGACAAGGCTAGTTTTAAACAGCCTGTCGAACAAGTTCCAGTTGTTCGACTGACACGAACGCCGTTACCTTTGGCTTCGTCGTCGTCGCTGACTGGAACCGGTTTAGTAAGAGCAGGAAGGAGTCGGAGCTCGTCATGCTCCTCTCAAATGTCGTATGATTCGGTGGATATGGAGCCGTCAAGCGGACGGAAGCGCCATCGGTCACGAGATCCGAGTGTGTCGGGTGGAGACGGCTCAGATAGAGCGGGCATACCGTCGCCGAAAGTCAGCGCCGTTGCAGAGAAACGTGGTAGAGGCCGGCCAGCAACCACTGGTGAGCACGTTGGGCTTTCTAAGGCCCAGGCCGAGCTTACCCGGCTCCGGTTAATTGAACAGGAGATTGATCGTGAGCTGGCGCAGTCGGCCAGTAAGCCTCGCCCTCCCCCTAAGTCAAGAGGGGGTTCCGGTTTGGAGAATCCGAGCTTGCTGGCTAACTGTGAGGTGCTTGCGCGCGGTATGGATGGCGTCGAGACTGTTATGGAGATTGCTGCGAAGTCGGGAAACCTGAAGGGCACCAGTGTTAAGGCCCTGAAAGACGCGGCAAGCCTAATAAAAGACATGCTGGGCGAGATGTACAATCGCAATACATCGGATTGTACCAAGCAGATGGACGAGCGTTTTGTTAAGGCCATAGCTGATTTAAAACAAGCAAAGGAGGAAAATGCTCGCATCTCAGTTGAGAATCAGCGGCTGAGAGAAGAGATGGCGGCGATCCGGCATGAATTAAAGTTGGTTCGCGAACAACTAAAGGGGACGTCCAACCTGTCCTTCACCCCGGACACAAGTGGGCGCCGCCTGCAAAAAACCGTGGGCGATATGACGGTGGAAGAGCTCCAACGGTTAATTGCCGAACAAGCCGGCACTATGGTTAGCGCCCGTATTGAGGGTCTGAGTCGCCGGCTACCACCAGAGGAGAATTTGAGGCCGCCATTGGCAGCCGACAGAAGGAGACCAGCGGCTAGTCCGGCGCCGCCAGTTGTACCTCAGTCGGAACTCCCAGCAGTAACTCCTGCCCCAGTCAAAGGGAAGGGAGCGAAAAAGGAAAAGAAACTGGCGAAGAAAGCCAAAAAGTTAAGCACGGAAGGGACTCCTCAACAGGGGACTACACTAGAAACGCAGACCGTTCCGCCCTCCCAAAACCCAACTGAAGAAGGTTGGCAAGAGGTGCGACACAAGAAAAAGAAGAAAAAGGTCCCTTCACCAACGCAAGAAAAGGGACCCAACAAGAAGGAGGCTACTTCAAAAAAGAAGAAAGTGCGGCTTCGTCTGCCTAAATCGGCCGCGGTGGTCCTGAAACTACGGCCTGAGGCGACGGAACAAGGAGTGAGCTATGCTCAAGTTCTTGCTGGAGCAAAAGGGAAGCTCGACAATAGTATAGTTGCAGGAGGCCTCAAGATTAAGATTGCGGCCACTGGCGCCCGCCTCCTGGAGGTGCCAGGTGATAATAACAGTGAAAGAGCTGAAAAGCTACTCAGCCGCCTACAGGAAATCTTTGACCCAAATATGGTCGAGGTGACCCGACCGATGAAGACTGCCGCGTTTCGCATTTCGGGCTTGGACGACTCGGTCGAGGCAGTCGATATTCAGGCGGCCGTAGCTGAGCAAGGTGGATGTAATAAAGACAGCGTGATAGTCGGAGAAGTGCGGAAGAGTCGTTTTGGATTAGGGATTGCACTAGTGAGGTGCCCAATGACTGCAGCAAAGAAGTTGTCTGAGGGCGGAAAGAAGAGGTTGTTGGTTGGATGGGTTTCGGCGGGAATTGAAATACTGCCGCAGAGAAAGAGGCGCTGCTTTAAGTGTTTTGAGGAAGGGCACGTTAAGTCGTTGTGCACTGGCGTTGATCGCAGTGCATTATGTTTTAGGTGCGGCACTCCTGGCCATATGGCCAAAGACTGTGATAGAGCGTTGCGTTGCGTTGTGTGCGCTGCGCATGGAATAAAAGCGGATCACATGCTGGGGGGGACATCTTGCAATCCCCCCAAAGCAAAGAAGACGAAAAAGTCGACTGCCCAGCAGGCGCCTACCCAACGTTTAACATCGGGAGGTGAGGAGGCAATGGAGACAGCCGATGGCGGAGAGGCAGCGGGCTCTGTGCGGGTTGAAGGCCCGGATGAGCCGCAGTTGAGGGGACCGGGTTACGGAAGCGGGGAACTTCCGTAGCCCTCTCGAGGGTCCTCGTGGTGGAACGGCGCGCCCTGTGTTCTGGCGCGCCTCACCGGTTGGGGAGCTTGTGAGCTCCCAATTTTCGTTCGGGTCCGTTTTGGACGACCGGTGGCGGACCGCGGTAGTATACTTTGTCTTCCCGTAGTCCGTCGCACTAACGGCTGAGGAACACCCCGGGGTTTTTAGTGGATTCACCACATAACCACCCCGTGTTCCCCGTGCGGGGTGGTATGCGAAGGCATTTTCCCCGGGTTAAAAAAAAAAAAAAAAAAAAAAGGTTAGGTTAGGTTAGGTTAGGTTAGGTTAGGTTAGGTTAGGTTAGGTTAGGTTAGGTTTGGACCGCAGTAAACTGTGCTACCGCTGCGGAAAGTCGGGGCATTTCGCGACGGTCTGTACAGCGGAATTCCGGTGCGCGGTGTGCGCGGACGCTGGGCGACCGGCTGGTCACAGAATGGGGGGTAAGAAGTGCAACCCCCCCCACCTGAAGGCTAAGGAGAGCCAAGGAACCCGGGCGCCTCCCACGGTGGAAAACCCTCTATTACCGGAAGAGATGGAGGTACCAGAAGACGTAGAAGACACTGCCAATGGACAGAACGCAACCGTTTAGTCTTCTTCAGGCGAACGTCAACCACTCCACTAGGGCACAGGACTTGTTATCGCAGTCCATAGTGGAGTGGCAAACGGATATAACGGTGGTGTCGGAACCATACTATGTGCCGACCCTACCCCACTGGGCCGGGGACAGTCTTGGTACCGTCGCCATTGTTGCGGATCCCGACTCACGATTCCCTCTGACCGTCAAGAATAGGGGTCCGGGTTACGTAGTAGCTGACTGGAGGAACATCGCGGTGGTTGGGGTCTACTTTTCTCCAAACAGAAGTGTTGCCGAACTCGAAGCGTACATCTCGCTATTGGGAATAGTCGTAGGGCAGCTTTCCTCAAGGCAGGTGCTGATCATGGGGGACTTAAACGCAAAGTCGGCAGTGTGGGGATCCCCGGTGACCGATGACAGGGGCGATGTTGTTGCGGATTTCGTAGCGTCGATGGGGCTTGCCGTCGTAAATCAGGGCAACGAATACACGTGCATCAGGAGGAACGGGGCATCCGTAATAGATGTGACGTTCGCAACCCCCTCTTTGGCCTCGCGCATCTCCGGCTGGCGCGTACAGAAAGAGGTGGAAACCCTCTCTGACCATCTCTATATCACCTTTGAGATATCCACCCCAACGGCAGCTAGGCCTCCTCGGGTGGAAGGAAGAAGAGGCGCCCGATTCCCTAGGTGGTCCACCACCAGCTACGAAAAGGACCTAGCGGAGGAAGCGGCAATTGTAGCAAGCTGGAGCTACGAAGCCCGCAACGGCAGCCACGGGGGCATTAACCATCAGGCTCTCAGACTGCGGGAAGACTTAACCGCTATCTGTGATGCTGCGATGCCGCGCTCCAGGGGTTTACCCCCAAATAAAAGGGCAGTTTATTGGTGGTCTGCTGAGCTCGCTTCTCTCCGAGAATCTTGCAATCAAGCACGAAGAGACCACAAAAGGTGCCGCCGGCGGAGACACACCGACGCGGAGGAGCAACTCCTCTACGACGCCTATAAGGAGACCAAGCTGACTCTTCAAATTGCGATCGAGCGGGCAAAGACAAGAGCTAGGGAGGAGTGGCTCCAAGACCTGGACCGGGACCCTTGGGGGAGACCGTACATGGTGGTGCGCAGCAAAATGCGGCAAGGGGCACCTGGCACGGAAAACCTTGAACCGCAGCTGCTGCAAGATGCGGTGGCTGGTCTCTTTCCGAGACGAGGTGCATTTATTCCACCAACAATGATCGCTCCAACAATAAACCAGGAGACAGCAGAACCGGCTCCGCCTGTTACCGAGACAGAGCTCGAAGCGGCGGTTGACAAGCTGCGGGCTAAAAAGAAGGCTCCAGGACCGAATGGAGTGCCAGGTTTTGTCTTGGTAGCGGCGTCAGAACACCTCGGCGAGCAGCTGCGGGAGCTCTATACTTCTTGCCTGGCGTCGGGGGAATTTCCGGCAGCGTGGAAGACGGGACGTTTATGTCTACTTAAGAAGGAGGGGCGCGCTCCGGGTTCTCCATCGGCCTTCAGGCCGATAGTGTTGCTCGACGAAGAGGCCAAACTGTTCGAGCGTATTCTTGCGGCCCGCATCTCCGAACACCTAGCGACGACGGGACCCGATCTCTCGGGCCAGCAATATGGATTTAGGGTTGGAAGGTCCACTGTCGACGCTATTCAATACCTACAAAGCGTCTGCGAAAAGGCCAGGTCGAGGGGGGAGGGTGTACTGGCGGTATCCTTGGATATTGCCAACGCGTTCAACACCATCCCCTTCGAAAGCATACTTGAGGGTCTGCGGTTTCACCAGGTTCCACAATACCTGCAAAAGCTGGTGGCCAGCTATCTTGTAGGACGCCATGTCAAGTATATAGGGCCGGGCGGCGTCATGCAGAGCCGAGAAGTGAGTTGCGGCGTTCCACAGGGGTCGGTTCTGGGTCCGCTCCTGTGGAACATTGGTTACAACTGGGTGCTTCGTGGCATCCTGTTGCCCCGGATGAGCGTTATCTGCTACGCGGACGATACGCTTGTTACCGCCCGGGGCGACAGCTATCAGGAGGCGGCGCGCTTGGCCACTGTAGGTGCAACCCTGGTCGTGCAGAGGATCAGGATGTTGGGGCTCGAGGTGGCCCTGAACAAGACAGAGGTGATTTACTTTCACGAGCCAAGGGAGGGACCACCCGAAGGAGCGCACATCTTGGTGGACGGAGTGCGGGTTCCAGTGGCAAAAACCATCAAGTATCTCGGCTTGACCCTCGATAGTCGCTGGAGCTTTGTGCCGCACTTTAAGAAACTGGCTCCACGCCTGGTCGGAACGGCACTGGCGCTGGGACGTCTGTTACCGAACGTTGGTGGCCCGAGCACTACATGCCGGCGCCTCTATGCGACCGTCGTTAAGAGTATGGCCTTGTACGGAGCCCCAGTCTGGGTGGGGGCTCTGAATGATAAAATCCGCGGGCTCCTACGAGCGCCTCAGCGTACGGTGGCAATAAGAGCGATCAGGGGGTATCGTACGGTCTCCTCGGCGGCGGCTCTGGCGCTGGCAGGCACTCCGCCCTGGGAGCTTGAGGCAGAGGTGCTCGATCTTGTGTATAGGTACAGGGTGGAATGCAAGGCGAGAGGCGAACGCCCCACACTTGAGGAGACGGAGGCGATCCGACGGGATGCTCAGGAGGTCGTACTAGAGCGCTGGGCGGGGGACCTTGAAACCGCCACATACGGCCGGCGCACGGTGGACGCGATACGACCGGTATTGCAGCGATGGGTGGAACGGCGGCATGGTTCCCTAACATACCATCTAGTTCAAGTACTCACTGGCCATGGGTGTTTTGGAGATTACCTCCACAAAATTCAAAGGGAGGCGAGCCCCAGGTGTCACGAATGTGGTGCTGCTCGAGACTCGGCGCAGCACACCTTGGAGGAGTGCGCAGCCTGGAGCAGACAGCGTCACAGCCTGATTTCAGTGGTGGGAACCGATCTCTCACTGCCCACCGTGATCAGGGCCATGCTGGATGGCAGGAGGTCGTGGGAGGCAATGGTCTCCTTTTGCGGGGATGTGATGTCGCAAAAGGAGACTACAGAACGGCTCCGCGAGGATGATGCTCAGGCGGACCCATGCAGGCGAAGGCGGCAGGGGGGTAGAAGGCGGCGGTTTGTCCGCTATCTACCACCTTAACTCGGATTAGTGGAGGGGGCCTTCTGTTCCCTCCGGTGGTGTACAGATGGTTGAGGCAGCAGGCGATGGCTCGAGATTCCTGAGCCTGCATTGCACAGCTTCTTCCATCTGGGGGGGTGTTACACTGTGACGTGACATTCCCCGCGTGGTAGGAGCCCCGGTTGATCGGGGCCCGCCGGGGCGGGATGGTTGCTTCTCAAGAAGGAACCCATCCCGCCGCAAACCGGCAGTGGTGTCACAACGGGGGGTTTTACCGGATATGCCTCCGTGCACATCCGACGGGCTTTCGACCTGTCTGATGTGTGCGAAGGAGAGCTTCGGACTCGTCTGGATGCAATCTCAGCACGCCAGGAAGTCGATAAGCCCGAGTTCCCCTCGACAAAAAAAAAAAAAAAAAAAAAAGGTTAGGTTAGGTTAGGTTAGGTTGCCGACCCTGCCCCATTGGGCTGGGGACAGTCTTGGTACCGTCGCCATTGTTGCGGATCCCAACTCACGATTTCCTTTGATCGTCAGGAATAGGGGTCCGGGCTATGTAGTAGCCGACTGGAGGAACATCGCTGTGGTTGGGGTTTATTTTTCTCCAAATAGAAGAATGGCCGAACTCGAAGCGTACATCTCGCTATTGGGAATAGTCGTAGGGCAGCTCTCTTCAAGGCAGGTGTTGATCATGGGGGACCTAAACGCAAAGTCGGCAGTCTGGGGATCCCCTGTGACCGACGACAGGGGCGATGTCGTTGCGGATTTTGTAGCGTCAATGGGGCTTGCCGTCGTAAATCAGGGCAGCGAATACACGTGTATCAGGAGAAACGGGGCATCCGTAATAGATGTGACATTTGCGACCCCCTCTTTGGCCTCGCGCATCTCCGGCTGGCGCGTACAGACAGAGGTGGAAACCCTTTCTGACCATCTCTACATCACCTTCGAGATATCCACCCCAACAGCAGCTAGGCCTTCTCGGGTGGAAGGAAGAAGAGGTGCTCGATTCCCTAGGTGGTCCACCACCAGCTACGAAAAGGACCTAGCGGAGGAAGCGGCAATTGTAGCGAGTTGGAGCTACGAAGCCCGCAACGGCAGCCACGAGAGCATTAATCATCGGGCTCTCAGACTGCGGGAAGATTTAACCGCTATCTGTGATGCCGCGATGCCACGCTCCAGGGGTTTACCCCCAAACAAAAAGGCAGTCTATTGGTGGTCTGCTGAGCTCGTTTCTCTCCGAGAATCTTGCAATCAAGCACGAAGAGACCACAAAAGGTGCCGCCGGCGGAGACACACCGACGTGGAGGAGCAACTCCTTTATGACGCTTATAAG
Source organism: Catoptria pinella (assembly GCA_963556745.1). Lineage (NCBI taxonomy): Eukaryota > Metazoa > Arthropoda > Insecta > Lepidoptera > Crambidae > Catoptria > Catoptria pinella. Next base: position 104,784 of record OY750765.1, on the reverse strand, counting down.
GAGACCAAGCTGACTCTTCAAATTGCGATCGAGCGGGCAAAAGCAAGAGCTAGGGAGGAGTGGCTCCAAGACCTGGACCGGGATCCATGGGGGAGACCTTACATGGTGGTGCGCAGCAAAATGCGGCAAGGGGCACCCAGCACAGAAAACCTCGAACCGCAGTTGCTGCAAGATGCGGTGGCCGGTCTCTTTCCGAGAAGAGGTGCATTTACTCCACCAACGATGACTGCTCCAACAAGGGACCATGACATAGCAGAACCAGCCCCCCCCGTTACCGAGACGGAGCTCGAAGCGGCCGTTGACAAACTGCGGGCTAAAAAGAAGGCTCCTGGCCTGAACGGAGTGCCGGGTTTTGTCTTGGTAGTGGCGTCAAAGCATCTCGGCGAGCAGCTGCGGGAGCTCTATACTTCCTGTCTGGTGTCGGGGGAATTTCCGGCAGCGTGGAAGACGGGACGGTTATGTCTTCTTAAAAAGGAGGGGCGCGCTCCGGGTTCTCCATCGGCTTTCAGACCGATAGTGTTGCTCGACGAAGAGGCCAAACTGTTTGAGCGAATTCTTGCGGCTCGCATTTCCGAACACCTAGCGACGACGGGACCCGATCTCTCGGGCCAACAATATGGGTTTAGGGTCGGAAGGTCCACTGTCGACGCTATTCAGGACCTACAAAGCGTCTGCGAGAAGGCCAGATCGAGGGGGGAGGGTGTGCTTGCGGTATCCTTGGACATCGCCAACGCGTTCAACACCATCCCCTTCGAAAGCATACTTGAGGGTTTGCGGTTTCACCAGGTTCCACAATACCTGCAAAAGCTGGTGGCCAGCTATCTCGCAGAACGCCAGGTCAAGTATATAGGGCCGGGTGGCGTCATGCAGAGCCGAGAAGTAAGTTGCGGCGTTCCACAGGGGTCGGTTCTGGGCCCACTCTTGTGGAACATTGGTTACAACTGGGTGCTTCGTGGCATCCTGTTGCCCCGAATGAGCGTTATCTGCTACGCGGACGACACGCTTGTTACCGCCCGGGGCGACAGCTATCAGGAGGCGGCGCGCTTGGCCACTGTAGGTGCAACTCTGGTCGTGCAGAGGATCAGGATGTTGGGGCTCGAAGTGGCCCTAAACAAAACAGAGGGGATTTACTTCCACGAGCCACGGGAGGGACCACCCGAAGGGGCGCACATTTCGGTGGACGGAGTAAGAGTCACAGTGGCGAAAAGTATAAAGTATCTCGGCTTGACCCTCGACAGTCGCTGGAGCTTTGTGCCGCACTTTAGGAAACTGGCCCCACGCCTGGTCGGAACGGCACTGGCCCTGGGACGCCTGCTACCGAACGTTGGTGGCCCGAGCACTACATGCCGGCGCCTTTATGCCACCGTCGTCAAGAGTATGGCCCTGTACGGGGCCCCAGTCTGGGTGGATGCCCTGAACGACAAAATCCGCGGCCTCCTACGAGCGCCACAGCGGACGGTGGGGGAGACCGTACATGGTGGTGCGCAGCAAAATGCGGCAAGGGGCACCTGGCACGGAAAACCTTGAACCGCAGCTGCTGCAAGATGCGGTGGCTGGTCTCTTTCCGAGACGAGGTGCATTTATTCCACCAACAATGATCGCTCCAACAATAAACCAGGAGACAGCAGAACCGGCTCCGCCTGTTACCGAGACAGAGCTCGAAGCGGCGGTTGACAAGCTGCGGGCTAAAAAGAAGGCTCCAGGACCGAATGGAGTGCCAGGTTTTGTCTTGGTAGCGGCGTCAGAACACCTCGGCGAGCAGCTGCGGGAGCTCTATACTTCTTGCCTGGCGTCGGGGGAATTTCCGGCAGCGTGGAAGACGGGACGTTTATGTCTACTTAAGAAGGAGGGGCGCGCTCCGGGTTCTCCATCGGCCTTCAGGCCGATAGTGTTGCTCGACGAAGAGGCCAAACTGTTCGAGCGTATTCTTGCGGCCCGCATCTCCGAACACCTAGCGACGACGGGACCCGATCTCTCGGGCCAGCAATATGGATTTAGGGTTGGAAGGTCCACTGTCGACGCTATTCAATACCTACAAAGCGTCTGCGAAAAGGCCAGGTCGAGGGGGGAGGGTGTACTGGCGGTATCCTTGGATATTGCCAACGCGTTCAACACCATCCCCTTCGAAAGCATACTTGAGGGTCTGCGGTTTCACCAGGTTCCACAATACCTGCAAAAGCTGGTGGCCAGCTATCTTGTAGGACGCCATGTCAAGTATATAGGGCCGGGCGGCGTCATGCAGAGCCGAGAAGTGAGTTGCGGCGTTCCACAGGGGTCGGTTCTGGGTCCGCTCCTGTGGAACATTGGTTACAACTGGGTGCTTCGTGGCATCCTGTTGCCCCGGATGAGCGTTATCTGCTACGCGGACGATACGCTTGTTACCGCCCGGGGCGACAGCTATCAGGAGGCGGCGCGCTTGGCCACTGTAGGTGCAACCCTGGTCGTGCAGAGGATCAGGATGTTGGGGCTCGAGGTGGCCCTGAACAAGACAGAGGTGATTTACTTTCACGAGCCAAGGGAGGGACCACCCGAAGGAGCGCACATCTTGGTGGACGGAGTGCGGGTTCCAGTGGCAAAAACCATCAAGTATCTCGGCTTGACCCTCGATAGTCGCTGGAGCTTTGTGCCGCACTTTAAGAAACTGGCTCCACGCCTGGTCGGAACGGCACTGGCGCTGGGACGTCTGTTACCGAACGTTGGTGGCCCGAGCACTACATGCCGGCGCCTCTATGCGACCGTCGTTAAGAGTATGGCCTTGTACGGAGCCCCAGTCTGGGTGGGGGCTCTGAATGATAAAATCCGCGGGCTCCTACGAGCGCCTCAGCGTACGGTGGCAATAAGAGCGATCAGGGGGTATCGTACGGTCTCCTCGGCGGCGGCTCTGGCGCTGGCAGGCACTCCGCCCTGGGAGCTTGAGGCAGAGGTGCTCGATCTTGTGTATAGGTACAGGGTGGAATGCAAGGCGAGAGGCGAACGCCCCACACTTGAGGAGACGGAGGCGATCCGACGGGATGCTCAGGAGGTCGTACTAGAGCGCTGGGCGGGGGACCTTGAAACCGCCACATACGGCCGGCGCACGGTGGACGCGATACGACCGGTATTGCAGCGATGGGTGGAACGGCGGCATGGTTCCCTAACATACCATCTAGTTCAAGTACTCACTGGCCATGGGTGTTTTGGAGATTACCTCCACAAAATTCAAAGGGAGGCGAGCCCCAGGTGTCACGAATGTGGTGCTGCTCGAGACTCGGCGCAGCACACCTTGGAGGAGTGCGCAGCCTGGAGCAGACAGCGTCACAGCCTGATTTCAGTGGTGGGAACCGATCTCTCACTGCCCACCGTGATCAGGGCCATGCTGGATGGCAGGAGGTCGTGGGAGGCAATGGTCTCCTTTTGCGGGGATGTGATGTCGCAAAAGGAGACTACAGAACGGCTCCGCGAGGATGATGCTCAGGCGGACCCATGCAGGCGAAGGCGGCAGGGGGGTAGAAGGCGGCGGTTTGTCCGCTATCTACCACCTTAACTCGGATTAGTGGAGGGGGCCTTCTGTTCCCTCCGGTGGTGTACAGATGGTTGAGGCAGCAGGCGATGGCTCGAGATTCCTGAGCCTGCATTGCACAGCTTCTTCCATCTGGGGGGGTGTTACACTGTGACGTGACATTCCCCGCGTGGTAGGAGCCCCGGTTGATCGGGGCCCGCCGGGGCGGGATGGTTGCTTCTCAAGAAGGAACCCATCCCGCCGCAAACCGGCAGTGGTGTCACAACGGGGGGTTTTACCGGATATGCCTCCGTGCACATCCGACGGGCTTTCGACCTGTCTGATGTGTGCGAAGGAGAGCTTCGGACTCGTCTGGATGCAATCTCAGCACGCCAGGAAGTCGATAAGCCCGAGTTCCCCTCGACAAAAAAAAAAAAAAAAAAAAAAGGTTAGGTTAGGTTAGGTTAGGTTGCCGACCCTGCCCCATTGGGCTGGGGACAGTCTTGGTACCGTCGCCATTGTTGCGGATCCCAACTCACGATTTCCTTTGATCGTCAGGAATAGGGGTCCGGGCTATGTAGTAGCCGACTGGAGGAACATCGCTGTGGTTGGGGTTTATTTTTCTCCAAATAGAAGAATGGCCGAACTCGAAGCGTACATCTCGCTATTGGGAATAGTCGTAGGGCAGCTCTCTTCAAGGCAGGTGTTGATCATGGGGGACCTAAACGCAAAGTCGGCAGTCTGGGGATCCCCTGTGACCGACGACAGGGGCGATGTCGTTGCGGATTTTGTAGCGTCAATGGGGCTTGCCGTCGTAAATCAGGGCAGCGAATACACGTGTATCAGGAGAAACGGGGCATCCGTAATAGATGTGACATTTGCGACCCCCTCTTTGGCCTCGCGCATCTCCGGCTGGCGCGTACAGACAGAGGTGGAAACCCTTTCTGACCATCTCTACATCACCTTCGAGATATCCACCCCAACAGCAGCTAGGCCTTCTCGGGTGGAAGGAAGAAGAGGTGCTCGATTCCCTAGGTGGTCCACCACCAGCTACGAAAAGGACCTAGCGGAGGAAGCGGCAATTGTAGCGAGTTGGAGCTACGAAGCCCGCAACGGCAGCCACGAGAGCATTAATCATCGGGCTCTCAGACTGCGGGAAGATTTAACCGCTATCTGTGATGCCGCGATGCCACGCTCCAGGGGTTTACCCCCAAACAAAAGGGCAGTCTATTGGTGGTCTGCTGAGCTCGTTTCTCTCCGAGAATCTTGCAATCAAGCACGAAGAGACCACAAAAGGTGCCGCCGGCGGAGACACACCGACGTGGAGGAGCAACTCCTTTATGACGCTTATAAGGAGACCAAGCTGACTCTTCAAATTGCGATCGAGCGGGCAAAAGCAAGAGCTAGGGAGGAGTGGCTCCAAGACCTGGACCGGGATCCATGGGGGAGACCTTACATGGTGGTGCGCAGCAAAATGCGGCAAGGGGCACCCAGCACAGAAAACCTCGAACCGCAGTTGCTGCAAGATGCGGTGGCCGGTCTCTTTCCGAGAAGAGGTGCATTTACTCCACCAACGATGACTGCTCCAACAAGGGACCATGACATAGCAGAACCAGCCCCCCCCGTTACCGAGACGGAGCTCGAAGCGGCCGTTGACAAACTGCGGGCTAAAAAGAAGGCTCCTGGCCTGAACGGAGTGCCGGGTTTTGTCTTGGTAGTGGCGTCAAAGCATCTCGGCGAGCAGCTGCGGGAGCTCTATACTTCCTGTCTGGTGTCGGGGGAATTTCCGGCAGCGTGGAAGACGGGACGGTTATGTCTTCTTAAAAAGGAGGGGCGCGCTCCGGGTTCTCCATCGGCTTTCAGACCGATAGTGTTGCTCGACGAAGAGGCCAAACTGTTTGAGCGAATTCTTGCGGCTCGCATTTCCGAACACCTAGCGACGACGGGACCCGATCTCTCGGGCCAACAATATGGGTTTAGGGTCGGAAGGTCCACTGTCGACGCTATTCAGGACCTACAAAGCGTCTGCGAGAAGGCCAGATCGAGGGGGGAGGGTGTGCTTGCGGTATCCTTGGACATCGCCAACGCGTTCAACACCATCCCCTTCGAAAGCATACTTGAGGGTTTGCGGTTTCACCAGGTTCCACAATACCTGCAAAAGCTGGTGGCCAGCTATCTCGCAGAACGCCAGGTCAAGTATATAGGGCCGGGTGGCGTCATGCAGAGCCGAGAAGTAAGTTGCGGCGTTCCACAGGGGTCGGTTCTGGGCCCACTCTTGTGGAACATTGGTTACAACTGGGTGCTTCGTGGCATCCTGTTGCCCCGAATGAGCGTTATCTGCTACGCGGACGACACGCTTGTTACCGCCCGGGGCGACAGCTATCAGGAGGCGGCGCGCTTGGCCACTGTAGGTGCAACTCTGGTCGTGCAGAGGATCAGGATGTTGGGGCTCGAAGTGGCCCTAAACAAAACAGAGGGGATTTACTTCCACGAGCCACGGGAGGGACCACCCGAAGGGGCGCACATTTCGGTGGACGGAGTAAGAGTCACAGTGGCGAAAAGTATAAAGTATCTCGGCTTGACCCTCGACAGTCGCTGGAGCTTTGTGCCGCACTTTAGGAAACTGGCCCCACGCCTGGTCGGAACGGCACTGGCCCTGGGACGCCTGCTACCGAACGTTGGTGGCCCGAGCACTACATGCCGGCGCCTTTATGCCACCGTCGTCAAGAGTATGGCCCTGTACGGGGCCCCAGTCTGGGTGGATGCCCTGAACGACAAAATCCGCGGCCTCCTACGAGCGCCACAGCGGACGGTGGCAATAAGAGCAATCAGGGGGTACCGCACGGTCTCCTCGGCGGCGGCTCTGGTACTGGCAGGCACCCCGCCCTGGGAGCTTGAGGCGGAGATACTCGACCTTGTGTATAAATACAGGGCGGAATGCAAGGCGAGGGGCGAACGCCCTACACTTGAGGAGACAGAGGCGATCCGACGGGATGCTCAAGAGGTCGTACTAGAGCGCTGGGCGGCAGACCTTGAAACCGCCATATACGGCCGGCGTACGGTTGATGCGATACGACCGGTATTGCAGCGATGGGTGGAGCGGCGGCATGGTTCCCTGACATACCATCTGGTTCAGGTGCTCACTGGCCATGGGTGTTTTGGAGATTATCTCCACAAAATTCAAAGGGAGGTGAGCCCCAGGTGCCATGAATGTGGCGCTGCTCGAGACTCGGCGCAGCACACCCTGGAGGAGTGCGCAGCCTGGAGCAGACAGCGTCACAGCCTGACTTCAGTGGTGGGAACCGATCTCTCACTGCCCACCGTGATCAGGGCCATGCTGGATAGCAAGAGGTCTTGGGAGGCAATGGTCTCCTTTTGCGAGGATGTGATGTCGCAAAAGGAGACTACAGAACGGCTCCGCGAGGATGATGCCCAAGCAGACCCATGCAGGCGAAGGCGGCCTGGGGGTAGAAGGCGGCGGTTTGTCCGCTATCTACCACCTTAATTCGGATTAGGGGAGGGGGCCTTCTGTCCCCTCCGGTGGCGTACAGATGGTTGAGGCAGCAGGCGATGGCTCGAGATTCCTGAGCCTGCATTGCACAGCTTCTTCCATCTGGGGGGGGGTGTTACACTGTGACGTGACATTCTCCGCGTGGTGGGAGCCCCGGTTGACCGGGGCCCGCCGGGGCGGGGTGGTTGCTTCTCAAGAAGGAACCCATCCCGCCGCAAACCGGCAGTGATGTCACAACGGGGGGTTTTACCGGATATGCCTCCGTGCACATCCGACGGGCTTTCGACCTGTCTGATGTGTGCGAAGGAGAGCTTCGGACTCGTCTGGATGCAATCTCAGCACGCCAGGAAGTCGATAAGCCCGAGTTCCCCTCGACAAAAAAAAAAAAAAAAGGTTAGGTTAGGTTAGGTTAGGTTAGGTTAGGTTAGGTTAGGTTAGGTTAGGTTAGGTTAGGTTAGGTTAGGTTAGGTTAGAGAGGGGTGCGTGGTCGGATAACCTCCTCGTGTGCCCGACTACTGTTTGTCCCCGTTCATCCGTGGACTGGGAACGACAGTGGGAGGGCCGGTGCACCCTGGGCGTCATTGTAAAGGACTCTTATGAGCTTCTTTTACAGCTGGCGGCTAATAATCCGACACCGAGGGACCAGGGGACAGCGCAGGTGGCGCTTACCCTGAACCTCGTTCGAACGATTGCGGAGGTCTGAAAGGGACTACGTGTCTATGTTCTACATGGAGACGGAAACCTTTCAGATAGTACGCGCGAGACGGGAGCGAATGTCTCTTCGGAGATGATTGCTCGCAGACTGTGGGCCTTACAGGCTAGCGTGTCGAAGACGGAAGCCTTTTCAGGTTGTACGTCTTGGGGTCTAGGGGAAAGCGCAGGTGGTGCATTCCCTAGCACCCCCTTTTGAACGATTGCGGAGATCTAAGAGGGACTACGTGTCTATGTTTACATAGAGACGGAAACCTTTGAGATAGTACGCGCGAGACGGGAGCGAATGTCTCTTCGGAGGCGGCCGCTCAAATTCTGTGGGTCTCAGGAAGGTGCAGATGGCACGTAGTACTGAACCCACGGGGTGGCGGAAACCCGGGAGGTTCAGTGATCAGTGAGGATTGCTGTATCCACTCGGGTAGTACGTACACGAGTGACCGAGGGAAAGCGCAGGTGGCGCACTATTTTCCCTTGGAAACTCGAAACTCGAACGATTGCGGAAATCTAAGTGGGAGTATGCTTATATGTTTAACATGGGGGCGGAAACTATTCAGATAGTACGCGCGAGACGGGAGCGAACGTCTCTTCGGAGATGATTGCTCGCAGACTGTGGGCCTTACAGGCTAGCGTGTCGAAGACGGAAGCCTTTTTAGGTTGTACGTCTTGGGGTCTAGGGAAAAGCGCAGGCGGTGTATACCCTAGAACCCTTTTGAACGATTGCGGAGGTCTAAGAGGGACTATGTTTCTATGTTTACATGGAGACGGAAACCTTTCAGATAGTACGCGCGAGACGGGAGCGAATGTCTCTTCGGAGACGGCCGCTCAAACTCAGTGGGTTTCAGGAAGGTGCAGAGGGCATGTAGTACTGAACCCACTGAGGCAGTGGAAACCTGGGTGGTTCAGTGATCGGTGTGGATCGCTGTATCCACACGGGTAGTATGCACCCGAGTGACCGAGGGAAAGCGCAGGTGGCGCACTATTTTCCCTTGGAAACTCAAAACTCGAACGATTGCGGAGATCTAAGTGGGAGTACGCTTCTATGTCAAACATGGGGACGGAAACCATTCAGATAGTACGCGCGAGAGGGGAGCGAATGTCTTTTCGGAGGCGGCCGCTCAAAATCAGTGGGTTTCAGGACGGTGCAGAGGGCATGTAGTTCTGAACCCACTGAGGCAGTGGAAACCTGGGTGGTTCAGTGATCGGTGAGGATCGCTGTATCCACCCGGGCAGTACGCACTCGAGTGACTGAGGGAAAGCGCAGGTGGCGCACTATTTTTCCCTTGGAAACTCACAACTCGAATGATTGCGGAGATCTAAGTGGGAGTACGCTTCTATGTTTAACATGGGGGCGAAAACCATTAAGACAGTACGCGCGAGGGGAGTGAAAGTCTCTCAGAGACGACTGCTCGCATATAGTGGGACTGGGATCGTGCAGACGGCACTAGTACCTAACCTACTGCGAGCGAATGTCTCTGCAAGATGGACGCTCTGAGACGTACATACGTCTCCAATCGAATGCGGAGGCCTGTAAGGGGTTACGCGTTCATGTTTACATGAATGCGGAGACCTTCAGGCAGTACGCTATTAGTGGGTCCTGAGCGCGGGTTGGGAGGCCCCGCTCTGAGGTTTATGGACTCCAAACTAGTTAGTGCGCATCTGTGCTGTGCGCTTCCTGGTGGCTGGGAGAAATCCCTTGGGATGGCAGAAGTAGTTTCTGCATCCCGTGGTGGGCTTGCGAAAGCGAGCAACTCACTGCCTTGGTCGCGGAAGTAATGCGAAAGCGATTCCCGTAGCCTTGGCACATAGTGGGCAGAGTGCACAGCGGGTGTTTTTTTAGTGGGTAGGCCCCCCCTTCCGGCCCCCCATTGAGCCCGCAGGGGCTGAGTGGGGGATCGGCTAGGCGGAAAGCGGTGTTGCCGGCGTTGAGTCGCCGGTGGCTTCCGTGGGAGAGTCCCACATAACTGCCGTCGCTCTCCCAGGCGACGGAGTATGCATAAGTACGCATTTTTTCATCCGTTAAAAAAAAAAAAAAAAAAAAAAAAAAAAAAAAAAAAAAAAAAAAAGGTTAGGTTAGAGAGGAAATGGCGGCAATCCGGCGTGAGCTGAAAATAGTGCGGGACCAGTTCAAAACACTGCAGGGGGCCCCTAACCTGCCCCTTGTCTCGGACGGACGAAGTAATCGCCTACAAAACACCGTGGGCAACATGACGGTGGAGGATCTACAGAGGCTAATCGCGGAGCAAGCTGGCACCATGGTCAATGCCCGTATTGAAGGCCTCAGCCGTCGACTACCACCGGAGGAGCGTCTTCGGCCAGCTCTAGCTGCTGACCGAAGAAGACTAGCGGCCGAACCCGCGCCGCCTACGACGTCTGCCTCTCAGCCCCCTCTAGAACCTCCTACACCAGCCAAAGGGAAGGGGGCGAAGAAAAAGGCTAAGAAGGCTAAAAGGCAAAGTTCAGAAACGGCTCGGCAGCCGCCATCGTCGCAACAAGTGCAATCTGCACCTTCTCAAAACGCGACTGAGGAAGAATGGACAGAGGTCCGTAATAAGAAAAAGAAGACGAAAGCCCCTCCACCAACACCAGCAAAGGGGCTCAATCAGCCTGAAAAGAAGGCCAAGAAGAAACCAAGACTTCGTGTTCTGAAGTCGGCTGCGGTGGTTGTAAAACTGCGGCCGGAGGCAGCCGAAAACGGGGTGAGCTACGCGCAAATTCTCGCTGGAGCCAAACAGAAAATAGACGGCAGTATCGTTGGTAGTGGCTTGAAGTTGAAAGTGGCGGCTACCGGCGCTCGCCTAATAGAGATTGCGGGCGAAAATAACTCAGAGAGAGCGGAAAAACTGCTCGGCCGGCTTCAAGAGTTATTCGACCCAAATCTTGTTGAAGTGTCCAGGCCCATGAAGACCGCGGCGTTCCGCGTCTCGGGCCTGGACGACTCAGTGACAGCCGAAGATGTTAAGGAGGCAGTAGCTGAGGCTGGGGGGTGCTCTCGTGACAGTGTTTCGGTTGGCGAGATTCAGCAGAGTCGTATCGGACTGGGATCGGCACTTGTAAGGTGTCCGGTGGCTGCGGCCAAAAAATTATCAGAGGGTGGTAAGCGTAAGTTGCTAGTTGGGTGGGTCTCGGCGACGATCAACATGTTGCCGCCGAGACGAATGCACTGTCATAGGTGTCTTGAGGTCGGTCATGTCCGCGCTAAGTGTACGGGTGTTGATCGGAGCGAGTTGTGCTTCCGATGCGGCACTCCTGGGCACAAAGCAAAGGACTGTGTCAATGCACAGCGATGCGTGTTATGCTCAACAGCAGGGATAAAGGCAGATCACATGCTTGGGGGGAAGTCTTGCAATCCTCCTAAGAGAAAGATAAAGAAGGCAACCAATGCCACTCAAGAGCCTTCCCAGCAATCAATTGCGGGAGGTGAGGAGGCCATGGAAACAGCTGAAAGCACTGACGTAAGGACAGCGAGCTCTGTGCGGGCAGATGGCCCGGATGAGCCGCAGTTAAGGGGACCGAGCTACGGAAGCGGGGAACTTCCGTAGCCTACTACAGGGTCTCCGTGGTGGAACGGCGTGCCTGTGTTCCGGCGCGCCTCACCGGTTGGGGGAGCTTCCGAGCTCCCAACATTTTAATGTCAGCATGTGTCCGCTGGGATGACCGGCGGCGGATTGCGGAAGTAATCTTCGTTCCCGTGATCCGTTGCACGCGCGGTAGAGGAACACCCCGGGGTTTTTAGTGGAGTACACCACATAACCACCCCTGTGTTCCCCGCGCGGGGGTGGTATGCGAAGGCATTTTCCCCGGGTTAAAAAAAAAAAAAAAAAAAAAAAAAAAAAAAAAAAAAGGTTAGGTTAGGTTGGGGTGCTAGGCCAGACAACCTCCTCGTGGTGCACCCTGGGCGTCACCGCTTTGTTGCGGTGGCGGCGAATAGTCTGGCGAGGTGGGACCCGGCCGGCGTCTCGGACGTTTCTGAGTAGCGGCGGTCGGGTTTGGGAAGGGAACTTTGCGGTTCTGCCCGCTTTTGTGGTTTTTTCTGCGATCGCGGGTTCTTGGTTGCTCTGCGTCGGCGTCCTGGACTTATTCCGGGTAGCGGCGACGTGGATCGGGCTCGACCGGCGCCCTGGAGTATCCGGGTAGCGGCGGTGCGAGTGTCGGCGAGGGGTCCGTCTGGTCGCGGTAGTTGCGATCGACGGACTGGCCTTTTATGGTCAGCCTTCGGCAAAAACCGTAACCCTGCAGTCATGTTTTGGGGGCCGGTGGGGCTGCCCTTAATTGGGTGTCCCCGCGAGGAGAAAACCTCTTTAAAAAACCCTAATCCCGTGGTAGTCACTCGCCCAGGGGATGAATGGCCAATGGGAGATTGGTTCCAAGGTGACCTCTGGAGGAGGGGAATTGTGGACCCCCTACCTTCACAACCTTACACTTGCCCGGGTACGGAGCCTCTGCCCGGGTGGACTGCCTATTTGCTACCTTACTCGTGGGAATCAAAATGGAATCCTTAAATATTAAACCAATAAACCTTTCGGACGATAGTGGGCCTAGCTCAGGCGGAAGCGAGCATACACTTGAGGGAGTGCCTAGCTCAGGCGTAATTGAGCGAATGTTTTCAGCTGAAGAAGACGAAATGTCGGTAAACTCGACTTACTCAGCCTCAGAGGAAGAAACTGCCTCCATCACCGGAGAAAGTTTAGATCGCAGTGCAGACCGTAGTGCGGTCAGACGTAAGAGACCCTTGACTCTGTCTTTCGGGGAGATTGAAGGAATGGGAAACCCTAAAGTCCCTAAAGCTCGACGGGGACGTGGTCGACCACCTACGCATGGAAGATACATCGGCGTTGGGAAAGCCAGGGAAGACTACCGTCTATCTAAGATGGAGTCCGCGCCGGAAAAAACTACAAACACTGCGCCACAACCAGTTGAGACGAGAGCCAAGAGGAATGAGACCTCAGTTACGCAGGAAACTCCACCTGTATTAGACCCCATGCTCATGGATATGGAGGCGCTTCGGCGAAAGGGGACACAAACGGCTGACACTATTGTGGACATTACCCGAAAGTCAAAGCATTTGAAGGGATCTGCTCACAAAGCTTTAGTTGACGCGTCAAATACGCTGCGTGAAATTGTCGAGGTTCTGTCTACTCGAACCATGGAGGAGGAAGCGCGCCGATTACGCGCCGATAACACGCGACTTCGTCATGAGGTTGACCTGCTGCGAAATGAGGTGAAGGCCTTTAAAGAGGCGTATAGCGAACGCAGATCAGCAGCTAGGGTGGGTGAGTCATCATCTATAACCCCAGATGTGATTCAGGAACTCACACGCGTGGTAGCGATCTCCGTAGGAGAAATGATGAATGTGCGTTTTGCCAGCCTGGAGAAAAGGCTACCGCCCGAACCGATCCTGCGCCCACCTCTTGCAGGTGACCGCAATAGGAAAGTGCCTGCACCCGTTCCAGCTCCAAAACCAACAAGACGACCAACTGCTGCGGCTCCAAGCACCTCGCAAGCCTCGACAGAGCGCCCATCTGCTGTTGGGACAAGACGACCACCTGCTATGGCTCCAGGCACTTCGCAAGCCTCGACAGAACATCCATCTGCTGCTGAGTCCCAGATTGGTGACACTCATACGCCGGAGACAGCGCTGACTGAACAGCCATGGGAAACGGTGACGAAAAAGAAAAAGAAGAAGAAGAAGTCCGCGCCAACTAGCGGTCAACCGAAGCCTAATACTTCCACGCCGGCTAAAGCCAAGCCTAAAAAGGCGAAGCTCAACCCTCCAAAATCCTCGGCTGTAATCATTACCTTACAGCCCGAGGCTCAAGAGAAGGGTGCGTCTTACGCTTCTGTGCTGACTACAGCAAGACAGGCTCTACAATTGAGCGAACTCGGGATTGATGGGGTCCGAGTGAGGGAATCTGCTACCGGAGCGAGGATGCTTTTAATACCTGGAGCTGCAAGCGGTCCACAAGCTGATGCCTTAGCGGGAAAATTAAAAGATGTGCTGGGTGATGTCGCACAGGTAACAAGACCCACCAAATGTGTAGACATTCGTATATCTGGTCTTGATGACTCTATCCAAAAAGAGGATATCGTTGCGGCAATATCTTCGCAAAGTAGCTGTCCGTCAGACCAAATTAAATGCGGGGAAATCAGGCTGGGTCCTGGAGGCGTGGGGTCTGTTCTTGTTCATTGCCCGGTGACAGTTGCCAAAACCGTATCGGAGGCAGGCAGAATTCTTGTGGGATGGAGCTCGGCGCGTGTTCGTGCTTTAGAACCTCTCCCCATGAGATGTTACAGATGTTTAAGACTTGGTCATACAAGACAGAGATGTCCATCTGAAATTAATAGAGGAGAATTGTGCTTCCGGTGCAGTAAGCCGGGGCATAAAGCAGCCGTCTGTTCAGCAGAACCTCATTGTGCCGTCTGTTCTGATGCGCAACTACCAGCTGGACACATAATGGGAGGCAGAAATTGTAACCCTCCATCAGTTAAAGGGAAAGCAACTTCGTCAGTTAAGACACCAGAGTCTCAAACGGCATCCGTTGTATTGGAGGAAGCTGACATGGAACATTAATGGACCATCACAACGCTACCAATTTCCTACAGGGAAACTTAAACCACTGCTCTGGTTCCCAAGATTTATTCTCTCAGGCGCTATTGGAGTGGTCTATTGATTTAGCAGTAATCGCGGAGCCTTACTTTGTACCTCCCCAACCTAATTGGGTTGGTGACTTAGAGGGCACTGTGGCAATTGTTGTCCCATCTTCATCCTGTTACCCTCTTACAGTCTACGAAAGAGGACCAGGTTACGTGGTGGCTGTCTGGAGGAAAATGACATTCATCGGGGTATACTTCTCCCCTAACAGGACTGTTGCTGAATTTGAACCCTATATGGAACAACTTGGTCGCTTAATTGGTCGCTTGGCAAACAGGCAACTTATTGTGATGGGTGATCTGAATGCCAAATCCACCAGTTGGGGATCTCGATCTACCGATGAAAAGGGAAGGATCGTAGTGGAATGGGCGACTACATCTGGTCTAGTTTTACTTAATCGGGGCAACGTTGATACCTGCGTCCGACATAATGGGGGCTCCATTGTAGATGTCACCTTTGCTACTCCAGTTGTTGCAAATCGCGTACATGACTGGCGAGTCGTGGTGAATAATGAAAACTTGTCTGACCACCGATTTATTAGGTTCAGCGTCTCCTTACCGCGGGGAGCAGATGAGTCACCACGATCGCTAATAAGGCGTCAAAAGTTTCCACGATGGGTCCTATCGCGGTTCAACAAAGAATTAGCGGAAGAAGCAGCTATAGTCCAGGGCTGGAACTCTGCTCCTACAACCGCAGATATTGACGCCCGAGCTCAGCACTTCCAAGCCTCCCTTACGGAGATCTGTGACACGGCTATGCCTCGGACAACACAGAGACCAAAGAAAAATGCAGTGTACTGGTGGTCGCCAGAAATTGCAGGTCTCCGCAGAGCCTGCAATCAAGCCCGTCGTGCCCTAGCACGATGTCGTCGGAGGCGACACACTAGCACCGAAGAAGTTAGTCTTCATGAAGTTTACCGAAACGCTAAAAGAGCCTTGCAAATCGGAATTAGTGATGCCAAAGCAGCAGCAAGAGAGGAATTCTTAAGTGCCCTTGACAGTGATCCGTGGGGACGCCCGTACCGTATGGTGAGAAATAAACTCAAACTCGCCCCACCTACTGAGTCATTTGAACCGGACCTTCTTTCTTCTGTAGTGTCTGGTCTGTTTCCTGAGAGAGAAGAACATGTTCCTCCAGCGATGGTTCCACCAACATCAGAACCAGAGGAAATAATAGTCGTCCCACCAATTACTGAGGACGAATTCAAGGATGCAGTAGACCGAGCTCGGGCCAAAAACAAAGCTCCTGGCCCTGACGGGGTGCCCAGTCGTGTTCTCGTACCCGCCTTAAAACACTTAGGAGACCGTCTAAAGGATCTTTATGATACCTGCCTTTCATCTGGTCGATTTCCTAAGGTGTGGAAACAGGGGAGACTGGTTCTACTACAGAAAGATGGACGTCCCCCGGACTCACCATCTGCCTATAGACCCATCGTCGTTCTGGATGAAGCCGCCAAGTTACTGGAGCGCATAATAGCTGATCGCATCAATCAACACCTAAGGAATACTGGTCCCGATCTCTCTGACTCTCAGTATGGATTCAGAGCAGGTCGGTTTACCATTGACGCTATCTCCGAACTGCGAAAGCTATCAGAAGAGGCTATCAATAGTGGCGAGGGGGTATTGGCTGTTTCCCTAGATATAGCCAATGCCTTTAACACAATGCCTTTTGCGTGCATTGAAGAGTCTCTTTGTTATCATGAAGTACCATTGTATCTTCGTCGGATAATTAAAGACTACTTGCGGGAAAGGGAGATACTCTTCCATGATCA
Source organism: Catoptria pinella (assembly GCA_963556745.1). Classification (NCBI taxonomy): domain Eukaryota; kingdom Metazoa; phylum Arthropoda; class Insecta; order Lepidoptera; family Crambidae; genus Catoptria; species Catoptria pinella. The sequence goes on along the minus strand of OY750765.1, from coordinate 88,664 downwards.
TCAGGGAAATCTATGTTCCCGTCGAATGTGCTGCGGAGTTCCACAGGGGTCGGTGTTGGGACCACTCCTGTGGAACATAGGTTTCGATTGGGTTTTGCGCGGATCCCTTCTACCTCGTACAAGGGTGTTGTGTTACGCTGATGATACTCTCGTCATATCTCGAGGTAATAATTATGAGGAAGCAGCTCGAAGGTCATCCATCGCAGTCTCTTTAGTAGTTCAGCGTATCAGACTTTTGGGTCTACAAGTAGCCTTGGAGAAATCGGAAGCCATCTACTTTCACGGCCCCCGTAGAAGACCACCAGGCGGAGCCAACATCACTGTCGATGGCCAAAGAATTGACGTAAAGGGTCACCTTAAATATCTAGGGCTCACACTGGACGCGAAGTGGAAATTTGATGAGCATTTTCGCCGTCTTACCCCAAAATTAATTAAAGCCGCAGCAGCCCTGAGTCGGCTGTTACCAAATGTGGGAGGTCCAAGCGCTAGTTGTCGCCGTCTCTATCACGGGATAATTAAGAGCATGGCTCTCTATGGAGCTCCGATCTGGGCTAGCAGTCTCACCAGAGAAAGTAAGACGTTGCTTCGCAGGGCACAGAGGATTATAGCAATTAGGGCCATAAGAGGATATAGAACAATTTCCTGGGGCGCAGCATGTGCTCTAGCTGGAGCCCCCCCATGGGAAATGGAAGCCTCTATATTAGCAGAGACTTATACATATAAGACTGAGGCAGTCGCTAGAGGAGAGCGGCCTGCCATTGAAGAAATAAATAGAGTGCGTCAAGTGGCTTTAGAGGAGGCTGTAGAACAATGGGCCGGCATGATGGAGTCGGCCACTTACGGCTATCGTACTCTTGATGCACTTCGTCCACTTCTAACAGACTGGTTAGAACGGAGGCATGGTAGCCTGACTTACAGGTTAGTCCAAGTATTGTCGGGGCATGGATGTTTCGGGCGGTATCTACACCGCATAGCTAGAAAAGAAGCCACACCTTGTTGTCACGAGTGTGGGGCCATAGTAGACACGGCGCAACACACTCTCCAAGAGTGTAATGCTTTTGAGATGCAGCGCCAAACGTTAAGGGCGGAAATCGGCAGTGATCTCTCACTGCCTAGTGTGGTTAGAGCCATGATAGACAGTGAGAGATCTTGGAATGCGGTCACCTCTTTTTGCGAGGAAATTATGACGATAAAGGAGACCGCGGAGCGTGCCCGCGAAAGCGATGCTCAGGCGGACTCAATCCGACGACGAAGAGCGGGACGACGACGGAGGCAAAATGCAAGCTTCGTCCTTCCGCGACGTGGCCAGCAGGCGGCGGGTAGGGTAGCCCGCCGTCGGCATAACACGGCCTCATCTGATCGAGGAGATGCCCCTGTGCGCTCGGGCATCTCCCGTAACGCCGATAGCCCGGATAGCTGGGTCGACAGAAGGAGCCTGGGAAATCCGGGCTAGGCGCCTGGGGTGGTCTGTGGTAGAATGCGAAAGCGAATCCCACACCACCCCGCTACTGGCGGAAGAGGGTGCACCGAAGGGTTTTAGTGGGTATGCCATTTGGAGAATTAGGTTTTGGTTAGGTTAGGTTAGGTTAGGTTAGGTTTTTTTTTTTTTTTTTTTTTTTTTTTTTTTTTTTTTTTTTCACTGCTCCCCAGACTCGAGGTCCAGGACTTTTTGTATCTACTTTTCCATTCACTCCAGTTCTCTCTGTTATGCCTCTCGCACTGTCATTCCTCATACAGTGTCTTTCTATCATACATCTCTTTCTTACTTTTAACGGGTGGGATTGCCCGCCTAACTATTCTATCCTTTATTTGTTTCTTTATTTTATTAAAACTTGGGAAATGAAGGTACACATTTTACAACTTTTGTTTACAATATTTTTCTTATGTACTATTTTGTATTCTATTTTCTTATCTCTATTTTCTTATTTCTAGGTAACAAATTCGACTCTTGCATCTTTTACTTTTGTTTTGGATGTTACATTATTATGTTCTGTATTTTACCTTATTAATATAATTATTTCAACTTTTACAATTTTACAGCATTTTTTGACAATTTTTCCCTTAGACTACAAGTTTTTGGTATTATTTTTTATTATTCGGTGGCTTTACATATTTTTGCCCATCTTTATCTACACATTTTAGGTCTTCTATTTGCTTACATTTAATGTTAACTTTACTATTTGTGCTTTCAATACATTTTCATATCCACTTAATCTATTTCTTATCTATTATTACTCTACATTTACAACTTTTATCTATCTATCTATTTACTTTCCATTTTACGAAGGTAGTTTTATATATATACTTCAGATATATATTACTATCCTATTTCTTATCCTATGTTATTTTATAATCTTCTTATATTGTTTGGTTTCACTCCATTTACTATTTTAATTTTTGTATACTTTATTGTCTAATGATTTTAGCTTTCTATAATTTAACTATTTTAGGGTCAGGAATTATTATTTTTATATTTTTACAATTTAGGTTTACCAATTTTATTAAAACCGTATATTTCCAAAATATAGGTGTTTAAGTCTTTTATTTGTGTTCACGTTATGATTACATTTTAAAACTAAGTTTTAATATGCACCATCTGTGTTATTTTGTGTTGTGTAGAGCTACTTCCTATCAATTTGTGTTGTATGCCGTTGTAAGTCTTGCGAGGTAGTCCCATTTTTTCCGGACAGAACACTCCTCGCTGTACGCGCTATGGGCGGCATCCTTTTTACCGGCACGTGTGCAATTGCAGCACTCCGGGGGAGACCCAGCAAGCCAAGCTTCACAGTTGGCCCGCAAGTGGGGTCCCCCGCAGTGGCTGCACTTGTCCACGTCCTGCGTACAGTATTTACGGCCATGCCCATACGCCAAACAGCGTGAGCATTGGATAAGTGGAGACTGGTCCTCCACCCTGACCCTTTGAAGGTCGACGTGGAGCGCACCAGCCTCAACTGCTCGGTGCCATATTGTGGGGCTAACCTGCATGATAATATGCACTGCTAGTGGGTTTTTTGTTTTTCTTTTGTATTTTATTTTTAGCCTTTTTTCTTTGTCATCTAGGTCGTCGAAGATGTCCTCATTCTGTCGGAGTACCGCTGCAACGATCTCTTCGTCGTCGTCGTCCAGCATCACATCCTTCAAAATGAGCATCGGGTCCTTGTTCGGCATGTGTGTCACCTTCAGTTCCCCATCCCGTTTCCTTATGCTTTGTATCAGGTTGTCAAGGTCGTCCTTCGTTCGGCACCCGATTATAACCTTTTGGTTCTTCGCCTTCCTTATCTTCTCGACCTTGATGCCCTCCTTCTTTGCATTCACCGCACGCTTCACCCTTTCGAGGACCTCTCCACTGGTCTCGGTCTCGTTTTCCGATGTCACTGCGATGGAGTGAAGCGCCGGTGTCTGACGGGGTTTGGATGCTGCGGTAACAGCGGCGTATGAGGGTGTGCGGTCTGGGGTCACAAGCGATGGCTGTTGGTCTGCCAGTTCAAGTTTTGTTTGGACCGTTTCCACCACATTCTTGATCGCCTGTTGTTCCTCCAAGATGTTCCCCACCCTATCCTGTACATCTGTGATTTTATTCACCATTGTGAACAGTCGCGGCACGACCTGCGATTCCTCATCGTCGTATTCCCCCAATTGTCCCAGGGAGTCTACGGCGATGTCCACCCCCTTGCCGATTTTCTCTAGTGCTGCCTTATTAGTTTCGGCTGCGAGCACCATGAGATTTCGGAGATCTTTTTGGGCATCCATGATGTTATTGTTTGCCGTTCCTAAGGTGCTATCCAATTTCTCTGCCTGCTTGAGGTGTTTGTTGCTACTATAAGCGATGTCACCCAAGCTGGTTTCGATCTCGGATAGCTTTTCCATTATTCCTTTCATCTCTTGGCTGTGTGTTGGAGCCGTTTGCGTGGTGCTTGGGCGGGGAGCGGTCCGGAGTGCGGTTAATTCCGCCTCCATTTCCGCGAAACGCTTACTCAGCTCACAGAGAGAGACCAATCCGGCATCAGATCTAAGCTCGATGAATTGCTTGATGTCCTTTCTCATCTGCGAGTATTCCTTCATCTTCTCCGGAATCTGCTCCATGTCTATCATCATGTTTTCAAAGATGGCTTTGGTCGTCTGTTTATTAATGTTGGCGTAAGTAGTGCGGGGTTTCTGCATTGACGTCACAAGGTCAATGGACCTGCGCTTTGCGTGTGGCCGCTTAATAAACGCCAGGGCCTGGTCCCCAACCCCGATCGGCAGTTCTTTGGAGCCAGATGGTGAGGTACCCGGTAGTTTCCTGGGGCTCAGAGCTTTCCCCGGTTTGCCAGTCGGTGTGTGGACGAAAGCCATCTCAGATTCCGGTATAGATTTAAGTCAATGTATATAGAGGAGCAGTGTCGTCAATTGTATAAGTGTAAAATTAATTTAAAATAAAATAAAATGAATTTAAATAAAATGTATATATGTACAAAAAGTGTAAAGTATTAACCCTATAATAGAACGCGACCTGCGCTGTCAAATTTTTATATTTAGGTAAATTACCTAATTTTTATCAAAAAATTTATTTTAACTATGTAGAGTCACAAAATGAGACTCTACGTCGCTACCTTTGTAGTATGTCAGGGGTGGTGGTTGTTTACACCCTTTTGCGAAATTTTTATAATTTTAAAAATTTTTTCCACAAAGTTATAAAATTAAAAGTTAAAAACAAGATGGCGGCCAAAATGGCGGCTCCGTTCCGGTCGAGACCTATAAGGCGATTGTAGCCCCTAGCAAGCCCTATCACCCGACCCCTCGCACGCCCCTCTACGTCCAATAGTTTCCGAGCTATCTCCACCGGAATTTACCGGAGAAACCGGATAAAAGCCGGATAAAGGTGGATAACTCGGGAAGTACTGGTCGCAGTGCCCGGGTATGCGGTATTCCCTGGTTGGCCTCGTTGAGCCCGACCCCCCAGTGGGGTTTTTGGAAAATAATTTCCAAGATCACCCCAGGGGGGAACGACCCCACTAGGATGGAAGCGGGACACCGGGGAAGCCAACCAAAGAAATCCCCGTCTCTCTAGGCCCAATAGTTTGGGAGATATGGCCCTTCAAAGTTTTCCAAAATGGCGTCCAAGATGGCGGACGCCAACTTTGGAGGGCTGTATCTCCGGCGCTATTGGGGCTAGGACCCTGGTTCTTGGGTGTGTTGGGGGTGCCCCGAGGAGATCTACCTCGCAAGGGGGAAAGATCAGGGAGTTAGGTAGGGGTTGGAATTTCGGGATTTTGAGGGTTGGGGGGGGTAGAGGGGAGAAATATATACAACTTATTCTAAAGAGCCGAAGAGATCGGACGAATAGATTGGGAGATACGGGCGAACAAAAAACGAAACCCCCGGGGGTAATGTTGGTACCCCTGAAATTCAAAAAATTGTAGCTCCCAAACTATTCGTCGTAGAGGCGCGGGGTTTTCTGCGTCGTGATGGGGGGATGTTGGGCTACCGGATGTACTGGCCCAAATCCGGATAGAGACAACCTATGGAAATCCGGGATTCCACCCCACCAGGCCGGTAGAGGGACAAAAAATAAGCCCCACAGCGAAAGCCCCGCCTCTCTAAGTCAGACAACACACGAGATATTTACAGTAGAAAATTTATCCGGTTTTCGACAAAATGGCTGCCGAACCGGATAAATCGAAATCTAAGGCCTAGCCCACCGGTGTTTGGGCTTATACAAAGTGCCAGGGACACCTAAAACATATGGTGGACCGTCTCACCCCCTATCTACTACCCCCCAATAATTACCACACAAAATAACTTTAAAATTAAAATATCTAAAAAAGTATGCAGCCTAAAAATAATCTAAAAGTACTTAAAAATAGTGTAAATGAGGGACAATAAGGCACAAAAAGAAATTAAAAACTAGCTCTTAAAACGAAAGCACAAATCCAGGGGGAAGTTTTCACCCCTACATAAAAAATTTAATAACTACTAGAATATTTAACCGAATTGAAAAATTTAAAAAGTTTATTGAAGCTATTTATATGTATTATTTTTAGAAATATTAACCTTAACTACTGTCATATAAAAAATTTTAAAAATAAAAGTTTTAATTTTTTGCAAATTTTAAAGAGTGATATCTTAACTTCTATCCATCCGATTTGGCTGTGTGAGATGTCAAATGACTCGTTGCGCTGCGCTCCTTCTGCTGGTGTCCTCTTCACCACCCGGCCGCCCCGGGAAGACAGACCACGTGGTTGGAGGTTAGGTAGTAATTTGCCAATTTCTCCGCGGATATCGCGGGTAAAAATCGGCAAATAGCACCGCTGTGTAGAGGGCGCTGAGGCGCACACGAGGACAATTCGAAATCCCACGCGTCTCGCAAACTGCGGACGCTATGGGCGAAAAACTGACGAAATTTTCACCTTTTTTGGTGAAATTTGCACTGTTTCACTAATAACTTGCACAACACTTATGCGATTTTCACACACTTTTCACAGGCGTGTAGAGCTCGTCAGCGCGCAACTTTTGACGTATAATACTTGGTGGTACGCTCTGGATTTACCACTTTTTAGAATTTTTTAAGGTAAGAGACACGTGCTTTCGTGGCGTTCTCGACGGCGGTCGGAGCCAGAATGGGTTAGGTTAGGTTAGGTTAGGTTAGGTTAGGTTAGGTTAGGTTAGGTTAGGTTAGGTTAGGTTAGGTTAGGTTAGGTTAGGTTAGGTTAGGTTAGGTTAGGTTGGGGTGCCATGTCAGACAACCTCCTCGTGGTGCACCCTGGGCGTCACCGTTTTTGATACGGTGACGGCTAATGGTCTGGCAGTCGGGGATGGCGCTGGTTCTGTCCCGGCGTCATCCGCTCGTAACCCCGTACGTGGTGCGGGAGCGAGGGCCGTCATCCAAATGGATGAGGGCTGCGAGGAAGAAAACCTCTTTAAAAAATTACGGACGGGGACCTAACGGTCCTGTCCGCTTCGGCGGATAGTGTGGGCTCCGAGTCGGCGTCCCGGACGTATTCTGGGTAGCGGCGACTTGGATCGGGCTCGGCCGGCGTCCTGGAGTTTCCGGGTAGCGGCGGTGCGAGCGTGGGCGGCGGGTTCGTCTGGTTGCGGTAAAACGTGATCGGCGGACGGGCATCTTTGCCAACCGTCGGCAAAACCGGTGACCTAGTCACGTCTTAGGGCCGGTGAGGCTGCCCTTAATTGGGTGTCCTCGCGAGGAGATAACCTCCATAAAAAATCCCCAACCCCAAGCTTTTTGTCGCGTCTATGGCGAGGGGGTGAATGGCTGGAGGGAGTCCAGTTGATACACGGCAACGGAGCAGGGGACCAGCCGCCCCCCTGTTTCGAGAACCCTAGGCTTGCCCGGGTACAGGGGTCTCTGCCCGGGTGGACTGTGTAATTCCCCCATACTCGTGGGTTCAGTTATGGATACTTTAAATTTTAAAAAACTTTTTGCAAGCGGTGGGGACGAGAAGTCCGGTGAAGATAAGAAGGAGAAGAAGGTGACTGCTCCAAAGCAGTCGGAGTCGACACCAACATCTGTCGACAAAACATTAGAGGGAGGTAAGGCTGTCTTTAAACGGCCTGTCGAGCAAGTTCCAGTTGTTCGGTTGACACGAACGCCGTTACCTGTGGCTTCGTCATCGTCGCTGGCTGGAACTGGTTTGGATAGAGCGGGAAGGAGTCGGAGCTCGTCATGCTCCTCTCAGATGTCTTGCGGTTCGGAGGATGTGGAGCCGTTGAGCGGACGGAAGCGCCAGCGGTCGCGAGATCTGAGTGGGTCGGGTGAAGACGTCTCGGATAGAGAAGGCATGCCGTCGCCGAAAGTGAGCGCCGTCGCAGAGAAACGTGGCAGAGGTCGGCCAGCAACAACTGGCGAGTATGTTGGGCTTTCTAAGGCTCAGGGAGAGCTTTCCCGACTACGGGAAATCGAGCGTAAGATAGATCGCGAACTGGCGGAATCTGTCAATAAGCCTCGTCCTCCTCCGAAGCCAAGAGGGAGCTCAGCACATGAGGAGGAGAACCCGCGATTAATGGCGAACTGCGAGGTATTGAAGCATGGAACGGATGGTGTTGAGGCTGTGTTAGAGATCGCAGCAAAATCTGGAAACCTGAAGGGCACCAGCGTCAAAGCCCTCAAGGATGCCGCGGCTCTCATCCAGTCGATGTTAAATGAGTTGTACGACAGAAATACAGCTGACAGTACAAAGAAGATGGACGAACGTTTTATCAAAACGCTGGCTGATCTCAAACGTACTACTGACGAGAACACCCGCATTACAGCGGAAAATCAAAAACTTAGAGAGGAAATGGCGGCAATCCGGCGTGAGCTGAAAATAGTGCGGGACCAGTTCAAAACACTGCAGGGGGCCCCTAACCTGCCCCTTGTCTCGGACGGACGAAGTAATCGCCTACAAAACACCGTGGGCAACATGACGGTGGAGGATCTACAGAGGCTAATCGCGGAGCAAGCTGGCACCATGGTCAATGCCCGTATTGAAGGCCTCAGCCGTCGACTACCACCGGAGGAGCGTCTTCGGCCAGCTCTAGCTGCTGACCGAAGAAGACTAGCGGCCGAACCCGCGCCGCCTACGACGTCTGCCTCTCAGCCCCCTCTAGAACCTCCTACACCAGCCAAAGGGAAGGGGGCGAAGAAAAAGGCTAAGAAGGCTAAAAGGCAAAGTTCAGAAACGGCTCGGCAGCCGCCATCGTCGCAACAAGTGCAATCTGCACCTTCTCAAAACGCGACTGAGGAAATATGGACAGAGGTCCGTAATAAGAAAAAGAAGACGAAAGCCCCTCCACCAACACCAGCAAAGGGGCTCAATCAGCCTGAAAAGAAGGCCAAGAAGAAACCAAGACTTCGTGTTCCGAAGTCGGCTGCGGTGGTTGTAAAACTGCGGCCGGAGGCAGCCGAAAACGGGGTGAGCTACGCGCAAATTCTCGCTGGAGCCAAACAGAAAATAGACGGCAGTATCGTTGGTAGTGGCTTGAAGTTGAAAGTGGCGGCTACCGGCGCTCGCCTAATAGAGATTGCGGGCGAAAATAACTCAGAGAGAGCGGAAAAACTGCTCGGCCGGCTTCAAGAGTTATTCGACCCAAATCTTGTTGAAGTGTCCAGGCCCATGAAGACCGCGGCGTTCCGCGTCTCGGGCCTGGACGACTCAGTGACAGCCGAAGATGTTAAGGAGGCAGTAGCTGAGGCTGGGGGGTGCTCTCGTGACAGTGTTTCGGTTGGCGAGATTCAGCAGAGTCGTATCGGACTGGGAACGGCACTTGTAAGGTGTCCGGTGGCTGCGGCCAAAAAATTATCAGAGGGTGGTAAGCGTAAGTTGCTAGTTGGGTGGGTCTCGGCGACGATCAACATGTTGCCGCCGAGACGAATGCACTGTCATAGGTGTCTTGAGGTCGGTCATGTCCGCGCTAAGTGTACGGGTGTTGATCGGAGCGAGTTGTGCTTCCGATGCGGCACTCCTGGGCACAAAGCAAAGGACTGTGTCAATGCACAGCGATGCGTGTTATGCTCAACAGCAGGGATAAAGGCAGATCACATGCTTGGGGGGAAGTCTTGCAATCCTCCTAAGAGAAAGATAAAGAAGGCAACCAATGCCACTCAAGAGCCTTCCCAGCAATCAATTGCGGGAGGTGAGGAGGCCATGGAAACAGCTGAAAGCACTGACGTAAGGACAGCGAGCTCTGTGCGGGCAGATGGCCCGGATGAGCCGCAGTTAAGGGGACCGAGCTACGGAAGCGGGGAACTTCCGTAGCCTACTACAGGGTCTCCGTGGTGGAACGGCGTGCCTGTGTTCCGGCGCGCCTCACCGGTTGGGGGAGCTTCCGAGCTCCCAACATTTTAATGTCAGCATGTGTCCGCTGGGATGACCGGCGGCGGATTGCGGAAGTAATCTTCGTTCCCGTGATCCGTTGCACGCGCGGTAGAGGAACACCCCGGGGTTTTTAGTGGAGTACACCACATAACCACCCCTGTGTTCCCCGCGCGGGGGTGGTATGCGAAGGCATTTTCCCCGGGTTAAAAAAAAAAAAAAAAAAAAAAAAAAAAAGGTTAGGTTAGGTTAGGTTAGGTTGACGTTTTTCGGAGGGCACTTTGGTAGCGAAAAATCTAATTTTTTGCTATCGGGTGTTGGAATTTTTTGTCTGCCTTTCGGTATCAAAAAATCCCATTTCGTTCGAGCCGTTTTCGAGAAATTAATTTTTTTCGTTTTTGGCCAGGTCGTCAATATAACCAACGCGGTGGTCCGGAGATCGAATTTTCAATTTTCGAAAAGTCGGTGTCCGGGCGGCTTGCGGGGTTGATTTCGGCACCAAGTGGTTCGTTCTGAATAACTTTGGTGTCGGAAGGTGGTTCTGGGCGTTTTTCGGAACTTTGTCGGCCAGTGACCTGACTCTCAACTTTTGAGAGGCCGGTAACTGGTCGATTGTGTCTGTCTTTTGTGTTTCTGGAGTGTTGCTCCTTAAACAACGACTTTGGCTTGCTTTGTGGATTGTTTCCCTGCTTTTTGTTGACTTGGCGCGTTTTTTGACTTCGATTTTGCTTGTGATTTGACTGTTTTGTTGTTCTGGATCGATTTTCTAACGACCTCTGGCGAGTGTTAACGGATTTCGATTTCTTGGTGGTGCTCGAGTATTCGGCACCACCAAAGTGACTGGTTTTGTGACTATTTTGTTTGTTTTATTAAGTAAATTTATATTTGTGTGGTAAATTTGCTTTTCCTTTGTGCACTCTACCTCATGCGCTGCAGACATGGCGTCTGTTACGTTTGAGGACGAAGTGCTGTATTCTGAGGGAGAATCTTGTAGATCAAGATCGTGCTCCCCGGTCTTGGAGAGGAATAAGGAGGCTCCTAGAGAGTTCCCTAAGGCCCAGCGAAAACGTCCAGGAGAGGAGACCATGGTCGAACTAGATCGGAAGGGTTCAGATGAAGGAGAGTCACCTTTAGCCTCAAGCAATAAGGCTAGTGGAACCACGGCTAATAGAGTAAGACGAGGTGGGCTGTCATCAGGCTCTGGGATATATACCGGCCATAGTCAGATGCGTAAAGCAAACTCGGCTGAGGCGCGAGAGGAGCACGAGCTCATGGAAATTATAAGGAAGGAGGAACAAAGCAAGGTACGAAATGAGGCTAATGAAACGAAGAAGAATAAGAAGAAAGGAAAAGGGAAAAATAAGGATAAAACCCAGGAAGGGCAGGAAAGCTCCTCAGAGGAGATGGGCCCACCATCTGCCCCTCGTGGCAATAAGCCGTATAAAGCGGCAAGAGACCGGTCCATGGATTCGGATGTGTCGTCGTCCTCGATCAGGTCCACAGTGCGCATGCGGGAGGAGGTCGAGAAACTCACGCAGAGGTTGCTTAATGTTGTCAGCAGCTCCGGTAATCTTAAGCGTGAGTTCAAGAATGACATCAAGGAGGCGAGTGGCAAAATAAAGGAAGTGGTAAAGGAGATGATGTCCATCTCGGCTTCGGAGGAGTCCCGCCGTCTTCAGGCGGACAACAAAAGGTTGGAAGAGGAGGTCCAGCATTTGAAGGCTGAAATGGCAGCGCTTAAGCGCTCCTTTGAAGACAGGTGCAACCAGGATGCACTGCGCAAGCGAGCCACTCAAGAAATTCTTGAACCTGAACTAGAGACGGCAGCATCTTTAACCCCTTCGACGTTACTCTCCAATCCGGAGATGCGAGAGTTTTTTGCGTCATTCGAGAGGTCGATGACGATCTCTTTTGGGAAGATGTTGAACGCCCGAATAGAGGGCATAGAGAGGAGGCTTCCCCCGGCGCCTATTATCCGTCCGCCACTGGCTGCCGACAAAAAGAGAGCTGTTGGACCTACGTCGAATGTAAATTCTCGGGCTCAGCTGGACCCTGTCCCAGCTCAAGCACCTATGGAGGTGGGGAATCAGATTCCCTCTTATGCAAATATTGTCTCGAGGGAGAACCACTGGACTGAGATAGGCAAAAATGGGCGACCCGTCAAGCCTCCAGTAACTGCTGGATCATCCCCTGCAGCCAACAATATTGTGGGAGCCAATAAGACGCAAGGGCAGCAGCAACCTAAGCCTGCAGCTGCAAAGAAGCCTAAGCTCGTCGCCCCTAAGTCTTCGGCAGTGATTCTGGCCATTTCCCCAGAACAGAATGAAAAAGGGGCGACCTATGCCGACGCAATTGCTAAAGCCAAGAGGGAAATAAATATCCAGGACCTAGGGATTGAGGAAATGAAGGTGAAGGTTTCCGCTACAGGTACCCGGATATTTGAGATCCCTGGTGCCACCAGCGGGGATAAGGCGGACCTCTTGGCTGCAAAGCTCAAGGAAACTCTGGGGGAGGCGGTCAAGGTCACAAGGCCGGTGAAGACTGTGGACCTGAGGGTCTCTGGTTTGGACGACTCGGTGACGGCCGATGAATTGATAGAGGCGGTCGCTAAAAAAGGCGGATGTCCAGCAGAACAGATCCGTGTAGGTTCTATCCGGATGGGTCCAAGTGGGCTGGGTTCAGTGTTGGTTAAGTGCCCCGTCGGTGCAGCGAAGGTCGTGGTCGAGGCGGGCCGCGTTAGGGTTGGCTGGACCTCAGCGCCGGTCCGCGCACTGGAGCCTCTTCCGCTTCGTTGCTTCAAGTGCATGGTGACGGGGCACACAAGGCAACTGTGCCTGTGCAAGGCGGACCAAAGTGACACCTGCTTCCGGTGCGGGAAAAAGGGTCACAAAGCAGCCGACTGCTCTGGGGAGCTCTGCTGTGCAGTATGCAAGGCGGCTAAGCTTCCACATAAGCATTTCATGGGAGGAAGCAAATGCCGCCCCCCGGCGGTTAAGGCGAACCTATCCCTTCGCACCAAGGCATCAGCCCGCCAGCCGGAAACCTCCACTCAAGGGGAGGTTGAGGAAAACTACATGTCAACCTAATGGCCAGCAGACACCTCAACCTCCTACAAGGGAATCTCAACCACTCCGCTGCGGCGCAGGATCTTTTCCTGCAATATGCAGCGGAGTCGGAATCTTGTCTTGCGGTAATGGCGGAACCATACTCAGTCCCGCAACGCTCTAACTGGGCATGCGATTCGACGGACTCCGTCACAATCATGGCCCCATACAACGCCACCTACTCCCCTCCCCTCTCAGTTGGTGAGAAGGGACCGGGCTATGTGGTGGCTACTTGGGGAGAAATAACACTGGTTGGTGTCTATTTCTCCCCCAACCGGGGCATCTCAGAACTCCGGCAATGGCTGGATGTATTAAGTGGAGTGGTGGGCCGACTTGCACCGGCTCAATTCCTAGTGCTGGGCGATTTTAATGCCTGGCACACAGCCTGGGGCGAACGCCGCGACACGCCTAAGGGGGTTGCTGTCCTGGACTGGGCAGTAGCGGCGGGCCTAGTCTTGTGCAACGTGGGCCGAGAATTCACGTGTGTAAGGGGCGAGGGCGGGTCCATAGTGGACCTTACTTTTGCGACTCCGGCCCTGGCGGCGCGTATGCGGGACTGGCACGTCCTCAAAGACGTCATTACCCTGTCGGACCATGACTTTATCCATTTTAAGGTCATGGCCACTTCCAGCGGTACGTCGTTGCCTCGCCCTAGAGGAACTCAGTCTAGCTTCCCTAGATGGGCCGTGACAAAAATGAACCGGGAACTGGCGGAAGAGGTAGCTCTGGTGCAGGCGTGGGGCTTTGAGGATGGCCGACTGGACGGCATGACTGTCGAAGATAGGGTAAGGTGCCTGACCGCTACGTTGGTAGACGTATGTGATGCCGCTATGCCCAGGGCAAAAGGCCTTCCATCAAAACGTAGGGTATACTGGTGGACGGAAGAAGTGTCTGGTCTTAGAGCTGCCTGCCTGGCAGCAAGAAGGGCATTGCAGCGCTGTCGTCGACGTCGGGGTAGGGTCGCGGGGGAGGAGCTCCGCCTTCGGCAGGCCTACGTTCAGACCAAGACGGCCCTCTCAGACGGTATCTGCAAGGCAAAGACGGCGGCATGGGACAGCTACCTTGAAGAGCTCAACAGTGACCCGTGGGGGCGTCCTTTTAAAATGGTTCGGAGTAGGCTCCGTAACCAAGCCCCCCCTACTGAGTCCATGGACGCAGACCTGCTGTCTCGGGTGGTCGAGGGGCTCTTCCCTTCCACTCCTCCGTTGGTTCCCTCTCTGGTGAGAACTGCACCCAGGGAGCCGGAGCAGGCTGGTGAAGTTCCCTTGGTCTCGCAAGCTGAGATGGAGGCGGTAACAGATCGCCTTAAGTCAAAACGAAAGGCCCCTGGACCCGATGGGATACCGGGGCGGATACTGCCGGTGGTCCTGAAACATCTGGGTGAACACGTAAAGGCGCTGTTCGATGCCTGCCTGACGTCTGGGCATTTTCCACGGGCGTGGAAGCGGGGAAGGTTGTGCCTCCTGAGGAAAGAGGACAGGCCTCTGGACTCGCCGTCCGCCTACCGGCCGATTGTCCTGCTGGACGAGCTCGGAAAAATGCTGGAAAGGATTCTAGCTGACCGAGTCGTCCAGCACCTGGATACGGAGGGTCCAAATCTGTCAGATAGACAATTCGGGTTTCGAAGGAAGAGATCCACCATAGATGCCATAATGGCTTTGAAAGCGGAGACGCAGAGGGCAGTGAATAAAGGGGAGAGAGTGGTCGCGGTGTCCTTAGACATCAAGAACGCTTTTAACTCTCTCCCCTTTAGTGTTATCAAGGACGCCCTAAGGCATCATGGTGTCCCGGAATACCTCACCCGACTAATTGGGAATTATCTCGAGGACAGAGAGGTAGTCTACCTTGCCCGGGATGGACAGTTGAAGGTTCGAAAGATGGAGTGTGGGGTTCCGCAGGGGTCGGTTTTAGGACCACTCCTGTGGAACCTGGGATATGACTGGGCGCTTCGCGGGGCCCTTCTCCCCCGGCAGAGTGTCTACTGCTACGCAGATGATACTCTAGTCATTGCACGGGGCCGGGATCTGGCAGAAGCGAAGCGCCTAGCGCAGACGGGGGCGGAACACATGATCCGGCGAATAAGAATGTTGGGACTCGAGGTGGCGGTGGCCAAAACGCAGGCCATGGTGTTCCACGGGGCAAGGCAGGGGCCACCGCCGGGCGAGGATATAGTAGTTGACGGAGAGGTAGTCCCTCTACGACTGCATATGAGATACCTGGGGCTAGTGCTCGATAGCCGTTGGAACTTTCACGAGCACTTTAAGAGACTAGCCCCCAGGTTAACCAGTGCAGCGGCGGCGCTGGGAAGGTTGCTGCCCAATGTTGGTGGCCCCAATAGGAGCTGCCGGCAGCTATATGCGGGCGTTATCAGGAGCATGGCCCTATACGGAGCTCCAGTCTGGGCTTCTGCCCTTGATGCCGAAAACCGGGCGGCCCTGCGGCGCCCCCAAAGGATTGTTGCGTTGCGCATGGTGAGGGGGTACCGCACGGTCTCTGCAACGGCCGCCTGCGTGCTCGCTGGTACGCCTCCGTGGGAGCTCGAAGCCCAAGTGCTCTCGGAGGTGTACAAACAGCGTAAGGAGGTGCAAGAAAGGGGCGACCGACTGGCCCCCGAGGAGCGGGCGGCTGCACGAAAGCTCGCGGAGGAAAAGTGCATGGAGGACTGGGAGCGGCAACTTGAGGCTCCTGTTGCTGGGACAAAAACGGTGGAGGCAATCCGCCCAGTTCTCCGGGAGTGGAAGTCCCGAGCTCACGGGGCGGTTACATACCGTTTGACACAGGTGCTTTCCGGACATGGTTGTTTTGGAAGGTACCTGTGTCAAATACAGAGGGAGGAGTCCCAAGTGTGCCACCATTGTGGCGCACCACAGGACACCGCACGCCACACTCTGGAGGAGTGTCCGGCGTGGGCGGTGCAGCGCCAGGAGTTGGTTGCTGCGGTTGGGCCGGACCTCTCGCTTCCCAGCATCACAGTTGCGATGCTGCGAAGCAGGGAGGGATGGCAGGCCGTGGTCTCCTTCTGCGAAGACGTTGTCTCGCAGAAGGAGACCGCGGAGAGGGTTCGCGAGGCGGACGTCGCAGCGAGCCAACTCCGACGTGCGCGGCGGGGGAGAACGAGACGCCAACGTGCGCGACTCGTTCTCCCCTAGCCGCAAGGGGGGGTGCAGTAAGGCCCTCTGCCCCCCATAGGGTGGAGCCCTAACGGGCCACTCTCCCCGGGTCAAACGTGGAGCGTGTAACCACGAACCCACAGACCCGGCGGTAAGGCGCAGGTCTTCGAGAGGAGTTTAGTTGGTAGTGGTGCATTCTCCCGTCCCCCCATCTGGCCCGCCCACCATGAGTGGGTAGCCTTATGGGAGGCCGGGAAAATGCTTCCTCCCCCTGTCACTAGGGCAGGGGTTAGAACCACCCAGCCCTGACGCGAAGCCTATTAGGCTTGGCGGGAGGGCTGGGTGCGGCGAGGAACATGTCCCGGGTAATAACCTGGGGGGTGACCGACCCCAACATGCCGTTTGGTATGCGTAAAGATTGCATTCTCCTCTTGATAAAAAAAAAAAAAAAAAAAAAAAAAAAAAGGTTAGGTTAGGTTAGGTTAGGTTAGGTTAGGTTAGGTTAGGTTAGGTTAGGTTAGGTTAGGTTAGGTTGGGGTGCCATGTCAGACAACCTCCTCGTGGTGCACCCTGGGCGTCACCGTTTTTGATACGGTGACGGCTAATGGTCTGGCAGTCGGAGACAGTGCCAGTTTTGCCCTGGTACTGTCCAACTCGTTACCCCGTACGCAGTGCGGGACCGAGGGCCGCCATCTCAACGGGTGGGGGCCAAGAGGAAGACAACCTCAGAAAAATTACCTGGTGGGGACCACTTGGTCTTCCCCGCTTTTGCGGGTGTTGTAGGCTCCGAGTCGGCGTCCCAGACGTATTCTGGGTAGCGGCGACTCGGTTCGGGCTCGGCTGGCGCCCTGGAGATTCCGGGTAGCGGCAGTGCGAGCGTGGGCGGCGGGTCCGTCCGGTTGCGGTAAAACGTGATCGGCGGACGGGCATATGTGCCAACCGTCGGCGAAACCGGTGACCTAGTCACGTCTTAGGGCCGGTGAGGCTGCCCTTCATTGGGTGTCCTCGCGAGGAGACAACCTCTATAAAAAATCCCCAACCCTAAGCTCGTTGTCGTGCAAGGCGAGAGGGTGAATGGCTGGTGGGTAACCGGTCTTTACGCGACAACGGAGCAGGGGATCTGCGGCCCCCCTGCTTCGATAACCCGTACGCTTGCCCGGGTATGGAGCCTCTGCCCGGGTGGACCTTTTCTTGCTACCATTATCGTGGGAATCAAAATGGAATCTTTTACTAAACCAAAAAACCTTTTAGACGACGGTGAGCCTAGCTCAGGCGGAAGCGAGCGTACTCTTGCTGGAGAGGGAGTGCCGAGCTCAGGCGTGAATGAGCGAATGTTTTCGGCTGAGGAAGACCGAATGTCGGTTTATTCGGCATACTCAGCCTCGGGAGATGACAGTGCTTCTGTGTCTGGGAGCCTGGACCGTAGGAGTGAAGTGAGGAGGAAACGACCCCTTACCTTAAGCTTTGCGTCTGATGCGGAAGAAATCGCTCGTGCGAAAATCCCCAAAGCTCGTCGGGGACGAGGTCGACCACCGACCCATGGCCGGTATATGGGAGTTGGAAAAGCCAGAGAGGAGTATCGACTCCAGAAGGCGGAACATAAAGCAGAGTCAAGCGTAGTGACCGATACTGTTACTACAAAAACAAGGGAAGGAGTAGTATCATCTGACTTGGATGCGGATCCAACTCCGCCTATAAATGAACCTCTGCTGCTGGACATGGAGACGCTCCGGCAAAAGGGAGTCAAAATGGCGGACACCATAGTTGAGATTACGCGGAAGGCGAAAAACATTAAGGGCACCGACCACAAAGCCCTTGTGGACGCCTCCAATACCTTGAAGGAGATCGTTGAGGTTCTGTCCTCACGTACTGTTGAAGAGGAGACGCGAAAACTGCGCGCTGATAACGCGCGCCTTCGCCATGAGGTAGATCTTCTAAGATCGGACTTGAAAGCTTTTAAGCAGGCGTATACAGAAAACAGGTCGGCGCTTCGCGAAGAACCGCCTGTGGTTGCTGCCGACGTTGTTGATAAGCTCACGCGGGTTGTAATCGACTCAGTGGGAGAAATCTTTAATGTGAGGTTTGCTAGTCTCGAAAAGAGGCTACCACCTTTGCCAATCATACGACCACCATTGGCGGGAGACAAGAAGAAGGAGTCGGTTGCACCCGCTCCTATTCCAAAGAAGAAACCGGCAGCCAAACAAACTGCTGCTCCAATTGATACGCCTGCAGCTTCACAGGCCAGCACAAGCAGACCTCAGAGTTCTGTTGCAGCGGACCCCGAAGATGATGGGTGGGTAGAAGTTGGGCCAAAGGGCAAGAAAAAGAAGAAAAAGCAGCAGCAACAGCAAGCAGCTTCACAAAAAGTGCCGGCAAGGTCGCAACCCTCACAATTAGCGGGGAAGCGGCCCCAAGCGCAGAATGGGGCAGAAAAAAAGAAAAAGAAGAAGTCCCGCAAGCTGACTGCCCCCAAAACGACAGCGGTAGTCCTAACACTGGACTCAGAAGCTATGGAAAAGGGGGCCTCATATGCAGATGTCATAAGTAGGGCTAAATCAGCATTTAAGTTAGAGGAGTTAGGCTTGGAAGGAGTTCGAGTCAAAAAAACGGCGACTGGGGCGCGCATGTTTGAAATCCCTGGTGCTACTAGTGGTCCGAAAGCTGATGCCCTAGCAGAAAAACTGAAAGCGGCAATTGGAGATGTTGCGCGGATCACGCGACCCTGCAAGTGCGTCGACCTTAGGATTTCGGGTTTAGACGACTCTGTAGGGAAAGCTGAACTCGCTGCTGCGGTTGCTGAGAAAGGGGACTGCCCACTAGACCAGGTCCGGGCTGGTGACGTAAGACCTGGCGTCGGAGGTACAGGGACCTCCATAGTCCGGTGCCCAGTCGCAGCGGCGAAGAAGTTGATGGAAGCGGGCCGTTTGTTGGTAGGCTGGAGCTCCGCGCAAGTCCGTGCACTCGAGCCCCTCCCAATGCGTTGCTTCAGATGCATGGGAGTGGGACACACTCGACAGCGCTGCTCAGCGCAGGAAGACCGTAGTGGACTTTGCTACCGCTGTGGCAAAGAAGGTCACAAAGTGGCAAGCTGCAATGCGGATATGCACTGTGCCATATGTGCTAAGGCAGGAAAGCCAGCTGGTCACATAATGGGCGGGAAAAGTTGCAATCCCCCACCCAGCAAGGGAAAAGATAAGATGACCCAAAGGACCCAGGCATCAACAGCAGAAGGGCGCTCCACACAAGTAGAAGAGGTAGAAATGTCCGAACTCAATGGATAGGTCGCGACAGTTTAAAATTCTCCAAGCGAATATCAACCACTGTGCCAGTTCACAAGACCTGCTACTTCAAAACATGGCAGAGTGGTCGATCGACGTCGCCGTAATCGCAGAGCCTTACTCTGTCCCCCTTCGTCCATACTGGGTCGGGGACACCAATGGCACTGCAGCCATAGTGACTGATGCAGCTACTCACACCCCACTCTCCAGCAGGGAGAAGGGTCCTGGTTATGTTGCTGCCATCTGGGGTGAGATCATTCTGATTGGAATATATTTCTCCCCAAATCGAAGCTTGGCGGAATTTGAACCTTTCCTTGAAAATCTTGCGGTTGTGGTCCAGCGTTTCACACGTCACCAAGTTATTATTATGGGCGACTTTAACGCCAAATCTACGGCTTGGGGGTCTCCCTCAACAGATTGTCGGGGGGAACTCGTGGAAGAATGGGCAGCGTCCTTGGGCTTAGTTTTACTAAACACAGGTATAGGCAACACATGTGTGAGGCGGCAGGGAGGGTCCAAGGTGGATCTCACATTCGCCACCCCGTCAATAGCCACACGCATTGCAGACTGGCGTGTCCTGGAAATTGAAGAGTCTCTTTCCGATCACCAGTATATTCGGTTTGAGATCTCCCCATCACCAGGATCGACAACACCAACGCCATTACAGAGAGGACTGCATCTTTTTCCTAGATGGTCCCTTACAAGACTGGACAAGGAGCTGGCCGAGGAGGCCGCTATAGTAGAAAGCTGGCATGCCGCACCGCCTGAACAACAGGGCGTGGATGAACAGGCTATTCTGTTCCGAGGTTCCCTGTCTAACATCTGCGACACGGCTATGCCCCGAGTGAGGTATGGTCCGCCAAGGAAAGACCAAGTTTACTGGTGGTCCTCAGAACTTGCGAGCATGAAGTCAAGCTGCATCTCTCACCGGCGCGCTTTGCAGAGATGTCGAAGGCGGCGAAGACAACAGCAGGGAGAGGAAGAACAGCTATATGCGGCCTATGTCGAAGCCAGAGAAGCGTTCCAGCTTGCGATCCGAAAGGCAAAGGACGAGGCTTGGGATCGTTTTCTAGACGAGCTGAATAGGGACCCCTGGGGGCGGCCATACCGTACGGTCTGCAATAAGTTACGGCAACCAGCGCCACCGACGGAATCCTTCCAACCTGAACTGTTGGTGCAAGTGGTGAATGGGCTTTTCCCTGTCCAAGAAGACCCACGCTCTCGGTTGATTTCCGCGGTCTCAGAGCAGCAGGAGGAGATGCAAGACATTCCACTTGTCACTGACGGCGAGATGGAGAACTTGCTTGACAGGTTACGTCGAAAGAAGACAGCGCCGGGGCCGGACGGGGTTCCAAGCCGTGTTTTGTTGCTAGCTTGTAAGCACTTGGGGGACCGACTTCGAGAGCTGTTCAACAAATGCCTAAGGACGGGACGGTTCCCCAAAATCTGGAAGGAGGGCCGACTCTGTCTGCTACGGAAGGAGGGACGACCACCTGATTCCCCTTCCGGGTTTAGGCCTATAGTTTTGCTGGCTGAAGCGGCTAAGATGCTGGAGCGACTGCTCGCTGACCGCATCACACAGCACCTGGAGACGGAAGGGCCGAACGTCTCAGAGCGGCAATTCGGCTTCCGACGTGGTCTTTCGACGATAGATGCCATTCTTACTCTGCGTCGAATAACAGAAGAGGCGGCTGAAAGGGGAGAGGTGGTCCTAGCGGTGTCTTTGGACATCGCTAACGCCTTCAACACCCTTCCCTTTCAATGCATCAGGGATGCGCTCCAATACCATCAGGTGCCGCATTATCTGTGTAGACTCATACACAGTTACTTAGAAGACAGGGCTGTACTCTTTGCTGACCACCAAGGGCAAATCCAGAGACGAAGCGTGGGTTGTGGAGTGCCGCAAGGTTCTGTCCTTGGGCCTCTATTATGGAATATGGGGTACGATGTTGTTCTGCGAGCTTCTCTATTGCCACGAATGGACATGGTTTGCTACGCCGACGACACCTTGATTACCGCACGTGGCAAAAACTATGAGGACGCAGCACGACTGGCAACGGTAGGCACTACTCTGGTCGTGAGGCGCATAAGGGCTTTGGGTCTTGAGGTGGCCCTGCCGAAGACGGAAGCTATACTCTTCCGTGGCTCCCGAGGCAGGCCCCCCGCTGGGCCACACATCTTAGTTGACGGCCAAAGGATTGAGGTTAAGAGCTCCATTAAGTATCTTGGCTTGATCCTTGACTCGAGGTGGAAGTTCACGGAGCATTTTCAAAAGCTTGCGCCTAAATTGGTAACAACGGGTTTGGCATTGGGAAGACTCCTTCCTAACATTGGAGGTCCTAATGCGAAATGTCGTCGGCTCCACATGATGGTCATTAGAAGTATGGCAATGTATGGAGCGCCGGTTTGGGTCGATTGCCTGGACCGGAAAAATAAGGCTCTACTACACCAGCCTCAAAGAATCATGGCGATTAGGGCGATTAGAGGATATCGCACTATTTCATGGACGGCGGCTTGCGTCTTAGCAGGAACCCCACCTTGGGAACTGGAGGCCAAAGTGTTGGCGGACACGTTCCAATTCAAAGTGGAAGCGAGGAACCGAGGAGATCGATTGGCCCTTGAAGAGATACAGGGTGCCAGAAATCGGGCCTCAGAGGCCATGATGCAGCAGTGGTCGTTGGACCTAGGAAATCCTACTGCGGGCGTGAGAACCATTGAGGCAATCCGCCCAGTGTTGGACCAATGGGTGGGAAGAGCGCACGGAACGCTCACCTTTAGATTGGTGCAGGTTTTGACGGGGCACGGTTGCTTCGGCGTCTACCTCCACCGCATAGCAAGGAGAGAAACAACACCAGGGTGTTACGAGTGTGGCGCGGCAGAAGACTCGGCGCAGCACACCCTAGAGGTGTGCGCGGCCTGGAGCCAACAACGCCGCACCCTCGTGGCCGAGGTGGGAGGGGACCTCTCCCTGCCCAGCGTAGTCAAGGCTATGCTGGACAGTGACAGGTCGTGGGAGGCCATGGTCTCCTTCTGTGAAGAGGTGTTGGCGCAGAAGGAGGCCTCGGAGCGGGACCGCGAGGATGACGTCCAGGCGGATCCGATCCGACGCAGACGGTTAGGGGGAAGGCGACGGCAGTTTGTCCTTCGCATTCCTCCTTAACGCGGCCAGTGGGCGGGGGATTGGGTAGTCCTTCGTTCGCATTGCACGGTCACGTCCGTCTGGGGAGATGCCCAAATGTGCTCGGGCATCTCCTACAAAGTGAGGGGGCTTGGGAAGCCGAGCCTGCCGCCGGTGCGATATGGAGACAGATCAAACAGTTCCCATGTCAAATTGGACCAACGGAAGAGGGCACATCGATAGGTTTTTTTAGTGGGTATGCCCCCCCTCCGGCCCCCCATCGAGCCCACTAGGGGCTGGGTGGGGGATCGGCTGGGCGGAGAGTGGTGCCGTCGCTACGTCAAGCGACGGCTTCCATGGTGAGCCCCACATACCCCCGGCATTGACCCGATGCCGGGAAGTGCAATAATGCATTTTTCCTATCGTTAAAAAAAAAAAAAAAAAAAAAAAAAAAAAAGGTTAGGTTAGGTTAGGTTGGGGTGCTTGGTCGGATAACCTCCTCGTGTGCCCGACTACTGTTTGTCCCCGTTCATCCGTGGACTGGGAACGACAGTGGGAGGGCCGGTGCACCCTGGGCGTCATTGTAAAACACTCTTATGAGCTTCTTTTACAGCTGGCGGCTAATAATCCGACACCGAGGGACCAGGGGACAGCGCAGGTGGCGCTTACCCTGAACCTCGTTCGAACGATTGCGGAGGTCTGAAAGGGACTACGTGTCTATGTTTACATGGAGACGGAAACCTTTCAGATAGTACGCGCGAGACGGGAGCGAATGTCTCTTCGGAGATGATTGCTCGCACACCGTGGGCCTTACAGGCCAGCGTGTCGAAGACGGAAGCCTTCTTAGGTTATACGTCTTGGGGGCTAGAGGAAAGCGCAGGCGGCGCATCCTCTAAACCCCCTTTTGAACGATTGCCGAGGTCTAAGAGGGACTACGTGTCTATGTTTACATGGAGACGGAAACCTTTTAGATAGTACGCGCCAGACGGGAGCGAATGTCTCTTCGGAGATGATTGCTCGCAGACTGTGGGCCTTACAGGCTAGCGTGTCGAAGACGGAAGCCTTTTCAGGTTGTACGTCTTTGGGTCTAGGGGAAAGCGCAGGTGGTGCATTCCCTAGCACCCCTTTTGAACGATTGCGGAGATCTAAGAGGGACTACGTGTCTATGTTTACATAGAGACGGAAACCTTTGAGATAGTACGCGCGAGACGGGAGCGAATGTCTCTTCGGAGGCAGCCGCTCAAATTCTGTGGGTCTCAGGAAGGTGCAGATGGCACGTAGTACTGAACCCACGGGGTGGCGGAAACCCGGGAGGTTCAGTGATCAGTGAGGATTGCTGTATCCACTCGGGTAGTACGTACACGAGTGACCGAGGGAAAGCGCAGGTGGCGCACTATTTTCCCTTGGAAACTCGAAACTCGAACGATTGCGGAAATCTAAGTGGGAGTATGCTTCTATGTTTAACATGGGGGTGGAAACCATTCAGATAGTACGCGCGAGACGGGAGCGAATGTCTATTCGGAGATGATTGCTCGCAGACTGTGGGCCTTACAGGCTAGCGTGTCGAAGACGGAAGCCTTTTCAGGTGTACGTCTTGGGGTCTAGGGGAAAGCGCAGGCGGTGCATACCCTAGAACCCTTTTGAACGATTGCGGAGGTCTAAGAGGGACTATGTTTCTATGTTTACGTGGAGACGGAAACCTTTAAGATAGTACGCGTGAGAGGGGAGCGAATGTCTCTTCGGAGGCGGCCGCTCAAACTCAGTGGGTTTCAGGAAGGTGCAGAGGGCATGTAGTACTGAACCCGCTGAGGCAGTGGAAACCTGGGTGGTTCAGTGATCGGTGTGGATCGCTGTATTCACCCGGGTAGTACGCAACTGAGTGACCGAGGGAAAGCGCAGATGGCGCACTATTTTCCCTTGGAAACTCACAACTCGAACGATTGCGGAGATCTAAGTGGGAGTACGCTTCTGTGTCAAACATGGGGGTGGAAACCATTCAGATAGTACGCGCGAGAGGGGAGCGAATGTCTTTTCGGAGGCGGCCGCTCAAACTCAGTGGGTTTCAGGAAGGTGCAGAGGGCATGTAGTACTGAACCCACTGAGGCAGTGGAAACCTGGGTGGTTCAGTGATCGGTGAGGATTGCTGTATCCACCCGGGTAGTACGCACCCGAGTGACCGAGGGAAAGCGCAGGTGGCGCACTATTTTCCCTTGGAAACTCACAACTCGAACGATTGCGGAGATCTAAATGGGAGTACGCTTCTATGTCTAACATGGGGGCGGAAACCATTAAGATAGTACGCGCGAGGGGAGTGAAAGTCTCTCAGAGACGACTGCTCGCATATAGTGGGACTGGGATCGTGCAGACGGCACTAGTACCTAACCTGCTGCGTACGAATGTCTCTGCGAGATGGACGCTCTGAGACGTACATAACATACGTCTCCAATCGAATGCGGAGGTCTGTAAGGGGTTACGCGTTCATGTTTACATGAATGCGGAGACCTTCAGGCAGTACGCTATTAGTGGGTCCTGAGCGTGGGTTGGGAGGCCCCGCTCTGAGGTTTATGGACTCCGAACTAGTTAGTGCGCATCTGTGCTGTGCGCTTCCTGGTGGCTGGGAGAAATCCCTTGGGATGGCAGAAGTAGTTTCTGCATCCCGTGGTGGGCTTGCGAAAGCGAGCAACTCACTGCCTTGGTCGCGGAAGTAATGCGAAAGCGATTCCCGTAGCCTTGGCACATAGTGGGCAGAGTGCACAGCGGGTGTTTTTTTAGTGGGTAGGCCCCCCCTTCCGGCCCCCCATTGAGCCCGCAGGGGCTGAGTGGGGGATCGGCTAGGCGGAAAGCGGTGTTGCCGGCGTTGAGTCGCTGGTGGCTTCCGTGGGAGAGTCCCACATAACTGCCGTCGCTCTCCCAGGCGACGGAGTATGCATAAGTACGCATTTTTTCATCCGTTAAAAAAAAAAAAAAAAAAAAAAAAAAAAAAAAAAAAAAAAAAAAAAAAAAAAGGTTAGGTTAGGTTAGGTTAGGTTAGGTTAGGTTAGGTTAGGTTAGGTTAGGTTAGGTTAGGTTAGGTTAGGTTAGGTTTTTTTTTTTTGAAATTTGACTGAATTTTACTTTTCTTCAGTTTATACGCGGCGCTTTCGGTATACGCTTTGTATAAACTGCATAATGCAGAATTAATAGAGGTTACAGTTAGTGTTATATAGGTATGTATTTAATGTGTTATATTTTATATTTATAGTTATGATTATTTGTTAATTAGGTTTTGTTAAATTCTTTAAGATTGTTAATGATTATGCTGGTGAACTTTTGAAAAGCTTCCGCATATCTGTTTTTAGTTATGATTTCATTGAGGTTAAATGGATCAGAAATATTGTTTGTGGCGATTAGGTAGTCATTCCTATGAGAGCCATATCTTGGGCAGTATTTGAGAAGGTGTTCTAAGGTTTGGGGAGTTGTATTGTCGCAGGGACAATGATCATCAGGAGTTATGTTGAATCGGTTTAAGTATTGTTTGTGGTATCCGTGATTGGTGATAAGTTGTGTGATGGCGAAACGGGGTGGAATTATTTCAAGGAATGCGTGGAGTTCGGTAAGTGTTGGAAAGAGTGTTTTGGTGTGAGTGCAGGAGTTGTATAAGTCTGTAGCAGCAGTTTGGGATAAGAGTGAGTTTTGGTGTTTGAAGTAGGAGATTGGGGTGTGGGAATAGATCGGGACGGAGTGCATGTTAGCTGCAGCCTTAGCTGCTAGGTCTGCAGCGTCGTTACCAATAACGTCAGCATGTCCCTTAATCCAAATAAATTCAACAGTGAATCCATTGGCATTTAATTGGATTATATTTTTAAGGATGGATGATGCAAGAGGGTGTGTGGTGTTAGGGTTGCTCAGTTCCATGAGCGACGATTTGCTGTCAGAGATGATGGTGGCAGCTAGTGGTTTCTGTTGTGTTAACCAGGCAGTGGCTTGTTCGATTGCCAGGAGTTCGGCTTGGTAAACAGAGCAGAGTCTGTGTAGTTTTAGTTTTTTAGTGATGATATGTCCATCAAGTTTGGAGACAACAAAAGCAGCACCGACCTTATCGTCATGTCGGCTGCCGTCAGTGTAGATGTGTAGTGATTGAGGGTTAATTATTTGATTGAGTTCGTTAGTGTCAGAAGCTTCATTAAATGTGATACCCTTTCTAATGGAAGGATGCGGTAGGGAGTGGTGTGGAGTGGGTGTTTCGATAGGGATGTCAGAAGGAGTGAATTGTGAAGTGTGAGTGAGTTTGGTTTTCTCTATGTCAGCTATTGCTGCAATTTGACTAGGTAAAGGGGTAAGTTTGGCTATAGAGATTGCTGCTGCGGTGCTTACTGTTCTAAAGCCTTGGATTATTTTTATAGCAATGAGTCGTTGAAACGAGAGAAGTCGTTTTTTAACAATGTTATATTTGAGTGCGCTAGACCAAATGCCAGCGGCGTAGGAGATGATAGGTACTATTACTTGTAGGTATATTGTTTTTATGTTGTCGGGGTGTACACCCCAAGTCGGTCGGGTGAATATTATTAGTTTATTTAGCAGTTTCTTAGCTTTGTCAAGAGTGAAGTTTACGTGTTTTATGAATCTGAGTTTATTATCAATGATTAGTCCTAGGTATTTGATTTGATTGGTGAATTCTAGCTGTCTATTGTTCATGAGGATGTTGATGTTGTTAGCTTTAGGTGTAAAGCATATCATTTGGGTCTTGTCGGGTCCAAATTCAAGTTTGACTGAGTTTCCCCAGTCAGTGATCAGTAGTAAGCACTTATTTATGTTATTTTGTAGTGTGTTTAAGTTTTTGGAGTGGCATATAAGTAGGATATCGTCAGCATATGCCTGAATGTGGCACCCGGAAGGCAGTGATTTAACCAGAAGTTCATCCAGCAGCAGGTTCCAAAGGACAGGTCCACACACTGAACCCTGAATGCAACCTCTGGTCAATATTTTGGTCGATTTATGGTTAGTAAATCTGATTTCGGCAGTTCTGTCCATGACATAGTTTAGTAGAAGTTGGTAAAGATTTTTGGGACATTTTATGTGGTTTAGTCGTTTAAAGATTGCAGGCCACCAAGCTCGGTCAAAAGCTGATTTAATATCCAAAGATACTGCTACGACCTGTTCACCGTGCATCTTAGCACTACGTATGATGTTTAGTGCGTCATTAATGGCGTTTGTCGTGGAAGTCTGCGATTTGAATCCATATTGATTTTTCGGGCTAGATTTATTCGTATTCATGTGATGAGTGAGACGATTTGTAATTAGTCTTTCCAGGAGTTTACCTAAAACGTTTATTAGACCAATAGGTCGAAAAGATGATAAGTCGGTATAATTAGGTTTGCAAGGTTTAGGGATGATTTTAGCAAAGGCGTGCTTCCAAATTTTTGGAAAGTATCCCAGTTTTAAGCAGCGGTTCATTAGTGGAGTTATGATGTTTGGGAAGTTTTGGGCGAACTTAGTGCATATATCAGCAGTGAGATGATCGGTGCCAGGCGCTTTTTTGGGGTTCATATTTTTCAGGGTTTCAATGATTTCAGTGAAGGTGAATGGGGGTTCGTCTTGGCTGAGTTGGTTTGGATTATTCATAAGATTGCGGGTTTCTGTCTGGATAGGTGTAGTGTCGGGTGTATCGTCCGGGAAAAATTGAGTGAGAAGTGCTTCAGTGGTGTCAATGGGATTGGTGGTAAAAGTCCCGTTCGGTAGTTTTAAGGTACTGGGGGGTTGTGTGATGGGTTTAGTTTTAATAATTCGATTAGTGACGGACCATACATCTTCTTTGGTTTGTCTATTGCAGAATTCCTTAAATTGAGTAGTGGATTCTTTGCATATGGCAGCGGAATATTCGTTACGAAGTTGTTCTCTGATTTTTAATGTTTCATTAATGGGTAGTTTACGTTTAACAAGTTTACTTAGTTGATGGTGATTTTGTACAACTTTCTTTTTAATTTCGTCCAGTTCATTGGTCCACCATGGTGGTTTGGTTTGTCTAGGTTTTTTGTTAGGGAAGATTTGGCTGCAAGTATTTTGTATGATTTGAGTGAGTTTGAGGATGTATGAGTCCAGTTCTGGAAGAGTTAGTTCTGATATGTTAGTTTGTGGAAGTTGTGAGTTGATGGATGTAGCGAATGCTTCTGTGGATTCAGGGTTGTTGATGTTGGAGGTATTATATTTAAATGTAGAAAGTCCTATATTTCTATCAATTAGATGGGGTTTGGTATGGAGATTAAATTGGATAAGGTCGTGATCAGGTGAAACGCAAAATTTGGGGTCTATTATCCAGTCGGTGATGTAAGTTTGATTACTTTGAGTGGTAAGTGTGAGGTCTATGGTAGATTGTCTTGGTCTTCCATGAGTGACAGTATGAAAGGTTGGTATGCCAGGGATGTTGTGAATTTCTAGGTTGTTTAGGATTATCATGTCATAGATCTTGTTACCACGTTGGTTGTTAGATTTAGAGCCCCATAAAGTGTGCCATCCATTCAAATCGCCACAGATGATGTGTGTAGAGTTTGGATGTCTGGCAAGGAAGATTTCCAGTTTATTAAGAGTTGAAAGTTTGTCAGTTTTGGGTTCAATGTATATAGATATAAGGTAGGTATGTTTGGTATTACTTTTATTGTTTATACGGATGATACATAGATTTGGAGTGGAGTATTCAGTTATTCCGAGTGTTGAGCAACTGTTTTCTTTAATAGCAATTGCGGCTTTGACAGGTACAGTATTGGTGGTGTCAGGAAACTGATAGATTGTGTAACCAGGTATTTTATCAACTGTGTTAGTGTTACGTGTGTATGGTTCGGTGATGAATGAGATGTCGCAGTTATTGTCAGATAGGTGTTTCTTTAGTTCGTGTAGTGCATTTCTGCTTCGTGCAATATTTACTTGTGTGCAGAGAAGTGTACGTTTAGATGGTGAAGAGGGATTATTTAGTGCCATAATCGATACGTTCGGTCAATCGGATTTGATAATTGATCCTGATTGGGCATTTTTTCGAAGTGGCTGGATGGGAAGTGTTATGTGTTTTATCTTTATTATTTTTGTTGTGCACGAGACAGTTGACGCACTTAGTGGCGTTTTTATTTGATTTGTTTTTGCAGTCGTTGTAGACGTGGCCTTGTTCTGAGCAGTGGCTACAGAATTTAATGGTGTTTGGACATTTAGCTTTAGTATGTCCGAATTTGAGGCAGTTAAAGCATTGTAGGAGTGGAGAGTGTTCCGATATATGGACTTTGTTGTGATCCACATTTACACGTTGCAGGTTCATGGCAGCGTGCCAGACTTCAGGTGAGGCCTTGAAGACCATATTGTATAAATTTCTGTTCCTATTGTTTAGGGTTACGCAAGGAGTTAGATCGGCATTAGTGGTTTTAAGGGCTTCCTTTATAGGTTCGTTTTGGTTTACTATGATGTCGGGGAGGTCCTCAGGTGCGATATCCCTAGACACTCCTTTGAGCACAAACATAGGTTTAAGTTTTTTAGCGACTTCTGCGTCGACATCTTTATTAAGTTCGAGACGTTTGAGGGTTTCGCTGCATTGAGCGTTATTTTCAAATTCCACTTTGATCTTGTTTGTGGAGACAGTTTGAAATTTAGCAGGTGCATAAGAAACGTTGGTAAATGTGATGGCTTTATGCCATTTTGAGATAGCTTCCTGTCTAGTTTTAGCATTAGGAACGGTGATGATTAGAGCGGGGTTGCTAGTTTTGTTTGTGGTGTTATTGCTGATTGGGGCACTATTATTAATTATGTTTTTGTTTGTATAAGTTTGTGCAACCGCAGCGTAAGATTTGGGTTTGTTTGACGAAGTATTACTGGTAATAGGGGGGTTAACCTTGATGGCTTCCTTCATCGTTTCGGTGAACTTGGCCATCTCGGTTGACACGGTTTCACGAACAAGTTTTACAACCTCCTGTTGAAGGTCGGTCCTAGTCTCTGTAATAGAGCGGTCAAATTCTAGTGTCCTGGCCTCGTCGTCAATTTTAGCATTTTCCCTGTAGAAGGTTTCAATTGTCTTTGTCGTTTCAGAAGCCAGGTTTGTGAGAATATTGTAGATGTTAAGTTTGTTGGTACGGGTAACCGATTTACCTTCGTCGGTGGGGGCCTTAGTTCGTTCTTTAAGTGCCTCCCTTTCCACGTCCTTCTGTACTTTTGAGACGTTTTCAGGTTTCAGGTTGATTTCCCGTAGTATCCCAGTAGTGGCTGTCTCAATAGCTCTTTTGATTGCCATTAGTTTTGCATTGTTTATGCTTCTTAAGTGAGCCGGATTTCTCGGCTTTTCTTGGGGTAAGTTTTCAGAAGTGGGTGGTTCATGAGGAGTTGGAGTATTCTCAAGAGAGTCAAGTTGCAGGGGTGATGATTGCTGCGTAGCAGTGCAACTGTCTGTTGTAGTTGGTTGAGACGTACATGGAGAAGTGGATGTTGCCTTTTCAGGGTCAACTTCATTCATGTCTAGCTGCTTAGCAGCCTTTTTGGCTTTAGTTTGCCTAGTTCTGTAGGCAGCTGAAGTGGTGGGGAGTTGTTGATTGGTTTTAGTTTTTTGTGGAGTGCTCGTGGGAGTACGTGATAAAACCATATTGAATATAACTCATAAGCTTTAAATGTATTAATAGTGATTAATTTGTTTCAGGTGCAGTGCAGTTCAGCGAGTGAACAACCCGCAGACGCGTCGACAAGACGGTGGAGAACGGTGACAGGTAAGTACGGTAAGTTACAGTGTTAATTTACGTAAGTTAGGTTAAGGTTAGGTTTTGATTATATATATGTTCAACCAGATTTTGGGAACTGATGAAGTTTAATTAGAAATTGATGATGGAGCGGGTGAAGCCCGTTAAGAATCTTGTTTTAAAGGAGAAATTGTGCTTCTATCGTACAAATTGTGAAAATTATTAACAAAAAATCTCAGAAAGTTAGGTTAGGTTATGTTACAAGTTAGGTTAGTTAATATTTTTAAGTCTATTGAAGTTATTCGCGTTTTCTAAACGGAAATAAGTAGGGTTCAGTAAGGGTAAATATAATCAGAAGGAATTATATTTCTAGATGTTATATAAAATTTTTAAATAATAAAATAAAATAATAAAAATCCAAAAGTTAAAATTAGTGTAGAATGACCAATAGATCCGCTACAGGCACGCTTAAACATTGAAAACAAGCGCCGCGCTGGGTACTAATTGGATTTATAAACAAAATTACAATTAGGCAATAGTTAAAGAAAATATTTAACAAAAAGTACTCAAGGTTAGGTTAGGTTAAATTAAAATATTAAATCGCAAGCCAAAAATCAGATTTAAAGGCTAGAGATGTGATTTATAGATGGAAAGGTGGATAATGACTAGCAAAATGTTTAACTTTAAACAGAATTAAAAAAGGAGCAAAATTAAGAAAGTTACAACATTTACTAAAATTAAAAATATATATACAAAATCAAGGAAAATTTTGAAAATTGAAATTAAAATTACAGGAAAACTATAAGAGATATAGCAATTATTTGTATGTAAGAAAGACGTAGGATAGTACGGAGCATAAAATAAGGTATCAAACGTGAGAATCCGTTAGAATGGAGAAAAGATATTGATAGTTTATACGTGAAAATTAAGATATTTTAGTGAAAAAAATGAAAAATCTGTAATAATTAATTGAAATCTGAAGTAAGACAGAAGAAGAATGAATGAAAATATGCCTTAAGGCCTACTGAATTCAAATCTAAAAACAAAATCGGAATATGTGAAGTGGTTAATTAGTTACAAATTTTTTAAGTATTTTAGAGATCGAAAAAGTTTACCTTATGGTCAGATTTTAGAACCGGTTCAGTACAAAAGACATCAACGCGTGAATGCAGAAATGAACTTTTGTACTGAGACAGGTTTTTCAAGTATGGAGAGATAGAAAATAATTAATTGTGAGAAAACTATTAGAGATAGATCCACCGAGCAAAAAATGAGGGGTTGGGAAAAATACAAGGGATATTCGAGAATTTTTTCGCAAGCTTAGGAGAAGTTTAAGTGTTTCAAAATGAGCTTGGTTAGGTTAGGTTAGGTTAGGTTAGGTTAGGTTAGGTTAGGTTAGGTTAGGTTAGGTTAGGTTAGGTTAGGTTAGGTTAGGTTAGGTTAGGTTAGGTTAGGTTAGGTTAGGTTAGGTTAGGTTAGGTTAGGTTAGGTTAGGTTAGGTTAGGTTAGGTTAGGTTAGGTTAGGTTAGGTTAGGTTAGGTTAGGTTAGGTTAGGTTAGGTTAGGTTAGGTTAGGTTAGGTTAGGTTAGGTTAGGTTAGGTTAGGTTAGGTTAGGTTAGGTTAGGTTAGGTTAGGTTAGGTTAGGTTAGGTTAGGTTAGGTTAGGTTAGGTTAGGTTAGGTTAGGTTAGGTTAGGTTAGGTTAGGTTAGGTTAGGTTAGGTTAGGTTAGGTTAGGTTAGGTTAGGTTAGGTTAGGTTAGGTTAGGTTAGGTTAGGTTAGGTTAGGTTAGGTTAGGTTAGGTTAGGTTAGGTTAGGTTAGGTTAGGTTAGGTTAGGTTAGGTTAGGTTAGGTTAGGTTAGGTTAGGTTAGGTTAGGTTAGGTTAGGTTAGGTTAGGTTAGGTTTTTTTTTTTTTTTTTTTACAAAGCTATATTGTTCGATCTTGTGATGTTTTTCCAGAATGTTAGAAATTTGAAGGTGAGTTTGTTTTGCAAATAAAGCAAATCGGGACAGGGCGTTGTCCCGAATTTTATTGGGTTTTCACCCATCGGAACCGGAATTCCATTTCCGTACATTCCGGCCGAACCTCAGGGTGAAGAGTGGAAGGATGGTAGAGGACAGATATTTAAAGAAAAGAAAGATAGAAAATAGGAAAGGCAGGAAAGGAAGGAAGAGATAGGTATAAATATAATTATTAGTGACTTGCCTAAGTGGCGATTAATTTAATTTCTTCAATCGATGTGAGATTTTAACTTTACCAAAAATATTTTTAGACAAATGAGGAAGCAAAGAGCTATTACATTAGTTATTATTGTTGAAGGATTTTAGTTGAGAGTATATGTGCTCAATGAATTTGACAAACGATTTTACGATTTTAGGTTTTTTAATGATTTCGGTCAGTGTGAAGGGAGATCCCTCCAGACCTCTGCATTGGGAGGTGTAATTGTGCCTAGCGACGGTGAATTTGGGGCATGCCTCGACCAAGTGTTCAGGAGTCTGGGGGGAGGTCCCGTCACAGGGGCAGGTATTATGATCTACAATTTTGAACCGGTGTAGATAGAATTTGTTCGCCCCGTGACCGGTGAGGTATTGAGTTAGGTGGAACGAGGGGGATGTTGACAAAAAGAGGGAGTGGATATCCTCTATATTGGGAAGGAGATTGCGAGTATGGGAACCTTGGGGTGAGTCAGAGTATCTCTCGTCCCACGCCTCAAGGGATTGGGATTTGGAGAGGGCTTTGGTGTAAGAAATGGGGAAGTGGTTGTAGGAAGGGCTGCTGCGCAAGGAAGTAGCGGCAACGGCGGCGGAGTCAGCGAGGCAGTTGCCAGCAATCCCCGCGTGTCCTTTCACCCAGCAGAATTTGAATTTACCAATGGGTAGGTGCCGATGTACAACCTGGTGAATCTGGGACACGAGGGGATCGGTGCTACTGCGTTGGCCAAGTGCGTCGAGGGCAGATCTAGAGTCCGACAGGATTAAGGTGTGTAAATAGCCCCTTTCATGGGCGTGCATGATTGCTCTAAGTATTGCATAGAGCTCCGCCTGGAACACGGTGCACGAACTGTGCAGCTTGAATTTGCGAACGGTAGTGCGGCGGTTTTCGTTGCTGTCCGGATCTATGCAGACAAAGGCAGCGCCCACAGCACCGCATTCCTGCTTGCTACCGTCCGTAAATATCTGCACGCTGTTTGGTTCGCAAGCGGAGTCTATGAGCTCTTGTGTAGGAGCGTGGACCGGAACAATGGTGACTCTATCCGAAGGATGGAGAAGCTGTGCCAGGGGTGTGGGTGACTCAAAAGGGATGTCACTTGGGAGGAATTTGCAGGTGTGTGTAAGCCTTGTCAGCTCCACCTCCCTGACCCGGGCGATCTCGAGGTCCAAGGGGAGAAACCGTGCTAATGCTAAAGCGGCAGTGGTCGAGACGGTTCTGTACCCCCGGATCGCTCGGATAGCGAATCCCCTCTGCGCGGAAGCCAGCATGGTCTTAATGTATGCCCTGGATACAACATGACCCCATACACCGGCCGCGTAGGTCACAATGGGGGCTATAACGTACCGGTATATGGAGTCGATGTTTTCTGGGTGTGCTCCCCAGGAGGGACGGACGAACAGGCAAAGCCTGTGGAACAGCCTCAAAACTTTGGAAATAATGTATTTTGCGTGATTACTGAAATTTAAACGATGGTCAATGATAACTCCAAGGAGTTTAAATTCCTCGGAGTAAGGGATCGTCGATCCCGCCATGTTCAGTGAAACTGTGGCGGCTTTTTTGCTAAATGCCAGCGCTCTGGTTTTGGAGGGGCCGAAGGTGAGACCCACTCCCCGCCCCCAAGTGGAGATGACCTCGAGAGCCTGGTTGGCGGCCCGCTGAAGGGATGCAGGGTCTTTGGCGGATACTATAAGGAGTACATCATCCGCGTACGCCTGCAGATGGCAACCGTCGGGCAAGGACCGCTCCAGCAGATCGTCCAGAAGCAAGTTCCAGAGGGCCGGCCCACACGCCGACCCCTGGACGCACCCTCTCTCCATCACCCGGTGGGAGCTAGCCCCCGCGTAATTGAGCACCACATCACGGTCGCTGTGGTACTGTGCCACGGTTAGGTTAGGTTAGGTTAGGTTAGGTTAGGTTAGGTTAGGTTAGGTTAGGTTAGGTTAGGTTAGGTTAGGTTAGGTTAGGTTAGGTTAGGTTAGGTTAGGTTAGGTTAGGTTAGGTTAGGTTAGGTTAGGTTAGGTTAGGTTAGGTTAGGTTAGGTTAGGTTAGGTTAGGTTAGGTTAGGTTAGGTTAGGTTAGGTTAGGTTAGGTTAGGTTAGGTTAGGTTAGGTTAGGTTAGGTTAGGTTAGGTTAGGTTAGGTTAGGTTAGGTTAGGTTAGGTTAGGTTAGGTTAGGTTAGGTTAGGTTAGGTTAGGTTAGGTTAGGTTAGGTTAGGTTAGGTTAGGTTAGGTTAGGTTAGGTTAGGTTAGGTTAGGTTAGGTTAGGTTAGGTTAGGTTAGGTTAGGTTAGGTTAGGTTAGGTTAGGTTAGGTTAGGTTAGGTTAGGTTAGGTTAGGTTAGGTTAGGTTAGGTTAGGTTAGGTTAGGTTAGGTTAGGTTAGGTTAGGTTAGGTTAGGTTAGGTTAGGTTAGGTTAGGTTAGGTTAGGTTAGGTTAGGTTAGGTTAGGTTAGGTTAGGTTAGGTTAGGTTAGGTTAGGTTAGGTTAGGTTAGGTTAGGTTAGGTTAGGTTAGGTTAGGTTAGGTTAGGTTAGGTTAGGTTAGGTTAGGTTAGGTTAGGTTAGGTTAGGTTAGGTTAGGTTAGGTTGGGGTGCCATGCCAGACAACCTCCTCGTGGTGCACCCTGGGCGTCACCGTTTTTGATACGGTAACGGCTAATGGTCTGGCAGTCGGGGATGGCGCTGGTTCTGTCCCGGCGTCATCCGCTCGTAACCCCGTACGTGGTGCGGGAGCGAGGGCCGTCATCCAAATGGATGGGGGCTGCGAGGAAGAAAACCTCTCTAAAAAATTACGGATGGGGACCTTATGGTCCTGTCCGCTCTGGCGGATAGTGTGGGCTCCGAGTCGACGTCCTGGACGTATTCCGGGTAGCGGCGACTCGGTTCGAGCTCGGCCGGCGTCCTGGAGATTCCAGGTAGCGGCGGTGCGAGCGTGGGCGGCGGGTCCGTCTGATTGCGGTAGTCGTGGTCAGCGGACGGGCTTCAGTGCTAACCGTCGGCGAAACCGTAACCCTTCAGTCATGTTTTGGGGGCCGGTGGGGCTGCCCTTAGTTGGGTGTCCCCGCGAGGAGAAAACCTCTATAAAAAACCCTAATCCCAGTTTGCCACGGACTAGGGGATGAATGGCTGGTGGGGGACCAGTTCCAACGTGGCCACCGGAGCAGGGGACCGGCGGAACCTCTGCTTCGTTAACCCATCGCTTACCCGGGTATGGGACCTCTGCCCGGGCGGACCTTTTAATGTCACCGTACTCGTGGGAATCATAATGGAAAAATCGAATTCTTTAATTTTAAAATATTTGGCAGATCGTAGGCCTAGCTCAGGCGGAAGCGAGCAGAAGAAGAAGCCAAGCTCAGGCGGGTTAAATGAGCAGGCGCTAACTGCGTCGGACGTGCAATCGGCGTCAGAGATGAACACAGCGTCGGATATGTACACCTCAGATGAGGAGTCTGGTGTCTCCCTTGGGGGAAGTCTCCCTAACCTTGCCATCGGCGGGGCTAGAAGGAAGCGCCCTCTGGATTCGAACGAAGTACCGAACCCCGTTGGTGTGGATGGCGGTATCAGAGTGTCAGCTGGGGTTGCTAAAATCCATAAATCCGAGAAACTCGGCCGTGGCCGTGGTGGGTCGGGTAGACGAGGACGTGTTCCTACAGCGAGCATACATATTGGCGTTCCGGAGGCCAAACGTTTTCTCAAACATTTAGAGAAAGAGGATGAAGAAAAGCAAGCTGAGAAGGAGCTACGCTTGGAACGGGAAGCCGAAAAGGAAACACGCCTTGAACGGACATTGTCGGAGTATGACAAGGACGTCGAAGATGTGATGGACGGAACAGAGTTTTGGGATGTAGAGGAGCCATCGGAGCCGGAAGGTGAAGGTGAAACCGCTGCAACTCTCAGAGCCATGGGTCATGAAAATATCAGGAAGATAATGGATGTGTCTGCAAAGTCTAAGAAGTTGAGCGGCACGTCACAAAAGGAGTTAAAGGAGGCAACCCAATCCCTCCATCAAATCTTGGAGATGCTGACAACTCGATCTCCGGATGTTCAGACGCGGAGACTCCATGCTGACAATGTGCGTCTCTCTAAAGAGTTGGAGAATTTACGGGAAGAGTTGAAATCCCTCCGAAGGGCATTTTCGGAACGTGGCGTACGTGACTCAACGAGATCCTCTCCTTCTGGGTCTATGGTAATACCGCAGGAAGTGATAGAAAAGATTACGCGCGACGTAGCCGTAGAGATCGGTGGGATAGTAAACACAAGACTGTCCAGCTTCGAGGAGAGGTTGCCTCCCGCACCTATCATCAGACCGCCATTGGCGGCAAGCAAGAAGGGATCGATGGGTCCGCCTTTGCAACCTCCCCTGGCTCCGAGTCAACAGGCACCGAAACCGGCGCCAAAACAGGTGCCCCAATCGGCGCCGAGGGTCGCACCAAAGTCGGCGCCAAAACCTGCACCAAAGCCTGTGCAGAAAGCAGTGCAGAAATCTGCGCCGAAACCAGCGCCAAGACGCCCTCTTGAGCCCGTGGCGGGCCCCTCAGTTGTACCTGCAACTTCTGGCCCAACAGAGGAAGATTGGGAAACAGCAGAGGGCCGGAAGAAAAGGAATAGGAGACGAAAAGCCGCCCTCTCTAGGCAGGCATCAAGCGCGGCACCCGCGGCTGCCCCAGCCCAGGCCAAAAAGGCCAAAAAGAAGCAAAATAAAAGGAAGGCTAATCTTGCCACCCCACGGACTGCAGCGGTTGTGCTGACTCTCAGCGAAGACGCAGTGGAAAAGGGCGTAACATACGCTTGCATTCTCGGAAAGGCAAGAGCAGGGATGCAGCTTAAAGACTTTGGACTGGAAGGGTTAAGATGCAAGCAAGCGGCCACAGGGGCCAGGATACTCTCGATCCCTGGCCCAGAGAACAAGGAGAAGGCAGACGCATTGGCCGCTAAGCTGCGCGAGGTGTTGGGTGATGCCGTCAAGGTCGCCAGGCCCGTTAAATGTGTAGATCTGCGCGTGTCCGGACTTGACGACTCTGTCATCAGAGACGACATCATCGCTGCCATCACTGAAAAGGGCGGATGCTCTCCCGAACAGGTGAAAGTCGGAGAGGTGCGATTCAGCGCCGAAGGGTCGGGTACAGTGGTGGTCAAGTGTCCAGCGGCTGCTGCCAAAAATATTCTGGAGGCTGGCAGGCTTCTTGTAGGCTGGAGCTCCGCTCAGGTGCGCGCGCTTGACCCGCTTCCCATGCGGTGTTTCCGATGCCTGGGCCTTGGACATACGAGCCAAAGGTGTCCAAGTGCGCTGGACCGCAGCAAGCTCTGTTACCGCTGTGGGAAGCCAGGACACTATGCGGCGGTCTGTACAGCAGAATTCCGATGTGCGGTGTGCTCGGACGCCGGGCGACCGGCTGGGCACAAAATGGGGGGTAAGAAGTGTACCCCCCCCCATTTGAGAGCAAAGGAGGGCCTAGGAACCAGGGCGCCTCCGACAGTCGAGAAACCTCTTCTGCCAGAGGAGATGGAGGTCCCGGAAGACGCGGAAAACACATCTAATGGACAGGACACAGCCGTTTAGTTTTCTCCAGGCGAACATCAACCACTCCACCAGGGCACAGGATTTGCTATCGCAATCCATGGTGGAATGGAAGAGTGATATAACTGTGATCTCGGAACCGTACTATGTGCCAACCCTGCCTCATTGGGCGGGGGATAGTAACGGTTCCGTCGCCATTGTTGCAGATCCTGGTGCGCGATTTCCTTTGCTCGTTAAGGACAGGGGCCCAGGTTATGTGGTGGCCAACTGGGGAAACATCGCCGTGGTCGGGGTTTACTTTTCCCCGAACAAAAGTGTTGCCGAGCTCGAGTCATACATCTCGCGGTTAGGAACAGTAGTAAGGCGGCTCGCTCCAATGCAGGTGCTGATTATGGGAGACCTGAATGCAAAGTCGGCAGTCTGGGGATCCCCCGTGACCGACGACAGAGGCGATGTGGTAGCGGATTTTGTTGCGTCGCTGGGGTTAGCCGTCGTGAATCAGGGCCACGAATATACGTGCGTTAGAAGGAACGGGGCGTCCGTAATCGACGTGACGTTTGCGTCCCCTTCTCTGGCCTCGCGCATCTCTGGCTGGCAAGTGCAGAGGGAGGTTGAAACCCTTTCCGACCATCTGTACATTACCTTCGAGGTCTCTACCCCGACGGCGGCTAGACCACCTCGAGTAGAAGGCAGAAGGGGCGCTCGATTCCCTAGGTGGTCCACCACCCGTTACGAGAAGGATCTAGCGGAGGAGGCAGCAATTGTGGCGAGCTGGAGCTACGAAGCGCGTGACGGTGGCCATGAGAGCATAAACCATCGGGCTCTCAAACTTAGGGAAGATCTGACCGCCATCTGCGATGCCGCTATGCCGCGCTCCAGGGGCTTACCCCCAGATAAAAAGGCAGTTTACTGGTGGTCTGCTGAGCTCTCCTCCCTTCGAGAATCCTGCAACGAGGCGCGAAGGGACCACAAAAGGTGTCGCCGGCGGAGACACACCGAGGAGGAGGAACAACTCCTTTACGACACGTACAAGGAGACCAAACTGGCTCTTCAAAAGGCAATCGAGCAGGCGAAGTCAAGGGCCAGAGAGGAGTGGCTACAGGACCTGGACCGGGACCCCTGGGGGCGACCTTATATGGTTGTGCGCAGCAAGATGCGGCACGGGGCACCCCGAACGGAGGACTTTGAGCCGCAGCTGTTGCGAGATGCGGTGGCCGGACTCTTTCCGGGAAGAGATGCGTTTGTCCCGCCAACAATGACCGCGCCAACGAGAGATCATGAGGCAGCAGAAAGAGCCCCTCCTGTAACCGGTGCAGAGCTCGAATCGGCAGTAGACAAGTTGCGGGCTAAGAAAAAGGCACCAGGTCCGAACGGTGTACCGGGCTTTGTCCTTGTGGCGGCGTCAAAACATCTCGGCGAGCAGTTGCGGGAGCTTTACACTTCCTGCCTGGAGTCTGGGGAATTTCCTGCAGCGTGGAAGACAGGGCGCCTCTGTTTACTTAAAAAGGAGGGGCGCGCCATGAGTTCTCCATCGGCCTTTAGGCCGATAGTACTGCTCGATGAGGAGGGCAAACTATTTGAGCGCATTGTTGCAGCTCGTATTAGTGAACACCTGGCTGCAACAGGACCAGATCTCTCGGAACAGCAATACGGGTTTAGGGTCGGAAGGTCCACCGTCGACGCTATACAAGACCTAAGAAGCGTTTGCGAAAAGGCCAAATCGAAGGGGGAGGGTGTACTGGCGGTGTCCCTCGATATCGCCAATGCATTCAACACCATCCCCTTCGAAAGTATACTCGAGGGCTTAAGATACCACCAGGTTCCACAATACCTTCAAAGGTTGG
Organism: Catoptria pinella; assembly: GCA_963556745.1. Classification (NCBI taxonomy): domain Eukaryota; kingdom Metazoa; phylum Arthropoda; class Insecta; order Lepidoptera; family Crambidae; genus Catoptria; species Catoptria pinella. The sequence continues at coordinate 48,019 of OY750765.1, read as the reverse complement.
TGGCGAGCTACCTTGTAGGACGCCAAGTCAAGTACATTGGGCCTGGCGGCGTCATGCAGACCAGAGAGGTGAGTTGCGGCGTTCCACAGGGGTCGGTTCTTGGTCCACTCCTGTGGAACATCGGCTATAATTGGGTGCTTCGTGGCATCCTGCTGCCCCGGATGAGCGTAATCTGCTATGCGGATGATACGCTTGTCACTGCCCGGGGCAGCAGCTACCAAGAGGCGGCCCGCTTGGCTACGGTAGGAGCAACACTGATTGTGCAGAGAATTAGAATGCTGGGGCTTGAGGTGGCCCTGAACAAGACTGAAGCAATTTACTTCCACGAGCCACGGGAGGGACCGCCCGAGAGGGCGCACATATTAGTGGACGGAGTGAGGGTTTCTGTGGAGAACACTGTCCGTTATCTCGGCCTGACCCTTGACAGTCGCTGGAGCTTTGTGCCGCATTTCAAGAGGCTGGCCCCACGGGTGGTTGGAACAGCGCTGGCGCTGGGACGCCTGTTGCCGAACATTGGCGGTCCGAGCACAACATGTCGGCGCCTTTATGCCACAGTTCTCAAAAGTATGGCCCTGTATGGGGCCCCGGTGTGGGTGGAGGCCCTAAACAACAAAATTCGCAGGCTCCTACGAAGGCCACAGCGCACAGCAGCTATAAGGGCAATAAGAGGTTACCGTACGATCTCCTCAACAGCGGCCCTGGTCTTGGCAGGCACCCCGCCCTGGGAGTTAGAGGCGGTAGTGCTTGACCTCGTATATCGGCACAGGGCGGAGTGCAAGGCAAGAGGCGATCGCCCAACGCTTGAGGAAACAGAGGCGGTTCGACGCGACGCTCAGGAAGTCGTGCTCGAGCGCTGGGCCGAGGATTTAGAGTCGGCCAGGTACGGCAGGCGAGTTGTCGAGGCAATAGGGCCGGTGCTGCAGCAGTGGATGGAGCGGAAACACGGTTCGCTGACATACCGCCTAGTGCAAGTGTTGACGGGCCATGGGTGCTTCGGCGATTACCTCCACATGATTCAGAGGGAGGCCAGCCCCATGTGCCACGAGTGCGGCGCTGCCCGGGACTCGGCGCAGCATACCCTAGCAGAATGCGCAGCCTGGAGTAGGCAGCGTCACACACTCTGCAATGTAGTGGGAACGGACCTTTCTTTGCCCAGCGTGGTGAGGGCCATGCTGGACAATGACAGGACCTGGGAGGCTGTCACCACGTTCTGCGAGGAGGTGATGACAGAGAAGGAGGCAATGGAGCGGCTCCGTGAGGGCGATGCCCAGGCGGACGCGCTAAGACGAAGGCGGCCAGGGGGACGAAGGCGGCAGTTCGCCCGCAATGTTCCCCCTTGATGCATAGCGGAGGGGGCCTTCTGTCCCCTCCAGTGGTGTACGGACGGTTGAAGCAGCGGGCGACGGCTCGAGATTCCGAAGCCCGCATTGCACCGCTTTTTCCGTCTGGGGGGGCGTTACACTGTGACGTAACGTCCCCCGCGTGGTGTTGGCCCCAGTTTACTGGGGCCGGCCGGGGCGGGGTGGTTGCTTCTCGAGAAGGAACCCATCCCGCCGCAAACCGGCAGTGAGGTCACAACGGGGGGTTTTACCGGATATGCCTCCGTGCGCATCCGACGGGCTTTTGACCTGTCGGATGCGTGCGGAGGTGAGCTTCGGACTCGCCTGGATGCAATCTCAGCACGCCAGGAAGTCGATAAACCCGAGTTCCCCTCGACAAAAAAAAAAAAAAAAAAAAAGGTTAGGTTAGGTTAGGTTAGGTTAGGTTAGGTTAGGTTAGGTTAGGTTAGGTTAGGTTAGGTTAGGTTAGGTTAGGTTAGGTTAGGTTAGGTTAGGTTAGGTTAGGTTAGGTTAGGTTAGGTTAGGTTAGGTTAGGTTAGGTTAGGTTAGGTTAGGTTAGGTTAGGTTAGGTTAGGTTAGGTTAGGTTAGGTTAGGTTAGGTTAGGTTAGGTTAGGTTAGGTTAGGTTAGGTTAGGTTAGGTTAGGTTAGGTTAGGTTAGGTTAGGTTAGGTTAGGTTAGGTTAGGTTAGGTTAGGTTAGGTTAGGTTAGGTTAGGTTAGGTTAGGTTAGGTTAGGTTAGGTTAGGTTAGGTTAGGTTAGGTTAGGTTAGGTTAGGTTAGGTTAGGTTAGGTTAGGTTAGGTTAGGTTAGGTTAGGTTAGGTTAGGTTAGGTTAGGTTAGGTTAGGTTAGGTTAGGTTAGGTTAGGTTAGGTTAGGTTAGGTTAGGTTAGGTTAGGTTAGGTTAGGTTAGGTTAGGTTAGGTTAGGTTAGGTTAGGTTAGGTTAGGTTAGGTTAGGTTAGGTTAGGTTAGGTTAGGTTAGGTTAGGTTAGGTTAGGTTAGGTTAGGTTAGGTTAGGTTAGGTTAGGTTAGGTTAGGTTAGGTTAGGTTAGGTTAGGTTAGGTTAGGTTAGGTTAGGTTAGGTTAGGTTAGGTTAGGTTAGGTTAGGTTAGGTTAGGTTAGGTTAGGTTAGGTTAGGTTAGGTTAGGTTAGGTTAGGTTAGGTTAGGTTAGGTTAGGTTAGGTTAGGTTAGGTTAGGTTAGGTTAGGTTAGGTTAGGTTAGGTTAGGTTAGGTTAGGTTAGGTTAGGTTAGGTTAGGTTAGGTTAGGTTAGGTTAGGTTAGGTTAGGTTAGGTTAGGTTAGGTTAGGTTAGGTTAGGTTAGGTTAGGTTAGGTTAGGTTAGGTTAGGTTAGGTTAGGTTAGGTTAGGTTAGGTTAGGTTAGGTTAGGTTAGGTTAGGTTAGGTTAGGTTAGGTTAGGTTAGGTTTTTTTTTTTTTTTTTTGAAAACTATATTTTCCGATTTTGTGTTATTGGATCGATAGAAATTTGAGTTGGAATTTTAAGATTTTTCAATTAAGTACATCGGGACAGGGCGTTGTCCCGAATTTTATAGAGTTTTTCACCCATCGGAGCCGAGAATCCATTTCCGTGCATCTCGGCTGGCCTTCAGGGTGAAGAAAGTTGAAGAAGGGTAGAGGACGGATTTTTGAAAGAAAGGAAAGATAGATTATAGGAAAGACAGGAAAGGAAAGAAGTGATAGATATCAAAAATTAGTGGAGTGCCAAGTGGCGATTTTAGTTCAGTTTATTCGAAATGCACAGTAATACTTTATAAGAAGTGTAGGGATTGCTGAAGCAATTGAGTGTGGATTAAGGTTGAGATGAGACTAATTTGAAGAACAAAAGAAACTGGTTAATTGTAAAGTAGGAATTTTATTGGGAAAGATCTGTTGTACCATAATTTATTTTGTTCAATATTCGGTTCCTCATACTAAGGACTCTGGGGCAAGTGGTGGAAAATAGAGAATGGTCAGTTCCGCGGCTTAATTTGAATTTTGCATTGTAGCTAATGCAGTTGGTGCAAGATGGTTTAAGTGTTTTAGACTCGCAGTGTTGTTCGTCATGTCCTACTTTGCCACAGTGGGCGCAGATCTGCATGGCTGAGCATCTGGTGTGCGTGTGACCGAACTGCGCGCACTTGCGGCATTGGACGAATGGGGAAAACTCCTCCATATGCACCTTCTGGTAGCCGGTGCGCAGGCGTGGTAGGAGCTTGATCCTCTGCCAGGTCTCCGGCGAGACGGACAGAACGGCATTATAGAGATTGGGGTTGCGGTTGTTCCTAATGAAGAGTAGTTTAAGATCGCTGTCTCGCCGGGCTTCCCGGAGTTCCTCGTTGTCCTCTACAAGAGTGTCAGCAAGAGACTCGCGAGGCAGGTTTTTGCTGACACCCTTGAGGATGATCCTTGGCAAGATGCTCCTTTCGGGCTCAGCCTTGGCGACAGCGTCCGTGTTGATACGAGCAACAGCAGTATCGATTTCCTCTTTGCGGTCCAGCTCTATGCGGAACTTCCCCTTGGATAGCCTACTAATGTTTGAGACTTGGATCCGGGGCGTGGTGTTTCTCAGATGCTTGTCGAGCACCCTTATAACATCCTCTCTTTTGGGATGCTCGAGTCCGCAGGAGATTATGATGCCGGGCCGCGTAGGTGGTCGTTCCTGCTGTAGGGTACGCGTGGGTGATCGATCCTGCTGAGGAAGACGCGTAGGTGGTCGTTCGTGTTGAAGGGGGAGGGGGCGTACAGTGCTGCCGGTGGCCTGCCTAGAAGTGCTAGGGCAGGGGGCTACTCCGGCCGCCTGTGCGTAAGATCGAGTGATCCTTGGTGCAGAGTGGTCAGGGAAGTTTGGTTGTGGGGCGGGGAATTGAGGGACGGGAGGTTGAGGTTGAGGGCGCTGAGAGCGCTTGGCCTCCTGGGTGATAACCTCCTTTATATCAGCGCGTAGGTCTTTGCGAAGGTCAGTTTTGAATGCCTCCTTTACAGCCTCCACCACGTCCTGGCGTGTGAGGCTGACAGTTACCGCTGCAACTGGAGTTGCAGGTCTACGTGCAGCGCTGGGAGTGGGTTTAAATTGTGGGTCAGGTATGACTGTGATGTCTTGAGAGCTGCCCGCTGAACGTGCATCGAGACATTCGCCAGCTTGAGGGTCCGTACCGCTGCGGCATTCGTCGAGCACGTTCTTGAGGTTTTGCCCGATGATATGGCATTCGGCATCGATCTTGAGTTTGTTCTGCTTCGTGAGCGATTTGTCTTTGTGAAGCCAGCCGAGTATGCGTTGGAGACTCCTAGACACATCATCTTTTAAGTCAGTGACCCGTTTCTCAAACATTCCATTGAGCCGAGTGATGTGGTCGGGAGTTGTTGCAACTTCTTCTACTCTTGGTGGAATTTCAGGAGAATCGGGTCTGACTGGGGTAGAGAATGTAGCAGGGGTTAGAGTTTTGTCATTGGCATCAATAATGGAGTCAATGGTGTCGAGAATGAGTGGAGGGGTGGGTGAAGTGGGTGGGGTGGGTGAATCTCTTAGTTCTCCGTAGTTTTCGTCTATTTCGTCGGAAAAATACTGTTCAGCCGGACTCATACATCTTTCCATCTCTGATAGGTTTCTCTTGGCCCAGGATCTTGTTCTCCTGGGCGTAGAAGCATTTGATGAGACTGGGGAACTGCGCCCAGACATTTTAACACAATAGTATAAGGTAAGGTTAGGGTTAGGTTAAGAAAATTATTGTGATCACCCAGGTATTTTGACCTGGGTTAGCTATTGCTGAAATTTGATGTGTAACGGGTAGGGCCCGTGGAGAAGAGTGTTTTAAAGGAGTAACTGTTTATTTATAATGAAATCTACATAAATTATCAAAGAAACCGTTCAAAAGTTAGGTTAGGTTAGGTCGGAAGTTAGGTTAAGAAGTATTTCTGAAACTATTGCAGTTATACCTAAAAGTAAAATTAAGTCACATAGAGCTCAACGAGCTTAACTATTAACAATAAGAAAAACACAGCAGAGAGCTATATTGAATTTTAGGGAAATAATATAAAATTATAAAAATTGGAAATTAAAAAATTAAATAGTTTATTCAAAAGACCCGCTGCAGTCACGTTTGTACACTCAAAACAAGCGCCGCGCTGAGTTCTATTTGAATATTAAGACAGAATAACAAAAAACTTAAGATTACAAAAGATATGT